>OY744611.1:24213900-24671400 GCA_963556255.1 Allolobophora icterica | reverse complement strand
AGATAAGATATTCTTATCACATAAGACAAGATCGCATCATATTTACCTGGGCATTGAAAGGATCGGTATTCGTCAGCGCACGGGGTCAGTATTCCAACAATGACGCGCACTTCTTTCGCGCCTCTCAGATTAAGACCTCAGTGACTTTAAGCGGGTAACAAGTTCAATTAATCACTAATTAAGGGGTAATTAATTTAAAAATCAGATTCTGTTAAAGTGGAATTGACTTCAGTAATATTTTTGCAGGATTAGAAGAACTGCGCGAAGGACTCGAGCGACTTCACCGCCAACGTTGAGAAGGAGTTGGATTCTGACGAAGAACCGGAAGTGAAAAACAGCCGCCTCCGACTGGAAAGGATGGACGACAAAGAGGAGAGGAAGCTGACGCAGCCAGACAGCGAGGAGGAGGAAGAGACGGAAACCTCAGGTAGGCAATGCAGCATCAGGCTCGATGATGATGATGATGATGATGATGATGATGATGATGATGATGATGATGATGATGATGATGATGATGATGATGATGATGATGATGATGATGATGATGATAGACGATTAATGATTATTAAAATGGATGATGATCATTATCATATAAACTAATTGTGGATACATGATGACTATGTTTTGGGTGAATAATAATAATAATAATAATAATAATAATAATAATAATAATAATAATAATAATAATAATAATAATAATAATAATAATAATAATAATAATGATAATAATAATAATAATAATAAAAATAATAATAATGATAATAATAATAATATAAAAAATAATAATAATAATAATATAGGTAACGCCGCTTAAGTGCATAGCCTCGGGACTGCCTTGAACCTATGTACTTAACCGACCTATGCACATAGCAGAAGTTCACATATGCTATGTAAAATTGGCAAATGTAGGCCGCCTACTTGTACTTAATAACGGAGACGGTACCTACATATTATAATGCCCTCAGTAATTATTCAGTTAAAGTAAATCTAAGCGGAATGTTTTTGATACGGTTTGCACATCGCGGAATGTCAACCGATAACAATGTTAGGTCACTTACTGATATGGACCACAGTGCAGCTAAGGCAGACTAGTAACTGGACTGCCAGAGTCATTTGCTGTCCACAGGTCAACTGCCTAGGCGGCCAGAATGTTCTAAGCTGCCTATGCAATTAAGCGGCGCTGATATCCATAGAGCAATCCATAAAAATGCATGAAGGGCCTGTAGTCGGCTATGCACTTATGCCATATGCACATACCCGGAGTTGTCTTCCATTGAATAAATATCATTCATTAAAACGGGACCGGGCAGCTTCTATGCACATAAGTGAATTATGCACTTATCCGTTATGTACGTAAGTAGTAGTAATAATAATAGTGATCATAATAATATTAATAATAACTTTAATAATGTGATAATAACTGATGATACTACTAATGCTACTACTACTACTACTACTACTACTACTACTACTACTACTACTACTACTACTACTACTACTACTACTACTACTACTACTACTACTACTACTACTACTACTACTACTACTACTACTACTACTAATAATAATAATAATAATAATAATAATAATAGTAATAGTAATAATAATAATAATCGTAATAATAATAATAATAATAATAATAATAATAATAATAATAATAATAATAATAGTGATATCATTAATAATAGTAGTACATTCGACACCACTTGTGCATAACGGATGTCAATAATTTGATTATGTGCATGATGATGGTGATGATGACGACGACGATGATGATGAAGACAATGGAAGACTACAATAATGATTATTTACTTCAAAAGATACATATTCCTGCATGAAGTACACGTACTTGTACGCGGATAAAAAGTAGTGTGTGTGTGTGTTTGTGTGTGTGTGTGTGTGTGTGTGTGTGTGTGTGTGTGTGTGTGTGTGTGTGTGTGTGTGTGTGTGTGTGTGTGTGTGTGTGTGTGTGTGTGTGTGTGTGTGTGTGTGTGTGTGTGTGTGTGTGTGTGTGTGTGTGTGTGTGTGTGTGTGTGTGTGTGTGTGTGTGTGTGTGTGTGTGTGTGTGTGTGTGTGTGTGTGTGTGTGTGTGTGTGTGTGTGTGTGTGTGTGTGTGTGCCTTGGTGGGTGGGGTGGGGTGTGGGCTAAGAAAATGTTTTATAGGCATAAGCAATTCAAACTCACCAACACAACTGTTCAATCGATGTGATTTATGAATTTCTTCATTTAATTAATTCGTTTGCCTAATTAAATGACTGGCATAAATCTGTCTCAAATCGTCCCCAATTATAAGCACCGCTGACTTATACTATTTGTCTACTCGATTCTATAAATCACCGATAAAAAGTATTCGATTCGTACCGGTCGTATCGGATCTGACCGGCTGGCGGATCAATATGTCAACGGGACACAAGGCGTCCGAAAGAGGAGGAATCCGCTAGTTGATACTGGTAGAAGACAAGTTGAACTCCGACCTTTTGCGAACAATGCAACATTCGCCAGGTTTCAAAGTAGATCCGTCTGCGAAGCCAAGAATGTGCAAGAAGGCTGTATTTCTTGATACCTTATGCTAAGCTGCCCAATTCTTAAAATTTCCGATTTAATACGGAAGTTATATTAACGCCCTTAATTGACCAGATGAATGCGTACGAAACAGTGAAAGAAATCACAGCGTGAGTTGAAATGATAAGATATAATGAAACCTTTCATATAACAGATCTAACTTTAACTGATGCTAGACCTACTTCTGATTTATAAACTTCGACCATTTTATCACCTTTGTGACCTCCTTAGATTCGTTTTCTTACCTTGTGCACTTTCAAGATTTTTTATCTCTTTGGTTTCTAGATAGTTTCCATCTCTAACTTTATAAGTTTAATAGGTATCCTTCACCCTACTAACCCGTTTGGGGTAATCGAATGACTTGCCCGCCTATTCAGATCGGTGGGGATTGTCTCAGCTCATCCTTTGGTTCGTCCCTGTGCTGGGCCATAAATCATTTACTGGCAGTTGCACCAGCTGAAATTCCAGTCGAGGTGAATCACACATGATGCTGACGAAGAGTGAAATCCAATCGCCCCACTGCAGTCCTTGCCTAATGCCTGGCTATTACTAGCTTCTTATCTAGACATATTTATATAGCGCACTATTTTTATTGCTGTATGATCACTGTTACTAGTGTCAATACTCCTACTACTCCCACTACTACTGCTACGGCTACTGCTACTACTACCGCAGCAGAAGTACTGCTACTTTACCACTACTGCTACTACCACTACTACTGCTACTGTTACTTTACTACTGCTACTGCTACTTTACTACTGCTGCAACTATTGCTCTGTAAGTGGTGCTTTATAAATTTGTGAATGCGATTACAATTGCAATAATGATTATCGTCGTAAATCAATCACTTACATGTAGTCAACGAAAAAATGAATGAGTCAATGAATCAATCATCATCGTCATTGTCATCATTATCAACATCATCATCATGAAGGTCTATTATAGTTGTCATTATCATCATCATTATTTTTTACCTGAGGTACATGTAATTCCATAGGTTTTCAAAAATTAGGGATAGCTTTTTCTGGGGTGGCTAGTCTTCGTCGATTATTTTTATTACTAGTACTATTATTATTATTATTATTATTATTATTATTATTATTATTATTATTATTATTATTATTATTATTATTATTATTATTATTATTATTATTATTATTATTATTATTATTATTATTATTATTAGTAGTAGTAGTAGTAGTAGTAGTAGTAGTAGTAGTAGTAGTAGTAGTAGTAGTAGTAGTAGTAGTAGTAGCATCATCACCATCATCATCGTCATCATCATAATCATAATTGTTGTGGTTATTATTATAATTTAGTTAGTGAGTTAATTGGTCATTTAGCTACGCCTGTGAATAAGCTGGTTCCCGTGACTTCGCTTTTTTGGGCGCTGTAGAAATCCGGAGATTACGATTACGATTACGATTACTTCCTGTTGACGTTTTGCGTGTTATGATAGCTGCGCTACAGAATCTCTAGATATTGAATAAAGAGAAAATCGATCATACAGAGATTAGATTATAAAAAGCTTAGATGAGAGAGAGTTTTGATTGTAGAGAGATCATATATAAAGCACTTTATAATTCCTGTGAGCATTCGAAATTGTTAGTCCACATTCCAGTTTCTAGTATACTTGAAAGGTGATCTATTTTAAACTCATCTCTGTCTTAACAGCGCAAACTGAACGCTCACTTGAGCCTAAGGAAATTGATTAATAACACAGATAAACTTGTGCGTGTGACCTTCAAACCGCGCAAGGTCGCTTTGAGGTCGCAAAAACAGGACTTCTAATGAGCAGTAATACTACGCGGTAAGACGAGGCAAGGTCAGATAAGGCAACTTGAGGTAATGTAAGGTCAGATGAGGGAAGGGGAGGGGAGGCGAGGGAAGGTAAGGAAGGGAAGGTGAAGAGAGAGGACGTTGTCACTTTGACCTTCAACCTTCAATCGAAAAATCACTCAGACCATAAATCACGAGCCATCGACAGCTCAATACCTACTCTCACTGTTTGCACACACATGAATTATTCAGACATTTACAGTAGAGTACAATTATTTAATACTACTCCTAAATTTAAATTAATGCAGAGGAACTTAAAAATCCACATTAATTACTTAAAAGTTGGCGAGGGGGCGCAAGTGGAGCAATCACAGAACGTTGTTTATCCAGCTTCGCCTCTGTTACTATCACAGAAGATTTCTGTTACGAATAAAGTTTCGTGTACAATTACATACTATACAGACGTTCGCGCAAGAATTTTTCTCAAATGACCATCTTAGATCGAAGTCCACTGTCAAGCTCCGGGGGAGTGATTTAAGATGAAGATAACGCGCAGATCATCGTGGATTTAGTGCAACAACAGAGACGTACACCAATTCCGATAACGATGAAGAATAGTCGAGGGAAACGTATTCACCAAATCCAGATTCCTCGTCGATTATGTCGCTGTAACTAAATTCAGATCTTTAAACTGACAGCCACATCACATCGACAGATAGAATGACAGCCAGTCTGACAGTCAGGTAGGTAGCCAGAATGAGAGTAGCTAAGACAGACAAACGTTAAGAAGGCATGCAGAGAGACAGATAGACCGACAGACAGTCATAAAGACAGGCAACCACACTAACAAATAAACCTACACTGTGAATGCGCTAGCCCAGTGGCTGGCTAGACGATTCAAATCCCCGCTATGACAGAAATTTCTGTCGAGATTTCTACTCACGCCCCCTAGCCAACTCAGCGACAATGTATGCACTGACCGTACACTGTCAGACGGCGAGAGAGTAGACTTCATATGCCGAGGCTAAGAAAAATGCAGTCCATAACTGTCTGTGATGCTAACTCACGAGACTGGTCAATAATGGACCCTAACACTCATAACTCTATGTACAAATTTTCTATGCGAATATCTTGACTATATGTGACCCGCCATTACAAAATGAGTCGGAAGTCGCATACAGCAAAATGCTGCAAATCGCTTCTGAAGGTGTTTTGCATTCAAATTATTGATTTTGTGATATTTACATTTTCGGAATCTACATCATATAATACACTAAAAAAATATTAAAACTTTATTTATTTTGTTGTTTTTAATGTGTTATTTATATAAAATAAGCGACCTATAAGATAAAAAAAATTATTTTTGTACGAATTTCACGTTCCTAGACGGTGGCCACCTGGCGAATAAAACTACGGTTGTAATATATCATTGGAAAGCTTAGACTTCGCTCTATGACATGAAGAAATTATCTTTTCGACATGACCTTTAATTAACCAATAAGGGGCTTTTCTTGTAAGCCCTAAAATGGATCTGGGTAAACAAATATAAATAGAAAATCTTGATTTCCCGACATTTTTTATTGCACAGGATGAAAGCTTAAAAATGTAATAACTCAACAAGCACTTGGTCGATTTTGATAAATAATAGCTCATTTTGAAGGTAATTTAACATAGAATAATGTGGAATATATAACTCAAAATAGTCGAAAAGTGCTTAGAGACTCATTTTGTAATGGCTGGTCACATATATTATATTATAAATAAGACGCATTTGACGTCTTAGATATATATATATATATTTGTGGGGCGTGGTGGCTCAGTGGTAAGTTCGGCGCCTTGTGACCGGAGGGTTGCAGGTTCGAATCCCACTCTAGCCGCTGCGTACGGACCTTGGGCAAGTCCTTCACTCGCAATTGCTCGTGGCGCTTGGGCGTGAAAATTCCGACACAGTATCAAATGCTGTAGTCGGGAGCGCCTCTGAGTAGTAGTTGACTTCGAGAGGCGCTATAGAAATGTCCGGAAGAAATAAAGAAAAAAAAATTGACGTCTTAGATATATATATATATATATACATATATATATATATATACCATATCACATATACTTTATATATATATATATATATATATATTACTATGCATATATAATGCATGTGAGATATGGTATCAAGTGATGAGTAGCCGGTTTGTATGGAGCTGTTATTTTAAATCTAAAAAACCCAGAGATGAAATGCTTCCGCTTTCAACTTTCAATCACAGCCACCGCATGGATGAACCGATGAGAATCACATTATACATACCAAATGGTCTGTCTGCCTGTCTGTCTGTGTGTCTGTCTGTCTGCCTGTCTGTCTGTCTGTCTGCCTAGTTGCCTGTCTGTCTGTGTGTCTGTCTGTCTGTCTGTCTGCCTGGTTGCCTGTCTGTCTGTGTGTCTGTCTGTCTGTCTGTCTGCCTGGTTGCCTGTGTGTCTGTCTGTCTGCCTGGTTGCCTGTCTGTCTGTGTGTCTGTCTGTGTGTCTGTCTGTCTGCCTGGTTGCCGTAGACATCTTGTCTTTCGAAATCACAAAAATAATAATCATTAATTGATAAGCTTATCTTCGTCATCGTAATCTCAACATTTATAAAGCGCTACTTTAAATTTAAGCGTAGGGCAAGAGTTAGTTGACGAGTGCTGCGTCGCGTTAGAGTGGTTGTCAACAGATGTCTAATGGAGATCCAAGTCCAGATGTCAGAAGACCAGGGAGAGGAGGAGGCGGGGAATTGCTAAGGCGGGTTTCGTCTAGATGGAGAGAGATTGGAAGGTGGAGGACAGGATTGATCAGAGTAGGAATTCTTGAAGAGGTGAAGAGTGGAAAGCCAGAGGGGGTGATGGATAGAGGCTGGTAGGTGAGCTGCGATTGGTGGAGGATCTGGGAATTTGAGGAATTCAGGAGGGTGATCGTTCCAGAATCGAGGTGCAGCATGGAGAACTTGAGATGAGATCACAGTCATCAACGCAATGACAAGATACCTGGGGGGGGGGCAGAAGCCATTGAGCCAGTTAGAGACCGTATTGAATCGGTTCAATACACCTGTGATGAACAACACGACTGTCACTTATGATGCGTATCCGTGAGACACGGTAACTGAATCCCACGCTTCTAAACTATCAACTACCTACCAACATACCTTGAATTAACTAGAAAGTTGTTTGGAATTAACTGGCCAGCTGTTTGGATTTCACTGCCAAATTCCTTTAAATTGACTTGACAGTTGTTTGGATTTCACTGCCCAATTCTTTTTAATTAACTGGACAGTTGTTTGGATTTCACTGCCCAATTCTTTTTAATTAACTGGCCATTTGTTTGGACATTCACTGTCCAGTCCTTTGGAATTAACTAGCCAGTTCTTTTGATGTTTTTTTGGAATTTACCGTACAGTTCCTTGAGATCGTTGGTCAATAAGCATGCCTATTTATATACCACACCAATGTACTTTGCATTTATTTATTATTTGGAGCTGTTTATATCGCTCAGCTACGGCCTAGTTTTACCACTGTAAATTACACAGTGTTTCTAAAAATTATGGACTTACCTCACGTCCACTGTAATGTCCTGAGAGGTCTATAGCGAAATACATGTATTACAATTGAGCAATGCACATCCCGATTGCGTTGATTTGAAGTAAGTAAGTAAGCCATTTGCTGACAGCATCTACACCATGCTATTACAATAACAGCAGTAAGTGGGGCGTGGTGGCTCAGTGGTAAGTTCGGCGCCTTGTGAACGGAGGGTTGCAGGTTCGAATCCCACTCTAGCCGCTGCGTACGGACCTTGGGCAAGTCCTTCACTCACAATTGCTCAAGGCGCTTCGGCGTGAAAATTCCGGCACAGTATCAAATGCTGTAGTCGGGAGCGCCTCTGAGTAGTAGTTGACTTCGAGAGGCGCTATAGAAATATCCGGAATAAATAAATAAATAAAAAGTAAGTACAAAATCAACACTTTTCAGTAAATGATGCTATAAGTCAAAAGGTTTTATATCTGAGCTTGGATTTACTTTTTCCTGGATAATATTTGGCAGTAGTAGCAGTGCAAAAATGAGTGTAGGCCTATAATACATAACTGAAACGAATTGAACATTTTATGACTGATAGTTTAAGTCTTAATACACAGAGATCAAACATTCTTTAAGCTTTTTTTCTTTAGATTAAGGGTGGGTAGATAAGTGTAGCATTATTTGGAAGACAGTGACGAATCGTTGACAGCACGCTGATGTTGCTAATTTCTTAGATATTTGCATAATGTCTTCCTTCCAAGTGAGGTGCTGGTCCAGGTACACATCTAAGAACTTACGTGAGTCGGCCTGCATAATCAGTTCACCATCTGTTGTAGGCCCTAAGTCTGTAGGCCTAGTTACAAGCTTACGGCGGGATCGAAACAAATAAATTTTATTTCATCAATATTTTAATTTAGTGATTAAATATTTATTCGGCGATTCATCAGTATGGTATTGAAAGATGAAACGTAGGAAATTCAAATATTTTATATATTTTTATTGCATAAATTTCACTTTTATATCTTATTACCTAACTTTCGTGGCATATCAGATCCGAGTTTCGTTTTATTTCAAATCAATCCGTACGATAGAAACCTTTTTGTATGATATATTATTGCTACTTTTAACGTTGCATCAATCTTAATTTTAATTTGATCAAACTTAGGCTATTCCTGTAAAATAGCAATCTTAGTTTTATGATAATTATTATGTCAACACAATCACTTATATTAGTCCAATATTATTTGCTAGTAAGCAATGCTGTGTCACGAAATACAGCTACCTGTTTCAAAAAATCTTCCAGTATTCTTATACCTAGATGATCTAGTCCAACTGATCTAGACCTAGATAACGTTTGCTTATGTTTGCTAAGGCGAAGAGTAAACTGAAAATGAAACTGGCAGATTTTATTTGAGCAGGGTGTAATATAGACCAACTTGGGTTATTCCGTCATTTTGTTTGGATCGTTTCGGGTATATAGTCCTAGCTAGACTGGCCTCTGAATAAACAAGCGAGGGCAGAGGTAGTTAGTGGGGTATGTTATAAACTGTGGGCTCTTAAAAGTAAGATCTACAAGCAGTAAACACGGTCGTTAAAAGACAGTGTTAGACACTACTGTGTCAATAGATGACAATGGCGTGGCTAGTACACGTCCTCTCTCTTAACACTACGGCGACCTTCGCTTGAAACACCTTCAACCTTTTCTTTTGACTGTCCAGACCTTCACCTTAAACACCTTAACCTTGCTCCTTTATTCATCACCACACAGGCTTTCCACTCCAAACTGAAGTCCCACCTCTTCAAGAATTCCTACCCTAATCCATCCGATCCTCTACCTTCCAAGCTTTCTCGTCCTCAACGAAACCCGCTGTAACAGATGCTCTGCTACTCTCTCTAGTCTCTGGCAACCGGACTCGGACCTCCAATGGACATCGATATCTGGACAACCCCTCTGATACGACGCAGCGCTAGTGAATAAGCTGGTGTACTGCGCTTAGCTTTCGAGTGACGCTTTAGAAATTTGGAGATTACGATTACGATTAGACATCTTCAACCTTCACCTTAAAGAACTCCATCTTCACCTTACACAACACCGACCTTCATCTTAAAACAGCACTGACCTTCACCTTAAAGAGCACCAACCTTCACCTTGAAACAGCACTGACCTTCACGTTAATACTGCCCCGACCTTCACCTCTAACTAGCTCCGCCCTTAATCTGTAACTAGCACCGTAGTACCCCTGCAGTGGTAACATTAGAGGCGAGTACCCTCTACCGGTTAGTTTTCCGAAAAAAATTAGAGGTGAGTACAAATATTTTGTGAGGTAAGTATGCGGTCTCTAGAGGTGAGTACACGCTGTATACCTGCGTATATCCGCGACTACTGTTAGTACCGAGGTCCACCTTAAAACATCGCCGACCTTCATCATACGGCGGTATCGACTTTCCGATCCAAACAGCGACATCTAACGAAGACTACGTCACCAGTTGATGCCTCGCAATCCGATACGTTTACATCGATCGCTCCATCGACACGTGTGCCGCCGTAGAGGTCACGACCCCGGCCAATTGCCGATATAAAATACTCCTTGCGTGCCTCACCTGCTGTAATACGACAGTCGACACCAGCCGTCTATACCGATCGAACGGAAGTCACTCTGCGGGTCCTAGCAGCCGACGATTCTTGACGATTACTACGAGATAACTGGAGCCTTCTTCTTGGAATCGGTTGTTGAGCGGAGGCTTAGTTGAAGAAACGTCTTTCTCTGTGCTAGAGGTCGCTCCTGTTAGCGGTGCTTCTTCGACAGCGACGAAAGATCCTCTCTTGAAGCAACTGGCTACACTTGACCGGTTCTGAAGACCTGCGCGCCGCGGTTTTAATGACTCTGACTGGTAAGTCACGACGTATGTTGTAATGGAAGTGATAAAGAGGGAATTAAGCGGTGGAATCGGGCGGTAGGATGATGAAAGCACTCCTTAGGGAATACTGGAATGACGTGATTCTAATTCAAACTGATCTCATTAAATCTAATAAACTGTAATCTCATGCAATCTTATAAATCAAATCTTGCATTGGGCTAATCTTGCGTAGTATCGCATGTTTAGTCTAGTCTGGACTAATCTAATCTTTCCGGGAAAAGGACCTCTGTACCTTCGATCTAAGCATAAGGCAAGGCTTCCAGTGAATTTTCAAATTTGAAAATTCTCAACTTCGAGGAGCTGTAACTTTTTAGTTAAGACAGATCAATGTCTCAAACCTTCAGAAACGGACTCAGCGGACCCTTTTCCATAATGTAGCATCAACGGAAATCGAAAATCAGACAAAAAAAGTTTTTCAATGTAGTACAAAAGAATACAATAAAATACAAGACAATACAAAACAGTCTGGCTTAACTTTATATAATCTTAAGTAATTGAAATCTCATCTGGCCTATTCTGTTAGCCATCTATTTCTAGACCAGTCAATTCTGTTCCAATCGATTATTCAACTGCGTAAATTCATACCAGACTAGTTTCTACAGAGCCAGTCAGAACAGCTGCACAGGGCAAGAGCTTCAACCCTGAACTCTCTTGTCCTGCGCTGTCCTCTTCCCCGCAAACCCATTCATGCACTGGTCTGTCTTCTAGCAAAAACCCTGACCTTTGTCCTTCGCTGTTGTTTTTCAAATCGGCCTCATTCGCAACCGCAAAAAACAAGGATCCCAATCCATCCCACCGGAGACTGAAGAACCTAATTGCCTGGGACCATGATTACACATCGCAAAACACAGCCGACAAAATCGGTCCAATTGCCACGAATATACTGCCGCCAATTGAGGCGGATGATTACCGTCATCGATAATAATATCTTTTGCAACTCGGGAGTACAAAAAGGCCTTCAAAATCATCTCGTACACAAAATTTATGTCTATACAAAATGACTATGGATTCATTTGCATTAAATCATACATATAAATGTGATATATACATGTATTTATGTATATCACGCATGGGTCAATCAGTATTCGTATACAAGATGGCTACGTATCTGGAAAAATGGATACGTTATTGTAATCGTAAATGTAACCGAGTAGACTATTCAAAATTTACAATGCACATGTTACGGCTGCTTATTCTTGACGGTCTGTTATCTGCAAGCATTCTTATGATTATAATGTAAGGTGGACTTAATAAGTTCATCCAATGATGTTCCCCTTTTAGAACTTATCCTTTAGGCTAGTTTCAACCAATAATTACTGTGAACTACTTACTATAATCCTGTATGCGAAACTGGTTGACTTACCCTGACGCAACTTTCGTTTGACGCTGAGATGTCTCGGAGATTTGAATTAACGCGGCATAAGACTGGACTGTAGGATTGTAGGTCTCATGAGTAACATTACTGACAAGTTTCGATCACTTTCTATTACGTGACATTTCTATTGCATATTGTATTGTATTGTATTGTATTGTATTGTATTGTATTGTATTGTATACATAATGACGCAACTTTCGTTTGATGCTGAGATGTCTCGGAGATTTGAATTAACGCGGTATAAGAGTAGACTGTAGGATTGTAGATCTCATGAATAACATTACTGACAAATTTCTATCACTTTCTATTACGTGACATTTCTATTGCATATGACTCGATAGCAAGGTTTTATTTAAATTTTATTAAATTCCACTACATTTACTTTAAAGGGGCGCTATGTAGGCCTAAATGCTGTGCTTAAGTGAATGAGTCATTCAGTCAGTCAGTAAGTGTGTTAATGTATGGATGAACTGGCGGACGAATAAAAACTACGAATGAATGAATTACACACAATGGGTACAATGTTGTACGTATTCATTGCCATCTCTTTGAAGGGCGCTATATAACTGTTTGAATATGCGTCGTTTCAGAGAACCAGGAGAAGGCCTGTCTAACAATGGAAAAGGAGACGCCGTCATCAAAAAATAACAATGAATACAAAGCACCTGAGACGCCGGCGGCAAAGGTATGTTCCCGTCATTACTGACAGCGGCGTTACGGACAAACGGGAAAACCGCACCTCGTAGCGTAAGATCTAAAAGGTGGCGCTGTATAAATATTTCGCGCTAGGGGTCCTAATTTCTATTGCATGTGGAATATTTAAGTGATGGCAATGCCACGTTAAATGAATGGGGGTCTGGTTTGTATGCCGATAAGGCAAATGGAAGAGGTATGAAACCGCGAATCCCATTATGTAGATATAGTGACGTGTGATCTTTAAGTACGTTGCGTAACCCGGTTTTATCATACAATGATTAACCTGGCCTTGCTCTATATTTCCTTATTCACCTTGCATTGCATTGCCTAGCCTTGTTATGATATATGTCGCTCTCGCCGTGTGTCTTTTCTTCTCCCCCCCCTGGCCTGGACCTTCCAGAACCTCTGCATCTCACCACTAGAGGATCTTACTATCCTGTTGCAGTACATTTTTCTCTGCCAGACCTTTACGAAATTTATCCAACCAAGAAATTTAAAATAATAATAGTAATGATAATACTAAAAATAATAGATTATAATTTCCGTCATTCTACCCGATGAGATTGTCGCTCTATCAGAATTAATTGGACGGCGTACGAGACGATTCACAGCGTATATCGGATTTCAGATTCGGAATCTGATTATCCGATTAGGTTGCGCTGACTTCCGTTCTTAAATGTAGATGAACGAGAAACCGAAAATAAAAATCCATTTGAAAATTTACAATGTATCCAAATCGTAATCTGTTATAAAGCAAAAGAACGAAGGATAAAAAAAGCAGTTTAAAATATTCCAGTGTTTGTAAATCAAGTATTGATATTGTTAGTGATATTATTATTATTATTTTATTATTTTATTTTTAATAATATTATTATTATCATCATCATCATCATCATCATCATCATCATCATCATCATCATCATCATCATCATCATCATCATCATCATCATCATCATCATCATCATCATCATCATCATCATCATCAAGTCTATCATTATTATCACCATCATCATCATCATTATTATTATTATTATAATTATGAATTATTATGAATTATTGTTATTGTTATTATTATTATTATTATTATTATTATTATTATTATTATTATTATTATTATTATTATTATTATTGTTGTTGTTGTTATTATTATTATTATTATTATTATTATTATTATTATTATTATTATTATTATTATTATTATTATTATTATTATTAACCTTGGGGTCTGTATTAAACTTTGGCCTACTTCTGTAAAGACGCCTGGGAAAAAGGCGATCCACCCAATTTTCGCGTCAAATTGCACTGAAAAGAAGTTTAAACTGAATTCAGACATCAATCAGTTCAGCTTCTTTTTCTAATCTATTCTGTTTGTGTCTGTGTCTCTGTCTGTGCCTCCGTCTGTCTCTGTCTGTCTGTCTGTCTGTCTGTCTGTCTGTCTGTCTGTCTGTCTGTCTCTGTCTCTCTGTCTCTGTCTCTGTCTCTGTCTCTGTCTCTCTGTCTCTCTGTCTCTCTGTCTGTCTGTCTGTCTGTCTGTCTGTCTGTCTGTCTGTCTCTCTCTCTCTCTCTCTCTCTCTCTCTCTCTCTCTCTCTCTCTCTCTCTCTCTCTCTCTCTCTCAATCTTTACTCTCTGCTGGTACTGTTTACTCTTACTCGTATACGTTTTACTCTACTCTTACTCTTTACTCTTACTCTTCACTCTATACTCTTAATCTTTACTCTTACTGTTAATCTTTACTCTTACTCTTACTCTACTCTTACTCTTACTTTTAACTCTTACTCTTAACTTTTACTCTTTACTCAACACTCTTACTCTTACTCTTGTCTACTCTGTTCTGTTCCACGTCGTTCTTGTGTTCCTTTCTATCAATATTAATTTTAAAAATAGCAGTAACAATAACCATTATATAATAATGAAGTCCGCCTGTAACGTCACTATATATACGAACACATGTATGACATAGTGTGAGAGGAGCTATAAAAATGGGTGTAACGATAAGAGTTTCGGGTCCAAATACTAGCGCATAGACATCCATTGCCAGACCCATCCTTTGAGTGATGTTCGTGAATTGTTCGGCGCGAGGAAGAAACACCAGAAGCGCAGATGACCCCTCATGACCTCAGCGTTATCTTTCGATGTACGATTACGACACAGATTTCGGACAATGCCGATCCGGAATGTGCTACGGGCATCTTTCGGTTATTGAGTGCTACGGGTATCCGTCGGTTATAGTGGCAGCAGCAGAGGGAATTAGGGTCGGTTATACGGTAGGGTGAATTAGGGAATGGGAGGAAAGGAGAGGGAAGGGTAGGGTTGGGGAAAGTAGGTAGGGTAGGGTATGGTAAGTTATGATAGGGTCAGGTAAGTCATGGTAAGTTGTGGAAAATTAGAGTAGAGTAGGGTGAGTTATAAGAGAAGATTACATGTAGATAGACGGTATAGGGTAGGTTATGGTAGGGTAGGCTAAATTACAGAAGGTTTATGGCGCAAAGTAGGGTATGTGGATAATGTAAGTTCAGAGTATGATAGGTAAGGTGGGCTAGTACATAAACAGGAGAGGAAAGAGTAAGGTGAGATAAGACATCATAATCAAGTATAAGGAGAGCTACAGAAATACATGAAAGCAATTAAATCTTTTAGAACTATTGTTGGAGCGTTTAATAGCCGCATATTTTGCCACTCAGTTAGATAGATCAGTTATAGAATCATGCGTGCGCTATATAAAAGTGGCTTGAGTGGCACACGTACATATATATATATATATATATATATATATATATATATATATATATATATATATATATATATATCTTCAGCTGGTCCTCGAACTATCATTCGCGGCTCAAGAAATTAATAACCCTGCAAAAAAAGCTAGGCCTATTAGAGTGGTCCAAGGAGCTAGGAAATGTGAGCACTCAGAACCTCATTTCAAAGAACTAAAAATACTGAAAATTAACCAAATAAACAACTATCACATATCAGACTTCATCTACTGCTTCGAACATAATTTACTACCTGCCTCATTTGGAGATTATTTCGCGAAGGCCACTGCGATACATAAACATGATACGCGGGGAGCCTCACTATACCGTCCAATTAAAAGTCGAACTAACTAACATTCGGCGGTTTAGTATCAGATCAGTAGGACCGCAACTGTGGACTCAGATCCCGGTCGAAATTCGGTCTTTACAAGTTCAAAAAGTAAATGAGAAAATTTATTCTGACGCATGATATCATGTTAAAATAAATGATTCGACATCAAGTACTGACTTGTCCTAGGTGGAGGGGATGGGCCGCAGCCCGGCTCATGAGTGTTGTCCTTTGGGACTGATAGTTAAGCTTAGTTAAGTCATCGGTAATGAAGGCCTCCAAGTGTTGAGGATATATAAGGATACATATAGTGGCTTGATTATTAGGGGGCAGCTATACAGTGCCATCATTGTAATTGTAATTTTACCTAGTAGGGCATCCCCGATCAGCGGGACCTAGGTCCCTTTAGGGCGCCCATTGCCTCTTATGACTCAATGATCTCTATTTACTGTTTAAACTCGCCTGACTCCAAATCAAGTTCATCTCCTTTCGTGCTAGACAAGTGAGCGTACCAATCTTATTATTTAGTAGTCCCATATAGGGGCTGAGTTTACAGACTCTGTACTTACTTAAATAAATTTTTATGGTTGGTATTGAATTGACTGTTAATTGCAGTCATTTGAAGCAATAAAGAAAGATGTTATGTTATGTTATGTTATGTTATGTAACTTATGTTATGTTATGTTATGTCATATAAAGATATACATACACACACAACTCATCTCATCATCTTTTCTTGCCTGTTGTGCTGTGTGTCATTCTATGTCATTCGGATGTCCGATGTTCTAGTGATTAGAGTGCCGGACGAAGAGGTCGGGGGTTCAAATTCCCGTCAGTGCAGAAGTTTGTTTTCAGATGTCCGCTCCATCTGCGCCCCCTAGCCAACTCAGCTGTAATGAGTACACTGTCAGTGGGAAGACGAGACGGCGAGGGAGAGTACTGGCCACCCGCCTTCATATCCCGAGGCTGAAAAATGAAGTTGCTAGCACTCCATTCCCATGACTGCCCGAGCCTGTCTCTTAGGCTAGCTTAAGGCTCTATTCTTCTTCTTCTTCTTCTTCTTCTTCTTCTTCTTTTTCTTTCTCTTCTTTTTTCTTCTTTTCTTCTTCTTCTCCCCTTCGGATTCGTCTTCTCTTCTTCTTTTTCTTCTTCTTCTTCTTTCTTCTTCCTCTTCTTCTTTCTTCTTCTTCTTCTTTTCTTCTTTTTCATCATCGTCATCATCGTCATCATCATCATCATCATCTTCATCATCATCATCATCATCATCATCATCATCATCATCATCATCATCATCATCATCATCATCATCATCATCATCATCATCTTCTTCTTCTTCTTCTTCTTCTTCCTTCATCGGATTCTTCTTCTTCAGATTCTTCTTCTTCAGATTCTTCTTCTTCGGACAATTCTTCTCACACCTTCGGATGCACACATCTGCCGTATCTTTACCTCTGTGCCATGTGCTCTTCTTTGTTCCTATAGGTGTTCCGCCTTCTGTCCACTACTGAAGGCGAGGAGCCGGAGAAGGGAGGAGGAGGAAGCATCGTCCTCACCCCTCACAGTCTCTTCACACAGCTCGATGTCCTCGTTCACTTCGAGGACGGAAAGAAAGGATGGAAGGAAATGGCCAGGTTTGGTCTCATATCAATCCAATCTTATGGCCTATCTGATCTCAGTCTAATCGCATCTTATCTCATCTTAATCTGATCTAATCTGATTTTATCTGACTTTATCTAATCTAATCTGGCCTAATCAAATCTAGTCCCTTCCTGTTCTGTTTTGTTCTACTGTATCGTCTTGTTCTATTCTTTCTGCCAATCAATTCTATTCCTATCCATTCTATTCTAGTCCATTATATTCTAGGCAATAATATTATTCCTGTGCATTCTATTCTAGTCCATTCTATTCTTGTCCATTCTATTCTATTCCATTCTGTTCTAGACCATTCTATTATAGTCAATTCTATTCCAGTCCATTCTATTCTAGTCCATTCTGTGCCATAGTCCATCCTATTCTAGGCAATTCTATTTCTGGCCATCTACTCTAGTCCATTCTATTTTTCTAGTCCATTCATTTTTCTAGTCCTTTCCATTTTTCTAGTCCATTCTATTCTAGCCCATTCTGTTCTAGTCCATTCTTTTCTAATCCATTCTTTTCTGGTTCATTCTTTTCTAGTCTATTCTTTTCTAATCAATTATATTCTAGTTCATTCTATTCTAGTCAATTCTATTCCTGTCCATCCTGCTCTGGTCCATACTATTAATTTCTGCCCAAACGGTAATGAAATGCAGTATTATATCTATGTGATAATTTATATTCAAATGATCTTTGTGCTCAGCCTACCGTGATTAATCAGATTCAGTGTTTATTCGCTTATTCATGTGTCCAGGGTCCTTGCTCAGCGGACTCGAACCCACCATTGTTGTATTATGGACTGAGCGCGCTACCGAATAGCACGTTACGATGATCTTGTTTCTACAGGTGGCTCAAGTACGAGGAGACAGTGGAGGTGGGTGACAGGTGGTCCAAGCCCCACGTTCCCACAGCTCAGATGCATGCCCTCTTAGAGCTGCGCAAGGCCTTCACTGACGGTCGCTGTGCCACAGGGCTCGGGGTCACACCCCTCAAGAAAGGGCAATACCAAATTGCGGGTAAGCTGCTGCACCAGCGGTTGCCTTCTATAACGTTTGTGTATTGCAATGTAGTTTTAATGGCGCTATATTAAGTTTCTTCATGTGTGCATGCATGTATGCATTATGCACACAACTGCTACTGCTGCAGCTACTATAGTATTGCTGCTGCTGCTGCAGCAGTTTGTATTAATGATTCTACTACTACTATAGTTACCACCCTCGTGATGGTAGTCAGCACCACCATCACAACCACCACCACCACCACCACCACCACCACCACCACCACCACCACCACCACCACCAATAGTGCCATTAATACTAATTCCAGTTACTGCACTACCACCACAAATATACTACCAATAGTGCTACTACTACTGCTGCTGCTGCTGCTCCTACTGCTGCTGCTCCTGCCAGTTGTCTATGACATTAGTACTAGCTGTAGTACTGTTAGTAGTCCTAGTACTTCGAGGAGTGGCCCGAGGTTAAAGGAATGTTCGGCTGAAGCGCAACCTCAGATGTAATAGTAATCGTAATAAGCAATTTATATAGCGCAGTTGAAAGAGAAACTCATCGTAGTCGCTGTCCTTAGGATCGTGTCTAAGTCAATAAGAGCAAAGAAGTTCGTTAATGCTCAAACAATGCATAGCTAACTTAGAAAGAACTAGTTGTGTTCTTCCATACGTAGAGCCAAGCCGACGGACTATGCTTGCTCGTCTGACCGCAAACGTGTTGCTTACTTACTACTCACCTAGTTATTAACTTACTTACTTACTGATTTTTTTTCAAAGACGCTGTGATCGAAACTCTGAAAAAGGAGAGTCAGCTGAGCGACAGCCTGTGTCAAAAAATCCTTGCCACAGTTATCCAACCTCACAAGCACAAGCATCGAAACAAGGGGAGTTCCAAGTCACCTGAGAACGGCGAAATACCTAAGTCAATGACAGACGCCACCTTATCGTCCGCAAGCGATGATGATGGTAACGATTATTTTACCCACTATATGTAACTGGTTGCATTGCAGTATGATGTGTTTTGTGTTTGATAACAATACAATACAGTACAGCACAGACTAAGGTAATGTAACACAATATAATTTGTAATAATAATAATAATAATAATAATAATAATAATAATAATAATAATAATAATAATAATAATAATAATAATAATAATAATAATAATAATAATAATAATAATAATAATAATAATAATAATAATAATAATAATAATAACAATAATAATAATCGTGTTTACTGACACGCTTACTGACAAATCGCAGTAAGTAACATTGAAGCATGACAGTACAATTATCAAGATCTTATGGAGCACAAGTCTTGGCAGCCTGTTAGGCGCCCACTCATTTTACATCTGCCCCTAGGGAGTGGAAGTCGAGTCGACCTATAGGGAGCTTACGGGTATTGAACCGAGTCTTTCAAGATCGTACGTTCTTCGAGCAAGAGTGTTACCATTCATATAGAATAGGCCTACAATATCTGTGCGTTTTAGTGTTGTTTCTATGGTAACTAATCATGGTTTATGTGGTACTAACCATGCTCACCTGGGTCACCTGACAAGGTAGCCAATAATAAGGTTATTTTACATGGTTTCTAAGGTTGCGTTTCGTTTTGGCAGATGATCCAACGATTGTCCAGAGCAACGGAGTTGGAGAGAAGAAGAAGAAGAAGTTTCTAAGGCGACGAAGTGGTCAGGGACAGGACATTGCATCCGTGTACCACAACTACCCACCGGGTACAAAACCAGACAACTTGGCCCCGTATAAGGTAGGCCGCGTCTGGAGTAGTAGTGCATCGTCTGTTTCAGGTGGTTCTTGTGGTTATATTGTAAGTTGATTGGTTATTCAGTTAGACATTTTGGTGGTGTTAATGGTGAGGTGATGGTAGTTAGTTAGCTAGTTAGTAAATTAATCAGTTAGTTGGTTAGACATTTTGGTAGTGGTGGTGATAGTAGTTAGTTAGTTAGCAAATTAATCAGGGTCTGTTAATTAACTTAATTCCAAACAACTGGCTAGTGAATGTCAAAAATGTCCAGTTAAGTTCAAACAACTTTCTAGTTAATTCAAGGTATCTCAGGTTGTCGATAGTTTAGAAAGGGTGGGAATCGGTTACTGCGGCTCTCGGATACGCATCATGATTGATTGAAGTTTATCACAGGATCACAGGTGTATTGAACCGATTCAATTCGATCTCTGAATGGCTCAGTGGTTCTGCCATTGCGATGATCACTGTGATCTCATCTCAAGTTACTTAGACATTTCGTATTGGTGGCTGTTAGATATTTGTTAAGTTGGTAGATTATTTAGTTAAACAATAATATGGCGACTTTTAATTACCTCACAAAGCGCTGACATGGCCAGCCTAAACAGTGTTAAAGTTCTATAAGAAAAGAGTTAACCAGTTAACGATTGATGCTCAGTTGACTAATTAATGGTAACCAGCAGATTCTTATCCAGACTTAACATTTAGCAAATGACCGTCGGACCAATGCTAGAATTGGTTGTTGTGTAAGTTGTGGTGGTAGTACCGCCATGGCATTAGTATTAGTGGTGTCATTGGCCTTTACGGCAATATTGGCGGTAGTAGGTATGGAATTGGTGGTGCGCGAGGAGGTAGGCTTAATACGAGAAATCAGTTTCTTTTCCTTTTATCACGTGATACTAGCTGTTCTCCAGATGAGCATCTCCCAACTCTTCCGCGCAGTACTTTTCATCTGCTCCAGTGTGTTGTTTTATTCTCCGCTCAACTTTTTCCAATCCGTTCCATGCACTACTCTTGCGAAGTTCCCATGTTTCCTGAAGGAACTTTGCGTCTCAGTAGGCTATCTTCCATATCTGGTTGCAGATTTCTCCGCTCGGTCACGCAAGGCGACTTGGTTGTTCCACCGACCCGAACGTCCACGGTCCAGCATTGACATTTTACTGCTGTCCTCTCATCCTCCAGGAATGATTTGTCTAGCAACCTGCGACTTGAACTCCTCAGCCTCTCTTTGCCTCTTTTCCGCAAGCGCTTGAAGACCATTCTGTTCGATAGTGGTTTCACTGTACTAGATCGGAATCGCCTCTGGTAAGTCTCTGTTGGATTGGCGCTATATAAATTTGCAATTGCAACTGCAATTATAATTATAATTATAATTACAATTCCAGCCGAACAAGCGCCTGTCGAAGAAGCTTCCAAAGGGTTGCGAATCCGCCAACATCCTCGTCGGCCAGGTGCACTACCTGCGAGAACCAGTCATGGCCTTCATACGACTCAACGAGTCGTCCGTCATGGCTGATCTGACGGAGGTTGATGTTCCTCTGAGGTTCCTGCTGCTCATACTCGGGCCCCCGAATGAAACCAACATCTGGGAGTTCCAAGAGATGGGACGCGCCATGGCAGCTATGCTCAACGATAAGGTATGTAATCTAAGACATCTACAATAGACAGGTAGTTTCATTTGTTTAGGTTCCTTGTTAACTTATTTTTCTTGCTCATTTGTCTGTCTGTCTGTCTGTCTGTCTGTCTGTCTGTCTTTCTGTCTATCTATCTATTTCAATTTCAATTCAATTCAATTCAATGCAATTCAACTTTATTGATCTGAATTCAGCACAAAAGTACAGTAGGCACCAATCGGAATGTAAAAACATTCGGGATACAATAGGGAAAGCCCAAAAGGGACATAGGTCCCGTTTAATTAGGGCTGCCTATTTGTTACACAGTAATAAGATGGCACCAAAAAAGAAAAAGAAAAATGATGGGGACAAAAACCAGGCCCTGAAAATAATGTTCTTGAGGTATAGTATGAATGAAAAGTAAAGGACTAGTTGAAAATATAAGAAAATGCAAACAAACAAAACAAAAACAATCTATCTATCTATCTATCTATCTATCTATCTATCTATCTATCTATCTATCTATCTATCTATCTATCTATCTATCTATCTATCTATCTATCTATCTATCTATCTATCTATCTATCTATCTATCTATCTATCTATCTATCTATCTATCTATCTATCTATCTATCTATCTATCTATCTATCTATCTATCTGTCAATCCATCCATCCATCCATCAATCTATCTGTATGTCTATATATCTATGCAGGTCTTCTGTGAAGTGGCCTACAAGGCGACTACGACTCAGGATCTCGTCGCTGGAATCGATGAGTTCCTCGATGACCTGACTGTCCTTCCTCCGTCCATCTGGGATCCATCGATGCGTCTTGACCCACCGAAGCAGACCAGATCGATGGTCAGTCTTAACCTCATTCCTAAACTATTACTAACATATTGTTTTCCTATTATGCCTAGTAAAATAGTTCAAAAGGTGCTGTAGCTAAAGAGTAAGAAGTTGCTTATGTTATTTTTGTTGTGGTTGATGATGATGATGATGATGATGATGATGATGATGATGATGACGACGACGATGATTATGATGATGACGACGATGATGATGATGATGATGATGACGACTACGACGACAATGTGGCACTTTTGCTCAGCCGGAACTTGACATTCTCGATTTAGATGTGTCTTTATTATCGTCTGACATTTTTAGGAACCTAAGGCATCACATCTACGTCGCTTTAGAACTATTAAGAGTAATAAATATATAAATAAATTCCGTCATGCAATCACTCATTGCTTAGATAGACGAATGACTGGATGGATGGATAGATGGATGAATAGATAGATGGATGTATGGATGGATAGATTGATAGATAGATAAACAGATAGCTAGATGGATGGACGGATGGACGGACGGACGGACGGACGGACAGACGGACGGACGGACGGACGGACAGACAGACAGACAGACAGACAGACAGATAGATAGATAGATAGACGAATAAATAGTTGAGGTTCCTTTTTACAGGACAAAATAATGCTTCGCTTTGACGAGACGAAGAGGCGAGGAGCTGGACCTACAGCGCCGCCGCAGGAAGAGGGAGCCAGTGACGATACCTCGCTCAAGAGAACGGGAAGGTACGAGATTACCAAATTCTAACACGTATCGTTTCTACGTCCGGGGTTCGAAACCCTTGTCGTTTTCTCACCTGATGCTTACCTGTCTTGCCTGGGGTCTATCTATCCATCTATAACAAAGTTATATAGCGCCCTTAAAGAAATCTACTCAGTGGCGCTCAGATATCTACCTGTCTTACTTCAATTACCTGCCTAACCTGACATTTACTTTAATCTTACCTTTACTTTAGAAGACAGATGACTGAATAGATGGGTGGATGAGTAGATGGATTGATGGATTGATGGATGGATGTAACATTTACCTTAAACTTACATGAGGCTCAATCTACCCTACCTTAACCTTCATCTTACCTGACGTTGACCAGCCTTACCTTTGTCTCTACCTTTACCTGATGCTGACTATTCTCTGTTGCAGGATATTCGGCGGCCTGATAAATGACGTGAAGCATCGGTACAGCTATTTTCTGAGCGACTTCAAGGACGGTCTTCACATTCAATGCGTTGCATCGACCGTCTTCCTCTTCTTCGCCTGCATCACTCCCATCGTCACTTTCGGCGGATTGATGGGACAGAAAACAGATGGATACATGGTCAGTCTCTGCAGTTGTTGACATAGTCGTTGTTATTGTTATCATCGTCGTCGTCAGTACGGGGTGCGGGTGTCCGTAGAGTAATGGATAACACACTGGTGTGAAGAGCTGAAGGTACCGAGATCGAACCCCGTAGACACCCGTAAGGTTTTTTCAGCCTTCCACTTGCCTAGGTGGCAGTGGTTAAATGAATAGTAGGCCATGATTGGCGCCGTGTCGCTGCCGCTTAAACAGTTATATTCGACTCCTGTAAAACTGTTATCATGTGCTTATAATATATATATATATACATATATATATATATATATATATATATATATATATATATATATATATATATATATATATATATATATATATATATATGTAAGGCGCCCTGCGTGGCTGCCGTTTCTACCATAGGCTATGCATGTTCACTGTATAGCGGAGTGCGTTTGCAGGCGCTTAATTAAAGAACAAAATTATTATTATTATTATTATCGTCATCGCAGGGACTAAATTTTTGTGCTTTCTAACACAAATTATGCAGCTGACACTGTCCAATGTGTAGGCTAGTTGACATTGTCGTTTTGCAGTTAACATTGTCGAATGTGCAGTTGACTTGTCTGTGGTGTGCAGCGTGTAGTATGAATTTTTAAGAGATTAGCTCAAGTCGGCTACACACGGTTTCATTCTGATCCCTGACATTTTTCTTACCAGTTCAAATACAGTTTGACAGTTTAAGGAAGAGTGTGGAGTTAACATTTCTGAGTACCGTATTTTAGGGACTTGCGTCATCGTCGACATCATCAATAAATTCATCGTCGGCTCAGTTATCATATATCATCATCGTTCTCGTCATCATCTTAATTTCTGTTGTCGTCATCTGTTAAACAATCTTTTTTGTATGTCTGTCTGTCTTTCTGTTTGTTTGTCTGTCTGTCTGCCTCTGTTTACATTAGGCTATATCTAGGCCTATGCATGCATCATCCATCCATTCATCAACCCATGTAATCCTAATCATCGTAATTATCTTCGTCGTAATCATTACATTTAACCCGATTTATAATCATATTTTTCATCATCATCATATCTTCTCTTCCTTCTCATCATTATCATTAGGCTATAATCATCATCATCATCCTCATTTACTGTCCTCTTCTACTTCCTCCCGATCCTCTTCATCATCCTCATTCTCGTGATTACCATGTTCCCCTGCTATTCCTACTCCTTCTATTCCTCCTTATTATTCTCCTCATGATTCTCATCCTCAGCGCCACAAGTGTGTTGAGGTTGCTGCTGCTGGTTTCTAGGGAACGATGGAGACGCTGATGTCCGGAGCTATATGCGGCTTTCTCTACGCCTTGTTCGCTGGTCAGCCTCTGACAATAGTCGGTGCCACTGGGCCACTCCTCATCTTCGAATCCATACTCTACTATCTCTGCAAGTAAGGACGCCACCAGACAGAGCTTGTTTTTATCGCACTGCATTTTATTTTGGTGTTACTGTAATTTTAAATTGTGATCCCAAATCATCATAACTGCAGAGATGAAAATGATACATGGAACGGATTGGACAATGATTGGTTGGAGAATGGAGAGTTTTATGTGGGAAAAAGAAAGGAAGTGATTAGTGGTAAGCTAACATGTATACCTTCAGATGAGCAAGTACACACCGTTGCAATTGAAATTACCTTATATAGCTCCTCTCAAAAGGAGACTCATAAGAGTTGCTCTCGACGTGATCACCCTAAACCAAGAGGCTTTTGTTGTGTTTTGCTACATTAAATTCGTAGCTTATTTTGCTTCATTGTAGGCCTATTTATTTCCTTAAATTAATTTGTGCACATTATTGCAGTTGGTTTTGTATTTGCGTTGTATTTGTTCCGTGTTGTATTGTATTTATGTTATTCTCTTAGACTGTATTCTCTTACGTCGCATTGTTTTTTTATGTCCATTTACCTTGCCTTACATTTCGTAGCCTTACATTATCTTACCTCACCGGACCCTCTCTTACATTACTCTGACATGGCGCTGAAACTGACTCAGCAACCTGAACCTTGCTGTATTAGTAGCCTACTGATATGGTGCAGATGAAGAAGCAGGTCTTCTTAACATCGAGAGCTTTTTAAGGGTCGTTGATATTTTGGAGATTTACATTACATTACATTGCCCTGCAAGAAGTAGTCAGATATGATTATTATGTATATGTTTCTGAATATTTAACTTGCCTTGCTCTGCCATACCTGACCTGCCTGGTCTTGCAAGTAATAACGAACTGTAGATCTGACAATTTCATTGGTTTGTCGTGCAGGGAGAACGAACTTGACTTCATGTCGTTCCGTTTCTGGATTGGGTTCTGGGTGATGGTGGCACTCCTCGTAATTGTTGCCTTCGACTTGTCGGCCTTGGTCCAGTACATCACCCGTTTCACAGAAGAGAGCTTCGCGATTCTCATCTCTGTCATCTTCATTTACGAAGCCTTCACGAAGATTGCTGAGATCTACCATCACACACCGGTCCACCAGGGAGTCGTTCGTGAGGATCCTGGTTTCTTGTGCTTCTGCGTTCCGTCAGATTTTGTAGGGGATCCATTATCACATGATGCGAACGGATGGAACAGCACAACTGCATGTAAGAAGATTTTTTATCATGAACTCTTATGGGAAGATGCAGTCAGTTTTGGGTGTAAGTTTGGGAAAGTTTGTTGGTCTGTTGGCAAAAAAGTCAGTTTGGGGTTGCTTTTTGGGAAGGGTTTGGTGGAAGTAAAGCTTTGGGTTTAGTTTTAGAGGGTTAGGCTTAGTTTTAGGGGGCTTTCAGACACTGAGCACTTACTGTTTTTCATACATTTGTAAGTTTTTAAACATTGCCAATGCCTCTGCCATGCCAGGCCCGCATTAAGGGGGGTGCTATTAAGGGTGCTGTAGCACCCGGGCCCGCAGTTTTGAGGGGCCCGCATTTTCGGAAGTACATTAAAAGATTTATTGTACTTGTAATTGGGCCGCGCGCTGATGGCTATATAGGTAATCTCGTCACCAGGGCCCGCACTAGCCTTAACGCAGCCCTGGCCTCTGCTTCCATGATCTTGCAATTTGCTCAAATTTTCTGGTGTTTTCTGTTTGCAGGGTTCAATTCAACAGACTTCAACGATACAGAGACCAGGTTAGTAATTAAAACTGCTGATAAATTTATACTAATTAGACTTTGTGCTGTTGTCGTAACCTGATGATATTTTAACTGTATATCTTCAATGGTACTTTCTTCAGATATCCGTTTGACCTTAAGAGGCGCTCGATTCATTAAGACCATAATTAATTTACAGTTGATCCATAAAAATTAGATTATCAATTAATTTAACTTAAATTTCTCCACGATTATATATCTATAACTTATATGATATCTATGCCTATTGCATACCTAGGGATACATACATTCATACATACATAAATACATACAGAAATATATATATACATACATGCATACATTCATACATAAATACATGCATTCATACGTACAAACAATGCATGTACATGTTTACATACTTTGCATATATATATATATATATATATATATATATATATATATATATATATATATATATATATATATATATATATATATATATATATATATATATACAAGCATGCCTACATACAGACATACTCCATCCATCTTCTCCCTTTATCCTTCCCTCATACATCCATTCACCCTCCCATAGATCCGTCCATCTGTCCATCCATCTGTCCATCCATCCCATGAACCTGTGTATATAAATACTATATATGCCTATGCATATGTACCTATAAATCCCTCTATTTGTCTGTCCGATACAGAGCTCAGATGTCGGATTACCCCGAGGAATGCATAACCCTTCAGCAGCGCATTGAAGTCAACAGCAGGTGCATTTCCGAGAAGGAATGCACTCTCCAGGGCTGGAACCTGACGGGTCCTGCATGCGGAGTACCAGCCGTGACGCAGTCGGTAGCTGACGTCTTCTTCCTATCCCTCATCCTCTTCCTCGGAACGTTCTCGCTGGCTTACTTCTTCCGCGTCTTCCGCAACATGAGAATCTTCCCATCAAGAGTCAGTTGATCATTCTAATTCTAGTCTGATCTAATAAAATCTTAAAATTTAGTTCATTGTAACCGAAACTCTTCCAATCTATTGTGATCTAATCTATTGTAATCTAATCAGTGGCGTACCGAAGGGGGGCAGGGGGGGGGGGCGAGTCGCCCCGGGCGGCACTTTTGCAGGGGCGGCAAAATAGGGTTGAAGAAAAACAAAAAAACAATGAATTTTGGATTAAATATGAAAAAGTAGGAGAGAAAGAAAAAGAAGGAAAGAAAGAGACCGTAGGCCTAACTTTGGTCAAATCAGCTTGGGTTTCATTGATCGTTAGGGGCGGCATCACTCTCATTAGACATTAACGAAAATTGCAGAAAAGGAAGCGGAATCGTATTTATCCAGTAAACTGTAAGCAGAGTAAGAGACAACATACAGCATAGTCTACTAGCATATTCTTGTTATGCCGCCAGAGGCGTGGTTAAGGGGTTCAGAGGTACTTATGTCCCCGGGCACCAAAGAAGGGTGCGCCAAAATGAGGGTTAAAATAAAGTTTACTCAATTTTATGCAATTTTAACTAGTTTACCCCAAAGACATTTATAAGATTAAATTTTGGCGCCCCCAAAAATATCCAGTTATATTCTCATTACTGACAAACCAGTTGTCAGGCGAGATTTTGGCGCCCCATTGAGCACTAAGGGCACCTTATACAATCTGTATATTTTTAAATTTTACTTCATTAAAATTTAAATTGCCATCCGATGTATTTCGAAAATGTGAAATAAATAAAACAGGGAGGGCGACAGTTTCATAGTTCGTCCTCGGGCTCAAAATATCCTGGATATACGCCGCTGTATGCCGCCCTTCATAATCATAATATATATGTGTGTATATATATGCCTATATATGTATAGGTATGTAAACAAATTAATGACTTAGAATAAAATTTAATCACAAACTATATCAATATCACCACCACAGCTTTCACCACTTAGTTTAGTCATCTATTTTTAAAATTACTTTTAAAATTGGTCTGGTTTGACAGAAATTGATTGCATTTGAAAAGACCACTTACCCCATCAATAGAGTTTAGTAATAGCATATATATGTAGGCCTGATGTACTATACACATCACAGCGAGTCAGCGACACTCTTAAGTCATGCAATAAAATGTAAATTATCTAATAAAACAGATTTCATTAAGTTTAAATGTACAGCTAAAACGGATAATTAAAAATACAGTGAAAAGTGAAAAGTCCAGAGAAGCTCTAAACTGTATAAAATAAAATTGTATATGTAATACGATCGTCACTGGCGGCGATCTTGTTTGACAGGTGGGGGGGGACGCGGGACACTTTTGAACTGATCTGCATGGTCAAAAAATCGGCAATAAAAATGTGTTGACCTTTTTTGGTGTTTCTTCCAAATTTGGGGGACAACTTTATAGTGTGTCCCCCCACTGTTAAAGGTGGGGTCTTGTTCCCTCGCCTTCCCTCCCCGGATCGTCGCCCATGACTATCGTCATGCAGTATCTTAGAGAAAATAGCATATCGAAAATTAAGTGGCCAAGGGCGGCATTTTGGGCTCTCGCCCCGGGCGGCATTTAAGCTCCGTACGCCACTGAATCTAATCTATTGTAATCTAATCTATTGTATCTAATCTATTGGAATCTAAACTATTGTAATCTCATCTACTGTAATCTATAATCTATTCTTTTGGAATCTAATCGGTTAGAGTCTAACCCATTTTAATGTGATCTGTTGTAGTCTAAAAATGGTCTGGTTAAAAATTCTGATTTGATCTGATTTAATCTAGTCTACTCTAATGTGATGTTATTTATTCTAATTGTCTGATGAGCCTATTGTAGTCACGTCTAATCCAGTCCAGGATAATTTACTCTATTGTAGTCTACTCTAGTCTAGACTAGTCTGGTGTACATTGGACTACATTCAATTCTATTTAATTCACTTCAAATCTATTCTATTAAAATCTGTTCTATTTTATTATATTAAATTCTAATCTGTTCTATTAAATTCTATTCTTTTAAATTATATTCTATTGAATTCTGTTGAATTCTATTCTGTTATATTCTGTTCTATTTAACAGGTTCGTTCAACGGTGGCTGATTTTGCTGTCTTTCTGTCTGTTGTGACTTTCACTTTGATCGATTTCGGATTTGGTGTCGATACCCCGAAACTCAACGTTCCCGAGGAATTCGTCACAACCAGACGCGACAGGTAGGCTACTTGACAGGTGTACAAAGAAAACAAAAGAAGAACTCAACAAATGCGGTTGAGTGAATGTAGTAAAAGTAAAGCTCCAATATCACTTTTGTAGTGGAACGTAGGGTAGGTGCTCATTTCCCACACCAGCCAACAGTAGATTAATCCCAAGGTCCTGGACACAGGTCCATGGTATCACAGGCTTAGCGTTTACTTCCCACTTACCCGATACAAAAATGAGAAGTACTAGAGAAAAGTATGCGCAAGCTTGGGCGGCGATCCCGGGAGGTCGAGGGGAACAAGACCCCACCTTTAAAGGTGGGGGGACACTTTATACAGTTCCCCCCACAAATTTTGAAGAAACACCAAAAAAAGTCAACAAATTTTTTCGTGCTCATTTTTGCCTCTTTTTGATCAGTTCAAAACTGTCCCGTGCCCCCCACCTGTCAAGCAAGATCCTCGCCAGTGTGCGCAAGCAACTTGTCCTGGCTCGTTGCACCGAGTCCACTCGTTGGATTTCAGACCAAGCGCACTAATAGCAGTCACTAATTACATTACATTACCACTTTGATATCGATGTATCTGGTCTCTTGTATAGCAGCTTTTTTTTGCCTGTTTCTCTAGGGGTTGGATTGTGAACCCGCTCAACACTACGTACTGGTGGCTGATACCTTTGAGCATAATACCTGCCATACTGGCGACCATACTTGTCTTCCTGGATCAGCAGATCACTTCCGTCATCATCAACCGCAAGGAACACAAGCTGAAGGTCAGATGCTCAGAACATGTTTCATATCCTAGATGTAAGATTACATGAGATTAGCCTAGATTACGTTGGATTAGATTTACAAGATTACATTTGATTATGTTACAAAATTACATTATATTAGATTAGATTACAGTTGATTAGATTACAAGATTACATTTGATTAGATTGCAAGATTACATTGGATTAGATTACTTAGGATTGGATACAAAATTACATTGGACTGGATTACATTGGATTAGATTACAAGATTACATTTGATTATTTTAGATTACATTATATCAGATTACATTTGATTAGATTAGATTACTTTGGATTAGATTAAATTTAATTAGAATAGGCAGGTCTGGAAATCAGTTCAGACCAGATCAGGTCAGACAATATTGGATGAGATTGATTGAATTGGATCAAATCACATTATATGGATTAGATAAGCTCAGATTAGGTAAAATCAGGCCAGATAAGGCCATTGGTTCAGAAGATCATTGTCTCAGATCAGATCAGATCATTGGCTCAGATCAGATAAGATCATTGGCTCAGATCAGATAAGATCATTGGCTTAGATCAGATAAGACCATTGGTTCAGATCAGATAAGATCATTGGCTCAGATCAGATCAGATCATTGGCTCAGATCAGATCAGATCATTGGCTCAGATCAGATCAGATCATTGGCTCAGATCAGATAAGATCATTGGCTCAGATCAGATAAGATCATTGGCTTAGATCAGATAAGACCATTGGTTCAGATCAGATAAGATCATTGGCTCAGATCAGATAATACCATTGGTTCAGATCAGATAAGATCATTGGCTCAGATCAGATCAGATCAGATCATTGGTTCAGATCAGTTAAGATAATTGTAGATAGATCAGATCAGATCAGATCATTGGTTCAGATCAGTTAAGATCATTGTAGATAGATCAGATAAGATCATTGGCTCAGATAAGATCAGATCATTGGCTCAGATCAGTTAAGATAATTGTAGATAGATCAGATCAGATCATTGGTTCAGATCAGTTAAGATCATTGTAGATAGATCAGATAAGATCATTGGCTCAGATAAGATCAGATCATTGGTTCAGATCAGTTAAGATCATTGTAGATAGATCAGATAAGGTCATTGGCTCAGATCAGACAAGATCATTGGTTCAGATCAGTTAAGATCATTGTAGATAGATCAGATAAGATCATTGGCTCAGATGAGATCAGATCATTGGTTCAGATCAGTTAGGATCATTGTAATCCTCATCAGATAAGATCATTGGCTCAGATAAGATCACATCATTGGTTCAGATCAGTTAAGATCATTGTAGATAGATCAGATAAGATCATTGGCTCAGACAGGCCCGCCGAGAGGGGAGGGCAAGGGGGGCAAATGCCCAGGGGCCCGGCGATTTTCCGGCGATTTTCCGGGGCCCGGGCCGGGCCCGCCATCAACTTTTCTCATAAAGCCTAATGACAGTTTAGGGGCCCGTGACTTCTATGCCTAGGGGCCCGGAATTTCTGTCGGTGGCCCTGACCACCGGTACTACGAGGATGGGGCTCAGGCTCCGAAGGACATGGTTGGGATCCATACAAACAGCCTTTAAAAGACTATAATCAGATGCCTCAGCCATCCGTGCAGCATTGGCTCCATCCGTGCAGCATTGGCTGCATCCGCAGGCAGGAAACCCAACCGGATCATTAGTTGCGGTCATCTTTATGCGGCAAGGAGAAGTTATGAGATCTAGTACGAAGATTATGACCACCGGCAGGCCCGCCGAGAGGGGAGGGCAAGGGGGCAAATGCCCAGGGGCCCGGCGATTTTCCGGGCCTGGTGTAGCGATTTCAGATTACCCCCATTTCAAATTACCCCCCCGATAACTTGAAATCGCGTTCAGATTACCGGGGGGTAATCTGAAATCGATTTCAAGTTACCCCCGGGGGTAACTTGAAATCGATTTCAGATTACCCCCTACGATTTCAGATTACCCCCTCAAATTAATGGGGCCCGTTCTTCGACTATCTCATAATAATAATAATAATTGTTAAACTCTCATTACCCCACTTGTACATGATGTACAACAAGCTATCTTTCTCTGTAGATCACAAGTACGTCAACTAGTTTGAATCTTTGCATAGCTTATGTTTGTATGTAATATGTCAGGCACTTTGAACTAGTGTATGAGTGGTTTTAATACAATTAACATTTCTGTGACTTCTTTTATTTTTTTCAAACATTGAGACTAGCTTTTAATCTTGTATGTTTCACGTGTTTTATTAAAATAAACATATCATGACTTGCAAGCATAAGAATTTATCAATTTAGCTAAATCAGACCGGGGGTAATGTGAACAGCGCAGGGGTAATCTGAAATCGATTTCAAGTGACCCCCGGGGGTAATGTGAAATCGATTTCAGATTACCGGGGGGTAACTTGAAATGGGGGGTAGCCTGAAGTCTTTACACCGGGCCGGGCCCGCCATCAACTTTTCTCATAAAGCCTAATGACAGTTTAGGGGCCCGTGACTTCTATGCCTAGGGCCCGGAATTTCTGTCGGTGGCCCTGGGCTCATATAAGCTTCACATCATTGGCTCAGATCAGATAAGATCGTTGATTCAGATAAGATAATAACAGATCAGATTCGAACGGTAGTTGATGCAAGTGGATTTGTTGAATATTGTAGAAGGGACACGGCTACCACCTGGATCTCTTTGTCCTCGCTTTTCTAATCCTCATCTGTTCCATCGTGGGTCTGCCCTGGTTCGTTGCGGCCACCGTCCGAGCCATAACACACGTTAAAAGTCTTATGCGAGAATCTGAAGTCTCAGTTCCTGGAGAACGACCACAGGTTGTTGGCGTCAGGTACGCTCTAAATATTATTTATTTACGTTATGTATCATTTTTGGCAAAGGTTCACCAGTCACTCTAGTACAGAGTAAAACGGGGAGGCGACCTGACCGACGTCTCTGTTGAGCGTAGACTCGGATCCGACCTGGGCTGGTGAACCAAAGTCCTCCGTGCCCACCTTCTCGTGGTGCGGACCGTTGGTACCCTTCCTAGGAAGGGGAACGAACGGGCACGGCAGGCAAAACCAGGGGAAGGCAATGGCAAACCACCCCTGTTAACTTGCCAAGAAAATCGTCATGAAACACACTAAGCCAAAAACGGTGATAGTTGCGAATGGTGGGACTCCCAGGCCGGAGCGTGACTTAGAAGCTACTGGGGAAGAGCAAGACGGAGAGTCAAGGGCCCCTCGATCTAATGGAGAGACAAAGGGAGTATGGACAGGAGGTTCACATCTGTTTCATTGACTATAGCAAGGCATTCGACTGCATTAACCATGATTTAATGTGGAAAACCCTGCTTGAAATGGGAATTCCGAAACACCTGATAATGTTACTAAAGGGTTTATATGAAGACCAGATAGCGGTGATAAGAACAGAATACGGAGACACTGACAATTTCAGAATCAAGAAAGGAGTGAGGCAGGGATGCATCTTGTCTCCATTCCTGTTTAATCTATATGCTGAAAGAATAATGAGAAAGGCAGAACTGGAGGGGGCAATTGAGGGAGTAAAAATTGCTGGAAAGACACTGAATAACCTTAGATACGCGGATGACACAACATTAATGGCAAAAAGAAAAGAGGATCTGGCAGAACTGATAAGAAGGGTCAGGAGAGAAAGTGAAAAAGCTGGTTTATACTTCAACATAAAGAAGACAAAGGTCATGACAACAGCAGATTGGGATAGTTTTGAGATAGACGGAGAGGAAATAGAGGTGGTAGAAAGCTTCACATTCCTAGGATCACTGGTTGGAAAGGAGGGAAAGTGTGATCCAGAAATAAAACGAAGGATTGCTATAGGGAAAGCTGCAATGACCGGACTTGAAAAGATATGGAAAGACAAACATGTGAGCATAGAAACCAAAAAAAGGCTCGTGAGAGCACTAATCTTTCCTACGGTACTGTACGGTTGCGAGACGTGGACAATGACAAAGAACATGGAAAATAAGGTTAACGCTTGTGAAATGTGGATATGGAGGAAGATGCTGAGAATATCTTGGACTGAGAAAAGAACGAACGAATCAATACGAGAGGAGATTGGAGTTGAGAATGAAGAGTCGTTAAAACAAACTGCGACAAGAATGAAGCTAAGGTTCTTTGGACATGTTATGCGATCTGATGGTCTGGAGAAGGAAATGATGCTGGCGTGCGGTGAGGGGAGGAGAAGACTGGGTCGCCCAAGGAGGAGATGGATGGAAGAGATACAAGATGTAACTGGCATGAATTTGGCGGAATTGAGAGACTTGTCATCGAATAGGAGACGGTGGAGTGTGTTCACCAGGACGATCGCTAGAGCTCCACGAGCTGACAGCACAAGGTGACAAGGTGATCATTTTTGGCATTTTAAATTTTACTGTTAATTTGTGTTGTTGTTTTATATGTTTTATATATATTCCCTGAACTTTTTTCTGAACTAGTATTATTATGATTTTTATTTTATTATTCTAATGTTCAGTTACTCATACATTACTCTTAGATCGACTGACAATTCTACCTAGAAAAATGTATTACTGATAAAAAATTAATTCATTAGTAAACTATTGATCTATTGATTGATTTTTCAGGGAACAACGTGTAACTGGAATTTGCATACATCTGCTGATAGGCTTTTCAACACTTCTGACTTCCATTTTACGGGTAAGATTCATGTTAGGCAGTCTTGTTGTCAAGACCTTAAACCTCAAGACCAAGACCAAGACCAAGACCTTGAACCTCAAGACCAAGACCAAGACCAAGACCTTGAACCTCGAGACCAAGACCAAGACCAAGACCTTGAACCTCGAGACCAAGACCAAGACCAAGACCTTGAACCTCAAGACCAAGACCAAGACCAAGACCCAAAAAATCGAAATCAGGTCAAGACTTCTAAAAATTGTCAAGTCGGAATATTCGCTATTTTAATTAAAACATGAATTTTTTTATTCAAGCAAATTAACTTTAAATGAAAACTGCAGAGAAATCCGAATTTGTATTCAAAAGTCCTTCATGCAACCTCTTATACCAACTGCCCTTTGTATTTTATAAAAACCAATTCGCTCAGAATTTTCTGACCAAGACGTGCCTGGTGGGCCTCATAAAAATTCCGCCATGTGAAAAAATACGTTCTACAGGTGCTGAAGTCGCTGATACACACAGAGTAGCTTTTCAAGCACTGGATGTAAATGTACAGATAGTGAGTCTTTTTGAAATCTTCCCATGGTTTATCATACCGTCTGATACAGAATAACTGTTGCTGCTGCCAATGGGTTTTCCTGACCAACATGACTTGTATCCATCCATAGATATTGGTCGTATACGATGCAAGCAGGCTTGGTACAGAATTCTTGAGTTCTGTTAAATGACTGTTCATATTAACAGCCGGTCTTGGTCTTGGTCTTGCGAGACCAAGACCAAGACCTTGAACCTCAAGACCAAGACCAAGACCTTGAACCTCAAGACCAAGACCAAGACCAAGACCTTGAGCCTCAAGACCAAGACCAAGACCAAGACTTTTAAAAACGAACTCGAGTGCACTCGAGACCAAGACCTTGGTCTCGAGGACAACAAGACTGATGTTAGGACATAAGATACAAGGTAGGCCTACCGCAAGGCATGGTAAGGCAAGATTTGGCAACTAAAGGTAAGGTCGTGGAAGATATGGCAAATTAAGGTAAGGTCACGGAAGATATGGCAAATGATGGTAAGGTTGTGGAAGATATGGCAAAATTTAGGACTCTGTGTTCCAGTCGAAAGTCAACTGCATTGGCAATTGTTGCACTCTGCTGTGCTAAGGCATCGGTTCTCAACCTGTGGTCCGCGGACCACTTGTGGTCCGCGGCCATCTGCCTGGAGGTCCGCGAACAAGGCCTACAGTTTATATTTTTTATAATTACAAACATGCAAACATACAAATTTTGTCAAGTTTTTAAATTTTTTTAAATTTCAATTGCTAGAATCGGCTAAATGGCAGCATGAAACTAATAATACGCGAATTTATGGCAAAAATTTTCTTTTATATTAATTTGATTTTGGCACAGTTGTTAGTGGTGGTCCGCGGCCGAGACACAAAATTTGTAAGTGGTCCTTGAGTCTCAAAAGGTTGAGAACCGCTGTGCTAAGGTATATGCTTAGGCCGACGTACTGTTGCATTTTACTCTGATCAGCAGACATTTTCCAACTGTCTTAAAAAGCATAAGTTCTGATCAGTTGATAGTCATGTGTGTAGTGAACTGAAAAAGCGCTTATATTGATCCGACACATAAATACATAGATAGACAAACTTATGCATTTATATATTCATACATACATAAATACATACATCGTAAGGTAAGGTAAAGTAGTGTATAAAGTAAGATAGGGTAAGAGTAGGATAAACTAAGCCTATGCTAAGGTCATAAAGCATTTATTACAAGCGTATATCAACAGTAGAAGCTTGATATTAGGCTGGTTGGCTCTTTCGACTCAGGCACATATAACAGGGGGTTCCCACCCTGGGGTGCCCTTACCCCATCGTGTATGCCATACATGATATAGCTATCCATCAACTGGACAATCTTCCTTGTGGGAAAGGTTATCACATGAAATGTGATCACAACGCTGCTCATAATGTTCGTATAGTGTGCTGACTTTCTTAATGTTCCTTAAACTTGAATGAGGTAACAGTCGTAATGTACCATTTTTTCATTTCAGCTGATACCAATGCCAGTTCTGTATGGTGTCTTTCTCTACATGGGTATCACCTCGTTGGGAGGAGTACAGGTGGGTTTGATATTACACTGCATCACTGTATGTATCTCTGTCTGTCTGTCTGTCTGTCTGTCTGTCTGTCTGTCTGTTTGCCTTTGAGTAAAAAAATGCACGAAATAAATAACGAACAGATATATACTTCATATACAGGCATATGTACATATACAATCATACATGCATTCATATGTATGTCTGTAGGTATACATGTGTATGTATGTACATACTTATACCTACATACGTACATACATGCATACCTACCATAGTATTGTCTACCTTGATATATATACATACATACATGTCCACTTATATATGTACATGCTTATACGCATATTTGCATACATGCATAATTTGCACATGTGCATGTATGCATACTTACATACATACACAGTGGTTTAATAATAATTTTCGTGTTTATTGACAAGCTCACTAACAAACCGCAGTAAAGTAACAGTGAAACGCATAACAGTAAAATTATCAACATCTTACAGAACACACATCTTGGCAGCCTGTTAGGTGCCTGCTCATTTTACAGCTGCCACCTAGGGAGTAGAAGGCTGAGTCGACCTACAGGGAGCTTATGGGTATCGACCCACTTCTTAAGTACATACATACATGCATAAGATAAGCTTACATCTATTAACAAGTGTTGTTTCTGGGTTTTTCCAGTTCATACAGAGAATCGGGATCATGTTGATGCCAGTCAAGTACCAGCCTGACCTCATTTACCTGCGACATGTGAAGACGATGAGAGTCCACCTGTTCACTGCCGTACAGCTCGCCTGCTTCATCGGAATGTGGGTCGTCAAACAGATCAAGCTGACGTCCATCGCTTTTCCTGTCATGGTAATCATGCTTTCCAAATGCACTGGACTATCCAGAGGGGGATACTCCGCCATGGTCCCTTCCATCGGAGTTTGGGGGTGGGGCATAGTCATGAGTGACCCCATTGGATTTCGCCTTTGCTCTAAGTGCTGCAATACTGATGATACAATCGACCTGGAATAATGGCCAGGGATACTGTTACTGCTATAATGATCATTAGGATGATTGGAAAGTGGATACTGGTAAAGCGATAACTGGAAAGTAGAACATTGCATTGGCCTACTACAATAGTGTTAATTACAATGATTTAAGTTAGGGTTTTGATTTCAAACACTTGAGAAAAACTGTTCTTGTTTGTTGCCTGGCTTTGGTTGGAGTTGCCTTGAAGTAGGCCTTGTTACCTTGAATGAATTAATAGCTAGAAGTGTTAATTGGGATCATATATTTGGATATTGTTAATAAGGATAGTTTCCATTAATATGATGACGTTAGTAATGATTGCATAAATCAGATTACAGTTCAGACAATTAACAATGCATTTGATGTTTCCAATGTGCAGCTCATCGTCCTCATGGTAGCCCGCAAGTGCCTTGATTTCGTCTTCACCCAGGGAGAGCTGTACTGGCTTGACCATCTGCTACCAGAGGAACACCGACGCCACAGGGAGGACACCGCCAAGGCCCTCGAAGAAGGAGGCTTGGTAGGTTACTGTCGTAATCTAGAATACATGCTGTGCTGTGTAGGCTAAATGCCTAGTTACAGTAATTTCATTAAAATTAAATAATTAGTCGACACTGTGCCATATAAATATTAAGTACATTACTTGATTCTTGAATAGTTTTCTATTCTGTACAATAATATGCCATTTTAAAGCAAATTCTGCAAATAAAACAGCAATTCCAAAGAAAAACTTTGAATTTTTATGAAAAAAATACCTCATGGAAAAACATAATTTAGGTTAGACCAAGCTTATAGCGTTGAGCACTGTAAGCCTTGTATTTCTGCATATATCCTGCCATTTGTTTGAACGTAGTCACGATGAACAAAAAAACTTTTCCTTCAGTTTCCATAGTGTCACGCAGCACCCTGAGGAAATTTTCATTCTGGTATTTTGCGGTAATACGTCGGAATAAAAGTAAAATTGTTCTTGAATCGTGTAGACTATAGCTTTTGAGCCTTTATCATAATATGCTACTTGAAAAATCGATAACGGCCAACAGATGTTGGACGAAAACTCGACCCAAGAACAGAGCAATATTCGGCGGAAGTTGTCTGGGGCACAGTCAATACAGAATCCTTGGGGCACAGTAGGGCCATGCATCGCATTTATGCATAGACCCCATCATTTGATTAAACTATTGTGGAATCGTGACTTTTTCTCTCCGTTTCCATAAATAGTAATACAAGACATTCTAAAGATATTTTCATTCTCGGATTTTGCAGTAATTAATGTGAAATTGTCAGGGACGTAACTAGCGTTGGGCTTGGGGGGCTTAAGCCCCCCAAACGAAGTTGAAGCCCCCCAAACAAGTCAAGCCGTTGTATGCTTACGGCTAAAAATTCGTATGAACACTGTATAAATGTTGCCATGTTCAAGGCTTAAGCCCGCCCAAACGAAAAATCCTAGTTACGTGCCTGGAAATTGTGCCTTGTTTGTGTACAGCTTTCTTTTGTTTAACAATTTGCTATTCTAATTTCAGTCTTCAATTTGGCGATAATGCCCAAGATGAACACAAAATTGTTTGTTGTGTAAGGCTTTCAGTTGTAGGCCTACATTAGTGTGTTTGTTTTTTAGAACTCACACGTCGAAATGAAAGCTCTGGGAATTGAAAAGCAACCGATGTCGAAAGAAGAGGAGGCCAAGAGCTACAGGTTGCTTATTCAGCTTTTTATTTTTTCCAGAGGTAGAGACGAACAACACGTCAGGATTTTAAAATGTCTGGAGAATGTAAATAAATCAGTTACAGAAGTCTATTCTACATTTATTGTAATAAATCTAAATATTTTTACATTTGTACTTATGCCTTTATTTCTACTTTTTCAATATCCACAGTCACACATAGCCTACACCGTGCTACACGTACACTCGAAAGCCTACATGCTCGTTGAGCACTCATTATCTTAGAAAATAATATCACTAGGGATCATCCATAAAGGACGTCCGCAGTGAGGGGAGAAGGGAGAGGTCATCGAAATGCGGACAAATGCGGACAAGGGGAAGGAGGTTATGACCAGTGCGGACGTCCGCATCTAACCTCTTAAATTTGATAGTTTTTTTAAACACCACCTTGTTTCAGCCTTACCTGAAAGATGAAAAGGTCAGGGAAGTGATTGCCTAAAACTTCATGCATGGTATAACCTTTACTGCGACTTTAAAGAGGCTTTTTATGAAACCTGAACTGTCACTTAAACGTGCACAGGAACTGTGGAATAATTGTAAAAATAATGACGACAACATTAAAAATTGGCTTAGGCGTGCGGACGTCCGCAAAGTGGGAGGGAGGGAGGGTAAGGTCAAATGCGGACAAGGGGGAGGGAGGGGTCCAAAGTGGGTCATATTTTGCGAACGTCCTTTATGGACGACCCCTACATAAATGTTTCGTTTGATTAAATTTCCTAATAGTTGATATCCTTGCTTATAATGTGTGTTGTGTACGTCTGTTTTTAGCGATCAGAGCAACCTGACTCACCGCAAATAGCCAAACACGAGATTCGACAGCCTTCAACTCAACACATTGAACTAGCAATTTTTAAAGAATCAGTCTTCCAGAAGAATGAATGCAAGAGAGAAAGATGCTGACAAACGTACAGACTTCCATGCAGCCATACAAAGAGATACTGAAAGACAGAAACATGAACTGCCTGCAAAATTCAGACAAACTCACAGATGCACTTAGAGACAGACATACAGCTTGATCTAGTTAGACCGACCGACCGACCGACATACAGACAGACAGACATATAAATAGACTGCCAGATATAGATAGACAGACAGACAGACATGCTGCTGGACAGATGGTCATCTAACAAATCATTAGATCTTTAGAAAGTGCTTCAAATATTTCGAAGTCTTCCACCGTTTGTGTCACACTGAGATTTCTCCTAACGTCGACTTATCTATTAAACACTTCCAGTCTTTGAATTTGTATATTTATGTTATCTACAAGAAAGTAACTTTATGAGAACCAAACAGGCGCTATATAAATGTTATTATTACGATGAGTTATGATGAGCTACACTCGACTCATCGGAAACTTTCTTGATTGCTATACATTGTTAGGAAATAGTAACAAGCTCTAGTTTTGTTGTAGTTTGTATACATGTGCATTACTGTTATATTTTTTATAAATTATGGTGCTATATAATCTAGAACTCGCCAAACGAGATTTGCAAATGTTAGCCTTAATAGTAATATGCTCCCATTATGCTCACTGAAATTAATGTCTTGTAAAACACCACACACTATATTTCACGACTTAAAATACGTTATCTGTGTTTAAAAAGTCCTCAAGAAAATCCACTAAAATATGAAGTTTGTTCAAAAACTGCAATAGTCAGAAAATGGCCAAAGTTTTCCAGGAAAATATCCAGTTTGTCAAAAACTTACAAAGATTGGTCAGAATTGTTTGAAATGTTGGCTTCCAAATATCCAAAGTTGTCCTAAAATTCCGTACTTGATTGAAATGTTTCATACAGCAGGTTGGCCATGAAATAGTTTGGCCATAAATGTTTCAAGAAATTATATAGGAAACTGTACAAAACCTAAATATCGAGTGTGTTTACAAAATACTGTTTGTTTAGCCTAATGTTGGAATATTGTCTTTATTTAAAAACAAATCGGTGACTGCGTATTTTTCTACTATACTCGCCATCAGTATAATTGTGCTTGTGTTGATGTTAATGTTATTGCGTGCAAGTGAACATAGTACATGTATATTGGTACTATTAATGTGACACTTACATAATTTGTGTAGATCTTGTTTGTTAACGATTCGTTATTGCTGCGAACTTTAATTCGAATAGCATTTTGAACATCAGCGTATGCACGCAGCTGTGAATATCTGTGCGTGTAGACGAGTAATTCTATATTATTTCATTGTAGGCCTAATAGTTTTACGTAGCAACATTATACAGTATTTGTAAACGTTGTCTTCCGGTTCTTGTTTAAACCGAAAATAACTTGGCAAAGAGAAATCAGTAGAAAGCGAAATTTGACCTGTAATCTTGTAATGTAATCTAATGTAATTAAGGTTTCTCGACTTTCAACCGATTCATATTGCTTCTGATGAGAGCAACATCAGCAACGTAACTAGGATTTTTCGTTTGGGGGCTTAAGCCTTGAACATGGCAACATTTATACAGTATTCATACGAATTTTAGCTGTAAGCATACAACGGCTTGACTTGTTTGGGGGGGCTTCAACTTCGTTTGGGGGAAGCCCCCCCCAAGCCCAACGCTAGATACGTCCCTGAGCAACATGTAGGTCTACTGCACTGAATTTTTACCTTCTGAAGGTTGTTTCTCCGTCTCAAGTATCTCCAGTCGCCTTGCTACATGAATTTTCACAGGTTTCGACATATATATTATTTCTTACAATCTCTGGTTGCATTTTCCACCTAAAAAGGAACAACCATGCTTCTGGTTCCCTTTGCAAAACTTCTGGGTCTATAGGTGTTACTTTCTATGGTTACCCACACCCATACATTAACTCCTACTTTTAACAAATGCGCTTTCTGTTGAGGAAAGGATTTATTTCAGATTGGGGCTTCTAGTATAAATATTACTTTGGCTAGTCACTTGCTTAAAATCAATCTTTATTTCCCAGACTTACGATTATTCAACCAGGCCATCTTAAATTGTCTTTCCCTGGTCATACCTGAAACTAGAACAGTTGTTGAACAAGCTTTTTCAGTTGCTGAACCTTGATTTTGTAATGCTCTCCTTGTATCTGTCCATTCTGCTCTTTCACTTGCGTCACTTCATTCTCAACTTATGCAGATTCATAAACAGATAGGTGAAAGGCAAAGCGTCTGTTAACCCCATGACAGAGCATCTCAGTAGAAATTTACAAAAACTTCTTTGCAAAAGTAACAAATTTTGATGGCTAAATTTATTTACAGATCGTTAATCTCTTCCGGAACAAACAAAATCGTTAAATTTTCAACAAAGTACATAATCATCTGTGCCTTGCACAACAGTATACATATCTGTTCATATATAACATAATTATATCTCAATAGATATGTATAAATACAAGTTGCTAATTAAAGCATGCTAAAAATCACCTAAATTAAAAGTGAAATCTGAAGTTAACATAAAGCATTAAAATGCAGTACACTAGATTTCCTAATTAACACTTCCACGTCATTGCATACCAAACAGATCATAAACAAACCGATTATTTTGATGTTAATGGCTGAAAGATGAGAGAATTCACAGAAGCATCTTTGCCTGCTCTTGTCATTGTCAAAATGATCAATCACTACTTTAAAAAATAGTTCAATTACCAAACAATTAAAAAGTAAATAGCTGAAAACCTTAGAATGAAATCAGAACATTGGAACCTCTGTATCAACAGCCGAGATGAATTTTGGATTCATGTTTCCATCCACACACTATCAGAATTCACATCATAGTGATGTTTGATAAGGAGGTTCCTGTGTACTACAATAGTTACAATTATATTTATGATACTTAGTTCTAATTCCAATCTTTTTCACATTCTGTAAATTTATACAGACCCTCTTCAAGATATCTACTCAAAAGAGGTTTTCAGAGGCCACTTAACTGAAGCTTGTAGTACATTTCAAATCACAATTTACAAACATTTTTACAATTTAACTGATGACACTGAGTGTAAAATTTTACAATGTAGTTAGGGGGTAATTAACCTTTTCAAATATTTCTTATCTCCTTTAACCTCGTACAGAAGGAACAACGTATATAAACAAATTCCTTGCTCCAAACTTACAAATGTTTGGTAGAAATTTTAGTAACAATTAAGATTAGCACTGTGATTGAAAATCATAACTAAAGCTGCAATAATATCAAAACCAATTGAGAATTCTAACAACTGTACAGATTAGAGCTGAAATTATGACATAAAATAATAATAAGTTAAAATAACCGAAATTGATTGTGTTTATAGCTAAAAAAATACATAAAAAATTGATATGATGTGAAGGTAATAATAAAACTGATAACACTAATAAAACTAAGAGGCTCAAAGAACACTATACAAAAAACTGCTGCACAGTCGAAAGATTTCTTAAGGCTCCACATAAATGTCTGGCAGTATTGCCTAACAGAATACACTGGTAAGTCCCTAGAATGCTACATTTGGCTGCCAAGCAAAGTACTGGTCTATAATGAGAGACTGTTTTAACAAGGAGTTCACGTTCTAAAGCTGAATTAAAGTTGGGATACCTACTGTGTAGTAACAGAATATTTGTCATACTAATGTGCATGACCAAAAGTTTCCAGTGTATTTATAAGAAAAATAATTCAAAATGGAAAAACAATAAAGTAGCAAGCTGTGCTTCAGCAAACGGAACAAAGTTCTAAATTCTAATTTGACCTATACTTGGAGACAACTCACTCCTAGAGATAGTTCAAGGTTAATTATAAGAAAATGAAAAATACAAAGGAAATTGAAAAACAAAAACGCAACAAGCTGTGCTTTAGCATGGGGAACAAAGTTGTAAAATTCAATATAATCCGAGGCAACTTGCTCTTAGACGTAGTTCTACACGTACAGTAGACTATACAAAAACACCATCAGCTGTGTATGGAACATACATGAATATTGGATCACTGAAATAGTCACAATGGACTGGATGATGAACAACAAATCAGAAATAAACTACAGAGAAATAAAAGACACGGCAAAGAACACATTTTGTCATTGGATTCCATGACCTGCCTAAGGCACTTGCAGAAAATTTCACTAATGACAATTACGATGTAAGTTTAAAACAAACTGATTTCACGCGTGAATAAATGAAAAACCATATTTACAGTTTATTACAAAACTCGACAACAGTCTGTCATTTCAACATGATTAACCTTAGGCAACGAACTGCAACAATCAGTCATCAGTTCCTCCACACCTTCGGATTATATACCCTTGGCAGAAAAGCTGATCTTGGATCATCAGCGTTGCAGCTTATTCGATACAGAATTCGAGCTTTGCCTTTACAGAGCTTCGTCTTTCCCCTGATTTATTGCTTCGATCCAAAGTCTTTAGCAGCTTTATTCAGCAGAAGGGCTTCAAACAAACTTGGGGTTTTAAACCAATCCATTTCTCACACGGATGACCTATAAGATTTGTGCAATTTTTGTTGGAATTGCTATCAGAGGAGCAAGGTGGCTTAAACATCGTCGCTGTTACTGTTTCACCTTTCTGCAACGATTTGCGTTGGGCATAATGAACAACTCGCAACAATGGCATCAGTCTACAACCTGTACAAACGATTTTGAAAGTACTGGGCATCAAGTTACTGATTTTCTTCCAGTGCACTCAGTTTGTGTGAGCAGTTCCATTCCTCGACGCCAAGGTTATCCTTCTTCTCTCCCTAGACTTCCAGGCACTTATTCTTATAGGCTGTTATTTTTATGGTAAAACTGCGATTGAGTACCTGACTCTCATTTAAATTCAAACTGCCGCCCACTTTCTGGATGCCGAAAGACTTCCATACCTGGACAGCAAGTACTAGCCCAAAGACTTCCGTACCTGGACAGCAAGTACTATTCACATCGCTAGAAGTCCCGGTACTCCCTCTATCCTAGAAATCCAGATACTCCCTCTATCCCTGGAAGTCCAGGCACTCGCGTATCCCAAGAAACTAGGTACTCCTCCTATTCCAAAAGCCCAGGTACTCTCTCTATCCATTGGAAGCACAGATGCATATTTAAATTTGTACCTGCTTTCAATCCCTACTGCCCATCCTATCCTTGGATGCCCAGGTACTTATTTTCCTCAACAAGCTGTGTCAGCCCCGAACTCATGTCGTTGACAACCATGTTGTACGAATTGAGATATGACGTCGGTAAGACACCACGCTCGTCATAGACGACCGGGCCCCCCATGGCGACCGGCCGGGTCTCGTTCACGGCCGGCGGGGCCACGGGCTGAACGGGACTCGACGCAGGCATGTTCTCGATGGATATTGAACTCAAGTTGTCCATGAAGCAAGTGGAATCAATGGAGTTGAGGGTGAGGCCGAGTTGGTCATCACCTTCAAAGCACGGCGCCATGTCCGTCGTACTGGTTACCTGTCAACGGCAAACAGTTGTGTGTAGGAATGCATGGTCTAAGCATTTACGATAATAGCAGTTCATAAGTTATCAACATCACCCATATACTGAAATAATATAATATATTGTTTAAACATTTTACGAATGGGAGGGGTATAGATTAGGGTGTGTCTATAATTTGAAGTTTCAAAATTAATATCGGCCAGTTTGTTATTGTGTTCCACTTAGAGAAACATTAACATTTGCCAAATTAGATGAAAATCAAAAGATATTTAGAACTGGCGCAAAGCCCGGGAAAAATTACCACTTAGAAAACAATGTCATACATTGTAATTCTCGAAGATCCAAACAATTTCAACACTTAAACATAAAAAATAAGGCAAAAGCAAACCATGAACCTTCAGTTATTTGTCATTAGGCCCTACTTAGTCCCTTTAGTGCTTTTGGGAATCTATTTCGATGGTATTCAACCTTTGAAGAACAAATTGTTTCTCTTCCTCATTTCGAACCAGGGCTTCATTGAAGGACTGCATTAGAGCCACTCCTCTCTCCGCAAAATCGCTCGTCACTCTAAGGGCGGATATGATGTCTTTCGCCTCACTGAACGAATGCTCTGGCTCCCATTGTTGCGGATCTCGATCAAGAAAAGCGTAATCGAATTTGAGGAGCTGGAAAAGTTTGATGGTAGAAGTCGTAAAAAAATCGGTTAGCGCTTTTGTAGATGGATCATGTATGGGAGGAAGCCTCTTTGTAGGTTCGTCGGATCCCTGATTGTTGCGCATGTTATAGACCATGCGCTGTTTTTCGTCGAAGGTGGCTGAATCGTCAAAAGGCTGAGGCCAACCAAGGTCTCCGACAAATACCAAAGGTGTCGGGAAAATGCTACTAGAGCGACCTGTGAGACTTCCTTGTCTGGGTAAGTATGGATTGCCTTCAAGAATTGAAGATCGTTCCTTGGGGCTTGATTGGGTGATGTACAGGTGAACTAGTACAACGTAGGTTGTGGTCACAAAAAGTGAAACTCGAAGGAGATGATTCCGCATCTTTTGAGAGTAAGATTGTCGAGATGCCCTCTGGTGTTGTTGAATGGGAAACTGCTCTCTGAAAAGCCACATCGTGATTGCATAAACCGCACGTGCAATCCAACGCGCGCGGTGAAATGCCCCTGGGTACCTGAACTTTATTCCTTTCGATGGAATTCCTCCTAGGAAAATGACTGTTAGTTCTAGTAGCTCTTCGTAGTCGTCTCTGTGGTATTCAGCATTCAGTTGCTGCAGTGCGAAGGTGATGACATTCTCTCGAACTTCTTTGACTCTTTGTGCTGCGTTTTATTCTCCATTGCTGTGTGATACTTGGTCTGATCGATTTGCGGCCAGAAGTCACGGAAATGACTGAAGAGTTCCAATTTTGGAGACCTTACAGAATCATGCAGTGAAAATACCTTTTCCAGAACAATTTCAGAAACATGATGTCGACAGGCAAGGTTCAAGAGGTCTTTTCCTAATTCCGTTTCCAGCTTCATGCATACGCCGCCCTTGCAACCCATGTTACTCGCCGTTGTGTCGAAACACATGGCCACGATTCTGTCTTCCAATCCCCAACTTCTGATCTCGGCCAAACACGCATCTGCCATGAAGGCAGCAGTCCCGGATTGGAGTTTGGGGATGGCCAATAGTTTGGTCACATCCTTACCAGATACAATTATTGGAAGACGATCAACGCACACTCGTCCAGTTTCTGTAAAATCTGGCATGATCTTGCCGTCCCAGTGGATAGTAAGGGGAACCTTCGGATCGAAAGATTCACGAATCTCAGCTGCTAAAGGGCTGCACGGTTATCCTTCCTTGCTCGATGGATAGCAGAAGGACTGATGATCAGCTCACCAGCTGGTGCTGCATATTGATTGGATGCAGCGAGAGCAGAGAAAATGTGAGAAGCATTCCTGCTGCTGGTTTTGGTACGATCTAGAGCTGCTACAACATCACGGGTAACTACAGAGATTGTTCCATTTCGCCGCTTTGGTGGTCCAGATGACGTTGAAGGTTCTGGTTCTCTTTCTGAGCTATTTGATGATGCCTCTTCCTCAGATGATGTTGCCAACAGAGAAACCTCCGTCGCTACCGCCATGCTTGAGGGAATTATTGTTGTAGACAGATTGCTCCGATCGGAAACCACGACATTATCATTCTGATTGGCACAAACTCATTCGGGGATCAAACACATACTCTTACCAAGGGAGACAGCCACTCGAGTTAAATACCATGCTATTGATGTAGCACCAGGTGTCTCCTCTAGAAAACCACAATAGCTTAATTAATTACTATAATTATGTTGAAGATCGAAAACACGAAGAACAGACATCGTAAAGTCTAAAATTTTTGCCAAACCGTGACAGGCCACCGGGTCCTAATTTCGGTCGCCTTGCGCCAGTCCTAAATGTTCAGCTATCGCGATATAATTTCGGATATGGCGTTTATACGCTAATTGGCATGATAATTCGACCTGGCCGTTAAAAGATCTTTGAGTTAAAAAAATCATGTGCATCATAAAAACACCCTAGTATAGATGAATGGCAACACTCTTGCTTGAAGAACATAAGATCTTGAAAAACATGGTTCGATATCCGTAAGCTTCCTATAGGTTGACTCAGCCTTCCAGTACCTAGGGGCAGCTGTAAAATAAACGGACGCCTAACAGGCTGCCAAGACGTGTGTTCAACGTGTGTTCTATAAGATCTTGCTAATTGTACTGTCATGTGCTAATATGTAAAAATGAGGTTTGTCCGTGAGCTTGTCAGTAGACAAGAATATTATTATTATTATATTAATTCAACATAATTAATTTAACATATTACATCATGTGCTGACTGCTTTACCTCTTTGAAAAACTGAAGCAACAGAAATATTAGATATGAAAGATTACATGTCAATCATTAATCGGCATAATTAGAATCACATTAAACTTAAGAAACGGACTGGACTTGAAAATTGACATAAAACACGAGGTCATCCACCGGCATCTACTGCATCAGCTACTAGAAATTCTATTGATGACGAAAATGATGATGACAAAGATGCTGGTGATAAAAAAAGATGATTAAATTTTAACCTGTACACACCTGGTTGCAATTTGGTGAAGTCTGCGAGTACTGGCCCGGCATGACTGGCACTGTTCTGGCACCAAATCCACCACGGTGCACAGAACCAACACTCGACACATTTCCCGCCTGGCGCTGGTTTCCTTCCTGCAGATGATGAGGATTCGGATGACTTCCTACAGCCTGATTATACGCAGCACTGTTTTGCGAAGGCGCAAGAGACCAGTTTGCGGACTGTGCTGGGACTCGAAGATTTGAGTGCCTGTTTCCCTGGTGTGATGCAACTGGCCAAGGATAGCATTCGGAAGGATACAAGGAGGAATTCAACGGTGGTGGGACTACGCACATCTGTCCCGCAGCAGCAGCGGCTGCGGCAGCATGGGGGTTCGTGCGGCTGTTAGGGGCTTTCAATCGGGGCGACATCTGAGATTGGCTGATTTGGGGGACCTGGACGTGGGGGCTTGGACAGCTGTTACCAAACTGGACAACTGTGGGGGCTTGGTTTCGTCCAGTCATTGGTCCAGAGAACTGGATGCGACTGAAACCTGGGAACGGTTCACCTGGAGTGACGCCCATGCGACCCGAGCGGGGCTGTGTACGATACCACTGGTTGCTCAACCTCGGCCCTTCCACCGACTGGTGGAGGCTGGCCCCAACTGAGCTGTTTGAAGATCCATATGCACGGTTTGTGGCCCGAGACCCGATTGCCGGGTACCGCGCAGGCCTGGTGAAATCCTCGTTGGGCGGCAACCCGTGGAAAGGCTGGCTTCCAGTCTGCGACATGTCGAATTCTGCAGTCATAGAGTTTCCACAGCTGTAAGCTTTGGCGGCAGTTTCATTTGCGCCTTTCGAAAATTTTACGCCGTTTTCCTGGCTGCCATTCCAGGCTACACCACTTCCGACCAAATTTGTCGAGTAACCGCTTTTCTCGTACATGCACGAGCTGCGCGGCTCCGGTTCATAGGAGTTCTTTGCCTCGACAGGGTGAATTTCGATGTTGGGTTCAGCGGTGGGAAAGTGAGAGTCTGGGATGGTGCTGTCTGCAGTGGCATTGGGTCCACCAGCGACTGCCGAAGACGACATGGTCTTATCGAGGAAATCCTGCATTTCGTCGGGTATCAGAAAGTCGTCGCACTCGAAAGCTGGCGGATACATCGTCGCTGGGTTTTCGGCACTGCAGTCGAAGTTTGCCTTGTTCTCCGTCTTGAAAACACCCGACTCGAAGTCGGTGTCGACCGACTGATTGCTGTAGTTCGTCGCAATGCTGCTGTGGGACGACATCAGACTGACCCCCGCCGGAGACCTCCTCATGATGGCGCGTGCTCTCGGAGGAATTGGCAGCGGACGGACGGCATTGAGGCTATGGCAGCGTTGGAAGGGTCGCGTCGATGAAGGGGCGACCTCGTCAACACCCCAGCGTGCGGGGTCGCTTGCACGGCGGACATCATGCGGTGGGATCTCAGTCAGAGGAACGGGCGTCTGGCAAGGGGTTGTGGTCGATGTGTTCGTGCGAATTCCACTGTCATTGGACTCGCGCTGGGCGGCTAGAAACCGCGTGATACTACCACGGCTGAAGCGACACGGGTCGCTGGCAAGGCTACCATCGAGTTTCGTGCGCTCCATATGCGAGGCCAGGGCCCCGATGTTGGCCGAGTCGGCCGAACGATGATGGAAGTCGGAAGCGCTGCTGGCGATGTCGTATTCGTAGGGTGACCGAGGGATGCTTCGCTGAGAGGCCGAGTTAGTTGACGTTTCACTGAGGCGTCGATCTGACCGAGAGAATGAGCAGGGACTGACGTCGGAGCGAATGCTGCTCGTGTAGGAGCTCGGCGTGCTCATGTCACGCTGATTGGCTCGCAGGCTTGTGTCTTTTGTTACTGTAAAATCATTCACAGCTGACTCAAATGAGCAAAGAAATATAATAATTTTACAAACCAGTTTAAACTGTTGTGACACGCTAAATTTTCTTGAGACTATTTATTACAAGCCAGTTGAAATTGTTGAGACTCGCAAACTACTTGAAACTACCAGTAGTATGATGCGCTATGACACTTGAAACCAGTCGAAACCTCAGTGGAAATGAAAATTTTGCGTAAAAGCATTTCGGTACAACTCGGAGACATGGAAAAAGTCAAACACCTTGAAAACTGGTTGAAGCTAGTATGATGTGCTAATATGTCTGAGATTTTAAAAAATCTTTCCAGTCAAAAACTGCAAAAACCAAAACTTCCAATGAAACACCTATTCAAAATTTCAAGCACTCAGATTCTGAAAAGCCAATATAAATTTTCTCACAATGATTTTAAAAACACAAGAATTAGTGAAAACAGTATAACTCTGATCCAAATTAAGATTTAGAAACAGCAGAATTGAAGAAACCTTTGACTCTGCTACCAAACGAAGTTTTTCATTACAGGCAAATGGCCAACAGCTGCATGGAAAGTATTCAATTAAAAAAGGGCTTCATATAGATAGGTTTGATTTGACAAGAAAGCACACTGTGCACAGAAGAAGAACCAAGTCCTCACTTTTTGGTCGGATTTCTGTTAACTTCAGATTGACATCATTAATTCTGCGAGTGTTACCTGCAACACGTTTAAAAAGTTACACATAAATACATTTGATATTTAACTTAATGCTACTTTTGAAGACCGCATCAATAATCCTGTAATAACGAATCTACGATAAAAAAGACAATCAGACGACCTTGGAATAAAGACTGATGTTAAGTATTGGAGTTGGTTCAAGTTCAGTGTTTTAAAAACTGAGCCCAAATATGAGACAAATCTTTGCCGAATAAAAAGCTTTAAGCAAAGAGGTTATATGTTCGTATTTTAAAGTGTTAGTTATGGCTCTAGCCACAGACTTCTGAACTCTTGGGATTACTTTATGATAACAAGAAGTGAGTTACAATAATTTAGGCAACTTGATACCGATGGGTTTGCCAGAGATATCATTTACAACATGGGACATAAAGCCTAATTCTGAATATGTCACAAATGTACATATGTATGTGGCGGTCAAGGCCACAGTGCGTATGTGGGAGGATTTATTTTATGCGAATAGCATCGTTTTCTTTAAGTTTACATGCGAAGGGAACAGCATCGTTTCTCTTAATTTTACATGCGAAGGCCCAGTATCGATCATTTAAATTTTATTTAATTTCAATAGGCGACTGTCCAGCAACGACCGTGATAGGGAAGATCGATTATATATTTTAAGCCAAAGTATAGGTGATACGGTTGACCATACCCTGCCTCACGGTGTGCTGCTTTATACGTGAAGAGTTGGTTCGACTCTTCATACATAGCAATACTGTTAAACAGCGTTGTTGGTTAGCGATTCAGTTACCGATTCAAATATACTGCACTCAGTGTGGTAGGCGAGTGATTTTGGTTACGACCGAGTCAGAGTTCGAGTTTCCGGTTAGTACAAATATATTTACGGACGAAAGGGGCGTCCGAATAATATAATCAGGCGATCCCGAGTACAGCTAAAGAAGTTCACTGTTGGGAGACGGGCCGACAGCGCCGATCCGGCGGGTTGGATCCCTCAGTTGATCGCGAAGCGGTCTAGATCCCGATTGTGGGAAATCTACGGCTGAGTAATACTCGGGGAAGGATACCGTTGATACACAGGAAAACCAATTCAGTGTGAGATCAAAAACCAGGGTGAATTTGGCGTCGGGCAAGGAAATCCCTCTTGGAGTTCGAAGAACTCCAAGATCCGACAGTGTTTGGTTTTATCCACTGAGAAGAGTTTTACGCGATTTCGGCGTACTCGACACAGGGGAAGTTCTACGCGCTTTCGGCGTACTCGGCCGGGAGAGTTTTACGCGACTTCGGCGTCTTCGGCTGGGAGAGTTTTACGCGACTTCGGCACTCGGTGAAGTGACCGTCGGGATACCTGAAAAAACCAATTTAGTACAAAAACGATAATAAGGGTAAATTTGGCGACAGGCAGGAAATTCCCTCTTGGGTTTTGAAGAACTCCGCGATCGGAGCTTGTCCGGTTACCTGTGGGAGTAAGTGTGACCTTCTTAAGGGAACCAAAATTCGGAAATCCTTGGGAACAAAATTCAAGACATTCTGGTAACCTTACGGGGTCAGCGTTACATTTGGATTGTGACACTTGGATGGCTGACACGCCGGTGGAGCGTTGGAGGGGCTCCATCGCCCGGTAACTAAAAATAGTTACTGGGAAAGACCACTGTTACCGAAAGACCGCAGTACGGGAAAAGACCGCCCGACAACTGATTACAGTGCGGTAAGACCAGGAAAAACGATAGAGTCAGGAAAATCTTGTATTCAAACCAATCGTTATTCAGAGCAAATAACTTGGTGATCGAAACACGTAGTTCCGAGGACTGACCGAAGGCGAAGTAGGGCCCACCTCGTGCGCCGGTCGGAACCCAGTTCTGCGTGCGGTTAGGGAGGTTTTAGACCTAGAACCTGTCCTATCAGAAGAGAGTGTCGTGAGACCAGTACACCGCGTTAATATCACACGTGCATATATTATCGCAAGATGTTCGCGTGTTTGAGACGGCACGACGTGACAACTCGTCAGATGTACACCTTGTCCTCTCGGACAGGAGAACGTTCAGAGTTTTCCCCTATTGACGATAACTCGAGAGTCATGAGATGCAGAATGGTACGTGAGGGTTCGGTTAAGGTGGAGAAAAAGAGGAAGTCTTTGACTAAGAGATCTCACAGGAAGCTGAGGACTCCTGCCGGCAAGAGAGCGAACCCTGTTCTAAAGGACGGCCATCCTGAGGACGAGGACGTTGCCCACCCGGCGACCGCGGCAGTGGCAGAGTCCGAAAGTGAGATGGAGCTTGACAGCGACACTGTTCGCAAACAAGCGATACCCTCGGAACCTCCTCTTGGAGGAATGGGCACTGAGAGTGGAGACAGGGAACCGCTCGTCTACATCAGAAGTAGACAGGATAGTGACCCGGGTGACTCCAGAAGGTCAGTTGGCTGGAGCCGAACCCAGCCCGACGACGAAGCAGCGTCTCGGGTAAGACCGACACAAATTGGTACCATGTCTGATGAAGGGTTAGTTGATCTCGAGCGACGAACGTCACAAACTGGTACCAGAAGTGGGGTTCTAGCGTTTTCTTGTCACAGAACCAGGCAAGGTCAGGAAGATACCGAGGACGAGTCGGATGAAGTGCCCCATAGTGAGCACGGAGGCGCGCGTCCAAAGTTACGTAAACGGAAAAGCAAACGAAGGTTGCTTGATGAAACGGGTGCACCTGACGAAACCAGTGCATTTGAAACGGAAGCTGGAACCCGCAGTGGGCGTGAAAGAGGTTTCCATGAGGATAACGGATGGTTGATAACCGTTCCAAAGACTACTGGGGTAGTACGGAACGATGTGAATAACGAGACATTCACACACTGGCGAGAGACCGTTGGTGAGAGTAGGTTTGACAGGTCCAAACCACTCGACGACAATAGAGTTCCGCGTATAATACATGAGAGAACGTTCGACAATAGATCGGGGAACCTTGTGCAGGTTCAAGTACCTAGTATTGTACGGGGCAGGCAACCTGTACAGTTGAGACAGGCTTGTGATAGGCCAAGAGACATTGAGACAGGCCTGAAACCGCGGGGTGACGCCGTAGTGCAGAAAACGAGTGGTGACATCGTGGCGCATCAGCGAAACGAAGGTAATCGAGTACCGTTTACCAACATGGAAGAAGGTCGCCCAAGACCTGTGACCGATGAGGTAGATTGGCAAGCGGAGATGTCTTACCTGCGACAGAGTGTGGCAATGATGAGTTCGAAACTTGAAGAACTGTCTGTTCCTGCTGCTCAGCATGCGAAGTCTTACCGACGCGAGACATCGGGGAAGCCTACGGGCCCAGGTTACCAGATGGATCGCCGAGGGAAGCTGCAGATCGAAGAGCCGGCACGGAGCCGAGGTAACACAGAGACACGCGAGGAAGTTTCGCTTTCGGAAACTTCGGAAAAGTTACGTAGCCGCTATCTTCCCGAGGACAGCGGGAGAGAGTCACACGGAAAAACGGCAAGGCAATCGAGTCGACAACGCCTGTTGACAAGAGGAAGAGTTGAGGCGAAATTACGTTCGTCAGTGAGTTCTTCGGATTCAGACACCGATAGTGTTGGTCCAGAAGAGGCCATGAGAACCGGAGTCTTTGACAGGAAAAACCTCCGCCAACGAGGAAGACACGAGAGTTATGAGAAAACTGAAAGGGAGACGTATGGTAAGGAACGTCTACCAGAGTACGAGAGACGCGGTTTAAAACAGGCACTTGATAGAGAAACCGAGAGAGAATCGAACATGGGAAGAAACAGAGATCATTTGGCCTGGAATGAGACCCACGAGCGGTACTCTAAAGGGCACAAACCAGATTCGAGAAGTCGTAATTGTCTTAGGTACGACGAATCTGACAGACCGCCAGAGTCAGGAAAAAGAGATATTCGCGAAGAAGACAGAAGAGTTACGTTCGTCAACGGAAACTCTCAGAGCTCTCGCAATAAATATAAACGATCGGAGTCCAAAGACTACGCAGGTGGTGAGCCTCGTAGAAAAGGTCAGAGACCGGCTGAGTACATCTCTGATGAAGACAGTGCAACGTCAGACGACCGAGAGATGACTACGATGTATTCTAAGTGGCGTACAAGGAAGACGTTGGGTACTCTGAGGGGACAGAGTCGGCACCGGTCAGTGGTGAGGACAGACGAGGAAAACGATTCCAGGAGTAACGATGGGGACAACCGGAGAGGAAATCCCAAGAAGAGTGTCGGAAGATCACTTGTTACACGGACAAGAGGCGAAGACCGATCGGATCGCGGTATACGAATCAAGCTAGAGAAGTACGATGGCAAGTCAGCGATCGCAGCCTTTCTAGCAAAGTTCGAAGTTTGTGCACGGTGCAACCGGTGGAGTGATCAGGAAAAAGCAGACCAGTTAATGTGTGCCCTAACGGGTCCCGCTTCGCAGCTGTTGTGGGACATGGGTGCACAGAGGGACGTGTCTTGGCGAGAACTTGTTGAGCGGCTTAAGGCCCGGTACGGGTCTGATGACCAAACTAGCCTATATCGGATGAAACTTCGCACTTACCGGCAGGCTCACGGAGAAACGCTGAGTAGTGTAGTGCAGGAAGTACGAAGGCTAATGGCTTTGGCATACCCAGGACCGACAAGTGATATCGTCGAGACGGTCGCTTGTGACGCTTTCATTGATGCACTGGCAAACCAAGATTTGGGGCAGAAGGTGCGCGAGCGAGAACCAGTTAACCTCGAAGCGGCGTATAAACATGCGGTGAGGTTGGATGCCTATGGTCGATCTTCGACACAAGGTGGTGATTTAGACCGAAGACACGCGAGAGTTAAAGTTACCATGGAAGACCGAAAAGACTCGAGCACTGAGGGGCAACAGTCTCGTCGTCTAGAAGATCTCGAGCGAAAGATTAAAAATCTTTCAAGAGAACTTGATCGAGTGACAATAAATCAGAATTTGGGCATCGTTCCGAGAAAACCTCATGAAAGGGAGAACAGTTCTGATCTAGCGGTGGGAGATCAGAGGACAACCGAACCGAATGTGGGGTGGCGACGGATTTATCCGCCCACACGGTTGCGTAACCCGGATATCGAATGCTACTTGTGCAAACGAAAAGGACACATGAAGCGATATTGTCCTCAGAGAAACGCTGAGACGAATGGTGCAACCGGTACCAGTGAACCTACAAAGGCTGAACCGATACAAGAGGAAACCCAAAACCGACTGGTCAAAGGCAGTAGGGTGGCCTACGTGGTTGCGAGACTGGCAGGAAAACGTATACACTGTCTACTTGATTCTGGAAGTGAAATGTCACTTGTGCCACGACGTTTCGTGCTAGACGCTGTGCTAGTACCGTCAGAACAGCGACTCCTAGCCGCTAATGGAAGTCAGATTAAGGTGGATGGTGAAACTAACCTTAAGATTCGGATCGGGAAGCAGGTGTACCCTGTACCCTGTCTAGTTACAGACCAAGTGACAGAAGTGATCTTGGGGTTATCTTGGCTGGAAGCCAATCAGGCAAGATGGGACTTCGCAAGTCGATGCGTTTTCCTTGGGAGCGAGAAGATCCCTCTGAAAGAGGTCGTTACCGAGTCCATGTGCCGGAGGGTTATTGTGCAAGAGGACATAATAGTTCCTCCAAGGAGCGAAGTTGACGTTCCAGCTTGGGTAGTATACCCGCATTTTCAAAAAGATAACGAAGATTGGACGACCATTCCAATGGAATTATCAAAAGATTTGATAATCGGACGTACGTTGGTGACAGGAAGAGACACGGAAGTGTGGATCAGGATGTTGAATGTTGGAGACAGAGATTCGCTAGTCAAGAAACGGACTGAATGTCCGCTGGAGCGAGTGAACGTAGTCGATGTGACAGTTAATCGAGCCAGAACGGAATCGTATGATGAGCCTTACCGAAGCGAAAATCCGGAGAAGCCTATGGGCCCAGGTTATCCGGAGGAACGCCGAGGAAAGCAGCAAAGTACGATTGACCGGTTTGGATCGAAGATTAGTACAACGGCCAGTGTGGCGGAGCAGACGCTCAACCCACTTGCCGAACAGACCCTAAAACGACTATGGGAAGAAGTGCCAGCAGACATTTCGGAAGAAGAGCGAATCAGGTTACGAAAACTTGTGCTAACGTACAGCGCAACGTTTTCCCTTAACGAAAGTGATAACGGATTCACTTCGGTGATCCAACACGAGATCGATACGGGACAGGAGAAACCAGTTCGGCAACCTTTGAGACGTCAACCGCTTTCCATGTTACCGGAAGTTGATCGTCAGGTAGAAGACATGTTGAGACAAGGAATCATTGAACCTTCGATATCGGAATGGGCATCCAATGTCGTAATGGTTAAGAAAAAGGATGGCAGTATGCGTTTCTGTATCGATTACAGGCAACTGAACCTGAAGACACGGAAAGATGCTCATCCGTTACCCCTTATCCGCGAGAGTTTAGATACCCTGGGTGGCGCCAGATGGTACAGTACGTTCGATTTGAGAGCAGGTTATCACCAGATGGCCTTGCACCCAAGAGACAAACACAAGACCGGGTTCGTTACGAGAAGGGGCAGCTTCCAATTCAAAGTGTTACCTTTCGGATTGTGCAATAGTCCGGCCTCGTTTTGTCGACTAATGAACTTAGTCTTGACAGGGCTAAACTATGACATCTGTCTGGTTTACTTGGATGACATAATTGTGTTCTCGAGGGACGTAGAGACGCACATGCAACGTCTAGAGATGATTTTCAGGAGATTACAAGAGTATAATCTCAAGCTGAAACCATCCAAATGTTACCTGTTACAACAGAGAGTATTGTTTCTTGGTCACGTTTTGAGTGAAGAAGGGGTCGCGACGGATCCGAGCAAGATCAAGGCCGTAGAAGAATGGTCTGCTCCTCGGAACTTGAGGCAAGTCAGATCCTTCGTTGGTCTTTGCTCCTATTACCGACGTTTCATACATGATTTCGCGGTGGTAGCTCAACCACTTCATTTCCTGACCAGGAAAAATGTACCGTTCCATTGGACTGACGAATGTCAGGGAGCTTTCGAAGAACTTAAACGAAAGTTGGTTTCCGCACCTATACTTGGGTTACCGAACGACGAGGGCCAGTACATCCTAGATACGGATGCCTCGGCATACGCCATTGGAGCGGTGTTATCGCAAGTACAAGAAGGAGAAGAGACAGTGATTTGTTACGCGAGTCGGCTCTTGTCGACGGCGGAACGGAACTATAACGTTACCAGGCGAGAGTTGTTAGCTGTGGTGTATTTCTTGAAAGAGTTTCGTCAGTACTTACTGGGTAGTAAATTCCTACTCAGAACAGACCACTCCGCACTTCAGTGGTTACGCAGAACACCGGAACCGATTGGCCAACAGGCTCGTTGGTTAGAGATGATAGAGGAGTTTGACATGGAGATATGTCACAGACCGGGAGCAAAACACGGTAACGCAGACGCGATGTCTAGAGGTCCGGGTGAGGAACAACCTAAAGTGGTTACCATGAGAGTTACGAATGAAGACGTGATGTGGGCACGTCCGATCGGAGAAGTAACACGCTCCGAGGTTACCAGTGAAGATACAGGCCAGGAAATCCGTTGGACAAAGGAGTTTCTTCGAAGAGAACAGCAGAGCGATTGCAATATTGGTACGGTCCTTGGTTGGAAGGAGTCGAAGCATCATCCAACACAGGCAGAACTATCACCTGCTAGCGGAGAAGTGAAAGTGTTGGTGAGCAACTGGAATCAGCTGGAAGTCCTGCAAGGAGTGTTACACAGAGGCTGGATTCAGGGTAACACAGGAAAAGCTGAGCGATCTCAGTTAGTTGTGCCCTTATCTCTACGGCAAGAGATGCTTCAGTTAACACACGCAAGCTTTGCCGGAGGACATTTCGGGATTCGGAAGAGTTTAACTCAGTTGCAACGTCGGGCGTATTGGCCGAGTTGGAAGGACGATGTTAGACGGTTCTGCCAAAGGTGCGATCGCTGTGCTCGTTATCGAAGGGAGAAACCTCCAAGACAGGGTTACATGCAGACTCCTGTGGTCGGTGAACCAATGGAGAGATTCGGAATTGATATAACTGGTCCGCATCCTGTATCAAGTAAAGGCAACAAGTACATACTGACAGCGATAGATTACTTCTCGAGATGGGCTGAAGCTCTGCCTATCAGAAACCAAGAGGCCGTTACTGTGGCAGAATCGCTTATGGTACACGTGTTCTCGAGGTTTGGTATGCCACGCCAGATCCTGACGGATCAGGGACCGTGTTTTGAGTCGAAGTTATTCAAAGAGCTGTGTAAACGCATGGAGATTGACAAAGTACGTACAACTCCATATCGACCCTCTGGTAACGGAATGATCGAAAGGTTCCACAGAACACTGAACATGTTGATCGGAAAGGTAGTGTCGGAACGACAAAAGGATTGGGATGTTCATGTACCATATGTAATGGCGGCATATCGAGGTACTGAACATGAAGCGACCCAACGGACACCTAATTTCCTGTTCCTGGGAAGAGAGAACCATACGCCATTAGACTTGATTCTAGCCCAAGTTACAGAGTTCGAGAGACCGTCTTACAGTGACATGGAAGAGTACGTGGAGGAACAAAAAGAGAAAATGGAACGATCGTATCGGCTTGTACGAGAACAGTTAAAGAGAGTAGCGGAAAGAAGGAAAAAAACCTACGATTTGAGAGTGAGACCTAGCAAGTTCGCTCAAGGAGATTGGGTTTACTATTACTACCCTCGGCTAAGAAGTGGAAGGAAGACAAAATGGGCTCGCTATTACACCGGCCCATTCTTGGTTATTCAAGTGCTCAGTCCGTGTCTGTACCGGATTCAGAAGAGTCCGAAATCCACGCTAATGGTTGTGCACGTGGATAAATTGAAGCCGTTTTACGGTAAACCTCCGAGTACCTGGTTACCGGAGAGGGACAGAAATCCTGAGTTACCTACAGTAGACTGGCCAGTCCTGGCTCAAGATCCTAATGCAGAACATGAACCAGAGGAACCTTCAGAGAATCCAGAAGAGACCGCTGATCCAGAATTGCCACCTGTACGACGGACGAGACGAAGACCTCGCTTGGATGGATGACTACGACTGTAGAAGTCCTTGTTAGTGACCTTCTGAAGCAGACGTGTATCTAGGACCAACTAGATGAACGCTTAATTGCGTTGGTTTCATTGACTATTCGAGACCCATGTTTCAGTTGCCCTTTTGATGAGAGTATTTCTTTTGAGCGGTATCTGGGAGCATACAGTACCTGTGCTACCAGTAACGCTTAATTGCGTTGGTTTTACAGATTGTCAGTGAATGACTGTTTAAGTTTCCTTTTGATGATATGTTTTCGGTTAAACATTGGATTAGTGGTTAGAACTGAAACGAGTAAAGATTCCAGTACTAGAACGCTTCATTGCGTTGGTTCTACAAGCGAACTATTGGAGAACCATGTTTCCGTTTCCTTGTGATGACAGAGTTTCTTTTCGACAGTATAATGCTCGTAACAACGAGTGTTAAGGAAATTCGGGGCAATGCGATTTCCTTGGTTACCGTTTCATGATACTTTAGTGCGCTACCTTAGTGCGCCACTTAGGATAGATCATCATGCGATAGAAGCATATGTTAGGACTTAGATCATGTGCGTAAATATGATAACTTGTACTAGTTAAGATATGTAAAAAAAAAAAAAATATATATATATTTTAGCAAAATAAAAAGGTTATCGGATCGAGGCGGGGCAGTACAAACTGTTGTCCGCTTTTATTTTGCTTTCACGATTTTGAAGTGGTACCGGGTGTGACTGATCGACGATGGTTACCAGATCGGGAGACAGTGGGCGACTTTTCTCTCCTTTAGTTCTCCTGGCCCTTGGGGTCCGGTAGAGCCCAGGTTCATGATAGAGGGCCTGTTAAGGTTGGCGATTTGTCAGGTACGACAGGTTGCCAGTAGGGTGGTGGTTCGGATCGAAAGCATCATTAAATAGGCTGTCGCTATCACGGTTCTCATCGTTGTTTGGCGTACGTGCAGGGTGCCGAGATGTTGATATACCGCCCTATAACCAAAGGTGCATTTGGTTCCTTGCTCTCTAAGTGGATCTGGGTTGGGGATGTTCCTGTCACGTTTGATTAAGGTCCCCGATTTTGGCAGAGATGCTCCGCATCTAAGTAAGGTGGGGAGAGTGTGGCGGTCAAGGCCACAGTGCGTATGTGGGAGGATTTATTTTATGCGAATAGCATCGTTTTCTTTAAGTTTACATGCGAAGGGAACAGCATCGTTTCTCTTAATTTTACATGCGAAGGCCCAGTATCGATCATTTAAATTTTATTTTATTTCAATAGGCGACTGTCCAGCAACGACCGTGATAGGGAAGATCGATTATATATTTTAAGCCAAAGTATAGGTGATACGGTTGACCATACCCTGCCTCACGGTGTGCTGCTTTATACGTGAAGAGTTGGTTCGACTCTTCATACATAGCAATACTGTTAAACAGCGTTGTTGGTTAGCGATTCAGTTACCGATTCAAATATACTGCACTCAGTGTGGTAGGCGAGTGATTTTGGTTACGACCGAGTCAGAGTTCGAGTTTCCGGTTAGTACAAATATATTTACGGACGAAAGGGGCGTCCGAATAATATAATCAGGCGATCCCGAGTACAGCTAAAGAAGTTCACTGTTGGGAGACGGGCCGACAGCGCCGATCCGGCGGGTTGGATCCCTCAGTTGATCGCGAAGCGGTCTAGATCCCGATTGTGGGAAATCTACGGCTGAGTAATACTCGGGGAAGGATACCGTTGATACACAGGAAAACCAATTCAGTGTGAGATCAAAAACCAGGGTGAATTTGGCGTCGGGCAAGGAAATCCCTCTTGGAGTTCGAAGAACTCCAAGATCCGACAGTGTTTGGTTTTATCCACTGAGAAGAGTTTTACGCGATTTCGGCGTACTCGACACAGGGGAAGTTCTACGCGCTTTCGGCGTACTCGGCCGGGAGAGTTTTACGCGACTTCGGCGTCTTCGGCTGGGAGAGTTTTACGCGACTTCGGCACTCGGTGAAGTGACCGTCGGGATACCTGAAAAAACCAATTTAGTACAAAAACGATAATAAGGGTAAATTTGGCGACAGGCAGGAAATTCCCTCTTGGGTTTTGAAGAACTCCGCGATCGGAGCTTGTCCGGTTACCTGTGGGAGTAAGTGTGACCTTCTTAAGGGAACCAAAATTCGGAAATCCTTGGGAACAAAATTCAAGACATTCTGGTAACCTTACGGGGTCAGCGTTACATTTGGATTGTGACACTTGGATGGCTGACACGCCGGTGGAGCGTTGGAGGGGCTCCATCGCCCGGTAACTAAAAATAGTTACTGGGAAAGACCACTGTTACCGAAAGACCGCAGTACGGGAAAAGACCGCCCGACAACTGATTACAGTGCGGTAAGACCAGGAAAAACGATAGAGTCAGGAAAATCTTGTATTCAAACCAATCGTTATTCAGAGCAAATAACTTGGTGATCGAAACACGTAGTTCCGAGGACTGACCGAAGGCGAAGTAGGGCCCACCTCGTGCGCCGGTCGGAACCCAGTTCTGCGTGCGGTTAGGGAGGTTTTAGACCTAGAACCTGTCCTATCAGAAGAGAGTGTCGTGAGACCAGTACACCGCGTTAATATCACACGTGCATATATTATCGCAAGATGTTCGCGTGTTTGAGACGGCACGACGTGACAACTCGTCAGATGTACACCTTGTCCTCTCGGACAGGAGAACGTTCAGAGTTTTCCCCTATTGACGATAACTCGAGAGTCATGAGATGCAGAATGGTACGTGAGGGTTCGGTTAAGGTGGAGAAAAAGAGGAAGTCTTTGACTAAGAGATCTCACAGGAAGCTGAGGACTCCTGCCGGCAAGAGAGCGAACCCTGTTCTAAAGGACGGCCATCCTGAGGACGAGGACGTTGCCCACCCGGCGACCGCGGCAGTGGCAGAGTCCGAAAGTGAGATGGAGCTTGACAGCGACACTGTTCGCAAACAAGCGATACCCTCGGAACCTCCTCTTGGAGGAATGGGCACTGAGAGTGGAGACAGGGAACCGCTCGTCTACATCAGAAGTAGACAGGATAGTGACCCGGGTGACTCCAGAAGGTCAGTTGGCTGGAGCCGAACCCAGCCCGACGACGAAGCAGCGTCTCGGGTAAGACCGACACAAATTGGTACCATGTCTGATGAAGGGTTAGTTGATCTCGAGCGACGAACGTCACATGTACATTGTTGACTTATAAATGCCATTTACATTGTTGGTGAGAAACACAGTGGTATCAAACACAAACAGTAGTAGAAATTCAGTTTTCAATCGGTTAAAGAGGAATTTATTGGCCACCCTCCAAGACCGCACCTCCTCAAAAAAAGGCAGTGGACAACGGCTGTAGAGATGAGTCACAATACAGACTGTCAAATGAAATGTAGATTTCAGTGTCATCAGCATACAAATGATATCCAATCCATTCACTGTCATTAACACACAGAATTATAATTATGTATGGAATATATTTCAAAATACTGGAACTTACCCAGAGGAGGCAAAGTTGGTACATTGCTACCACACTTGATTCGAGGCCGATGCTTTCCCTTTGTTTGCCTCCGAAGCACTCCAGCTGCCAGCTGGACTGTGCTGTCATGCGGAAAGGCCACAGTCGAAACAGGATGCTGTAGCAAAACAGGAAAGAATAATTGCCTTTCAACTCTGTGGCCTGAGTTTGAATCCCATCTCCATGACTTTCACAATAAAGTCTCAAATGTCCTTAAGCTAACTCAGAGATACAGTCATGTGTATGAAGAGTAAATCTCAAATTAAATTACCTTCTGCCCATCTTACCTCACATTACCTTAGTTTACCAAACTTTACCCTACCTTACCTCTTTATTCTGCTCACTTTACCTTACACCTATACATGCATAAGTGCCATGGCCAAGATGGCTGCACACCTCTCTAGCATATCATTTTTGATCAAACAAAGTCGCCTACACTTCATACTCATGGCTCCCTCAGGGCTAGCTTAAAGGACTGCTCTTCTTCTCTTCTCCTGAGCACTGTTCACGAGTTGATTGATTTTAGTTTGTAACAAATTAAACATCACTCAGCCAGGTAGAGTCAGTGCTTTAGTGAGGTGCCATAAAGGCGCTAGAGTGAGTGTCTAGATGCATACATAAAACCCCTACTCAACCATAATTCTCATACCTTACCTTATTTTACCTTACCTTAACTTACATATCATACAGGCAAGAGAACGGGGTACTTACCACAAACTCACTGCCCAATTCTTCATCTCCATCTGTAGGCAGATGTTCTGAACTGCTGTGCGCGTGTCGGTAGGAATTGGCGGGAAAATCGGTCGTCATGCCATTTCCCTGGCAACACAGCCCGTTTCCACGGAGATGGTCGTCAGGTGGGCTCTGCACGGACTGACTGCTGAGGCTGTGTGGAGATGCTAAGCTCGCCTCTGAATCCTAGATCAGGAGATGAATTGTAAAAAAAGAACAAGACATTTAAGATTATCAGATTCCAAGTGTGTAGTATCTAGTAGATATGAGACAGTGTAGTGTGGCTGCTGTGGTATCTAGTAGATATGAGACTTTCTAATCTAACCTAATCTGAGGACTTGAGCCGTGTCATTATCATCATGCACCCTAGAGGGTCGCATTCATGATTACTGACGTACACTTACCATCAAGTCCAAACTCATGCTCCTCACTCTTGCTTAGATCAGTTTGACTGTTGAAAAAGGTACCTAATAGGCACTATATTAGTGTCTTAATACTACTAGTAATAATACTACTACTACTGTTACTGCTACTACTACTAATAATAATAATGATAATAATAATAATAATAATAATATTAATATAGCACCATAGCACAGCAGAAGCCGAAGAAAATGGCGCTGTACATAAGGAAAAAAATCAACGATAGTCATATAATAGTTTAAAAAGATAGATTGTGAGCTGTGATTTGATTGCGATTTGCTACAGGCATAGGTACCTGTTTACTAAAACTTTATTCATGTAAAATTTGTAACAAGTAAGATTTATTTACTCAAGCAGTCTAAAAAAAATTTGTTAATTACGTTACGTCGCTTACGATTATAATGCAACATTGTATGCTAACCGTAATTTGGTTACGATCAGTGGTTGATGGGCTCGCATGATGGATGGAAAGTGCTGGCACCACATCCTCGATCTTGCTGCTGCTGCTGCTGCTACTGTTGCTATTGGAGTTGACCAGGTCGGGCTTCCGATCATCCTGACAATAACCCACAATAGGTAGAGTGAGGTAATGTAATGTACGGTAATGCAAGGTAAGGTAACAGTTGACGAGGAAAGGTAATTAATGTAAGGTAAGTTAAGGTGTGGTAAAACAAGGCCAGGCAAGACAATTCAGATGCAAAGGAATCTATGGTTAGTTTAACATAATACATTACTTAGTTTAATTAATACGTTAGTCAAAGGTTCTGTAAACAGGGCCAGGAAGAGGAAGCAAAGGTATAGGGTGACACAGGACTAGTAAGGAACTGTACAGGGTGAGATACGGGTAAACAGGACTAGTAAGGAAAGGCCAGATCGAGTAAGGTTAGGTAGGAAAATAAAATGACAAAGAAAATGACAGATGCACAACATTTATCAAAAAAGTACTTTTAAAACACTATAATCTATATAAATAAAGAGAAGAATCTGTCTGTCACAGCGTCTTTGACCGGGATGCATTTCTACAGTTTTCGAGCTTTTCACTCGAAACCTTCACTGCTGTGTCGGGGTGGGCATGACACACCCAGTGTGAGGCTTCGCGTCCCCCGTTTTCACCGCTACCATGGTCTCCCGGGCCAAAACCTAGCCGCGCCATGCATTTGTAGCTGGAAATAAAAATTCTAAAATTCAACCTATTTTCACTCGCCAGATGGCGACGCCGGGTTAAGCAGCTACAGTACGGATTCGCTAGAGGGATTGAAACGCGTACCATGGTGTCCCGGCCCAAAACCTCCGAAACCCGGGCAACGCCGGTAAACCAGCTAGTTTTCTAATAAGTGTCTCAATAATACATTTATCATGTTACATCAGTTAATTAAATTAATACATATGTAAAACATTAACACTTCACATTATTTAACGAAATTAAATTAATACTTTACATTATTTAACAAAATTAATATAATACATTGCAAAAATGACAGCGATTATTTACCCCATTTTCGCCGTTGTTTACAGATGTTCCCCTGTGGTGGCCATGGTAACCGTTTCCATCTTCGTTGCCGTGGCATGAGTCTCCCTTGTGCTTCTTGTTGGCATAGAAATCGGCACCATGGACTGTTTTGACATGCTTTCTCAATGAACTCGGGTCCGTGTAGCATTTTGTACATCCAGGAGCTTTGCAGGTGTATGGCTTCTACAGATGATAACATCCCCATTGTTTGAGAAAATAACTTTAACCATCAATGTTGTAACTCTTATTATTATTCTAAACAGACTCATCATCCTCATTATCATCATTGTTTTCATCATCAATAAATAAAATAGCCGTTGTTACCACATCATCATCATCATCAGCAGGAATCATCATCAATGTCATCATAATCATCATCAATTGTCATCATCATCAAAATCATCATCAAAATCCTCATCAATCCTCATCATTATTCATCATCATCATCATCATCATCATCATCATCATCATCATCATCATCATCATCATCATCATCATCATCATCATCATCATCATCATCATCATCATCATCATCATCATCATCATCATCATCATCATCATCATAATCATCTATCATCATCATCATAATCGATCATCATCATTAATCATCATCATAATATTCATTCGTCATCATTATCATCATCATCAGCATCAATAATCATAATCATTATAATCATCATCAATCATCATCATCATTATAATCATCATCATCATCATCATAATAATCATCAGTGTTGTCATCACTGTTGTGGTCATCATCATCATCATCCTTCTTCTGATGTCAGAATGATTCTGCTTTTTTAGAATCATTCAGATACTGACGGCGTTCGAATGGGTTCGGTTCTGATGTTTGGCGCGGTCAGAGGCGTTGCTGAAGGCCTTCGTGCAGCCCTGGTACTCGCACATGTACGGCTTTTCACCTGTATGGGATCGCAGATGGGTCTTGAGGTTCTCGAGACGCGAGTACGCTTTGTGACATCCTTCAAACTGAAAGAAAATCGTCCACATATTTTCACCAAAATATTCAGGTAATGTACTGTAAGGTAAGGTAATCCATTCATTTTGTAGCTTTATCAGTGTCAGCAACACCTCTCAAGTTAAGAAGAGGTAAGGTAAGGCAAAGGAGGGTAAGGTAACTAAGGCAAGCAAGGCAAGGTAAGGCAAGGTAGGGTAAAGCATGGTAGGGTGAAGTAAGGTAGGGTAAGGCAAGATAAGATAGGTAAGTTAAGTTAAGGCAAGGTAAGATATTAAATTCGTTCACTAGCAAAAGCACCACATTGTAAGCAGGGAAACATTACACAATAGGGCAGCCATCAAAGGGAAAGAGACAAATGACATACTCTCACTACAAGTTAAAGTAAGTTAGGCTAAAGTGAGGCCAGTTAATGCAAGGTGAAGCAATGTATGAGAGGGTAAAGTAATCCCTCATTAATCACACACTATCAACAGCAACATGTCTGTATGTCGGGAAACAGTGTGCACTGTCGCAGCCTTCAAAATCCACAAGGACTTGCGCACAAAGACTCAAGGACATCTAGTCATAGAAAGATTCAAGAAAGTTACTGTAAGGTAAAGAAATGTGACTATGCAAAGAGTAAGCCTTGCGACCACCCTAAATGTGCACAAGAAAACACATGCAATGACTAAAAGTTAAAGTAAGTTACTGTAAGATAAAGTAAGGTAACCAGGAAAGCAGCAGGCCTTGCGGCAGTTCTCAAACTGCAAGGAAAAAAGACTATGAGTACACAACATCCAAATAAGGAAAGTCAAGAGACATTTGACAGATTAACCATGTAAAATTGAAAGGAGTTAAATCTCCTCTCAATTTGAACCCCAAAATTTCAACTGCAGGAGTATAAAAAATCCAGGTGTTTCAACTCCCAGGATTTCAATTTCAGTATCTTAACTCCAGGATTTTAATTCAAGAAGCAGAGCCAAAACTTGAAAACATCTATCACAGTGCTACCGCCTTACACAGTGAGAAAACACATGTGCAGTTTGAATACATGAAAGAACCCTGAAAAGAAGCACATGCCTATGACATAGCGAAACTTCCAGATTGAAAGAACATTTGGAGAAGACAGAAATAGCAAATGCAGCCAAAAAGCAAGATGCATGACAAAATGGCAAAAAATTCCTAAAGATGGAAAAGTGAAAATATGCCACAAAGAGGAGGCAGCACCTGGGACGCAGTAAGTCATTCAAAAGATAAAACAAATGAATAAGCACACAGCAATGCAATAAAAAGCAGAACAAAGTATAAAAAGAAGAAAGAAATGCAAAATACGAGAAAACAGAGAACAAGGAATGCAGAAGATAGAGAAGTCAGAAAATAATGACAAACACAGAAGAGGGATTCTGCAAATGCGTCTGGCCATAATCTGCAAAAGAACTACTTTAGAAGTGATTTACAGATGCCAGTGGCATAGTGGGGTGTGGCCATTCTGCCACTGATCGCTTCCCGTAGACTGAATTGCTTCTTCCCAAGAGTCTACCCCTTTTCCATATGATTCTCGAATGTTAGTGTGAACCTATGGAATTCCCCACCCAGTTCTATGCATTCAGCCTGTTACCCACTGCAGCATTCCTTTTAGTTTCTCTGACCAGCCTTCTCCAGTACATTACAATATTTGACTATGGTTTCACTAGAAGGGTCCGTCAATTGATGCCTAGTGCAATATTAAAACAGTGCTATTAAAGTCACTAGATTCGATTTTCGGCCACTTCCAAGTATACTCTGCACAAAGCAACTTCTTGCAAAATTACTCTGTTAGTTACCAAGTGTGAATAACTGTGTTTAAAATGCTTGCTAAGACTCGAGAGTTGCAAATGAGAGTACTCAAGTTTTAAAAATTCATGGACTTAAATGGGAACTGCCAACAATCACTGCAATTGCAGAATTGCCCTCCCGTCCAGAAATTTCTGAATACGCCACTGGCTATCTTCTGTACAGCTTACCTGAGAGTATTTCCTTAGTATGCGCCAGCAGCACAAGAAACACACAAACACAAAAGCAGTAATGCACCTGACACATAATGTAACGTAACAAGACTTTTATATAGCGCCTTTACCACCTCTGGAAGGAGTTACCATTCTCCCTGAATGAAGTTAGCATTTGTTAAGCATGGCAAGATCATTCGCAGGTGAACTGTGCTCAAACCACTCCAAAAGGCTCCATTGGCATCTTGCGCACAGGGACAAGTAGAAGTGCTATTTACCTCCTAGTACCTTGCGTCCTAGGCATCAAGTCTTGTCAAAACACAGTGTTACTGGCAAATCCATTCCTTCTACCCATCTGTGTTTCCATTTCAACTGCTATCATATCAGATTTACAGCTAACTGGTTTGACTTATTACAGTCAATATTAAGGCTGTGGTATGGTATGGTATACTGCAGCAACATAATTAATAGGCAAAATGTGTTTAGATAAGTAAGGTAAAGCAAGGTTTTGTAAACAGGGCAAAGAAAAGTAAGAGTAACAAAGGACTAGTAAGGAAAGGTACAGTGTAACAAAGAACTAGTAAGCCATGGACTTAAATCAGAACTGCTTTACTAGTGAACTAGTAAAGCTAAGATCAAGTAAGGTATGGCAAGGTAAGAAAACGACAAAGAAAATGACATATGCACAACACTTATGAGAAGTACTTTAAAAACACTATATTTAATGTCCTAATACATACATACACACGAGTACATACATAAAAACATCATAGAAACATAGATATACATCATGGATGAACAGGTGCACATAAATATAAATCATAGAAGCATACATACATAAATACCTACATACACATATAAATACATACAAACATACTTACATGCAGTACCTCTGTGAGGTTCTTTAAACATGCTAGATTTAAGTATTCCAGTACATACATAATATTACATATTATATACAGGTCAGGCATACAAACACACACACACAAATACGTATGTACACAGAAAAAAGTAAAAAAATGATTAAACCGAACTGCAACACATGTACAGAGACAGAACTACTAACGGTGCACTTGTGTGGCTTTTCTCCCGTGTGCCTTCGCATATGTACGACTAACATGTACTGCGCTTTGAACGGCTTCTCCCGTCGTTCACAGCCGTTCCACTGACAGATGTAGAGTTTCTTGTTAGTCGTTATGTGGTCCTGGTTCAAATGCTGCAATGTAACACCGTTACACTGGTGTAATGCCAGTGACTGTAACTACAGATTTGCATAACACTGCCTCTAATCTAATCTAATCTAATGACTTCTATAGCGCCGTTATCATAACGCCTAAGATAGGGGTCCACCAGAAACCGCCTCGGATATTCGCTTCCGCCGGAAATCCCGTTTCCGGAAGTATTCGCCTCGGCAAATATTGTAGACGCAAATAGTTGCAAAAAAATGTTCTTTAAAAAAATTAAAAAAAAAAAACTTATTCAATAAACTTACGTATATAAAATTATAAATGTTGAACCTTAAAACAATTACACAGAAAACTTCACAACTGCACAGAAATGACTACAATTCAAATTGTATTAGTCACTTATTACAAGTACACAAATTTATGTCGATAATTTCTTATTACATGAAAATGTGAAGCTTCGCATATGGAACAAATGGTACCCGGTTCGTTACCGGATCCAGCAAAAATACATTCAAATACTCAGATTCGGTTTCCGGCGGAAAATGTCTTACCGGTGGACCCCTAGCCTAAGACATCAATTGATGGTCACTCAAAGTGAAATCGCAGTCAAAACCAAAATCCATTGGAAAAGCGAGGCTGCTGCAAGAGAAACTCCTCAGATGTGTTCGAGCATATAATGCTTGTAAGCACACTGTGGACTCATTAACATGAAGTCGTCAGAGGACTCATCAATCAATCAATTAAACAGTCAAAAAATTTTTATTGCAACAATATTGCATACATCAGTTAAACATTGATATATTACAAACAAGCGTTTTGCCCAGAGGGATATAATACCACTAGCAGGGACACCCAATTTTACCATTTAACTACGTTGATCGTCGTTGAAAACAATGGTTCGATTGTGAACACAATGGCAAAATTAACTAGGTAATTAAGTGGGTATTCGTAAACATACAATTGAAGTGCCCAATTGTCTCGACCCACATTTCTGCCCTAGCAGAGATTTAAATTCCCAGTCCAAAGTCTTCAGTCTGAGGAGTTTTTCTACACAGGCAGACAAACAAATGTGTTACTTTTGCCTTAACCTTTACAGGTGACTTACCTTGACGAGCTCATCCTGGGTGTCAAATTCGAGGCTGCATCCTTTCCAATGGCAGTGGGTTTCATAGAAATCCGGTTCTCCTTCTTGAGGAATCTGATTTGGATCATGGTGGCTCTCTGGACTTCGTTTCATCTCCTCCGACAACAAGTCTAAATGAACAATTTAAAGTAACGCAATTGTAATCTGACATTTATAAAGCAACATTTCTAGAATAAACTCATCAGTGGCACTCCCAACCAAACCAGTGAAATCACTGTCAAATACTACAAACTTCACGTGCTGGCCAAACTGTGCAAGGGACAAACCGAGGAGCTCGAGCTGCAGCTCTTGAGAAAGGCGATGAGTCAAATATCATCCCACACTGGGATTTAGGGGAGGCACTCGTAATCATTTATAAGTTCCTCGAGCCAGCAATGTACAAATTCCAAGGTCCTGGACATAGGGCTTTGTGCATTGCAGGACACACCATTTACTTCCATGCTCACCCCCACCCCTTCTTAACTACTTGAATGACACAAATAAGTATAATGTGAACAGCTTGCCCAGGATCATTGGATGAAGTCCACTAAGCAGGCACACACTTGCCATTGTTGGATTCAAGAAAGCTACCAAACAGACCACCTTGTCGCAAATACAATTAAAGTGGTTGTTTTCGGAAAGTTCAGTTTCAGTTTCCGATAATTAAGCCATCACCAAAAAAAGCAAAGTCAATTATATCAACGTTACTTCGGTCAATAGGTGTTGACGGGTGAAACCAGAAAGAGTAGCAGTGTTGTTAATAAGGATGTCCTAATTCTACACTAATCAAATCCAATTTCATAATTTCATAACAAGCGACCCTGTAATGGTCTGTTTCATTTTTGTTTTCATAACTGTAACGAATGTTTATTACTTTCTTTCATGGGAACAATAAATTGATTTGATTTGATCGATTAAAAAAAATGCATAATAACACAGATTCACGCAGACTTACACAGTGCTTCTCGAAGGCAATCCTCGCTAACCAAAACTATGCTACAAGTTCATCTGCAAGAAATGATCTTCAAACAACTGGCAAAGTCGCCACTGGTGGGTTCTCACGCTCGTGTAAAACTCAACCATCAGAGACTCATTTGAATACGGTGGCTTACCAGATACGGGACTGTACTCTTCCTTCTTCATCTTGATCTTTCCAATGTCGCTGTGATGAACAGTGCTTGAGACAATGCTGCTGCCTGGGTCTTTAGATGTCGAAGGATGATTCTGCAGAATAACAATAGGTACTGTCTTAGGAAAGGTTCTTAATCTCTTCTTACATTATGCAATTCTCACCTTATACCAATTTACTACTATAACCTTTCCTGCTGCATTTCTGTAACTACTACAACTTTTTACTATTACTACTTTAAAACAACCGTTACTACTAAGACCTTAACTATTACTACAACTATTAATACTATGAGTTTTACAACTGTTACCATAAGGAAATTTTTTAATTTGACCACATTCACTATTACAACATTTACCATTATGACTTATTATTACTACTTTACATTTATAATTACAATACTAAATTACAATATTTATAATATTGCTACTTCTATTATTATGATTGATACAACTTTCACTATGCTTTCTGTAACTACATTTAACATTATTAACTTGTACTATTTATAATATTGCCACTTCTAATAATACAGCTTTTACTATTAGTACTGTTAAGATGTTCACCTGGCTTTCGACCTTCGGAGCCACCACTGCTGTTGACGAAATCTCTGCAGTTGCTTGCGCCAAACCGGAAGTGGCTGAACCTGGAACCGGCGGCCATGGAAACATCCCTGGATGCAGCATCGGGTAGAAGGGTGACACTGGCATGGCGCCATGGCGAAAGAACGGATGTGCCAGAGGGCTTGCTGCATTCGCAAGTGCTGTAAGTGATGCTGGAAGAAAATGAAGTGCAACACAATTGTCATGTACTGTATCATAATTTCAAGATAATACAATATCATATACAAATATTATTTCAGATTAATATAACTTTTATTTTATATTACAATATTACAGAATATGTGTGTATGGCTGGGTTCTGCTTACACGTGGAGGGCTACCAGTGGAGACTATCTGAGCATTGGTTTTAACCCAACTTGCATACAGTGCCTTTGTAAAGTAAGGCACTAAATAAGCTGTCTAAATACATATGCATATGCTTGCACGGGTATCAGCAGCTTAAGCATGTATATGCATATATTTCTGTATGTATGAATGCGTTCACATGTCTGATTGTTTATACGTATGCATCTATGCAAGTATACACGTGCATATATGTTTCTACAGCAACCATATCTTTCATGCACCCTTGTATTAAACTGCTGTAGGTGGAACCAACCAGCTGACAGATGTCCATAGGATCCGCTGGCGTTGCTCGAGGCTCGTGAGCCGGGTCCAAAGGCTGGAAGGTGGAGCGATCCCTCGGAACTGCGAGTCAGACTTTCGATGTCCAGGCCGAACTCAATCGGAGAATGAGAAAGTGCTCTCTTGCGACTGTTCTTGCACATGACGGATGGCCGAGGACTTGCCAGTCTCGAACCTAGAGAAGAAGAGGTAAAAAAATTTAATTGTCTGTGTATCTGTCTCTGTATCTGTCTCTGTTTATCTCACTCTGTCTGCCTCTATTTCTCTCAATACTCTCTGCAGCAGGTGATAGAAGAGTCAGTTCCTGATCACCTCTGCATCCATATGTTTGTCTTTCTGATCACCTCTACATCCACCTATCTGTCTTCCTCTCTCTAGCAAACAAAGAAAGACATCTCTAGTATGACACAGACACAAACACATACCCAACAAAAGACACATAGTGACAGAGACAGGTATCTCTCCATCTCTCTCACACACAACATCCAGGGCCAATCTGGCAGCAGTCAAACCACACTGAGTGGAAACATCCTATCAGGAAATGCAATAGGGAACAAGAGAAGCTTCCACCAACAGTTTGATCTAAAGGCTAACACAGGTTCTATGGAATGAAGGCAAACTGCGCCAGAAAAAGTCCAAGACCATAAAACCAAAAAATTAACTACCACGCCATACGGCAACAAATTTTTGGCATACGGCAACAAATTGTTGGCATCGTTCATACGACTCTGGCATGTACATTGAAGTTAAGCACTTCAACTCAATCAGCTATCCATTGTTTTAGGGGGGAGAGTTGGTTGGTAAAGTAGTACCAGTGCTAGTCGGATGGGGTTTAAAGTGTTCTGTCATAGGATTGCTGTTGTGGTGTTTGTGCCTCAGCCAAATGACCTCTGACCTTGGAATCACCCTTCAGAGGAGTATTTATAAAGACATACCTTCTACCCCAATGCAATCTAATGACTTCTATAATGTCACTATCATAATATATAAGGTATCAGTGACTGATCACTGCAGTCGAACACTGCATCCCATTGGAGAAATTCGACCAATATCCAAATTGTCAGGGAAACAATTGCTGTGAATATCAATGGTTTTCTGATTCCTGTTAACTGTGTTAATAGGATTTTGATGTTCACTCAATAAATAGCAATTTCCTTTCATTTCTAAATCAGAAATAAGGTGACGTGCATACGCAAGTTGAAACAGACAAGTCCTAAGATTAGATTCATCTGCAATAACGTCAAGTCTCACCTCTTTTGATCAGTTAAAGACAGCCTTGAATTAAGCACTTCACAGATGCCTCACAAAAGGTGCTACATAAATGCCCTGACTCCCAGGTTTCCACCTACCATCCAGAGATCCTGGAATGGTGATGCTTCCACTTCCGAGGGACGCTGGATGCTCGCTGAACATGCTACGGTGGCTGAGTGAGGTGAGCGCAGGTATGAATGGCTCTCCCGGAGTCAGATAACCATCGCGATGGTACCCAGCAGCTGAAACACAGCACCAACAACCACATCAGGTAACTGCCAAATGCAGTGCAAAGTAATACAATGTTATTACAGTGCACTGTTAGTAACATAAGGTAATGTAAGTTAACTCTGCTCCTTTGGCACGTGTTTCTATCGACATTACTCCTCAGGGATGAAATTCGGATGGGAATTGGTTGAATTCATACATTTATTCATTTGGAGAATTTTATACGGCTCTGTAAGTATGTTGGTGTCCAACACTGGTGAGTTTTGTTGTTATCTCAATGACTTTATTCCAGTTATTGGAGCATTAACAGATGAACTTTCAGTTCTTAAAATTTGACATTTAACATCATTTACACAAGCGCAGAGAGCACCACTCAGTGGCGCTATACACAGTACTAATTGCAGTGTCCCTTACAAACAAAATAATGACTGTATCTTGATACTAGTGTGGCTGGCCAGAAAGGTAGCACAAGTAGGCTAACTTATGCTACCTTTCTGGCCACACTAGTGTCAGTTCTTAGCAGACATTAGTTTAAGATTACAGCTTTTTGGAAGTGACCACACCCTGCCTTATCCCAGCAGTCAAGTGAATGGTAGAAGGGATCTCATGGTACACGTATGTGTTTATGTATGTATACATGTATCTAGACCCTTAATAGAGAGCCTTCTCATACCTCATAAAGCGTAGTCTATGCTAGCCGACGCCGTGTTGTAGTTGATTAACAACAAGTTTTTCAGTCGGGAAAGAATGCTCCGATATCTGGAAAAGTCACCACTGGCCAGCGGGCTTTTGCGCACACGCCCAACGAAACGATTGTAAGGGAAATGCGTTGCAAGTAGCAAAGGCGATAAAGGTAAAAAGGTGATACAGGTAACAAATACGATACATGTACAGAAAATTAGCAGACTAATCAATCAAAGGTAACAATTTCAAATGGTAACACAAGAGATACAGGTAACAAACGCGATAAATTGCTCAAGGAGACAAGAAATAGCAAAAGTAACAGACAGTACAGTAATACAGGTACAGAGAAGGGTATCACTGACACACCTGCTAAAGACGTGGGGCTGAAACGGTTGTGGTAGAAGGAGAAGGGACTGTACTGCAGTGCCTTCTGGTACTGCTCCCATTGCAGTCGTGAGCTGAGTCCGGACACTGGTTCTCCGCCGAAAGGACTCCTCGGTGACAAATCTGGAAACGTTGGACTGCTTCCGGTTCTGAAATTTAAAGTACTGTTACCATTTATACAATTTGTTATTACTAATAAACATTATTTAGAAACATATTGATATTTCTTACACAAGGAAAAATGTCTAAAATGAAAAAATGTTAGACACAGAAAGTGATTGGTCTCTGTGAGATGAGGCAATAAAATATTATTTATTAATATGATTTACTTCATTAATTGTGCTAACATAATTAAAACAATTCCATCTCAGTTAAAACTTACACTTCTGGTAAATTACTGCAATTCAAAGCATTTCATCACCAAATTTTGGGTTTCAATCTCAATGGGTCAATAAAAGGTAAAACACTCATTGTTCTACCTTTACCTTTAAAATTTATATAGCTCCCTCGAGAGCTACTTTACGGTGCTACACAGATGTGTACCATTGCAATATAAAAGGCATAAACCAATGGTCGCTTCAGAGTCAAACTGCACTGCATAACCATAATCTTAACTGCTTAATTACTAAAACTCCTAACCTAGGTTACTCTAATCTGCCATAATCTAATTAATTAATCTAATTAACCTTTTGTAGCATCTTTATCAAAATAAACAATGCAACAATTGATTGTCACTCTTTTATGTACAGTTGCATTCTGTACTTACAATCCAAACTAGTCGAATAATGTGACTATTGGTAATCTAACCTGGAAACTTCTATACAGCCATATTGCCATAATCATAACACAAGATCAAGGCATTAATCCATCGGTTCCCAAACTGTGGCCCACGGGTCAAAAGTGACCTGCCAGCGGTTTTTATGTGACCCATCAAAACTTTCTGACTGCTGAAAAATTTCTGCCCATTTTGCTTAAGACATCTTTATTTTTATTTCTGTTAGCTCCCGGTTGGCCTTACCCTATGCACCAAACAGTCTTTATGGAGAAGGTTTCATAAACTGGTGAGGGCATGGTAGACCCATCCTTCCTATTGGAGAAAATATCGGTTTTATGCGCTCCAGCCTGTATCTCTTGTTTTACCATTTGATAATAACAAAATCCAACAATAACATCCGGCCAAAGACGCCGTGTTATTGCGGAATCATTTTGACAATTCTATAAATTTTACTCAAATAACATCCTCAATTATGAGTGTAGTGTCAAATGACGCAAAAAGTGAAAATGTGAGAACAGTGCTAGTCGTGAATTCAACTCGGAATGGAAACAGAAATAAATCTTTGTGCTCGGACAGAATGGTAAGTAGGTTTGCTTAGTGTGCGGCCGTTGTGCGTCTGTTGTGAAAAATACAAAGTGGAATGACATCACACGAGTACTCAGACCGTAGTTCTCAATAGTTAGCTGAATCAGACCTACAGCTGAGCACATGATTTCATTTTGGCAACTACTGCCAGTTGAACAGTTTAAATATTTGGTACGTTTGCCCAACGACTCATATGTCATTTTGGTTCCACCTACAGGTGTGAACAATCATTTTCTGTTATGAACTTATAAAAAAGTAAGGAGCGATCCAGGCTCACTGAAAACAATTTAGCTGTGCTTATGACTTTTTATCATGACATCTCTTCAGCAAGATGTTGACAGCCTGGCTTCTAAACATCTATTATTGCAAGTGTCATACATGTATTGAATTATGAATAGTGTACGCTGTACAGTAGTGTTTTTCATATAATTCACATGAATTTTTCTATTAAATTGAAATATTTCAGTAGCAACGCGATTTTGTTTTGATATTTGAAGAGCTTTTACTTCATTTTAGCTATTCTATGGAAAAAACTGTTGTGATAAAGATACATGGCCTACTGGAGTTACACAATAGCTTGTTTTGGCCTTTGGTGCAAAATGTTTGGGAACCATTGCATTAATCGACAGCCACTCTAAACAAAACTGCACTGCAAAATCACAACCTAACCAGTTCAGATGACTGTAAGACAGGTGGATAGGGTTATAAGCTTAGTGCTCGGGCAAAAAATGAAAGATCGGTTCCAATTCACAAGCTCAGAAACAAAGATAGGGAAGTCAAAAGCAAAAGGTTCCGGTAGGACCAGACTGTGTGACTGTGCCAAACAATGCTGTCATGAATATTTAATTAACTCTGGTGAGGTGTCATTATTGAACAGGCCAAATCAAAATTGTATTGAACACCTCCTAATTGGCATCACTGTACACCAAAGACGGGTCAGACATTACCAATTGATGATTTATCACAGGACCGGGTCACATGCCACACTGTCTGCCATTCCTTCATTCATTCATTCATTCATTCATTCAGAGCATTTGTATTGTACTCCTCAGTACACTTCCTCATTGGCATTCCCAGCCCAAAAACAGAACAGTGTTAGCAAGTAGCAATGCCCAGATATAAAACACCTAAACATTTCTATAGCCCCTTTCATATTGTAATTCACTATAAAATAAGCCACATAATTTGATATAACTAGTTATGTTGTAAGTAATAAAATTCAAACCCACACGGGCCCTGGGTTACTCAAAGGACACGTTCATATCTTTATGTTTAGATATGAACGTAACCTGTTACCACCAGTCTTTGATAACTATTTTAAGAAGCATATTGGTCGTCATCCTCATTATACCAGATCCCAAGCTGGCTTCTACAGTGCCTTTGCTAGGACGAACACAGGATCATTTGCAATTAAGCTTACTGGTCCATCAATATGGAATTCACTTCCTCTGGACATCCGTTTGGTGCCATGTTTACCACTATTTAAAAAAATGCTACGACAGTTTCTATGTCTAAAATGATTGCACTTGGCACAGTTGGCAATTAATTGTGCGCACATTGATATAATTAATTTTGTAAGCTCATGTTTATTGACATGGACTTGACTAGTTAAGTACATACATTTAATCCTCATGCTTGGGTTGTGCTTATTTTGTGTGTGTTTATTTTACCAAGTTCTTTTCTGTAATCTTGCTTGCAGTAATGGGTGCTCAGCTGAGCCATGCTGATCATCTGAGCATTTTCTGTTCGATTTTTGTTTTGTTTGTTTGTTTGCATTTTCTTGTATTTTCAACTTGTCCTTTACTTTTCATTCATACTATACCTCAAGGATATTTTTAAAAATGCTACGGAGCTGACACGCTGGGAGCGCCTCTGAATAGTCTATGCTGTGAGAGGCGCTTTATAAATAATCATATAAGATAAGATAATATATTATTTCTAGGGCCTGGTTTTTGTCCCCATCATTTTCATTTTCTTTTCTTTTTTGGTGCCATCTTATTACTATGTAACAAACAGGCAGCCCTAATTAAGCGGGACCTATGTCCCTTTTGGGCTTTCCCTATTTTATCCGGAAAGTGTTACATTCCGATTGGTGCCTACTGTACTTTTGTATTGAATTCGGATCAATAAAGTTGAATTGAATTGAATTACCGGTATATTAACAACTGCAGTCACTAATCTCCAAGGTTGCTCTTCGAGGTGGGTTTACGGACACAATATCCTCTGGCATGGGCGTCTGGAGGGGAGGCGCGATTTTCAATGTGAAGAAAACTTAATTATTTAGGTAAAGTCCTTGATCATCATTTATTTTTATTTTTTTTCTATGCAAATTTTTCTATACAAAAGCGTAATTACCCCCCCCAAACATTTCTCCCAAAAAATTTGCGCCCCCTAAAAAAATTCCTGCGGACGCCCATGTCCTCTGGCACTGTTGTGGCAGAGTTTAAGGCCTTAATACCCTCTGGTACTTTAGTGGTGTAGTTGAAACGCAACTACAAACAGCTTTATGGGGTTCTAAAGCCTCTTCAAATAGATACAGCTAAATCGATGTAAGCTTCCGAGACGGTCCCCGAAAACGAGATAGGCGTTTTGATACAACAATTTAAATAGATCGAACACGGCTACGAGCCAGAGAGAATTTTATTAGCATTACAAAGCCGCCTCCCGCAGAGATCATGTGCAGGTTGACAACGTGTGACGGGCGAGAACCCAGCCAGATAAGTCTCATTGTCAACCACTGCCGCGCTCGAATTAGCTCAGATCCGCCGGCTTTTATTATTGAAGCCTGTTCACAAACTGTCGAAAATTTACGGGCCGTGAAAGAAACCTGGTCTTCAGTAGATCGGCAGCCTGCTAAGTTGTTAAAAATTACTGTGCACGGGTCTTTGAAAGAGCCTAGAACGGTTCGGGAGAGGGCCGTGGCTTACAAATTGGTGAGTAAGATGAATGTCGCACACGGTGCAATAGGAGAATGCGCGAAGGACGCGTAAGACAAATAATATGGTAGTAAATCTTGACAAAGACTCGGAAATAGAAGCTAAAGGCGGAGATTGTGCGGCGAATTTTAAAACCAGGCGGCGATGAATAAAACAAATGGCCACCGGGTTAAACTTGACAAGAGCCAGCCTCGTAATATACGGCTGTACGTCGCGTGTTTCTGATAACTCCGCCTGAATCTTATCGGCATTCTGCAGCCGAGCACTGGGAGCGTTGCTCGTTGCCAGGACGCAGAACGTGGGTAACTTATAAGTTGCCGATGATATACTGCAGGCCTAATCTATGTTAAGGACTCCTGCTCTTATTCCATTAGTATTCAAAAACCACTGTTCATGATTTCGTCATAGTTTTATGTAGGCCTAGGCCTATATGTATATATAGGAATGTATGTGTATGTATGCATGTATGTATGTGTGTATATGCATGCATGCACGTATTGTGTGTGTAGGCCTATGTATGTAAGCAACTATGCATGTATGTATTATTTATTAATTATTTATTACGAACATTTTAACACGCTCAATTATGCATGTGTTATGTATTTTTTTCGTGCATTAATGTATGTATACACGGACATATATGTATGTAAGTATTACATGTGTGTGCATGTATGCAATCATAATTGTAATTAATCATAATTGCTTGCTTATTTATCAACTCTTCAAGAATACTACTCAGAATTACTCCCGTGCCGACAATACAAAACCATGATCATACAGAATGGCCTTCAGCCCTTCACCAGCTGGCAAAACAGAGCCAGAGAGAGAACAAGAAGCTTAGGTCACAGATTGTATGGCAGCTTGAATGGGGGTCGACCACAGCAAAACTTCTATAGCTGAGGCTGTTCCACCCTCTGGAATGAACTCCCACCAGAGTTGTGACAACTGTCTGATCTATCCACCAACTCCTCAAAACTCCACCACTTGCTATCTCTACATACATGTAGGTCTTCCACTCAAAACCGAGAACACTTCTTTCTCACAAGTATTATCCCTATTCTTCCCATTTCCCTTACCTCTCTCGCGGCTCCAATTCTAAGCACCATTCACCACAGCCGTCCGACTGTCTGCCTGCCCGAACCTCGGATCTTGACCTGGAACAGATTTTGACCTTACCTGCCTATCGATTTCATTTTGACTGAGCGCTTGTGAGCGACTTCGAATTTTTGGGAGCTTTAGAAATCTCGAGATTAACATTACGATAGGTAAGTGTGTAAGTTACGATAAATTACGATATGCAAGTGTGGAAGTTCGTGACCGAGGGGAACACCCGATCATCCCAAGATACCACAGAGCACAACCACCTATGCAGTTACGCATCAGCATACGGATCGTAAACAAGACATCTTTGCATTGCCAACCAATGCAGCTCGTATCTACGTAGGCTACATGTATACGCATGTATCTGTATGGACGGATCCAGAGTTTAACGACATCTTATGACAACAAAGGCCGTTGACGTCGACAGAAATTAGTTTGGCCCAATACATCTCATACAAGTATTTCAGTATGGAGTATGGATATTTCTTCAGTGTCTTTAAAGTTTTAAGCGCTCTTAAAAGCGCTTTTGACCCCCACCTCTGGGTTGACAGTCCTGTGCGCAAATCATTAGTCTAACGCGCACCCCTTTTAGTTGTGCTGGTACCGAATTAGTGAGCAAGCGCTACCTAATTACGGAGATCGGGTCCCTTTCGACAGAGCTGAGTCCACCAGATAGATGAAGCAGACAGCCCTGGATATTTGAGGAGAGCTTAGGATGTCTCAACGACACGAGAACACGGTGCTTTGGAATTTGACATCCGTAGGAAACATATCAGTTACGAGGGAAAGAGGGTCTAGGTAGATGGGCGAAATACTGCGACAGTATGACAGGCAGATGTCAGTCATTTGGATCGGATGATGAATTTCACAGTTGCTTGGTGGTTTCAGGTATCACACACACAAACACACACACAAACCCTCTCACTGGTAACATCTGCTGAGGATCTATATGCTCCACGCCTGTGTACTGGTGCCTGTAACCGTGTCTGTGTCTCTGTGAGATCTCTGTATGAATGCCAGTATGTGTGTGTATCTCTGTGTGACCCTCTCCTTCTTTTGCCACGCTGTGTCATATGTGGCTTTATACGTCTGCCAGTTAACCGTTATGCTTGTCTGTCCACCTGCTTTCCTTCCTACACTGCCAGCATGCCTCTCTCGCCTTCCATTCTTTTGTCTCTTACCCAGTTTCATCACTCTCTATCTCCTTTAGGTGCCTCTCTCTGTCTGTCTCTGTCTCTCTCACACAGACACAGACACAGACACACACAGACACACACAGACACACACAGACACACAGACACACACACAGACACACACACACACACACACACACACACACACACATATATGGGAGAGAGTCATATGCACATCAATCCTATATACATATTTGTATATATATATGTATATATATATATATATATATATATATATATATATATATATATATATATATATACAGAACAGCTGCACTTGTACGTATACTATGTATACGTGGGTCAGTCAGGTTTTCAATCACTCCATATATATTTTAAACAAACACACACACATATATTATATGATAAGGTCTAAGTGAGACTTATGTGCATGTATGTGTGTGTCAGTGCGACGCTTTTGGTCAGCCCGTCATGTTAAGCATCGGCCATGTTAAGCATCGGTCCGTTTTAAGCATCGGTCATGTTAAGCATCGGTCATGTTAAGCATCAGTCATGTTAAGCATCAGTCATGTTAAGCATCAGTCATGTTAAGCATCAGTCATGTTAAGCATCGGTCATGCTAAGCATCGGTCCGTTTTAAGCATCGCTCATGTTAAGCATCAGTCATGTTAAGCATCGGTCATGTTAAGCATCGGTCATGTTAAGCATCAGTCATGTTAAGCATCGAGTCAAAACAAGGAATTAATCAAAGCCATCTTGAGATAAGCACTCTGTGGATCACTCAGATATATATATAGTTTAACACAAATATCTTATATATATATATACATATATATATATATGCCATATCTACGTCGTTACTCATGTATGTCAACTACTTGGATTCCACTTAACGCAACCCCATTCTGCCACCCGAGTCCCGTTTATCAGGAATTCACCCTGCATCCCTGCAGGGGTTGGTGTGCCGGCTACCCATCATCACTCGGGTCATGGGAACCTTCCCGATCCCTTCTCGCCCCTCACCCTGCTGGCGTGGGTCACTTCCTTGGGTAACTGCTAGCAAGTAGCCTTGTCAAGCTATATACAAGATTAAGACCCTCAGTCTAGATTTGGTCATTGTTAACAGGCTACTGCAGTCTAACATGTATAGGATCATACTTGTATAGTAAAACATATACTAAACCATGTATATTATGTATATAAAAATAGTAATATAGACTAAGATAATATATATATATATATGCATAAAGTATAACATGCACATTATGAGACATTTGTATAACATGTATACATATACGGAACATACCCACATAGTACATTACAATGAATATATCGTATATAATTAGATGTATGCCTAACGCATAAAACATGTTCATTTAAAAATCATACCGGGAACATGGAACATCATCTATAATACTCGAAGACACATATGTTACATTGACACATATAGATTTATATATACAATTTCTTTGTTTGATCTCTATAGTGTAAAATACAAAGGCCAATACATCATGCACTCGGACCTGCATTTATCAATCACCATAACCATAATACAACCGTTCTATTATATATTTGTAGTTATATATATATATATATATAATTACAGAGGTCACATTTATATATTATTTTACTGTGACATATATATGTATATGTATATATATATATATATATGCTATATGAACACCATCTGTAATAACCCCTTTGATATAGCCCCTTACCTATAGGTTCCCTAAAACCTGCCATACAAATGTAAAGATGTACATATGTAGGCCTATGTACATTGTACAGTGTGTGTATGTATGTAGTGTACACGTTGGTATGTATGTATACGTTTGCATGTCATCTGGCAAGCACTGTCTTTGAGGTTATTGGTAGCCTGTAGGTGCTATATAAATAGCCTAGTAACATAACAAGGGTTTTAAGTGGTTCAGAAGACGTGTAGTCTGTGTTAGAACCACTGCTGCAGGTTAACCAGTAATGCTTAAAAGCTTCTCTCCTATAGCTTCCTCTTAAAGAGCTGTGATAGTGTCCATTCATCCAAATCATTCCACAGGTCTCCAACTCTTGCATTGAAGAATTTCTGCCCTAATGTTCCCTTCGCTTTCTTAAATAATTTATACGTATGTCCTGGAGTCTCCTTGTTTGTTTTTAATTCAAAGAACATCTCCCACTGCACTGCCTCCTTTCCAGTAATAATTTCATAGGCCTGAATTAGGTCTCCTCTAGGCCTCCTTGTCTCTAAAGTTGTTAGTCCACACCTTTTCGACCTGTCTTCATAGCTCAAATTCTTGTAGGCCCAACTCCAAAGCATTTGTGTAGCTCCTTTGTGCACTTTCCATAGTTGTTCAATGTCATGTTTCAGGTATGAATTCCACACCTGGATGCAGTATTTTGACTGTGACCTAACCAGTGATTTGTATAACCTCAGCATTGTATCCTTGTCTCTACTGACTATTGTCCTTCTCATCATACCTTTTGTGCCCACAGTGAAATTGTCTCACTCTTCGGAATTATGTTGTTACTACGTTTACTATATAACTGTGTTACTATATTTGCATTTAGATTGATTACTTTGGGCCAATAAAATGTGTGGTTATGGTTATGGTTATAGGTTGAGATAGCCTTCTTTGTTTCTTCAGCACATTGCCTTGAAGGTTTAGCATTCTTTTGCATAATCCCTCCCAAATCCTTTTCTTCCTCATTTACTTTCAATACCTTACCCCCATTTCATAATAAAATACTTTGTTCCCCTTCCCCACATGCATCACAGGGCACGTTCCCAAATTAAAAAACACACATATACAGATACATGCATACACAAATACAAGTATATCCATACACACGAATATACATACAAACACACACACACGCACCTGTTCTTTTATGCCTATTGGCCAGCCTTGGTGACCAACGAGAAACGGCTTGAGTTCGTTCTAATCCATAGTTTTCACAGCTTTAGTAAACGGGGTTTATTACACATTCTTGTCCGCATGACTGGATCCAAACACTGGGGTTAACGGCAGAGACTTGAGGCTCATGAGTCCTATCAATTATCTGTTAAAAGTCTGAAGCATTCATCTGTCAACAAACCGCTGAAATTCTTACAGTCAGTCTGAAATTTGCTCACTAAGTGTTTTAGTGACTAAATTAACTTCTTAGTTGGTTCAGGAAGATAATATCTGCTTAGTCCTAACGACCGTTAAAACTCTAGCCGCTTTGTTTACAATTTCATTACAAAGGAATCTGGCGAGCAAACTTTAGCTATATAATTTAACAATTTATTAAAGATGACTACAGGACCATTTATCTTAACCTGATAACAAGCTAAAATAAATCTATTTAAACTTTTACATACTGCTATAATGTTACACTACGTCTATGTATTAAGACACCTACCGTAGCACATTTTAACTAATCCACAAAAGATCCTTTGTTTAACCCTACGAAAGAAAGAAAACTACACCATAGAAAACTGACAACTAACTCCTGTGATTAGGCATCCGTCCCTCAATTGATCCCTCATACATTACGAAATGGCGCTACAGAAGTTGGCCAATTAGTCTAGATTACAATTAAATAGAAGAGTAGCTGCTTTTCCAGTTCTAGTCCCTCACCTCCAGAAATTTTCAATACCCTGAGAGATTCTATGTACCTTGGGGAGAAGAAGTACTACACCAAGATATATTCATAATTAACTACTTTGATTAGGTGATTAAATGCTGGAATCTGTTGATCATTCAATCAGTCTGCTAAGAAGATTTATTTACGTAGTTTCCTGCAGCCTGTGAGAAGACCTCTCTGCGTTGGAACTGGGTTCTGTCCTTAAATTCAGTTCCTAGCTGACTTCTGATAACACCTAGATGCTGGTTCATTTCAATGGGTTGGCATCACCATATATAGTTCCAAAAAAAACATTCTAACAGGACACTCAAAAATCTGTTTAAATCCCACACAATAGTTAACAGATGTGAGGAACATTTGATATTACAGCTGGTGCTCTACTAAGACTTTTCCAGAGAAGGCTGACCAATGGCACTCCTGAGCTGCTACTACAGAAGCACAAAATCTGTAGTTATATGCAGTTCATACAAACATACATATATATACATATATATATATGTATATATATATATATATATATATATATATAAATAAATGAACATAATCATACATAAGCAACTATATACATACATGCACACATGCAAACACAATATATATAATAAACAATAATAATATTTATTCTTTAATTAAGCGCCTGCAAACGCACTGCGCTGTACATGTACATGTTATGCGATAAATCTTAACTACTAACAGAACAGACAGCCTGCAATACACGGCGCAAATATGCAAACGATTAATGCTAAAGAACAATATCATGATGCAGTAGCACCAAAGTGATCAGTACCAGATAAAACTTACACATTAACCATAATAAATTAATACCAATGTTATAGGACATTAGTAGTTGTGTACTAAACTGTATGCCTTTGAGAGCGTCTAAGGTTCTCTTGAAATTGTGCAGGATTACAGCGAGCATCTGTACAAACATACTCATTCTTGGCAGAGACTGTGCATATATCGCCATTTCTTCTTTTCATGGAACCAGTATCTCATCATGGTTATTACATATATCCACATTCATAGCATTAACCCTTTAACGATGAGAGGGATTAGTTTTCCAAACATTTTAGTGCACTCTTGTCGTTAAAGTGTTAAACAATGTTCTTTATAAGTTATAAATGAATCTATTGACACTAAAACACATAGTCCGCTTTTGATACCGTTTAAAAAACTGCAGTAAAGCACGACACCAAGAAATCATTTAACAATGTGCAGGCATGAGGCAGTAGCTAGCTCACGCGAGTCAATGTACCTTGACGAAGAGTGTAAAAAGGGTGCATAGTCTACTTTCTATTTGTTTTATTTGTACCTTGAAGATGAGTGTTATGAACGGAGCTCTTTTTTTATTATATTCGCATCGTGCCAATACAGCATAATGGACAAGGCATCGCTTCGTGCCGGACATAACAATACATACCCAGGATGCCTAATAATCATTTTTCAACTAGGCCTCCTCATATATATTTTCGTTTATTGCTAAGTCAGACTGACATACTGCAGTCAGTTACAGTGGTAACGGCTTAACTCAGAATATGTTTAATATGTCTGTACAAACATACTAACTTATTAGCAACTATTTCTGGTCACACCTAGCACTACAACTGCTCACGGCGAACATTAAAGAACTGACAGAGTGTTTCAAAGCCAAGTAACGATGTTTTATGAAAAATCTGCTTCTCGTTCAGTGTAATGTAACCCTTCTGTTGAAACCTGTTGAGCCCGTGTCTTAAAGCTGCCATGATATTTCAATGGACCTTGCTTTGAAACGGAGTAAACGTTACTTTACACCTACATTTTGAAATTATCTCTCTGTCTCTGTCTGTCTGTCAGATAAAACTGTGTGTGTCTCTCTCTGCCTGCATCTTTTTGTTCTTGTGTCATTTCATTTTGAAACTCTCTCTCTCTCTCTCTCTCTCTCTCTCTCTCTCTCTCTCTCTCTCTCTCTCTCTCTCTCTCTCTCTCTCTCTCTCTCTCTCTCTCTCTCTCTCTCTCTCTCTCTCTCTCTCTCTCTCTCTCTCTCTCTCATTTTCTTCTTGTGTCATTTCAGTCTCAGTTTAAGACATACCTTTTCAAATGCTTATCCACCATAAACTGCCTCCGTGTCACACTGGACTGATCGTCTAGCTACCGATCTGACTGTGGCTTGATTTGGGTTTATCCTCAGTTGATGACTTGTGCGCGAGATACCGGCGCTACAGAAGTTACCAATATGTAACCATCCATTCCTTTGCAGTTATAGGCCTTGCAAATTGCTTGAACCTGGAAATAAGCAGTTGTGTCATATTGTACCAATCAATACTCCATAACACAATAATCCAATGCATGTATGTTAAAGTTGGTGATACCCTGATGGCACTTAATCATAATAAAATTGAAATCAATTATATTCAAATTTCAGCCAGAAATGGAGTTGGAATTGGAGTTAGGACTGCAATGTAACCGGAACAACGGCCACATTCCATCCGTTCACGATATCATAAATTTGGTTCTAACTAGCAATTTCGTTATACGCAGCTAACAAATCTTTTACATGTGTCTCAGACGGTCGTGCACTGACCTGAACTTCTGTCTAATTCAGAACTGGAAACGCAAGACACACCACATGAAATTGCTCGAAATGCTCCAGCATGTAAATGAAAATACTGGCCAAGTGCAGAATACAGAAAGGATACTTGAAATATAGAAAGGATTTAGCAGTTACAGGAACGTAGCAAGCTAGAACTGCGTTCTGTGCCAAGTGTAAACATAGCGCCCACCCCAAGATCAACTTAGCCAATAACGACCAAATTTGTTATCTCGAATATTTACTATAAATAAGTTCAAACGACAATTTTTAAATAAACCTGCACTGTCAGGTATTTATCTATTAATATGATATATATATACTTTTATTTGTATTTACTTAATTTTACTACATTTATTTCATTTTAAATGGATATTATATTTCACGATAAAGTAATTAGTTTAATAAATAAATCACTCCATCTCAAAATTTGCACCTCCTCCCCTCTTGAGTTGTGCCCTGTTCCATGGGACTGCTGGAACATCCCTCACTACGGCATTGGGCAGTTACACCATAGAGCAGGTACTTCCAATTATATAACAGAAATGATAGTCAGTTAGAAAACAGACAGTAAACTTACATTTATAGAGTTTAAACTACATTTAGAACAGAGAAAGGACACTCACAGCTAGAATACAGAAATCAACGGCAGTTCAGATAATATATGGAAGATACTTGAATGCAGGCAACTTTCACGGACTAGCGCAGCAAAAAAGAATCAGCAACACAATTAGAAAGTAGCTCCTATCGAAGTCAGACTACGGCCACAATAACAACAAATATTAATAGATTTAAACGGGGACAGGACGAGTCCAACTGTCTCGACCGCCTGGAGACCTTTTTATCGCTGGCTCCAGCCGCTTAAAACCACTGCAGGCCACCACACCCAGCCACGACGGGGCCACCCTGTCAAGTAAGATCCCGACATCGTTCAACAAAAAGATGATGACAGAATGAGCCCATGTAATAATATGATGATGATGTGTGGTATTTCGATCACTGCCGTAAAAAGATGACCAACTGTAAAAAATGTACATAAATGTAACTTTGAACTTTAGTTGCGTAATGCTCAAGGAATGTGTGTTTACAGAGTAACATATAGAAGATCAGTCCATGTGTATGAAGCGTTATTGACTTGATTGTGACAGACTCATCCTCGTGAAGGAGAGAAGAACTGAGTAAGGGAATGCCTGGTGAGGATATACCATGAGTGGTGAAAACATTACCTAAACTTCATAAAGGGTGTCAGATGAGTTTGACATCACTGTCCATGGGCAGGAAAGGACCCACAGACAGTGAATTTCAGATCATTCACTGGCACCCATCGCCAACAAACGGAACTGATGGTCTTCATTTCAGGTGTCCATTTATATAGCACCTCGTCAGGAAAACTCAGAGGTGTTCATGAACTGACAATACAAGACCATGGTCTGAAATACCATGGTCTGAAATAGTATGGTCTACAAACACTGACAAAACAGAGGCAGAGAAAGTACAAAGTGTTCAAGCGTTGCAGGACACCGATGATAACCATTGGAGAAAACTCATTAATAAAAAAAAGTGTCCCCACGTAATCGCTTCAAAAGCCCATTATAAATCTACGGTAACTGATCACACAGGGTTGATCCGGTCGGCCACGGGGGAACGATACCACCTAGACGACTACAAGATCGTAAACAACGATGACACCAGAGTATCGGTCGGCCCGACAAAGCTGTCAGTGACGACGATGATATGTTTAGCAGTTAAATGATCTTAATTTTACCGGGGAGCCGGCTGCGACGGTAATTACAGAGTAGAGACGGATGGATATATCTTTGATAAATAACCCGTTTCCTTTATGTCACGTAACCCCCATCATTAGCTGACCTGCTCCCTTGGTGAGCCGCCCCCGGAGGGCTTTGCAAATCCACGACGGAGAGAGAGAGGCCAGGCGTCTTCGAGCTCGGCGTCTGTAAGAGCCTGTCCGTCACGGGTTTGCGTGGCGTCGTGGCAATCAATGCAGCAGCGGAACGACAAGGCGTTTCGGGTGGCTGAATCGGTGACCCGTGCTCTAAAAAGGCCGGCATTGAAAGGCCGATTGCTTTGTCGAAGGGGACCGGCGGATACAAGACTTAAAAGTGTCAAGTGCGTCGGTGGCGCGCGAAGGAGTACTGCCGTCGTCAACCGTACGGCCAACTGGCGACTTGCCTTTTAATACGTCTTCAGCTCAAGTGTGTAATTTACAATTTTCCATTTTAATGCTGCAAGATTGGTGAAAAATTATGATTGCTTGACACAGGTAGATTCAAACCATCCTCAGAAATAATGCTGATTATTCAGTTGAGTTTAACACCACGTGAGCTCTCACAAGAAGTCCAAAATGTGAGCACAGAACATATATGAGAATTTTGCCACAAGATAAATTATGTTTAGTATGTAATAATATGATATAGTTCAGTATTTCTGTTTCCCCGGGGCTTCTGTGCTGAGAGCCTCTGAATGGTTATTCTGCAAGAGGCGCTTTATAAATTTCTAGATACGATACGACATAACTACCGGTAACCATTACATAGTTTAAGTAAAAATGTTGGGGTCAAGAACTGATGATGATGATAATAATGATGATGATGACAATGACAGTGCTGAAGATGATCATGATGACATTATAACAGAGCACTTGAAACAATTGTTGCATGATGGTCTATTAAGTAGTGCACTTGGTCAGTAATCCAACACCTGTATGTTTGAGCCTACTCAATGTTATGACCCGGAGCAAGCTGTTCACACACACATACCTCTACATCAAGAAGTTGAATTCGGTACCATCAAGGACTTGGAAATAAACGCATATAGGTTCTGCGTCCATGACCATGGCATGCATTATTGTCAGCTTAAAGGCCACAGAGCAGGAAAAGGTTGCCCCCCCCCCACTGAATTTTACTACGGTACATGTAAACTCTTTACTTTTAGTTTTACTTCACCCCACAACCAAAACCGACTTACCCAGAGGGAGGGTGGAATGGTGGCCAGTGGTAGCGCCCCTCGTTGGTGTTGGAGTTCACGGGTAGTGGATGATTGAACGGATATGGCATATGCGGATAGAGGAACGGATAACCTGTGGAAACATTGTAGAGTAAGATAAGATACAGCATCCTCCATAAACTTCAAAGGATAGAGTATCCCTTAAAAAGTTAAGACAGGATACAGTATAAAGTTCACATAGGATACTGCATTCAACGTAAAGTATGGGAAGGCAGTAAAGGACACGGTATCCCGGATAAAGTTCAGAGTATCAACTAGGGGTCCACCGGAAACCGGCTCGGATACTCGGTTCGGCCGGAAATCCCGTTTCCGGAAGTATTCGGCTCGGCAAATATTGTAGACGCAAATAGTTGCAAAAAAATTTCTTTAAAAAAAAATTTTTTTCTGTAAAAACTTATTCAATAAACTTACATATATAAAATTATAAATGTTGAACCTTAAAACAATTACACTGAAAACTTCACAACTGAACAGAAATGACTACAATTCAAATTGTATTAGTCACTTATTACAAGTACACACATTTATGTCGATTATTTCTTATTACATGAAGATGTGAAGCTTTGGATATGGAACAAATGGTACCCGGTTCGTTACCGGTTCGTTACCGGTTCCGGCAAAAATACATCCAAATACTCGGATTCGGTTTCCGGCGGAAAATGTCTTACCGGTGGACCCCTAGTATCAACCATAGTCCTGTATACGTTGTCACATAACAAAGGAAAAACAAACCAGCATAAAGTGCAGAAAGAGAACGCAGTATCCTGAATGAAGTTCAGTATCCACACAATGATGAACGTTTGAAAAACGCACAGCATTTACCACTTAAAAACGACTTAAGCAGAGCATCCATTGATACAATAGCCGCATTGTATTCAACGCTTGCAAAACATCATAAATATCCATCCTCAATACAAACACATTTAACACGTCCCATAGGCTCTTAAACGGTCTTTGTACGGATATGCTTGGCAGGCTTTCTAGACCAATCAATTTCAAATCAAACATTTTTAGAACATGTCAATTTGTCGTTGTGCAAACAAACTGCCGTCCCCAATAGGTGCGCTTGTATAAGCTGAAGTTTGATTAATCTGCAGAATAATGAGAACACTTATAAAACCTTCTGGGACAGTGCATGGAAAAGCAGTAGTTTGTTTAACGACATCTTCAGGCTGCCAGTGCCGTAGACATCAACCTTATAGTCAGTGATGGGCATTAAACTATTTTTGTTATAGTTAAACTAAAACTATTTTCCAACTAAAAAAACATAGTTTAACTAAAGTTGGCAACTAATTTTGGAAATTAGTTAACTAAACTTTAAAAAAGTAGTTCAACTTTTTCCAACTTTTTTCCAACTTTTTACGACAAACATTTTCACAATAGCAGAGGTTAAGTGAATTGTAATAATGCAGAGCTTCAATGACAATTTCACCTTCAAACTATGCAATGTGTACTGTTCTAGCATACGGTTACACGCATACTGTAAGTAGTGCGTGAATTTGAAAACACAGGCTGTTAAAGCTAAAACCATGCAGTGTTAATCAATAAGTTTCGTGTTGAGTCGTTGACAGTGTTCAATGTTCATTGCGGAAAATAGTTGCATATTGCTGATTTTTTAAGTTAAACTTTTTAGTTAGCAACTAATATTTTTTAGTAAAACTATGGTTTTAACTAAACTTTTTTAGTTAAACTTCATCCTTAACTAAAAATTTTTTTAGTTAAACTAAAAGTTAGCAACTTTTTAGTTAACTAATGCCCATCACTGTTTATAATGACCTTGATGATTGACTTTTATCCGCATGAAAAGTGGGCAAGAGTCTACACATATTCTCACCTGACTCCATCATGGCGGTTCTTCGGTCTGCCATGTAGGGAGCGAACCCGAAATACGGTGGCACTCGCTGATCGACAGGTGGCGCTGGTGTGGGTCCGACGCCTCGGTCGATCGTCTCCATGTCCCTTGATTTGTCAGAGCGCTTCACCCTGTCGTCATGACGATGACCTTCAGCCTCTCGGACGACCTCTCCCATTCGGTCAGGTTCTGAAAAAAATTATTCATTCATCATTTATTCAGTTTTTAGTATGAGCTATGTATGATCTTGCAGGATCATAAAAAATCAACTAGTTACTTTTCTTATTTTACTTATTATTTATTTACCCTTTTAAGTTCTCTATTAGCCAGTTATTATTTCTTATTTATTTATCATTTATTTAATATCTATTGACTTGTTTTTCTAATTTATCTTTAAAAGCAGAATAAAACAGGAACTGAAAATAATTTGATCTTTTGGTTGATCACTGTCTCACTCTTAAATGTTTGATCCTCAAATCCTGATCAATCCCTCCATCACTTTGTTTTTTGTTTGTTTGTCTCTCTGTCTGTCTATCTGTTTGTCTTCCTGTCTGTCTGTCTGTCTGTCTTTCAAACAAACCCTTCATCATAAACGTAACCAGTACCTGGCCAATTCCAACCCGGATACCAGAGACGAACTAGCCCAAACCTCAACTCCCACTCTCCCAGGTTGGCGAGCCCCGCCTCAGCCCCTCAGGCGTGTCCAGTAGGCCAGACGAGACAGGCGTGGCAGAGGCCTCCTACGTGGAATCCCAAAAACCACGCTTCCCACCGCCCTACTTTCTCTGATCCCATCCCTCGCCCGAACTCTACCACACTCCTAGAAATTAACTTAAGAGAACATCACACACTAATGTGGCCAGACTACATTAACGTCTGCCGAGTATAGACTGAATTACAAATCTGCTGAATTACAAATCAGCTTATAATGTCTATTCATGAACGTTCTCATTACGTTAGTGTCTGCCATTTCCAGACAATACTTTTAATGTAACCCACAGTGACTGTGTGTAATTACAAAACAATTCATGTCTCTGGGTGTTACAGCAACATTATTGTCTGCTCTCCACACAATACATTTAAGGATACAAGTGCCACAGTGTAAGTGCTTTAATTTGAGTGTGGTACAGTAACCATTGGTAAGGATTCGACCTGTAACTTGAAGAGTACGGGTTCGAGCTTCTAATGAGGTGGTTACTGTGTAGGGACCTTGAGCAAGTCCTTCACGCACAGCTGGTCAGTGCCATCGCCGTTCTGTGTTCATCATCATACATCAGAACTTGGATAAAGCAGGGCAATATCAAATACAATTGAACATTGTTTGCAAATTGACGCCCACTCACAAATAGTCATATTACACGTGTATCTGCTGTATCCATACATTAACGAATGTACTTAATTTCAAAACACTACAAGTGTCTGGCTCTAAGCCTCATATAACTGTGCTTAACCATACAAGCATGTCTGCTTTGTATTTAGTTATATAAACTTGTGCTTTATAAATCTTCATATAATAATAACAACAACAACAACAACAATAATAATAATAATAACAATAAAATAATAATCTATGTAGAAATAAGGCAATTTTATTGTCTGCTCCCTGCAGACATGACACGTTCTAGGAGTGACCTGCACAGGTGAACAATCTGCACTGATGATCCTGAAGGTCTAAACTATGCCATGGCAGTTGTCCTTATGGGAAGAGGAGTTATGTCCAGGTTAAGAGGAAAGGATGGAGGAAAAGATGGAGGAAAGTAGGGAGGAAAGGATGGAGAAGTCGGCCATTGTTTGATTAACGACAACAGACAGTGCATTCCGAGACAGACACACAAGAACTGTGCCAAGACATTACCTATAGATGCATTTTACATACAATATATATACAAATATATAGGCCACTCTATGTAAGGCTAAGATATTATATGTATTTTCTATTATGAATATCATATATATATATACGGTATTCATAATAGAAAATACATATACATGTATATATGTATTCTTTTCGGTTGCTGGACCTATTTTTTAAACTCTCTCCCTGCGTCTGTCCGTTCTGCTCAGTTGCTTGTGTCATTTCGTTCTCAACTTAAAACTTACCTCTTTCAAGTTGCTTATCTACCATAGTCTGCCTCTCTGTCTTAAGGACTGATCTTCTGGATATTGACCTGACTATATCTTGGTTTTGGTGTGCCATCGGTTGATGCCTTGTGCATTAGGCACCAACGCAATAGAAGTTACTAATTACAATTACAATATATCACCTACCGTAGGTGTAAAGATATTTAGTATAAAGTAATTTAAGTACCTTCAAGCAACCTTTATTTGAGAGTTATGAAAAAGGTGCTATAACAACTGTTTTGACACATACATATAAAGTCTATGCAGACTATTTTTGTATCGATATTATATAATATAAAGTACCAATGTATGCCCTCGTTGGAGTTTGGAGTACAAGGCATGGCTGGGATACTGGGAAAAAGGGTCATCTGTGTTATAAACCCCAGCAAAGCCTTACCCCATTTGTCCCTTTGTAACTTCTAGACCCAAAACAGTTATACATGATTTAAATAATACCCTTAAGGGCGTGCGATCGATCGTGGGCTATTTAGTGCATTCAGAAAAGGCAACATACAATGCTGGCGTCAACTTGTTAATAATATCAAAACATAAGCAGTTGTGGCTAACGAGGATTAACAGAGGACTTTCTCCTGAAACAGGCACTTTGATTAAATAGAGGGCAGATGCTCTATGCAGTACAAGCTAATGTGTATATCAATCAATCAATCAATCAATCAATCAATTAATCAATCAGTCGTTTATTTTGTAACCAACCAAAAACACAATTCAGGATTACAAATCATGTTGTGCGTTGTTAATAGAAGGCCACAAGGAAAGGCCCTGAAGGGATCCTAAATCCCGCTAAGTAGGGACACAAACAGATGAAGCAGCCACGAGATAAATTGCTCAATAAACAATCAATGATTTAGATTGTGTAACAAAATCTTAAATACAAAATGGAAACTATATATAACCTTAACTAGATAAGAAAATCACATCGGGCGTATGGGGAGTACAGGTGAACATACAAAGATATTTGAACTCATCTAGACGCTTTTCCACTATCTTCAATCAAATTAGTGTGTAGTTTACTCTTGAACAGTTTTAGTGAAGGGGATTTATTTATTTATTTCTTTTTTTTATTCCGGATATTTCTATAGCGCCTCTCGAAGTCAACTACTACTCAGAGGCGCTCCCGACTACAGCATTTGATACTGTGCCGGAATTTTCACACCGAAGCGCCACGAGCAATTGCGAGTGAAGGACTTGCCCAAGGTCCGTACGCAGCGGCTAGAGTGGGATTCGAACCTGCAACCCTCCGGTCACAAGGCGCCGAACTTACCACTGAGCCACCACGCCCCCACCATGCCTGATTTCTTGAGGAATTATATTCCAATTGGAAGGAACAATAACTTTAATAGAGAACAGGGGAGCGTTAGTGGGAGCAAAGATATTTCTATATGTTTTTAACTTCTTGCAGAATGGGAGTGGACATTGGAAGCAAAACTACAAAATCCCTTGTATGCAGGAGGCACCAAGCCGTGGTCATAGCAGTACATAAATTCTCCAGTTTGACAAAGCTTGATTTGTTCTAATTTTAGTATCCTAAGGTTATGAAATAAGAGTCGGCCGTTTTGTATGTAATGTCTATGCAGTTTTATGGTGTAAGTTGATGCCCATATCAAATTGCAGTCCACTAAGTAAGGATATACCAGTTTAATAAGTCCTTTTGTCATCCAGCGCTGGTTAAAGGAAGACCTGTTCTTTTTTTGAGGTGGCTATAGGAAAGGCTTTTCACAGGTACTTGTGTACTAGGTTATGAAAAGGTCAAATGCCCTGTCACGTTCCCAGTGGCACAAGCTTCCAAAATCGAAGACCAGTCTAAATGAGAGAGAGCTTCAACAAAGTTTTCCATCCTCTCGTTGGTTATTATCCTAGAGGACCTAGAGGCACAAGGCCTTACATGCTTGGATTTCGAGGACTCAAAGTAAAATCTAATCAATATTGGTAAATGATCAGAGGTATCGGTTACGATAATGGTGGAGTCCATTATATTACACCAGGCATTGGTGAAATGATTATAAATAAGAGTAGGTGATTGAGGTGTAATTCTGGTGGGTCTCGTAGTAGCCAGTAAAAAATTATGCGATATTATGCAATTATAAAACGTGCGCAATGCCTTATGATCTTCAATTTTTTTGAGGTCTATGTTAAAATCACCAATTAGTACTACTTCTTTGTTCCTTTGGGAGACTACAGAAAATAGGCTTTTAATCTCTGTATTAAATAAATCCAGATTCTGGCATGGCGGCCTGTAGATGACTCCCATTAGGGAGTATATATATATATATATATATATAATTATGTATATGCATTCACATAAATATTACATAATTACATATACATTACACTATAATACGTTACTAATACATGGCATATATTTAGAAAATATAAATATATACATATATCTCAGACATATATAATATATATATATAACACCACATTATATTATATTAAATTACAAATACAGGGTAACATATCTGTGGCACACATATATATATATATATATATATATATAATTATATATTTTATGCATAAATAATTGTGCACATGTTGTTTTGGCAGATATTGGCTAACTTCAAAACTTCTTAGCAATTAGTACGGTATGCCTTTAAGTTTGTCTGTGCGCCTGTATGTAGTGTGGGGTTGGGTTCAGGTGTACCCGAAAAAGTCACAAGGCAGACACAGAGACACACAGAAAGACAGAAAGACGGAAAGTCAGACAGGATGAGTGATGCCATCAGGTGTGCCCAGCTCATCAACGGTGAGCCTTTCATCTTTTCCCGGTTCACTGGGTTCGCCTGAAGCCCCTAATCCTTCATCGTCCATGTCAGACTGCGTAATCCTAGAACAGCATTACCTTAATGCGCAGCCAAGTCTCTTGATATCTAAAACTGTAATTGTAAACATATACTACTACAGCGCCGCTCCAGAGGAAACTCCTCAGAGGTGCTCCCAACCTGACAACCCAAATGCTGGTGGAAAAGTGGCAAAGAAGGCCTAAATGCTCATGTTGACCAGTGGGTTGCAAGAAAGATGGATTGGGACAGCCGAGCTTCTTTGCAGCATTCTGGATCTTCGAGCCAACGTCAGGTCACCTTCAGCATCGCCTATGAGGGTCTCTCCGCTTGGAACTGTCTTCCCTTGTATCTCTGCCAAGAGCTTCTTGCCCTCTCTCCTCTCCAGATCCGTAGATGCCTGAAAACCTTCCTTTTGCCGGTGCTGGCATTGATACGGTGTTGAGAGCATCGCTGATCTGAGTGGTGCTATATAAGTGTTTGGTTACAATTACAGTTACAATTCAGTAGCAGAACGAAAGGATACAGCTACAGAACTCCTTCAGATAAGATGAATCACAGCCTGCATGATACTTTGAACAAGCATTAGGATCTTAAACTCAATGCATCTCTGCATGGGCAACCACCAGTGCAGGACCTCCTGAATCAAACTGAATGTATGCTCAAACCTAGATATACCATCGATCAGCTGAGCCACAGGATTTACCACAGATTGCAGTTGGTTAAGAATCATCAACTTCACTTTCTAGTCCTCACAAATGACTGCAAATGTGACCTGTCTCTACCTCATAGTCTCAACATTCAACGGTGTACTCATTTAAAAGTCAAGTTTGCTACCGCCATTTCTGGCACAGACAACTCTCAACATTCTTTCTTTCCTGGCTTGCATTTGAACACCAATATCTGGATCAACCATCCAGCTCACAAACCATTACATCCCTGCACAACTGTTAATAATTCCAATTCCTTCCTACTCACCCAATCATCATAAATTACAGTATTACACATGAAACAATACACCAGCTCAGCAACTCACAGCATATCTAACCATTCAACAATAATAAAGAAAAAGCGCAGTCCCTTCAGCTAGTCTGAGCCTGTTGCCATTTCATGTTTTAGCTTTGGCATGTGAGGGCCGGTGGTCAACCCTCTCCCACGCCCCCTAATCTTCCCACAACACTGTAGGGTCAGTGTATTCATTCTAATATGATTCTAGTCAAGTTCGCTAGAGCGAGCAGGTAGTGCAGAAATCTCTGGCACAGAAATCATGAAGCGTTGATAAAAACAACATGGGATCCACTCTTTCTTCCAGTGCCAACCTCCCCCTCCACTGCACCATCGCGGTAAATAAACACCTTTAAACAGCTCGTTTACTGGTTTACATTAAATCAACACCATCCCATTCTTTCTCCTGTCAATGCAACCAGCTTCAGCAACAGATAGTTCCAATTTGGCCATTGGCTGACAGTAAACAGAAGATGATAACACTGTAAGGATAGCTCTCAAAGGCGCAGAGCGACTCGCTTCACTTGGCAAGAAATTATCATTATTAGTGTTGTTGTTGTTAATATCATTATTACTACAATTACTTCAATTTTATTACTATTATCTTACCCAAAGTTGCAATGATTCATCAAGATGTTTTAAAACTATGGAGATTGAAGATACATGTACTAGAATCTGGAACAGATAGAACTTGTCCATGTTATTGTTATTATTCTTATTATTCTAAGTAACATTGTTGTTATTTATCCAAGGCAGACCTGATCCCTCAAGACATAAATGACCAGAACTCATCAAAACTATCCCTGAATGAAGGCTAATCTGTTAAAATGTTGGATTGTGATGGGAATAACATTGGAAAAGTAACTAGCTTCTCTCGCATTATTATTGTTTTTATTATTCACAACTACTTATTTGATGTGCAGACCTGCACCAGAAGGACTAAGTACTAAGCTAAGTAAGTACTACTTATTATTAATAATAGTTACTAATTATTATTAATTAATCATTATTTATTACTATTATTTCCTCTGCAGTTTTAACATACCATAAAGGTAAAAGTAACTAAGATATTTAATCATATGCTTCTACAGGAACTCTACAAAGCATATCTGGTACTCCTTTTATATTTAAACAAAGGCAACAAATAAGATAACAACACACTTGCTCACATGCATGTCGTTCAATACTTGAAACTCGATAATTATAATCCAAGCACAGTCGTCAGATATCTTATTTAATCCAAACCGTTCAGTGAATTTTTGATGTTGTGTCTAAGTTTCGCGGTGTGTCACCCACCAATCGACGGCTGCTTATAATCCCTGAATGCTTCTCCACTTAGCACCTCGGTGACAAACTCCGCCCCACAGCGATGCACTCCAACAGGGTGCTTACCTCGATTCACAGACTCGCTCAACAACTCCCCGCTTGGCTTTGTCGGTACGCGGTGAAGTTACGACAAATTGTGCCTGGGTACTTGGATAGATGGAGTGCAACGCCACCAGGTGTTCGCTCACCCCTTCAACCTTTACGGATCAATAGATGAGTACCAACGCAAGTTGTGAGGTCAGTATAGGTGTCCCGTCGCTGGCTTCCTGTGGTCGTCTTTGCGTCTCCGCAGAGAGAGATCATTCGACCTCAGGACCACGCTACTATGCGCAACCGTAAATCTCTCCCCTTCCCATTTCTAGCGGGTCCCGTATTAGTGATTTGATCTCGGCTAAGGACCCGCCAAGCTCCGCGACCGCTATTACCAGTCTTCTGTCGAGTCGCTGCTAATTGACGTCGGAGACCCAGCGCACGGCAAGCCAAGCTTTTGTGTCCGACTCGATATCTGATTTTCACCGAAGCCGACGAACTGGCCGCGATAATAAAGTTTCATTGAGATATTCACAGGCGACCGGGCGCCGCGAAAGAAACTTTTACGATGTTTTCGGGCCTGTAGTAACAATGGCAACGCTATACGGGCGTCATTAGTTAGTTCTACGGCATATCTCGGCAAACAGTGTCTTAATAGTTGCCGCAATACGGCCTATGTGTTCCTTGTTAACGTTCGTGCCGCACGCAATGCAGACGGCAATGACGTGTTCTTAAAATCTGTGGTTTTAATCATGATGCCATTAACTCCTCATGGGCACACCTACACTGTCTGAGCCTTTCGGGCAGAGTAACAAAGCCTTTGTGCTTTTCGATCACAGGCATTGCACCATCTTGCACGATGCAATGTAACGTAATAGGCTATAATGGGGATCAAGAACGTCAATAATTCTATATTAGGGTCACCAAACCTCCTGCTATCATCAGGACACTCCCCAGAACTCGCGTTTGCTTTCTGTTTCTTGGGGAACGTTACCCACGGGACAGAAGTCTCCAGTTTCTGTGTTTTCCTGTGGTTTTTAAACTTTCAATTTTGAAATTGAAGTGATGAAATCTCTTAAAATTCTGTAGGAGGTTCTAAGCTTATTTTCTAACATTTTCTTCTGATTGAGAATGAAAACAAAACATTGCGCACATGCAGAATAGCAGAAATTTCTTTGAACTTAGATATAGATGAGCTCTATGAAGATTTCAGTGTTCTTTGAGAAGCACAAGAATAGCTAACGCCTTTGAGTGATGTGAAGTGATTGTATTGTTTTGCAAAGCAAGTGCACAACAGAAACAGTAGAAAAGAAATGTTGAAGTCAGTCTGCATTGTCATTTCGTAATTTAAATGCAGCTAGTGAGAGAACACTATACTCAGAATACTTATCACTATGATCCAAAGACAGGAATCTCCTAACAACTGACAAAGAGAAAGACAAAGAGAAGGACAAAGAGAAAGACGAAGAGAAAGCTGATCTGATCAAAAGTCTTTAATAATTTCCAGTTGTTTTCATTCACACTATGCAGGTTTCGAAACAGCTACAGGCTGCCTGATGACAAGAAAAATACCACTTAAAAATGAACATCATAAAATCTTTCCAAGTATACATCTGAGAAGATGCTGGATAAATTAATTAGAATTATATAGCATAATTACAAGGAGTCATAAAATACAGAAATAGTCTTTCTGGAATAAACAAACCTTATATTTTTTAGTACTCCATAACTCTGCTTTAAATTTTAATTGGCACACCCGTCACTGTGTAATCAATAATGTAAATTTCATAAACATCATCGAGCTTTTTATTTCACAATAAGCAAACAATGCTAGGAGCAATCTAATCAATCATCTAGGTAATAGGCCACCTCTGCCAGTGCTCACACCCACATGCAGCCCATATAGGACGCATATTCCCATATTGACCTGTATACAACCCATATGGGTCCCTCTAATACCCATGGCAGGGACAGTAATTGTAATTGAACATTTACATAGAGCACCAATAAAAGAGCAAAATTAATCCGAGGCATTCTCTCAAAAGGCAACATATATGATATTAAACGTCATTCATAACTAGAATATTACATCAGGTAGCATAAAAGTGTACAGCACACTAATTAGAAGTAACAGTGGCGGGCCCACACGCACACGTTTTAGTGTATGATGTCCACGTCTACTGTCCCATCGACAGTAGACGTGGATATCACACACCCAAGTCTTTTGTTTGAACAATAAGTTTCGTTGAATGGTAACAGCTTTTTGCAGATTAAATTTGAACAGTGTTGGATAACTAGCAGTCTGTATTATAGTCCCCTTCATGTCGTGGTTGATGGCCTGTCAAGGGTGAGCTTCAAATTATAAAGGGTGGGTTGGGGTGGTGGCCTATTTCCTGTCATATCAAAATGAAATCTTCTAAACGAGTCTAGGCAGCCCTGCGCTACCTTCCCTGGCTGGGTTTCAATGGTTTGGCGAGGGTTGTGATTAGTGAATATTGTGTAGTAGCGCTGTTCGGTAATCGAACCCAAGACCCTCGAAGACCTTTTACCTAACTGGCATTCCATGAAGCATATGCCTGACCCGACAGACAAATCGAATTCAACGCAGTGACTTCCAGAGGCGCTGGTGTTTAAGTCGCGAGGCATCAGTCAGTACCAAACGAAAGACCAGCCAGAGTCAAAACAAAACATTCTGAATAGAACTTGAGTCAGGCAGAGCATTGCATTTCTTAAACAAACTCTTAAAAGCACTTGCAGACAGCAGCAACTGCATCGAAAGCAGCAACTGATGTGCGCTGCTCTCGATGGTCCCGCTAATGCACGCGAAACATTTCAAGTCTATCCTAAGTCACACCTTTTAAGATCTGCTTAGATAGCTATGTTCCAGTGCCCTTGAGAGCATCTTGAAAGGTCCTGTATAAATTATCGGCTACAAATGCATAGCTACGCAGATACATGGAGACGAACATACATTCACGCATAAATACAAACACACGCTATACATACACAAACACCCACATATACATATATACAATCAAAACCAGCAGCAGAGATGTAGGCTGGATATTCATGAGTGACTGAGAAAGACAAGGATCAAGGAAGAGCTCAAAGAGTGATGGGAAGTTTCCCTAGTTTACCCATAGATACCCCGCTCCGCTTTTAACAGCACACGCATAAACTAAGCCTTTTCAAAAGACACATACAAGTAACCGGTTGCCCTGCCCATAGCAGCAGACTGAGTAATTCTAAAACAGTCTTGCCGTCTTATTTTTCATAGCCTCGGGTGTTATTGACCCTCTGCTGTCGTTCAGTAACATCTGCAGTACGCATCACTTGAGAAGCAAGTGGCTTGAGAGCTGCATGGACTGTCAACCCAGAAGTCAGGAACTCAAATCACTGTTAGGACCTAAAGGTATTTAACATTTCTTCTGCTGTCATTATTATTGTTAGTAGCAGTAGTAGTTGTTGTTGTTGTAATACTAATAACAGTTCTAGTAGAATAGTAGTATTTAATTATATTATTATTATACTTATTATTGTGCTCATCATTATAATTATTACAATAATATACACACATTAGACATACATTTTAATTATTATCAGAATTACTATTATTGCTATTATTACTATTATTATTATTATTATTATTAGTATTATTATTACTATTATTATTATTATTATTATTATTAAAATTAGCATTACTATCATTATAATAATAATTATTATTACTACTACTACTTCTACTATTATATTATTTATTATTATTATCATTATTATTTTTATTATTTTTTTTATTATTGTTATTGTTGTTTTTACTACTATTATTATTGTCACCTTTAGTATTATTATTATTATCACCATTATTATTATTATTATATTTGTTATTGGTAAGAGAAACAGAGACTAACTAACCCGATCTACGGCCTGTGCTTATATAAAACTGATTTGTTCTTGCACGGACCGGATTCACCCTTTCAAAAACTGATTGAATAAATAAACTAAGCCCGCCGCAGCAGCAGCAACCGGGCCTCAGCGGCGGCGGAGGCAGAGGCAGCAGCAGCAGCATTTAGGGCAGGGGCCAACAGACGAATGGAATAGATAACTTGATATCAACATGTTCAGTAGCGCAGTGCGTTGCTGCCGTAGAGCGATGCCACGCAGGATGCTAAAGCTGCTGATGCTGATGATGATGATGAGGCGGCGGCTGGGTCGGTAAACGTGCAAGCCATTACATCAGGCCGAAAACACGCATCCCTCTCTGGCTTTGTCCCTCTATCTATCTGTTTACGTCTGTGTGTGTGTGTGTGTCTCTCTCTCTCTCTCTCTCTCTCTCTCTCTCTCTCTCTCTCTCTCTCTCTCTCTCTCTCTCTCTCTCTCTCTCTCTCTCTCTCTCTCTCTCGCTGTCACACTTTTCTCTCTGTCTTAATCTCTTTAGCCCTCTGTCTATGTATGTTCTCTTGTTCTGTCTTCTCTGTGTCTTTGTCTCTGGCTGTATCGTTGTTGCTGTTTCTCTCTTTGTCTTTGTCTTGCTGTCTATCTCTCTTTCCCTCTCTGTCTGCCTATCTCTCTTCTCTGTGTTTATGCCTGTGCGTCTGTCTGTCTTTCCTGTCTGCCCATCTGCTTGTCTCTGTCACTGTCTGCCTCTTTATCTGTCACTGTCTCTCTGTCTCTCTCTGACTGATTTCGAAATGAAACATACCCTCTGTTACATTGACAAACACTCAAAAACCGACTCACGGACAGAGACTAGCAAGCAGACACACATATAGCCATACAGGCATACACACAGGCAGACTTGACGATATACAGAGTCAATAAGACACACAGACAACAGAAAGACAGTCTGACGAATTTGACAGATCTCACATAAATACATCCAGAGGCAGGGAGACACACAAACAAACAGACAAACATACAGGGAGATGGATAAGTGACAGCGACCTACGCCAGTACATTTTGGCAGGCATCTCCTTCTGACAGCCCGGCTCTACACGTAGCGACACACCCAAGCAAACATACGTACATACGCTCATACTCTTCATAAACACACGCGCAGGCTGGACACAGGATACCTAGACAGAACAGACATACACACACACACACACACACACACACACACACACACACACACACACACACACACACACACACACACACACACATACACACACATACACAGAAAGACAGGTAGACAGAGAAGGCAAATAGTAGCAATCAGAGAGACAAACAGACAGATATAATACAGACATGCAGGCAGGAAGGCACACAGACAGGTACACAGACAAAGACAAACGTACAAATAGAGAGACAGACAGGCAGACAACCGGATGATAGAGAGAAAGGAAGACAGGCAAGAACCCATTCAAAAGCACACATATAGGCAGAAAGACGATAAACAGACAGACAGACAGGCATACAGACACACACAGAGCCAGACAAAGAAGGCAGGAAGATAACACAGGCAGATAGACAAGTAGACACACCTACAGGCAAACAGGCGGGCGGACATACAGGCAGGCAGAAAGGCAGGCAGTCAGTTAAGACTGGGTGTAGAAATATGGCAATCGGCATCTTAAGTTTCCAGCCCACAACCAGTAAGACTATCCGGGGCTTATCAACGACGCACTGTATCATAAATATGGCGCTCAGCTCTGCCACGGCCCCTAGTCTCAGGATACTCAGGATAAGAAGACGACGACGGCAGGCGGAAGAGAACGGAGGAGGAGGAGGAGGAGGAGGAGGAGGAGGAGGAGGAGGAGGAGGAGGAGGAGGAGGAGGAGCAAGAAAAGACGAAGAATGAAGAAGATGACGGAGGAGGAGGATGAAGGAAGGGACGAGAAGAAGGAAAAGGAGGAAGAAGACGAAGGCGATGGAGGATGATCAGGAAGAGGAGGAGGTGGAGAGGAATGTAAAGAACAGAGCATCGTAGCATCTCCCGTTTCCTTTTCCTTCCTCCTTTCCTTTGTACTCCCTCCGTACATCTCCTTCCTCTCTTTCCCAGTCCTTCTCTCCGATTTATCCCTCATTTCCCATTCTTCCGTCCGTCCAATTCCTTCCTCCTTCCCATTCCTCCCTTTCCTCCGTTCTTCCGTCCTGTCCATCACTGCTCTCTTCCCATTCCTCCGCCCATCCCATTCTTTCCTTTCCCCTCCTTCCCATTCCTCCTTCCATCCCTCCCTCCTTCCCATTCCTCGCTCCTTTCGCTTCCGCCCTCCTTCGACCCTTAGAAGCCGCTGAACGAAGTCTTCGGCCAGCGCATGATTCACCGTCTCCAGCACTAACGGCTAAATGGACCTGCGCAGGCGGCGGCAATTAAGCGTGCATCAAATTGCCATTAACATCAATTATTTCCGCTGTTACGCTGGGAATGAGAACGGGTGCCAATCTCAGCCCTTGTTAGGCACCCACGCCCCGGCTCACCGTCGCTGGACAAGCAGGCCAACGTCATGGTGATCTAATATTTTGATGTCACGACTAGGTAAAGTCAGGACAGCTCATTTGCGTGAACTCGGCCATGGCCCCCTAATACATTAATCCGCTATGTAGAAGTTCATGGCTCAGCCCCTACAGCCAGGTCGTTGACTGGCAGGATCTTGTAGTGCAGTTCAGTAATCTAACATTTTGTGTTCTTGATCGTAAAAGTAAAATGAATTTGTTAGTTATACTAGAAACTAATATTTTTTTATTTGAACAGTTTTATCGTCTAAGAACCAGAGGGATCATATCTACCGTGGGTGAAAAAATAGTAGTAGTAGTAATTTTAAAAAATAATTACAAGTGCATGTATTATTATTCCCATTGTTGTTGTTAAACAAATCTCTCAACCACAATGATTACCTTACTCTTTGGATATGATGATGATGATGATGATGATGATGATGATGATGATGATGATGATGATGATGATGATGATGATGATGACGAAAACGACGATGATATGATAATGATAATATTAATAATGATATTAAAAATTATAATATCAAATAATATTAATAAATAATATAAATAATAATAATAATAATAATAATAATAATAATAATAATAATAATAATAATAATAATAATAATAATAATAACAACAACAACGTATTATTCTGTCTGTTGGAGGAAATAATCAAGCAGCCTGCTAATACCAATAATAATAAAAAATGATAATAATAATAAAGTCTCCTGAACACATTTATAACCTATATTTTGATGTTGCTTCTGTAATTGTTATGCTATTATTATAATTGTCATCTGTTAAGTCATTGTAATTTTACAACAATTGTCATGTTACTGCTGCCATTGTTATTTTAACGTTACGTTATTCGGTTTGGAAAACCTTCAAGGACAAGCGGATCTGAACTAAAATGAATTCACACGACTCTTTCCCCGTTGGAGGAAATGATCAAGCAGCCTGCCAATATCAATATTCATGTAATTTGTAATTTGAATAGTCAGTGCGCAAACATTCATAGCATTTGACACGATGGCGTATAGCATGACAACCAATTAGCGATACAGTCATCCTAGTATAAATCAGGAAATACAGGAGGAAATGCAACAGTAACTGGTCAACGATATCAAAGCATCCTACATTCACACGCATACACACACAGGCAGACAAAGACACAGACACGTACAGATATAAAGACTCATACACACAAGCACACAGACACACCAAAACAAAAACGCATACACACACAGGCACACATAGACACTTATACAGACACAAACAAACAAACGTGCAGACACCAACAACACACATAGGCACAAATAGACACAATGACATGCACTCATACACACACATATGCCAAAAGAGAAAGCTAAACAAATAAGTCACCAGCGCTTCATACCATCGCAGCTTCCTTCAGGACTTATTTTTTCTTCTATTACTTACTTCTTCTATTGTTGCCGCCTCCTCCTCCTCCTCCTCCTCCTCCTCCTTCTCCTCCTCCTCGTCTTCCTCCTCCTCCTCCTCCTTCTCTTGTTCTTGTCCTAAGTCTTATCTTCCACGTCCTTCTTCTTTTCATTTTAACGTTCATCACCATCACCATCATCATCATCATCATCATCATCATCATCATCATCATCATCATCATCATCATCATCATCATCATCATCATCATCATCATCATCATCATCATCATCATCATCATCATCATCATCATCATCATCATCATCATCATCATCATCATTATCATCATCATCATCATCACCACCACCACCACCACCACCACCACCATCACCATCATTCTTCCACTTCCCCTCCTCCTCTTCTTTCAGTCACCCAGCAACCTCCAACCGTGCACCCTCGGGATGGGACCCTCGCCTCATTCCCGCGCCACCATCCAAAAGAAAACTCCACTCCCCTTCCTTCCAAGCCTGGCTCAAAACAGTCGCCTGCCCTCTCTTTTCCTCAGGACAACAAGTTAACGACTAGGGGATGACTGGGGTGTCTACCCCTGCCCTGTTTTATCTATCTCTTTCAAACTGCATTCCATATCTTTTTCTGCGTTTCTTCATACTCTCTGTCTGTCTGTCTGTCTCCCCTCCCCCACCCTCTCCTCCCTACCCGACCCCTCATCTCTCTCCCTATGTTTTACGAGTTGGCTGGGCAAAGGCTGCCAGCAGGGTCAGGACCTCGTCTGGCGGCGCGACGCCGTGAGGCCAGCAGCAGCAGCCTCCCTTGCCTTCCTACGCTAACAAACCGTCGTCTCTTCCTCAGCAGCCGAACCATCCCCAACCGACCGACCGCTCGTCCGTCAAGGCCTGTAAAATATTATCCTTCTGTCGGGCTAGATACGGCTCTGAAAGCACCCGTCAGAGTCGACCCGAAGGGTCACGCAGTGAGTCGGAGAGGCCGATATGATTATTACTATCACTCGAAGAGGCAGTGTCTGGTAAACGGCAGCACCGATGTGGCCACTCTAAGAAATTATGTCTGGTAGCGAAAGACATTAGTGTAGCCACTCTAATCAGCAATCAATGCCTGTTAACGTGAGACACTAATAATGTAACTGGAACACTCGTACCGTACATGGAAACAGTCTCGTGTCAAAGTACAAATTTTAATCACAAGTACCTTCAGACAATTTTGTCTCATCACTCCAAAAAGTCACAAATGTCTAGCTAAGGGACACTTTGAATCATTAAGACACAATTATATCTACTGGCGTTCTGGATATACAAGACTTTAAGGATTTTTGCAAAAGGAAGACCACTAATCCACCATACTATCTCCCAGTACAACCTCCTCTTCTCAATATTGGTCTGATTACGACATGGTTTTGGTGCACCATCGGCTGAAGCCTTATGCAATCGATACAGGCGCAACAGAAGTTTCTACTTGCAATTGCAATTGCTCTAATACCAGACAAGACATGTGTAGAAGCTAAAGTAGTGGCTGCTGTTTCGAGACATTAACTCTACGGCCATCAATTTGGGGAGTCGGCCCATCTTTCTCTCGTCTTCCGACAGATTCCCCCTCTCCATGTTTGCCTACAACCTGACCCAGTGCCACACCGGGTAAGTAGAGCTGTTATCGAGGGACCCTCTGTAGTCCTGACCTGCGACCATACAGTCTGACCCTCTACCATTCGTTGCTTGTTACCACCAGAGGCCCTAGTGGGGCGCTACACAAATTCCTTGTTACAGTCATCTAATCTAATCTAATCCAATCTCCTTTAATCTAATCTTGCCTGTTATCTGCTTATCTAATCTTAGCTAAAGTCATCCAAGACGTTATCACAGTGTCAAGATGAGCAAAGGTTGTTCAGAAGTCAAGTTAGCAATCTTTATCCACTGCAAAATCTAACATAATTTATATATAACAAACAAATAAGTATAAAAAATTACAAAAATCAGATAAAAAATTTTACGGTGAAAATATTATTTGCAAGAATAGTACTTGTGCTCATTGTGTACACTGACTATTTCTCTGTTTTATACCCTGCAAAACTTTATTTTTACTCCAAATTAATTTCTTTTATATGTTTGTTCAATGCTTATTATATACAGCAAACCCTCATACCGGCCACGCAAAAAATTTCGAAATTTTTTAAAATTCCCAGCATGTGGCTGTAGCAGGTCATCAATTTCATTCTTTCCTGATTCTAAATATATAAATTTTTTGCTTGTTCTCATAATATGCACAATGTTATCAAGTCCCAAGGTACTATAATCCAATCTACCCAACTGACAGTGAGTAATCTAGACGTCTTTGGGGGAATGTCCCCCAGGATTTATGTCCCCCCCCAGAGTCCAGCAATATCACAATGTAGAGACCTTTAGGGGAGGAAAATGTGGCTGTAGCAGGTCATCAATTTCATTCTTTCCTGATTCTAAATATATAAATTTTTTGCTTGTTCTCATAATATGCACAATGTTATCAAGTCCCAAGGTACTATAATCCAATCTACCCAACTGACAGTGAGTAATCTAGACGTCTTTGGGGGAATGTCCCACCAGGATTTATGTCCCCCCCCAGAGTCCAGCAATATCACAATGTAGAGACCTTTAGGGGAGGAAAATTCCCCCCACCCCCACGATACATGTGGATACATGGTTCCCCCCCCCCCAGAGAGATTACTTCCTAAAACAAAGGTCATCAACCTGTTTGAGAGAGTAATTGCTGTAGAAAAAGTGAAAAAATCGGATGAAGGACTAAAAAAATTTTCCTTTTAAATCATAGATTAAACACTGCCCAACTGAATCTATGTAATCTTATCTAATTAACGTAATCTCTAGCCAAAGCTAATCTGATGCAATCTAATCTGATCTAATCTCAGGACTTCCATTGTTTTAAATCATACCCTCCCTTCGACAGGGACAGTAGTACAGCAATGACTTTGACCCTTGACTCTACCTTGCTTGGTGTTGCCAACAAAGACGTGCGCACGAGGGATTTACGTGGGGAAATAAGGGCCGTACCGACCCCAAGCTAGGCAGTAAAATATGACCCGTGTTGCAGGGTAATTACTCATGAGTGGGGTGCTGCCCCGCTCAACGTTAAATCTGAGATTGAACTTTGGCGGAAATATTTCAGATATGAGTGGCATTGAGTTTATGTTTCCTCTGGTCCCACGGCTGATCGGGCTATTAGACAGTTGCTCGGGTATTAGCGCCGGGGAACGCGATAGTCTACTCTAGTGGTTAGCGTGCTGGACTGTCACCCAAGAGGGCGGGAGTTCAAATCCCCACTAGGTTTCTGCTCCACCTGCGCCCCCTATCCAACACAGCTATAATGAGTACACTGACAATGCGCTGTCGGCGAAACACTGAGACGGCGAGGGAGGACTGGCCATCCGCCCTCATATACCGAGGCTAAGAAAATGAAGTCGATAACACCTCACACCCTTGACCAGCTCAAGGCTGTTCTCTCTTCTCTACTGCCCCTGTGATGCTCTTACAAGGGGTGATAAAAGAAGATTAGCAGTCCTTTCAAGGCACAGTCAAGCCAAGTGTACTAAGTGTCTGCAAGTTCGTTTTCTCTGCCTCGGCACATGACGGCAAGTGGTCAGTTCTCTCCCGGAATCTCCCTCGTCGCCTGATTCTCCCACTGTACTCATTTTATACTTCAGTTCACTTGGGGTGCAAGTGAAACAGAAACCTCAAAATGCTGAAATTTGAACCCACTACCTCAGGGTTGATAGTCTAGCATGTAAACTATGACACATCCCTGAATGCGCTGTATAAATAACCAAATATTGTTCAAAGCATAATCATATAACCGCACTGCTAAAATGCTATAACTCTTTTTCTCAAATTACATGTTAAAGTTTCATTTAAAACTGTTATTGTTTGATTTATTGATTGATCCTTTCGCTCTTATCTGTTTTCGTTTTTACTCCATCGTATGCATTGTTGCTTATAATAAGTGTAGGACTCCTTCTCTGGGTAATAAAGATCTATCACTTACTTGCTTGCTTACAAATACAATTATACATACATGCATACATATACATACATATACATACATACATACTATGTACATACACAGATGTACATGCACACACACATATATAGATGTACATCTTTAAATATCCACAAGTCAAAGGGCAGATCCAGGTAAAGGCAAGACGGCCATGGTCTCATATCTCAGCTGGAAGGCTCCGGGTTGGGTTCCCAAACTGGTTAGAGTTAGCGATGCCTACTACACTTGGAGAGTTAAGTCATGGTAAATTTTTAGAAAACTCGGACATTGAAGAAAGAGGTCGTAAAAATTGGAGAAACTAGAAAAAGTCATCCAAAAACCTGGGAAACTGGAAAAAGATCACAGAAAAGAATTTCTGTTTACAAAAATGTTATCATGGTAAAATCAGTAAATTTATGTATGGCCTTGCTTATTTACAAGCCTTAGAAATGTCTGTATCTGCCATTCTGAACAGATAAATGACAAACCACTTGTGGTGGGAGTCATTTTAATATGAGCAAACGATACTTCTATTGTATGAGAAGTCATATTTAATAAATAAACGTCAATTTTCTTGTACTCATTGTTAACAAGTATAGCAAACATCCATTGTGCCAGAAGTCATTATAACACTTAAATGACATTTATTTCTCTTGTGCCATAAGTCAATTTAAGCAGGTAAATGACCTATCAGGTACAAGTATCTACCTCTCTTCTGCCGGAAGTCGCTTTCTGCTTCTTTCTTGTTGACCTTTTTCCATTCTCCTCCGCTGCCAGTGTCTGGTGCCAGCTTCTTAACGTCGACCTTTCCGGACCGTGGCGAGTCCTGGGAGGCCTTGTGGTTGGACGAGCCTTGCAGCATCCTCCTCCTTCTCCTGGCACCTTCCGGCTACAGCAGCTGCTGCAAGTTTTCTCTGCAGATAAAAACACACAGATTATGCATGTATCTAGATGTAAGTATTCATCTATGCATGTGTGTGTGTGTGTGTGTGTGTGTGTGTGTGTGTGTGTGTGTGTGTGTGTGTGTGTGTGTGTGTGTGTGTGTGTGTGTGTGTGTGTGTGTGTGTGTGTGTGTGTGTGTGTGTGTGTGTGTGTGTGTGTGTGTGTGTGTGTGTGTGTGTGTGCCTAAGTATGTTATGCACATCTTTATTTGAGCATTTCCATAGCACCTGTGTAGTACTAGGAAAAGCATTTCTCATTAACACAACCAATTATTAGAGTTTCATAACAATGACTAATTCCTCTGTATGCTCATTTAGCTGGAGAAGGTCTCCACTGGTAGTTTCATGCAAACACACAAGCACTGGTCCAACAGATTCGATAAGACTAGTTCCTTTGTATGCAAACAATGCTCATATAGCTGGAGGATGTCTCCACTGGTAGTCCCATGCAAACACACAAGCACTAGTCCAACAGATTAAATCCACAATTGACAGTTTTACAGCATTCGGAGTTCCTGATGACAAACTGTGCCAAAGACGATGAATTATACAGTGCTGAACATTTATACAGCAACCTTTCAGAGCCTCCTAAAGTCTGGCTTCGCTTGTCGGCACCGCACCAGCATCTATAGGAAGCTTTGTATTACTAGTCGCCAGTAAATCAAGTCTGCAATGTTGTTCCCTGCTGCCCGCGAGGATACAGGCACGTGCCATCTGTCCGCACATCAACCGACGCCCATCTACTGTGTCGCAACTTCCTCTTCACAGTCTTCCCTTGCATATATATACGTTCTGTTAGAGTCGATTCTATTTAGCATACGTTTTCAACCTGCCTTCAAACACACTTGTTTAGATCAGCAACCCAGGCAGCATATGTCTATGGGTCCCATATGGGAATATAGGTCCCGTATGGGAATATAGGTCCCATATGGGAATACTTGTCAAGGCACTTCATACAGCGCCCCTATGTACCTCACTATTTACCCTGGGGCCCATATGGGACCTATATTCCCATATGGGACCTATATTCCCAGATGGGAATATAGGTCCGATATGGGAATATAGGTCCCATATGGGAATATATGTCCCATATGGGAATATATGTCCCATATGGGAATATAGGTCCCATATGGGCCCCAGGGTAAATAGTGAGGTACATAGAAGGCGCTGTATGAAGTGCCTTGACAAGTTCATACCTGTTATACACTACTACACAACTGACACATAGTTTGTCTGGCTGAAGACAACTGTGAGTAATCTAAGAGTTTCCCTAATTAAGCAGAGCTGCTATTAAGATGGTTTCCTTCACTCAGCTTGTCAGTTGCTGAAGAAAAACAGTTTAGAATTACAGTAATTAACGTCTGTGTGCAATTTCTACTTCTAGACTTTCTGATGTGGTTTCCATTTCGCGGGCATCAATTAACTGACCAACAGACTTTTAATTCAGATTGTCTTACCTATGCCACACACTTCAGCCATACTCTAGTGTGAATTAATAGATCGCACATGTGCCAATATATTCCAAATGCACAGCCAATATATATACCAGTATACACCAGCAACGTCATTATGATACGGGCCTTGCTATGATCCAAAGGTAATATTCAAATTTATATACTATTTAATATAATCTGTCCCTTTACATAGTGCCATTTAAAACACGACTATACCACTTCACTTTCTCTTGGCCTTTGATTGGAATTCACCCTAAACTTTGCTCTCCGATTTTACTGAGAAGTTACTAGGGACTGAAGCCTTGAAACGGTCCTACAGTGGCACCATAGAATTGGTCACATTAGATTATGTTACACGAGGTCTGCAATGATCACCTACCTATCCAGCTGGCCCAAGATAGGTGCACATAGCACTCTGATGTATTATGGGATCCACCATACTCTGCATTTCACCAGCGCATTTTTTCTGCCGAAACTCTCCGGAACAGCATTCCGGCACCTTTTTTCAGCTATTGAAAAATAATTTGGTTATTTTAATGAAAGAATAATTTAGTAATTTTAATTTAATGTGATGTCAAAAATTTTTACCGAGACCCTCCCCAAACCCACCGGTTTTTTCACGCACTTCGCCCTTGACTTAGCCCTTCCATAATTGTTCAGTTCCGGAACCTTTTTTCTAGAAAAAAAGGACTGCATTTCACCCAGAACCTGGAACAAAGCTATGAAACAGTAACGCTCCGAAGGAAAACACCACTGGTGATAGATGACGACACCTTACAATACATAAATAGATGTTATAAGAGTAATACAATTTAAGTGCACACTTACAGTACGTAGCTTATCTTCAACAATGGCATTCACGCCAATGTTTCTGCAAGCATACTAGTACTAATAATAGTAAAAATAAAAATAATAATAATAATAATTTATATGGCGTCATAACACGGCCATACTGCTACAAAGGCGAATTACAACTACAACTGCATACAAGGTAGGATTATTCTTGGAAGATTCAGCATAGGGCACACCCATATTAATTGCAATTAGCTCTGCTGTTAATGACAGTTTTAGGTATTAATTAATTAAGTATAATTACTTAACGGCCAATAACAAATTTCATTACTTCGGTGAACACAGAAACCTTAATTGAAGTTCAAAGTGTATGGTATTTATTGTTACCATCTCTGTCATTGCTATAGCTATGGTTACAAGTATCAAACGTCATATTAAACGGCATTTCATTGGTGGAGTTTTAAATCCACACTCGATTGAGATGATTGCTTCCCCCACCCCATAACCATACACTGTCCCATTAGACTCTTAGAAATAATCTGTCCAGTGCTTTTCTGACGCTTAGTCCAAGCCTTGTTATCATGGGCGTATTTATAGGGTTTATGGGTTCAAACCCCCACCCAAAATAAATAGCCTCAGGTCCTTAGGCTTGACCTCCTCTCTCCCTCCTGCCAAGTTCTGGAAATGCCTGAAAACAATTCTACTTGTCAGTGAAGACACTGACCCGGGTTGGGAGAGTCTCTGATTATGAGTGGTGCCACATAAATTCTCGATTACAAATTAGAAATTGTAAAATACAAAAACATTTACGTAACTTTTCAAAGCTGACTATGTACTCTGTGACCATGTCCAATGGAAACCCCCAAATTCACCCCCGAAATTGTTTTCTGGCTATGCTGCTGCTTGTTTTGTCTTCGTATAAACTGTCTACCAGTCATGCATACTGATTATCCACCATCGTCGTAATCTTCGTTTGCTTTTGTTCCCAGCAAATCTTGCATGTAATGCCTTGTGTTGGTTTTGGACAAGTGGCATTCTTCCACTTGACCAAACCACTGGAGTCTGAGTTCAACACAAGTAGAACACTGTACTCTGGATGAATATGGACAACAGACAGCAAACTCTGCTAAGAACTTGCATCTCTGTTAAAAACTCGCCTTGCTGTCTGCAGTTTTTGAGCATCTGCCTTCTTGAAGTTAGGAAACTAAAAGACATGTCTGCCTGTCTGTCATCAGAGAAGGATTTTATCTTGCCATCAATATCTCCAACACCAGTTCAAAAAGGAAAATAACTCTCTCTGTGTCTCTCTGTCTTTCTGTCTCTGTCTCTTCCTCCCCGAATAAAAACACACCGTGAACATAACTTTCTGTTTTTCTCCCCAGAAAAAACAACAGAGTGTCAAAGGCCTGCTTGAGATCTGTGGGCTGATCCAATCTCCCGGCAGAGAGGTTCCTGGCAGAACCGTAATCTTGGCAGCAATCTGCGCATTGCAGATGATGAGCTAATGAAAAGGTGGATGACAGGCAGTCACTGTGGACTGAAAACAGCCCCATAATTACATCAACCCTTGTCCAAAAGCTGGCTTCCACCGTCTGCTTCTCATTAGACTTGCAGATTCAGTGCTGATCCAATTCCATCTTCCAGTCCGCAAAGTACTGACACCGCATGACTCGGGAACCAACCAGAGCCCAGCCAAACAGAGCCCAGCAGAAGTTAAGAGTTAGCAGGTTTCACCCTCAGAAGTTAAGAGCTAACAGACGAGAGACTCCGTCGGAGCAGATCAGTTGGTCAGTTTAGTAATCGCTCAAAATGAACCATATGTACAAATTGCAACATCAAAGGAGGAAATATTCGGTTACGCAAATAGTGGACAGGTAAAGTGTGTTTGCAGATATATCTTTCAACTACAGGATCAGCACTTGTGAAGTAATCGCTGATGGTAGACACGATATTCGGCTGTAAAATAAGACGCTCATTTTAATGAAGTTCCGGTTGACACATCTTCATCAAAGCCTAAGATAAATGACATCATTATAGGGGCTCCTTCGCGGCCAACTGTTATGTGAAGTCCGTTGACAAGTCATTAAGATTATCTTCGATTTCTCAAGATGTGCATCAGTATTCAGTTACAAGTAGGCTACAGAAACTACACAAGTACACTGAAACATCCCTATACTGCAATCTTTGGAGGTCAAATACCCTGTTTGTATGAGGTCTAATTATACAAATATAATTACGCATATAATAATAATAATAATAATAATATCTTTTCTTTAATTAAGCGCCTGCTAACTGCACTAAGCTGTACAGTGAACATACATATAGTAGAAACGGCAGCCATGCAGGGCGCCTTACATACAGTAGAAGCACATGATAACAGTTTTACAGGAGTCGAATACAACTGTTTTTTAACGGCAGCCACACAGGGCGCCAATCACGGCCTAACACTCACTTAACTACCGCCGCCATCTAGCGAGTAGAAGGCTGAGTAAACCTCATGGAGGGCAACGGGATTCGATCCTGGTACCTTCTGCACTTCAGACTGTTCTCTAAAGCTGAAGTAACAATCTCAAAATTTGCTTTGTAAATTAGAACAGCTAAATTTAAAATAACCCCAAGTGGCAGCCAATGGTATGAAGTGTTAGTGACTTCATTTTCTTAGCCTCGGCATATCAGAGCGGATCCTCTCCCACGCCGCCTGATCTTCCCACCAACAGCGTATGGTCAGAGTACTCATCATAGCTGAGTCGGCAGGGGCACAGATGAAGCAGAAATTGCAAAACAAACTTCTGCTCTGGTGGGGATTTTAACCCCCCCCCCGACTCAGTGGACAGTCCAGCAAGCTAACCACTAGGCTATCCTGCACCCTTTTGTAAACAAAGGCTGCGAAACCTCTCTCGAAGTGGTGCTATACAAATTTACAATTACGATTACCGAAGACCAGTGAAACATCCTCATATTGCGCCATCTTTGGAAGTCAAATATCCAGATGACACTATCGTTCCAACATTTGTATGAGGTCTTACTTTTATAGCACCACAATGATAACTCGTAATTCACAAGGACTCACTTGAAGGTCACTGAGCAGAGCCACACTCTTAAACTGTATGAAGCCGTTATTCACCACATGACTTCCAATTTGGAGCACGGTAAATGGAGGCTCCTGTGTACCTAAACTTCAGGGCTTCTTTTGCTAACTCCAAAGTAATAAAACATGGTTATGTACCCCAGTTTAATCAAGCACCTGCCGAACTTGTATGGGTTCACAACCTTAAAATTTGCAACCCAACTACCAGGACCCGCAGTGTTCCAGAGGCAAACGTGATCACCTCATCTAACTCCGGAAATTCAATCCTAATAACTCGGAAGAGGCTTCAGTTTTATCCAACTGATGGTAGTACGGTAGAGTCGGTACTGTAGTTCAAGGCATTATGCTTCCAGAGCAGAGCACGCAGGCTCCATGAGTCCGCAGTCTCCTTCACCATCATCTCCTAAATCACCTAACTGCCATCCGTCTTCTGATATCTGATTAGCGGCTGTAGTCCGATCTTTGTCCTTTATCCAGCCAGGCATCTGTGGGCAGAAGCCCAACTGAGGCCTTTCGACGCCGCTCTACATGGATCTTTCACCGACACTATCTATAGATCTGTCGTACGCTGCATCTGGGGTTCATGAAACATTAAAAATTCGTGTTGGACTGCGCACAGAGGTTGCCCTGATCTCCGTAAGTGACCGATGATTTGCAAGTGGCACAAACCAGACCTGGCTAAAAGGCCTTTGCATGCTACGTAGTAGCTACAGGCAGTATCCTTGACGTCACCCAACAGAAATGACAAATTACGCATAAATTTTGTTCGTATGCACATTCGACTCTAGACATCGGCATGGATGCATAACTTTCAGGATTATGAAGTACTTTAATGTATGCAATATAAAATAATGATGTTGCACCTTTATGGTGGTACTTCAGAAAGGCTTGATGGTCTACACACTCAAACCATCAAACCAACTGGGAATAACCTTTGTATGCGGTGTGTTATGTTAAACCAATCACACACCCGTGTGAAGCAGCGGTCCAATGAATAATGCACTCCCCTTGGGTTGGGTAGCGGAGGGGCCTAATGAACGGAATCTCAGTAAAGATCTTGTACAAGTTGTTCACGCATGACTGCCTCTCTGTCATCAGGCGGAATTAGTACTAGCTTAGGTTGGGGTCAAAGGTCGTTCAGCAGCCGCAGCAACGTTGAGCAAAGTTGTGCTCATAGCTGATGTCTGGGTCTAGTTAATCGCCAGGTGGCCAAGTTTGTTTTACTCCACTGTTAACCTATATGTCTCCTACCATTGTAATTGGTTTGCTGGTCATAATCGTCACAAATGCTGCATTGCTAATAAACTATTTAAGTCAAATTGATTGTTTCAGGTTTGACGATTCCAGTGTCATGCATGAAGTCAGTTTGAGTTGGTTTGATAGTGTGATTGATTTAACGCATAATACGTGATACAGCAGTTTTTGATTGTATGACTGGCTTATCATGAAATTCCAGTGGAGTTACTGTTATATCACATATTATCAGTGCTTTTTTCTAGAAAAAAGGTTCTGGAACTGAACAACATGTTCCAAAACTGAACAATTATGGAAGGACTAAAATCCAGAGAAAAACAGGATTTGGGGTTGGGAGAGGTCTCAATAAACACTGAAAACAGTTCACAACACTGAAATTAAATTAAATTATTGTTTTATTATTAAAATAAATAAATAACTTTTAGCAGCTGAAAAAAGGTGCTGGAACATTAAATCGATCACACTATCAAACCAACTCGAAAGCCTCTTGTATCGTTAAGTCAATCATACAATCAAACCCGCTGGAATAGCTGTAACTTCAGGTTCACATGAATCAAACCAACCCAGACTGACTTTACGCATAACACAGGGATCATCCAACCTGATACAATTTCAGTCTTAAAAATAATTCAACATAATTTTATTATTGCACGCAGAATCTACAACAGCGCCCAGATTACGGCGTGTAGCATACCAAAGCAAACAGAAATACGGCCGAGTTCAGCGAGTACATGGTGCGCTGGAGTCGGAAGATCTCAGAAGCAGATAGGCAGGTGATATCCATTACGGAAAGCTGACCAGACGGCTAGGTCGAAAACCAGAAACTGCATGTGTATTTTAATGAGCAGATAAAAAGTAGCACTCATAAGACGCAGTTGTCAGATGAAAAGCCGTTATAAGTAGCAGTTATAAGAACAACGCAGTTATAAGGAGCAGTTAAAAGACCACAGCAGTTATTTAGTAGCAGTAATAAGACCAAAGCCGTTATAAGTAGCAGTTTCTTTTAACCAAAAGGTTAAGTATTCTGCAATGCTGCATAGAAACACCAGCTCAGTATAGTGGGGCGGGTAAGGTAAAGAGATGCAAGGTATACATGTATGTATTTATGTATCAAGCCACTTGAACACTTTTTTGAGAATCTCAAGTTTTGAATGCATACATGTATGTATATATGTATGTAATGTATGTATGTATGTAGGTATGTGTGTGGGGGGTGTGTGTGTATTTGGATATTTACACACAGTGCCGTTCTTACCTTTCAAAGGTGCCAAACGAAGGTTATCTAACATCTGAGACCAGTGATACAAGGTAAGGTAGCTTAAGGTTAGGCAAGTAACTTAACATAAAGTAAAGCAAGGCAGTGTAAGGTAAGGAACGGCAAGGTAGGCCTTTGCATATTTATGACAGGCCTCCACTGCCTACCTCGGCAGACTTGGAAGCTGAATGATCAAAAGCATTTCTGATGCATCTTGAGTGCTTTGAAGTACTTTCAGACGTAAAAAGCCTGTGGAAAGCAGTTTTAGCTGCACGAGACCGAGACCGTAGGAATGTGTGGCCCCGGACCAAGAACTGTTTCTATGTGTGATAGCAATCGCAGTCTCTGAAACTCGAAAATCGTGGTGCCAGTGGGAACATCACACATATGCAAAAAGGCAAAGATATTGTGGCAAGCCGACAGCAAGTTCATTTAACGTTCGCAGCCAAGCCTCCCCAGTTCTTCTTCCAGTACAAAAACAAGTACTATGGAGGAATTCAGCCAACGATAGAGCTCCCACAGAGTGTAGCAGTGCCTTGGGCACTCGGTGGGTTCCGATTTCGTCTCTGCTTTCTTGTATTCAGCGTATCATGTTACACAGTCCGTTTCATGTGCACAAAGACTCCAGAAAACGACAACCGACTGCTCCAACGGTATAGGTCAGCAAAAACGGGAAAACGAAAATCACAGCCACAAGATAAGTTTCATACACGTTTCTTTGCGATAAGAGGCCAGGCCTTTATGACGTCAAGATAAGGAAAGTCTTTGTTCCCCAATCGGCAGCTTCATACTCGGAAACTCACCAAAAAAATACTGGCACCTCATAAAGGCACAGCAGTAGGCTACTCGCACTGTTTCAGTCATATTACCAGGCGACCGTCTGATTGGCTGGCGTGGAGATCGAGAATGGTAACCCGGCTCAGCGGCCTCTATCTGACTTTATTTTGCCAGTCAGTCAGCCGCTGTGCGTCGGGAATTATTCGAAGCGAGGAGGCAGCCTAATTGATATGTACAACCTGGTGCCAACCCACAGGAAGAAGCGGCCCGTGCCAGGTCTCCGTCAATAGTCAATAAACACGCGCACTTCCTGTATTTTTGCACAGGCCACATGGACTCATTAATTTCGGTCCATAATCAGAACTGAAACCGATACATGAAAGCCCATGCCATAAAATACGCAAGACTTAAAATGTGCCACGTCGGACAATACACACAAATGTCTGGCTGTCTTAAGTATATTGTATTGTATATAACATAAAATGCTCCCTACAGAATAAAACCCTTAGTGTTTTTTGAAGCATGTGGTATCTACAACTATGATCACACTAAATGTAACATAATACATGTGGCAAATTACAAACTGCAGTGTAGTGTATGAATCTTAAGTTCGTGTAGAAAAGAAGGTAAAGATAAAAGTAACATGTGTTTACAAGCCTCCACAGGAATAACTAGAGAAAGTGCAACGGGGAGCTACAAAAATGATTTGAGGCTACTAGGATTTATTTATTTTATTTATTTCGGATATTTCTATAGCGCCTCTCGAAGTCAACTACTACTCAGAGGCGCTCCCGACTACAGCATTTGATACTGTGCCGGAATTTTCACGCCGAAGCGCCACGAGCAATTGCGAGTGAAGGACTTGCCCAAGGTCCGTACGCAGCGGCTAGAGTGGGATTCGAACCTGCAACCCTCCGGTCACAAGGCGCCGAACTTACCACTGAGCCACCACGCCCCACATTTAAGCTATGAAGAATGGTTGAAAAGGCGTGGACAAACAACATTGGAGAGAAGGAGGTGCAGAGGAGATCTAATCGAAGCTTATGATTATCACTGGAAAGGAAGCACTACAGTGGGAGAGGTTCTTTGAATTAGCACTAAACAAGGCAACCCGGGTACACAACAAGTATAAATCATTTACAGAACCAAAAAGAACATTAGGGCAGAAATTCTTCAGTAAGAATTGTAGACTAGTGGAATGGTTATGGATGTCTCAGTGGGCACTATCACAGCTTTTAAGAAGAAGCTGTGAAAATTGGGCTATTCAGTGTTCCAGGTTATTTATATAATTTGCAGTGGCTCTAACACAGATTACGTCTTCTGAACGACTTAAAACCCGTGTTATGTTATGTTAACTTCAAAGAACTGCTTCAGATGTAGAAGGTCTGTTGGCTGATGCACAGCAGTTCAAGAACACAGGACACTTTTTAACATTATGAAATGCAGCATGCCTACTTGTGACTACTTGCAGTGGCTCTAGCACAGATTACGTCTTCTGAACCACTTAAAACCCGTGTTATGCTATGTTAACTTCAAAGAATGGTTCAGAGCTAGAAAGTCTGTTGGCTGATGCATAGCAGTTCAAGAACACAGGACACTTTTTAACGTTAGGAAATGCAGCATGCCTACTTGTGAGACTAGCATACCTCTAGGGCTATCGTACTACTGTGTTGAACAGCCAAGTCCAAGACCCACTGCCAGGTTTACTTATCCCGCAGGAGCAGTAGCCTAAGTATACACGTGTACCATAGATGTTCGGAAATATTATTGCCAGGTGCGATTTGTAAATCAGAGAATTGCTCAGATCTGCGGGACAGTGTTTCCCCTATGTGTGCTGCACATGTGTGCTGCTTCTTCTCAGTGTAGTAAAGCTCCTATAGGCGTAGAGCACAGGTTTTAATGTGCCACATGTGGAAAAAGAACATATGCGTCAGACGTGTTTACTGGAACATGGCCCTCGTAACTCACCTAGAAACTTGCTAGTTCATCAGAATCTAGGACTCAACTTCACAAAAAGCTGGTTTATTTAGATTTTGCAAGGTTTAGGAAATCGTAAAACAAGTACACTGGAAGCTCGTTATAGCATTAGGTTATGCTGGGGGTTGATTTAGCCTAGTCAAACCCTTAATCAATTCTCCCAGCAAATCCAACCCGGAAAACTATGGCATTAGTAGAATGTTGCCAGTCATTAAAACAAATCTAGTTTTTGCATTTAATGTCTGGAATAAGAAAATCTCTAAGAAATCTTTAAACCTCTCGGGAAACTTTGGACTCAGATCAACAGATCAACTGGGGATGGTGGAAAACATTTGGGGCTAATTTTGGGCATTAGGGTTCTCGATTGTGGAGCCACAACAGCTTATAATAATGAGTGCAAGGCATTTAACAGTTCCTGCTGCTTACGCACACTGCTCCCCGCCCCCGCCCCTTAGCAAATTAATACCCAATTAGGTATACACGCCTTCAGTAATTACTACGGCATAGCAAACATTGACCTTGCCTTGCAGACAATGTGCAGCTGATCGGGTCCATTTCAGTAGTCTTATCCAATTCACACATCCTAGTACACTTGATGGGATTTACGCCTCCTCAATCACAGATGGGGTTTAGCCAACAACAAATGCGTGGAGATAATACAACTTCTGAGGTTATTTCTTCACACAACAGGAATCCAGCTTTTAGGACTTCAGCCCAGGGCGTCTAAGAGCCTATAGTCAATAAACACATTCAATTTTCTAGCGACAGTACAGCCCGGCAGATCTGTTACTTGAGGCTCGAAGGCTTACAATGGTCGGATCGAGAAGGCAAATATTTGCTCAGGAATCTTCGATATACACACGGTCCACTTGAATGGATTTTTCGATAATTCCGGTATATTGTGCGCGAAATTAAAGCAGGCTTATCGCCAAGTCCCGGGACAGCGGAATGCGAACCAAATTCCTGTATTCAATGGGTAGCAGCCGCGGGCAGGCAGTCCAAGATAGATCGGTCACAGTTCCTAACCCCACGGCGAGGGCTAGGAACAAGATGGAAAACAACGAAGGCCACTCTTCAGCATACAGTGCTCAACAGATGAACGCTGAGTGACAAGCATTGTAGAGGCGAAGATAATTCTGTACTGGATTCAATAGCGTACAGATCTATGAAAGGCAACACAACAATATTTGGGCAGTGTAAATTAACTGCTATTGCCTGCCTTGATAGACTATTTTTTATCAAGATTATAACGTCTCACTATTAATTAAATCCGGAATTCTGTGGAAAACCCCTAATAAAGTACGGTGCTCAAATAAAGCCAAAAGAAGGAGAGCAAAACAGATGAGAAGAATGCTTGAAAAGCTGGAGACACCACTGATGGTAGACCCTCACACACACGTAGAACCCAACGAACAGAATCACACCCACCGCTGACAGTCCATTACAGCTTCTGGACCCTATTTCATTATACTTAATTATCTCTAATTGTGCATGTGTGACTCTATAACCTGTTCCTATTATAGTCTATTTTTTTAAAGCATGTAATCATCACATGTAATGCATGTGCACTTGTCAGATGCAAATAAAGACTACTTACTTACTTACTTATTGTACTGAGGATAAGGAATGATGACAGCCTAATGAACAGATAATTAATTTATCCATGGAGCTTTCAACTGGAAGAAGTTGTTTTGGCTAGTGTATTTTCTACATGGCTACGCTAATGGCTATATCTCTTCGCACCGAACTCCTACCCTCCGCTGACCATCTATGTTTTTCAAGATAAACTGATAAACTGCAGGCACAGAAACAGCTGAAACAGACCGATAAGTCTCTGCCAGGACTGTCAGGACAAGCAAAGTCGTTCAACAAATGATGTACATTATACGGACATGATACATCACTTATTGTTTGAAGGCCAAGCAGGAAATGTACCATGGCACAGTCAACAACGTTTTACATGCTTTACACGGAATGATCATTCCTTTCCATGCTTCCGTTTCACACTGTGCATACATACGCTAGCCAGTTTGTTTTATTCTTTTGCTTGTTTTTATGGTCATTATTATAATTATTAATCATTAATTAAGCACCACTATTGGTGGCGCCGGCACGCAGACGCAATAGACGCATTTGCATCTACTTTTTGGCTAAACAGTAAACAATGAAATATTAATGACACTAATGAGAACCTCTAAAATGTAAATATCTGAATCTAAATGTGTTAATTAAGTTTTAAGAATATCTGGATGACAAAAAAATGTATTAGTAAAAGCATTTGCATCTACTTTTTTGGTCGTCTAGCCGCACCACTGGCCACTATCTAATTTAGTCGACTAATCATCACTCGAAGGTGTTAAGCAACTGTGAGTGAAGGACTTGCTCAAGGTCCCTACACAGTATTAACCATCTCAGAGGAGGAGGTTCGAACTCTAACTCTCCACATTGCAAGACGAGCACTGTAACCAATTTGTATCCCATGTGTACCACATGTGTTTGTATCCCATATGTTTTACAGCTCAATATAAAGTTTTCATGACGAGTGCAATGTGACCTGCTTCTGCACACAATGTTATAGCACTCTAGAAGTATGCAGGTTATCAACAAAACTATTAATATGAATAAGAATAGCATTTATGCATGAGTTAGTCCAGTGGATTCCAGTTCATGAAACATTTTCAACTTTCTTAAGAAGAATCCTTTCAGATCTGTCAGATAGCCGTGCCTAAGCACACTGAGGCTCTTAAAACGCTCTATACAAATGTTTAGATACATATAAACTTACATGATAGTCGCTCCATAGAAGTCATTGAAATGCATTAAATATTGTATTTGACGACGAACAGCTCATGCATGTGAGTTTCTAACCTATAGATACTAGCATCTGCTTTCAGCTGTCATCACATCTACGAGTGTTCACACTTCTAAATTTATCTCTTTGGTGATCTATAATTCTACATTTATCGTCTGATAGTGTTATTCAAAGTCTGGCGACTTTCTCGACTACGTCAGTTTGGTACGCAAGAGTTCAGTGGCAAAATTGCACACGATGAGGAAACTTCTATATATCAGAGGCTTGTTTATTTATTTAGCAAAGTTCTCATGGGCCAATCTGAACCCAAAGGAATCGGTCGGGGCTACCAAGAGAGCTGAAAACCTGCTTGTTCAACAGGTTTGCAGCCACTCGAAAGCTGCTTCCAGCTTCTGACATCCTGTTTATGTTGTCTAACCAACCTAATCTTGAAATGTTTGGTCTGCCTTGGAACTTGGATACCACAAAGAGACAAAGGGACTCTATAAAATATACGACTGCAGCGGCAGTGAGTGTCGATCTCTGTGGGACCAAGGGGACATGTCCTACCCAATATTGAGGCTGATCAAACACCAGTGGCTGTCTCCTCCAACACTGTGCACTAATTAAATAATTAATCTATTAATTAAGTAAAGCACCGTATAATAATACTTAAATTAGTATGAAAAGGCAGAACTACTATGCAACAGATGAACTAATTTTAAGAGGAAAGGCTATACAATGTGAAATATATGCCCCACAATTTTGGCAACTCTCAGTGCCACTATAAAAATGCATACTGATCTAAAATGTTACTAGTACTTCAAGTGAAACCTAACCTATGACCTAGTTGGCCCAAAGGGAGTCCTCAAACCACCCTAATTATCACACCCCTGTGTCCAGGACCACTGTACTTAATCATTTAAGGTCCAGTTAGCTCAAATCATCCACCCCCAATCGTGGTACAGCAGGCCTCCATGAAATAAATCAACTGGTAGTTCGCAGCCTGATCCTAATTAACAGGAAGAACAGGTGCCCAACAAACAGCCAAGGAAAGACAAGACAACAGGTGTCGGAGAGCGACAGTAACTAAGGCACTCGGAAGTCTCGATTTCACACAATACAATGTCTGAACTCTACACTCACTACTTGTTTTCATGGCTGATGTTACACAAGCAACATCTGGACTGGGAATAAATTGGACACAGAATTAAATCAGGCCACAAATAAAGAATCCCGATTACCAAGAATATAACTTGAAAAGGTAAACAGCAGCACAGGGCAAATTAAAACCAAAAGGCAAACAGAAAGGTCAAGAAACAAAACAAAGCATTAGCTATACAGTAGTGCAGGTTATTGAAGAGTAAAGAAGAAAAGAAAACTTGAAGAGATGAGAAAAGAAGTTTAAAAAATTGCTGGAACCTTCATACAATGCTGCCTTTGGGACTCAAATCAAGAACTGACTGCCCCATAATGAGGTCATTTTCTCAAGCAGAACTAAATCTGAGATACATGTAATGAAGCAAGTCATAAGCAGGCTTCAAAGTAAGCAAAGCCTGGGTGACAGAACAGTAACTACTGTAAATCTTTAAGCAAACTTCGGAGGAAATCTACAGAATCTAAAATGAATAACTACAATTTTAAGCAGAGCCGTCTTAACAGCACTGTAGGCCCTGGGCAAAGCAATGCACAAGGGCCTCTGCCCAACCACGGCGATAAAAATTTAAACGGTCAATAAAATTAAACCTATAGATTTATTGGTACGTTCAACATTTACTTTGGCACAAAATGAATGTTTCAACATAAAGAAACATAATGTAAAGCGAAGATCAATCAACACAAGCTTTTGAACAATACAACTTAGGACATAAGCTTTGCAGTCACCAAAGAAGTTCACTTCTGCCGCACGTGGAGGTCACACACACGTTAATTTTTTGGTCTCTTTAATTTGGGCCCCCAGAACCGTGGGCCCCTGGCGACTGCCCAGCGTGCCCATGCCTTAAGACGGCACTGATTTTAAGGAGATTTGAGACACAAAGGGTAAGGCTAGACCCCAACCTTTCTCATAGTAAGCCAACCTTATTAATAGTTATTCAGTCTTCACTTCATTTATTTTTTCCACTTAGTTCTTTACTTTAATTGCAAGCAACAGTCCTTGTATTCAACCACAACATTGTGACTATTTCTACAGTAGTTATAGGCTTGTGTCATTAGTGATAATCACTATCTTCTCACATCTTTTGGAAGACATATAAAGCTGCACAAAATGCCACAAATATTATCCAGCTGCGACACCCCTAGAGCAGGTTCACAGCACTCTTGGGTGCCACGGCACCTGGGTTGAAACACTGGTCTAGACCTAAGCCAATAACTAAAAACTTGGAATGTAGCCCAACTTTCTTGCTAATCCTCCTGTGTTGCTTTCCCACATAAAAAATATCTTTCTAAACTTACCAAAAATTTCTGTTATTTAGCAGGCTTAAGGTTTAGTGATGCCAATTATGAAACTCAAAATTCAAATACGAGAGCAACATAGAGCACCACACACCTCATTGTGTTGCATTGAAATTTGAAATTCAAATCAATTTAATTTACTTACTAATCAAATAATATTGACATAAGCAAAGACATTTTGCACCTCGTTTTTATTGTCCAAAATTAAATAAATGAAAAGCTCTGGGTTAACACAGTGAATACTGGTAATAGTACCGTTTGAAATATCCGAGTAACATTAATCCTGGTGTCAAGCTGTCCCACATCCGTAAGGTAACTGTAATTGTAATTTGACATTTATAAAGCGCCACTTCAAGAAAGCTGGGCAAATAAACAATAACCAGTGTTGACAAAGAGAAGACTGAATTAGCAGTATGACCCGTTTCCCTCACTGATTTTCACAAATCTAGACCGTATTTCATCCGTCTCCGCTTGCGAGAGTCAGTCTGAACTGCAGGCGGAACATGAAGCCTGTAATTATCCTGCCGCGGACCAATGATCTATGGCTCTTCTGAAATTAAAATATTTATGACGGACGAAAAAACCACACCTGCAACACGCCTCCTCAATCGACACACTTGAACCCCGCTTCGCTCGCTTTCATTCAGGGCCTTTCACGACGACGTCCACAATGCCACTTGGCTACTTCTCCGACCCTCCCTCTATCTAGTCAAATGTTTCAAGCCTATAAAGGCGCATAAAACAGATTGGGGGGCTACAGACGAGCGGGGCGAGTTGTAGGTAGAATGGGGTGCCAGCTCCCTACCGCGAGAGAGATACACAGACAGACAGACAGACAGACAGACAGACAGACAGGCAGACAGACAGACAGGCAGATAGAGAGACAGAGATAGAGAGAATAAAGAGAGAGAGCTTTGTGCTCAGCCAACAAAGTGCTTATTGAGTTCGCAAAGTCGCTGGTGAATGTCTGTTTAGAGTTGGTATATCGTAAACGATGATAAATGCGAAAAGTGTCTGGGCGCAAAAACGTAAGGCTTAGCACCCCAACAAATGGCTGTCTGTACAGACCTAAATACATAAACGTGTGTGTATATAACGTGTGCATTACTCGTCCATAGATACACTATAGCTTTATATACCCAGATACGTCTTTCAAGCATCAATACTAGACGAGAGTATGTGTCTTGCATAAAAATTTATATACCCGGCAAATAAAAATCTAAATGTACACACATATAATTAAATAGAAACATGTCAGTCAATATAAAAGCATATATATATAATAGGTGTGTGCGTATGTGTGGGTGTGCGGGCGCAGGTAAGTGCAGGTCAACACGAAATCACAACATTGCTGTAAGATATGGTGAAATGGCCAATCCGAAGTTTCCTCAAGTTGTTTTTCGCAATCCATTTCATCTTCCTCTAAATTCCAAGCATAAAAGGGTCATGTAACCTAGTTTCCAAATTCTGTTTATCATGCTACTATACTTAGTGGGGCAGTTGATACCCCAAGCCGGGTGTTTTGCCATTCCTACATTCCAAGCATAACAGGGGCATGCAACCTAGATTCCAAATTCTGTTTATCACGTTACTATACTTAGTGGGGTAGTTCATACCCCATGTGGGGTATTTCATCAATCCTACATTCCAAGCATAACAGTGACATGCAACCTAGTTTCCAAATTTAATTTGTCATGCTGCTATACTTAGTTGGATAACATCATGCTTTTTATTCAGACACTGACTTGGATATAATGTCTGATCCAAGTCTTCCGCTGTCACACAAGATGTCTGTACAAACAACACATTTCTTTCAACATACTAGTTACACCTCCACTGAACACCACTATTGATCTTCTTCTGCTATTCTTTCATTCAAATCTTACATGTTCAACACATTTGGAGTGAGCAACATAGTAGCCTGACCTTGACCCAGCTGAAGCTGTTCAAGTTAAGGTCATGTAGAAAAAACTCACTGGCAGATCTAGACTGTGTGATTCATAAAGCAAACTGCATAAATTGGACTCTGCAATCTTTCAATTGGTTTTCATCTCGCATCATCCTTCCAGTTGCCATAACACATTTGGCCTTTTCTTTGGTTGATTACCTGCCGACGTTTCCGTTCCACCTGGAGCACGGCGGCAGAGTTTGCAACCCAGCTTGATATCAGCAAGGTGGATGTGGCTTGGTTATAACCTGGCCTGGAAATAACCTTTACGAATCAACACAGTGCAGTCTGTCTGGAAGCCTGGCAGTTAATGCGTTGTGCTGCTATTTAAAGAGGTAGGTAGTGCGTACCAGTTACGAATCGTATTCCTGAATTTCTACATCTTTCATAGGTTCCTCACAGGCGCTCTAGAAATGCATCCATCTGTTCCATTTATACACTTTATATAGCACCTTTTAAACATTCTCAAAAGCACTGCAGGCATGAATTTCTAAATAAACGGAATAATTGCATTTTAAGGTCATTTGAAAATCTTCAGTCCATAAAAGTTCGTTAAACGGTATGTAAATGCAGTGAAACACTATAACAAGAGCAGGGTCACAGAGGTTACAATAAACAAGTCATAAAGTACTGGCATTTTCCATTTATAATTGCGTTGTCTAATTACTTTCCAAACAGTTGCATTACATCAGTATTTGTTTACAATAATTGAACCCTACGACAGTAATAATTCATCCACATATTGAAAAATCAATCATAATCATTTATAATCAATTCACCTGCCTTCACCATTTTCACGATATTACTCTAATTTTTGGTTCGAAGAAGATTCTCCTACTTGATAAATGTCCATACATTTTTGCAGTTCTTTAAGTCAACTCTTCCCCACCCCACCCCCACCCCCACCCCACCCCCACCCCCTCGAGGCAGCCATGGGTAACTTCGCTTTCTGAACCCCGAAATATGAGGAGGACCTGTGGCCAGTCAATATCTCAGCAGTCTGTTTTTCTCATTAATAGTGAGCAATTGATGTACTCATGTTACTGGCAAGCTCAGTAGGGGGCACTAGTGGGTCAGAAATCACAGGAGGTTTTCAAGAACTAAACAAAGCGCATAATAAATGAAAACAATTAATCCTAAAAAGCTTTCCCTTCTGTTTGCTAGGCCAGCCTTGAAGGTTATTCGGCACCTTAACACGTTTGGTTGACAGTAGGGTATGATAACCACTTGATCGTCGAGCCTAAATTGCCTTTAAATACCGATAAACTGAACAAGAATGAAGTTGGGTTGTAACATGATAACAATGTACACAAGAACTGCAACTTGAACGCAGAAACGTTACTTGGCCTAAAACTCAGACGAGCTTAGTATAAATAAAGCTACGATATAACGCAAAAGTGTTGGACGAAAACTACAACTTTAATGGCCTGAACATAGACATTTTCTTACCGTCACGTAGTCAAAACGCTGCAGACAGCAAATTCCATGGATGGCCAAACTCGCCTAGTCTACCGAAGCAGGTTACTCCATAACAGTAATCACTCGTGCGTAGGTTCTGAGCCCCAAAGATTGTTTTTTAAACTACAATCAGCCCGCGCCCAAGTTTCCGATATTGTCGTAACTTCTGAAGACTCTTAGACTGTGTAGTCTCTGCTTAATCCAGTACGGTTACGCCAGTCACTCAGGCACTGGGTCCTGGAATAGAGAGGCCAGGCCGCCGCTCGCAGTCCGCCCGATACCTCGGCTCTTATCGGGTATGAAAAGATGGATATTTGCAACTGTGCCAGCCACAAAGACGTGCACTGCCTCACAACAAACACCACACGCCCAATAGAGGCTGTCTACGGCGCTGCAACAACTCATCGCCAGCGGACGGGGGAAAGGTCTACGGCTCTAGCCCCGCCTACCCAGGCGGCCGAGGGACTGACTCAAAACGTAATACGACCTCTTGCCCTGACGTTCTGGTCGAGGATAAGACATATGGTCTTGTTTAGAAGTGACTACCGATCAGTGGCGGACTGGCCATTGCGTCCATGTGCCATGGCACATGGGCCCCTTTGGTTTCAGCACGCGGGGCCCCTAGGGCAGAAGGGAATTAATCATATGTCAATACACAAATATTCTAAATATGCAAACTTCCACAGCTTGGAGCTCTTTGTATGATTGAAATCAGTGTGAGAATTGTAGAAAAAGACTGGGGGGGGGGACTTTGATGAGTTTGATCCATGTAGAGTTAAATAGTTTATCCATATTTTGCCAACTGAGAAATTTCAAAAATGCAATAGAAAGCTTAAACTCCTGAAAGTGATGTCATCAGCAAATTTATTAGCATACAATTAATGTGGTCGCAAATCTCACAATAAAACAGAGCATAACTTTATTAGTAACCCACAAAGTGAACTGTGAAAGAAAATACTAAAATATAAGCACAATATAATCACACTAGCACAATTGCATGACTGGGTTGAAAACGACCCCTCTGGGATGTGCAACGAAGACTTAACGCTGGGTCCTAAGAAAGACTAGGGGGTTAAACCCAATCAACCCCCCAGACAATTCTCACCTGGAAGGCACTGTATGCATGTCTGTTGTTGCCTCTGTCGAACGTCCAACTTCTGTTAGATTAGATGAGATAGGAGATGAACAATCCTTCAAAATGACAATACCCAAAACAAACAATTGACATGGCCACAAACACATACACAGATATGTCTAGGCCTGTGCCTCTGTGTGATGTCACAGTAGTTAAGATTAGATTAGATTAAATTACCGTTGATTAGAGAGGTACCTATAGACGGCGCTGTAGAAAAGTTTAGCTACAGTAAGCCAAGAAGAAGATCAAAAGTGAGGCACCTTCTAAGCTAGAGAAAAGGATAGAGAGGTCATATATAGGGCAACTGAAAGGCAGTCAGGTACTTCAGCGGCTGAAAAACGTTAGTTAGTTGATTTTAATGAGAACAATTACTGCTCTTATTTCAAATTAATATTTTAATCATCTAATGTTTTAATTATTGTACATTTGATCCTATTGTCAATAGTTGCGTTCTGTCAACTATCTATTTGAATATAAAATGAAATTACAATACAATATACAAGTTACTGTTTAACGGCCCTGTGTACTTACAAAGATGATTAGAGTTGCCCTCATCCTTTATCCCTGATTGGGACTGGCACTACAGGAGTACGGGGAGTGGCAGAATTCGGCTGAAGAAAGCATAAACATAGAGATCCTAAATTACAACAATATGTTGAACTAGAAACTAGAAAGTTAGGTATGACATTGTAAACTATCAACTCTACCAGTATTCTTAACTATACAACTTCTTTAGCGTTATCGTGACAATATATTATAAACGGCACCAACCGACGTGTTTCCATTATTAGGATGATTCCAGGAGGTCAGTCCGTTGAAACAATCTAAGCTAGGAGACATTTACAATTTAGGTCAAACTTGATCCATCCCTCCTAGAAACACAAACTTTCTGTAGATCAGACTGAAACCGAATTTTTACAGGGAAATTTAATTTAGTCCGAAATCACCCCACTGATTTTGTAACTAAATGCTTTAAATAAACATTATAATAAATAAACAGTCTTTCACTTACACAATTAATTTGTTAGAATGTGCTTTAAATAAAAATTAATTAATTAATAGCAAATAAGAAGAAGAGAAGCACAGTCCCTTAAGCTAGCCCTGAGACAGCCATGGGCATTAAGTGTTAGCGACTTCCATAGGCGTAGACTCTGGGGGGGCAGCCGGGGCACGTGCCCCCAATAATTGAGGAGCCGGGGCAATGCCCCCCAAAAATCGAGAGAATTTCTTCAAATATTAAAATATTGTGTTTCAATATAGATAAATTTCTTCAGAAACAGAAAAACAGATACACAGAACTGAAATACTATTAGAAAGTCATTAATTTATTTATTAATTCATATTAATTCATTAAATAGTTCATTAATTAATTAATGAAAACAAAGATTTATTTTTATCTTCAATATCTTGAATATAACAGAAATTTACATGTAAGCAAAACGCCCCATTTCATACGCATTAATGTAACACCGGAACCCTCTGCTGACTGTCCAGACCAGAGGTGAAAAAACGTTTTGTCGGTTTTGGTTTTTAACAGAAACAAAAAAAAGAAAACCACAAAATTTGTTTTTTTGGTTTACAAAAATTTCTTATTTTTGTAGAAGTTATTTTAATTACATTGATTTAATGATTTTTAATTTTCGGAAATCGCAACTGAATTAAACTGAGTTGGAGCTCTTGGCCATGCCATTTTTCATGATTTTTATGATCCGAAATTCGAAAATCTTAAAAACAATAAAAACAATTTTTAAAAAAAACAACAAAAAAAACAAAAAACAAAAAAAACAAAAAAAACTTTTCATCTTGAAAAACTTGTTTTTTGCACCTCTGGTCCAGACTTTATGCCCCACCAATATTTAGGACAAGTTTACGCCAGTGGCGACTTCATTTTCTTAGCCTCAGTATATGAGGGGGCGTTTAGTCCTCTGCCTCGCCGTCTCATCTTCCCACCGACAGTGGTGTACTCATTATAGCTGCTTTGTTTATGGGGTGCAGGTGAAGGAGAAATCTCGAACCAAACTTCTGCCCTGGCAGGGAATTGAAACCCTGACCTCTCGATTGCCAGCCCAGCACGCTAACCTCCAGAGGCAGCGGTCTTGTTTGACAGATGGGGGGACACTTTTGTGTGAACTGAGTCAACGTTTTGTTACCTTTTTCTGTGCACGAAAAATGCATTCAAAAAGCAAGGGGAAGGCCCTTTGTAAAGGCATCTAGAGATATATTTTCATCAAATAGTAGGGCCTATAATCACACGTAAACTAATTAATATCTAACGTTAATTGATTTTTATTAGTTAGTAACACTTTAGCCTACTTAAGAATGTCACTTAATGTGCTCTATGGAATCCGGGATACGGAAATTTCGCCCCCGGAAGAATCGCCCCCGGAAGATTCGCCCCCGACATTTCGCCCCCGGGAAGATTCGCCCCCCCCCCGCAAGTTTCGCCTCCGGGATCTATGATGAAAATGTAACTAAGACTAGAAGCTGGATTAGCGATGAAATGTAACTAGAAGACTAGAAGCGGGATCTATGATGAAAATGTAACTAAGACTAGAAGCTGGATCGACGGGAGCGAATCTTCCGGGGGCGAATCTTCCGGGGGCGAAAAGTCCTAGAACCATGGAATCCATATAGTACGGAGTTTCAATTTTTCGCAAAACAACCAAACAAGTTTTATTAACATCCTATTGAGTGTGAGTAAAAATGATTTGAGAAAATAATTTTCTTTAGTGCGAAACAATATATACCGAATAGGCCCCTAATAATAAACAAAACTCATTAAGTTGTGTTAGTTGTTGGTGGCAACGTGTTGACGTGTCAGTTCCCTGGTCCTAAGTGGTCGTTTTGGCAATTACATAGGCCTAAGCTCTAACAAAAATAGCAATCAAAGTTTCTTTAACAATCGGGAGCATCTGTATACTGTGTCCCCCACTCACTCTTAAAGGTGGCGGGGACTTGTCCCACTCCCCCCTCCCCGTATCGCCGCCCCGGCTGCTAATCTCTACACTATCGAACACCCCAAATAAACCACCTCTTAATCGTGCACCCTGAACATTTTAAACGCGTTTCAGAGGCTCAGAGCTAATATTAAATTTATTTCATTGTAATCATACTTACAGATAAAACTAACCCCAAAATTAGCCCAAAACTAGCCGGACTGCGTCTTTTAATGAGTAGTTTTTTTTAAATTATAGCTTATACATTTTAAGACACATTTGTGTAAATAAACACGCCCCAAAGGCCAGAGCAGACGATCGAGAGTGTTGGTCAGATGTTGGTTCAAGGAAACATTCGCAAGATGTCGCAACGGGTATAAACTATTATAGAGCCATCACTTTCAATTGCGTATTAGCGCCTGGCGATTGAATATTCGATTTCAGCCTCAAAACCCTCCCCCACGCTGAAGTGATAATGCCAAAACGAATCATTTCCATGGTTATAAACTGTAGGCCTATGCGGTGGCTTAAAATCTGTCTTAAAGTTCACACAGTACTACTTTTAGAGCAGCCTCTCTGTTCCTATAATGCTCACCCCAGACACACAGACACAGACACACACACACACACAGACAGACAGACAGACAGAGACACACACACACAGACACACACAGACACACACACACACACACATACAGAAAGACACACAGCCAAACAGACAGCATCTGTCATTCGCTACCAGACGCCAAGGATAAGTAAATGCCTTCGTCTACATTTTACATAGGCCTACTAACTCCAAGGGCGTAGCCAGACTTAAATTCAAGAGCAGGCAACTCCGGGAGAGATCCAGGTGTAGTGGGAATTTGGAGAAGAGGACCTCATAGGCGTAATTTGTAGGGGTACGAGGGGTACCCGTACCCCCACTTTTTGGACTGGGGGGTACCGTACCCCCACTTTTTAAACAATGTCAATCAATATTTTATTATTGTGCCTTCCTAGAGATGGTCTCCATGCGAAAAACTAAAGAGGAAAAGAAATTGGTACCCCCCACTTTTTAGAACAAAGTTACGCCTCTGGAAGAGGTACTTGGGAGAAGTGTCGAGGCATAACTCACGGAAAAATTTTGAAATCTTAATTGCTCGTACGTATACATTTTAGTGCAGTATGAAGCCCTAGCTGTAACTTCTGTCTAAATCCACGTGTTTCATCATTCAAGTCTGTGTCACTTACTTTTTCAGCCTGCCTGATAGTAGGCCTAGGCCTAACAGTGACGAAGTCCCAGCCGCAAACGTTTTTTAAGCGTACAGAACATCAATATGTGCACCGTGCACGTATGGATTTTATGAGCAGGGAATTGTGAGAAATTCACATTAATTACCAGTTCAATGTGTCTTTCATTGCAGACTTAGCCAATTTTTGACAAGTTATAGGCCTATCTGTTGACTATTAAATTGCAAAGAGATTTTAATTTTAGTATGTTACTTATGTGCATTGTTTAGGCCTAATTGCTGTACTATAACCGTGTTCAACAGTTTTCGGTTGACGAAAAAGCCAAATGAATTCTTCTAATGCCCAGATCCATCCCAGTTCTGAAGCACTCTGTCCAAATCTAGCCGACATCAATGTCTCTGTGTATAATAGGCAAATGCCAATCCGTTCAGTCGCTCATCGGATGTACAGTTGTTGCTCTAACCTTCTCAGCGCACTAAAAGATCTTTCCAAGCAGCAGTTAGATTATCGATCCTAAAGAAGAATTTAATTGAAAAGTATATAACTTCTGTCACCTTCTGCTACCGGAAACGAAAACTGTGTCAGCGAATATTATAATGGGCGGCGATCCCGGGGGGGGGGGGTCGAGGGGACAAGACCCTCCACCTTTTAGAGTGGGCGGACACACCGTGCATTTGTACCTCCCTCCCATATAGAAGAAACACCGAAAAAGGTCAGTAAAGTTTATCGCGCGTGAGCGCGAAAAAAAATTGTGACCTTTTTTTTACCAGTTCTGGTCAAAACTCTTTTTGTAACCAGATCATTTCTAAAGTGTCCCCCCACCTGTCAAACAAGATCGCCGCCACTGAATATTATATTCTACGGTATAATATTCGCTGACACAGTGCAGTAAGTAAATTGCATGCCCAGTTACTTCTATAGAGTACGCGCGATGGAGTCCGAGGCAAAGCCACGGAACTTCCGGAAGCTTTTAAATTTAGATCATTTTTGTTGATAGCAATCAAGCTTCACAGACCATTGGCAAAATCCTTGTCATTGGTCAATCGAATTAAGTTCCAGTATATAAAAAGCAAGAGGAGGCAACCTCCTCTTGCCTCATAGGCTAGGCCTACTGGCTACGCCTATGACTACCTAGCTCTTGGCGTGTCTTTGTTCCGCAATCTGTTCACACCTCTTATTGTTGAACCTATTTTGTCATGAGGCATCTATTGCGTAGCGTGCTGGACTGTCAGCACAAGCACGTATACACTAGCTGTCAGTTGAGAAGCTCTGGTCGTACGGGAACTTGCCACCCCCACCCCTCATAGGCAGAGGCTAAGAAAATGAAGTCGCAAATACAATACTCGTGAGCACTTCGTAACCACGACTGGCTTTCGGGGAAGTTGGAATTATTACCTTTCCTTTGCAACCAATACCGGCTATACATGTATCAGTAGGCCTAAACGTGACGTATTGCAGTGCATTGCAGTGTATTGCAGGCTGTCTGTTCTGTTAGTAGTTAAGGTTTATCGCACAACATGTACATGTACAGCGCAGTGCGTTTGCAGGCGCTTAATTAAAGACTAAAATAAATATAATAAATATACATAGGCTATTAGAAGTGTGGTGTTGACCGTGTTATTTTATTATATTTTAGGCAGTATAAATATCGTAATGAAAGTTTCGTTGGAAGGTTGCTATTAATAAATTAATTAATGTAGGCCCTACACGTTTTCGTAAAACGATCGCATGGCCTCAAGTCCTCGATCTTGTTCTGCAGTATTTCAATGCATTTATGGGGTGAGTGGGCGACATTCTTCACCACCGCTGCCTGTTTCAGTGGGTGCCACTACGCCAGTTAGCCTAATGTTCTCGTGTAGCCTACATACCGTTGTTGTTTTGCTAGGGTTGTTAGGAATATTATTTACAGGACCGCACGGTATCTAGGATTATGTCGAAAGAAACGACAGATCAGCGATAACTGAACTGCGGACGCTCTTGACCCACCCAGCTAAGCTAAGCCTCTTAATCATTCTACCTACTCATTCTGAAGTAAAGGAGCGTGACAAATCGTGTTTGTTTTTAAACGGTCGACCAATAGGAAGACGCCCAAATAATATGACTTGTTTTGGCGCACTGCGCATGCGCATTAGGTCGCTCAAAGGTTTGCTACCTGTAAGCCTTAGATACAGGAGTCAAATGCGTGCGAATAGTCCTTACCTGTATGTAACGATGCGATAGATAGGAGTTAAATCGGGATCTTTTGAAGCAGATAACGAAACCAGCGATAGACTGATTAGCTGTCTCAACCCAGCTCACTGGTAAGCCGAATGTTGTGATAAAACTGATCATGTTTCGAAATCTCGATGAACTAATTAACGGCGAGGTAGGGATCCACTGAGATGATTATCTAGAGTGGTGCTAAGTGTTTTATTGCCCTTATGTAGTGATTGCAATACTTTCAACGCTTATGGGAGTCACACTTTTTCCAAGCATGCTTCAGTTTGAATCATTATCATGGTTTATCGTGTTGAGCGACAGTCAAGAACAAAACTTAAGCCTATAAGTGGCTCTGCATGAATATGCATTCCTAGTGATAACTTAATTTTATACAAGTTATGAGGGTTATATGAATCATATCTGAAAGATATATATATATATGTGTGTGTGTGTGTGTGTGTGTGTGTGTGTGTGTGTGTGTGTGTGTGTGTGTGTGTGTGTGTGTGTGTGTGTGTGTGTGTGTGTGTGTGTGTGTGTGTGTGTGTGTGTGTGTGTGTGTGTGTGTGTGTGTTTTTGTGTGTGTGTGTTTTTGTGTGTGTGTGTGTGTGTGTGTGTGTGTGTGTGTGTGTGTGTGTGTGTGTGTGTGTGTGTGTGTGTGTGTGTGTGTGTGTGTGTGTGTGTGTGTGTGTGTGTGTATGTATGTAGGTAGGTAGGTAGGTAGATAGGTAGGTAGATAGGTAGATAGATAGGTAGGTAGGTAGATAGGTAGATAGATAGATAGCAGTCTTGTTGTCAAGACCTTAAACCTCAAGACCAAGACCTTGAACCTCAAGACCAAGACCAAGACTTTGAACCTCAAGACCAAGACTTTTAGCCTCAAGACCAAGACCAAGACTTTGAACCTCAAGACCAAGACTTTTAGCCTCAAGACCAAGACCAAGACTTTGAACCTCAAGACCAAGACCAAGACTTTGAACCTCAAGACCAAAACCGAGACCAAGACCCAAAAAATCACAACCATTTCCAGACTTTTATTCTTACTAAAAAATGTCAATTCGGACTACTCTATCGCTATTTTAATGAAAACATGAGTCTTTTATTTTATTCAAACAAAACAACTCCAAATGCAGACTGCAGAGAATTCCGAATTCGTATTTACAAAAGTCCTTCATGCGAAATGTTATTCCAAGTGGCTCTTGCATTTTATAAAAATCAATTCGCTCAGAATTTTCTGACCAAGACGTGACCTACGTGGGCCTCATAAAAATTCTGTCATGTGAAAAAATACGTTCTACATGTGCTGAAGACGCTGGAACACACAGTAGCTTTTCATGTACCAGATGTAAATGTACAAATTGTGAGTTTGTTTTGAAATCATTCCATGGGAAATAACCGGAAGTCAAAATAATTGTCCAAAACAATAGCAAGGTATCATTCACACCGTGTAAATACTAAAACAACTGTATTAGTAATTACTGGATACATTTTTTAAATTCTTGCATTGTGTGAAATGACTGTTCATATTGTCAAAAGTCTTGGTCTTGCAAAACCGAGACCAAGACTTTGAACCTCAAGACCAAGACCAAGACCTTGAACCTCAAGACCAAGACCAAGACTTTTGGTCTCAAGACCAAGACCAAGACTTTTAAAAACGAACTCGAGTGCACTCGAGACCAAGACCTTGGTCTCGAGGACAACAAGACTGATAGATAGATGATATAGTGTGCAGAATGTGAATTTGAATTCGCCTATAAATATCAATTCAGTATGCTGAATATGAATATGTGCATCTATTGATTTATTGTGCACTGAAATATCTGCATGTATGCATAATGTACGTAAGTAAGTAAGTATATTATTTATTAACCAATTGCTAATCACACTTTGGTGTACAGACATCTAATGAACACAGTTGAAAAGTATAGTACATCCTGACAATTAATGTTTTGTGCAGTGTACGCATGCATGCGATAATTTTTGTAGTAGGGCCTATCATCTAAGAACATTTTGAATGCGCATTTGCAGCACAATAACATGCTGTCCACTGCTTTGTACAAAACTGATCTCATATTATGATTTTTTAAATGTTCTAAAATGATTTTTTATGTGTTAGATCTCAAAATGTTGCTGAAACCAAATACTTTTGGCGTGCTGCTCTGCTGCTTTATGCTTTTTGCTGACAACTGCTCAGCCATTGAATTTCCTACACTGCAGAGCTTTGCCGGTGTCTTCGATCGGTTAGGAGAACTAATGTCTAGATCTAAAAAAACAGACACAAAGCCAAATCCGGTGAAGTCGAAGAGGATGAAAAGGCAGTCAACAGACATTGGCGATGAAAGCACCAACCCTTATGAAATCAGGACCACGAGGTAAGCTATATATGGAGCTGTAGATAAGAGAAGGTAAGGTAGGTTTACAAGGCTATGCTTAGTAAAGGAAGTTAACTTAGGTAAGACAAGGCAGGGTAAGGTACGGTAAGGTAGGTAACCAATGGTAGGCTTAGCAAAGGAAGTTAAAGTAGGTAAGTCATAAGGTAGGGTGAGGCAGGAAAGGTAAGATAAAAGATTGTGAGACAACACAAGGCAAGACAAGAAGTAAGGTAAGGTAAGATAAGTTAGATAAGCTTTACAACCTATTTGAAATCAGAGGATGGTGTAGGCTTTATTTACGTCGAGGCTAAGAAAATGTAGCTTTAAATGCAGCATCAAGATTTGCCGTGTAATCTTTAGCTTGCTGCAACATCATAATGCCTTTAATGTTTGTTAGTTCTCTTGCTACTGAAACTATAACATTACTTTCAAGGCAGCAACGTCTGGTGGGCCCAAAGTGGCCCACAATGTGCCAACGATGACAGAGGCTTAACTTTGGTCTAGAAAGTGAGGGTTCACAATTTCTTATTGTTTCAGCTTCTCGACTGTTAAATAATTATAACTGCATCGTTTGTATTACAAGCATAATAATAATTATAGGCTTAGTAATGTTGTTGTTGATGATGAAAATAGTAATAATAATAATAATAGCGACAATATTAATAATAACATTGAGAGTGATAACAGCGGTTATCACACTGATGATAATGCTCGGTAATTGTTTTGAATCTTGAGGGCTTCCTCAGATGAAATAATAATGGGCAATGGGTATGAAAAACACAATGGGTATGAAAAGGGGGTACGGTAACCTCCAGTCCAAAAGTTGGGGACGAGTACCCCTCGTACCCCTCATAAATTACGCCTATAAACGATGACAACTGAAACCGTTTGGGACAGTGAGCATGGCTGTCAGGGTACTTGAGTATTGTTTTTTAATTATAAATCGGTTGGTTTTTAACAGATGTTCTCTGTTGATTTTTTTAAAGTGTACCAATGATGCCTGACAAGCAGACAATAAACACAAGATACATGCCAACGCTTGGTAATGGTTACATTGGAACAACAGTTCACAGTAAATTCATCCACCTCAACGGGTTATACAGCGGAGAAGGAGGTGAGCCAGAGTTATCACTTGGCAAGACAGGAAATGTCGTATTTATTTAGCACAATTCGACGAAACTAATAGAAAGATTCTGTGTTTATGTGACTGTCCAGTACTACACAACTTCAATCCTGTTAAAAGTCTGAGAAGAAAAGTCAGCAACTACCTTAGGGTATCAAGTTTAAGCTGTGGTTACATTTTCATTTTGGCACAAGTGTTAACAATTTATGGCTGTATTATTAAGTATCTGGACACTAACTATAACACCTTTCAAGTACCTCACAAAAGTGCTGCCTGTTCCAATCTATATAGTGTTAAATGTATGTCTTTAGGACAGAAATGTCTTTAGCAAGCAAAACAATGCATAGATAACTAGAAGAATCAACAATGGCATGGCAGGCACACACATATAGCCAAACCAACTGATTATAATTTTTTAGTTACATTAAAATAATATGAATAACTGAAATTCAAATCTACCGTATTACAAATCAGCAGTAAAAAAATTACTGGTATATTGTGCATTTTAGCTGAGTCACACCGAGCGCAAATTCCATCAATACTCATGACTCGAGTAAATCTCACCACTCCAGATTTTGAGCGACGAGCAACCAGAAAGTATACGCTCAATGCCCAAGATGGTAAGTACTGCCTGGATTGCTATGCTGGGCAATTAGTGCATAGATTGCTGTTTTTAGTAAAGTACTGCATTGATTGCTATTTTTGGTAAAGTACTGCATTGTTTGCTATTTTTGGTAAAGTACTGCATTGATTGCTATTTTGGGTAAAGAACTGCTGTTATTGTTATTTTGGAGAAACTGCTGCACAGATTGCTATGGTTGGTCAAGGAATATTATTTTTATGGAATACATGTATCATTTTCATCACTAATTTGTTTATTTTCAGCTCTTTTAAAATTACTATAGCAATTTTATGCATTCTGTTGGTTCTTGCCCTAATTAAGGTATTATTTTTTATAAATGTTTAAAATTAATAAGAAATGAATGTGACAGGCTTATTTTTATACCAATTAAAAGTGTTCTCCCATTCCAGTTTGGTTCCGCTCTAGTGATTCCAACCAAGCGAGCTTGCTGTTTTAATTTAGGTTATTTCATGGAGCAGATCAAGTGTGAGTTTGCCGACATTGAGCATAAAGTCTATGTCCATCAGAAGTTCATTCGCCTGTTTATCTCTGACATTTACGTGAAGATGAACCCAGCAACCTTAGGAGGAGGAACGATTACTATGGCCTATCCGTCATTCAATTCAACTGGCGATATCACTTTCGGCAATCCGATCAATTATCGTGGCAACTGGTATACGTCATGCTTGCAAACTCATTTTTCTTTAGAAAAATTGTTAAAACGAAAAGATTATTGATTGAGTACATGAGAAGCATGGCAATGTTTTGGTGAAAGGGAATGTTACGGAGTTAGGTGAGACTGTCTTCAGGGGTGTTGGATGGTAGGGAATGGAAGGAGATACTGGTGGTTGGAATCCAATCTTTAGGACAATTTACAACCAGTGGCCATCACGAAAGTCAGAACAAATCTATTGGACTTATGTCAAATAGTATGCTAAATCTTGGTAATATGTCTAGGATCTCGACTGCTCAACAGTTTAATGTTATGGACTAAAGCCTCATTTGAAGCAACCATCTTTGCCTGATGTAATAGTTTGTTGCAATGATGATACTGCAGAATTCTACAGATTAGACAAGGTTAGATGAAGTCAATAAAAATATTTTCCTTTCAACAGGTCGTGCTGTAACATAGTGAATACAGCATCCTTCAAGAAGAGCCTAAACTGCTGCCATAAGGAAATATTCGTACTTTTTTCAGCTACGATTTCATGTTTGTGTATTACACGTTTAATTGTGTTGACAGGCAGGTCAAAGGTGAAACAACATCTTTTGAGAAGGGTGGATCGAAACAAGTCGTCAACATATTCTTCATGATGCCACTGACACAGATCTCCATTAGTGGAAGCAACCGCGAAGCCAACTACACAATGATCATGGCTATCGACAAACAGGAGGCCAATGCAAGGTTGGATTATTGCGGACATCACTGATTTTTTTTAAAGTCTAGAACTCCCTTTTATGTAAAATGTTACTTAGTGATGAAAACAACACAGTTTTTTTTACAAGTTTCAACATAAACTCCTCAGAAATTTAGTACTGAGGTTGAAAGATAATTAAGGTTCAATGCAAACTTGAGCTATTGTGACGGCCTGACAAAGCCCAGGCCTGGCAGGTGCAGTGAAATTAAGCAGCGTTAAGCCCGGTTAATTATAGATGGATGGAGGACCATCCATGGAACACCAAGCGATTTAGTTCTGACTCAGCATTCCATTCTTTTAGGGTTTGTGAATGAGTATCTAATGTTAGTGTTCTTTTACAAATTTCCTATTCGTATTCTTTTAAATCTGAACTGTTTAAAAGTACCGTAGTTTTATGTATCGATGTATCCTTAGTTATGTTTAGTTGTTCACGAATGTCTGTTATACATTTGCTCATGTTATAATATATTTTAACTGTGTATTATACCCGGTAAGCATTCTATACAATGTGATCACTCTCAGCCCAGCTACATATGATGAAAGGAAACAGTTTGATTGTGTTATAAGCAGGTTTACTTTTTTCCTTTACGAGTAAATCCCAGTTTTCATACGTTTACAGCTGCTGCTATTTTTGTCTGATTTGGGTATTAATCTAATCTGGGTATTAATCTAATCTGGGTATTAATCTAATCTGGGTATTAATCTAATCTGATCTGTTGACTTCTATAGTGCCGTTACTATAATCTGTAAATTGTCAATTGATGTTCGCTTCAAGTAAGTAAGTATATTCATTATTATACCAGTTGCACATCCACACTCTGGTGTACATACGTCAGTAATCAGTGCCTGCTGTCAATAAGAAGCTGCAGCCACATTCATTGTCTATTAGTAAAGCAGGGTTGAAATCTTATAAGTTAAAGAACCAGAAGGCAAGCTATGAAGGTTAATCAGATGCAGTTTAGGTTTAGTTCTGAATGACATTAGGGGACTAACAGAATGCTTATCACTGGGCAGTGAATTCCAAAGGTTTAATTATACTGTTACATGTTGCTTTTTTTATTAGTGTTACTGCTGGGTAAGACCAGTCAAAATCTAACAGAGGTTTTTGTTTGGACAAATCAGTTAACCATTTGCACTCGAAGAGGTATAGCTAACGGTAATAGATTGTCAGCTATGTTAAACGAGTGGATGACACCCGTGGCAGATTGCATTTTGGAATCTGCTGTCATGCCACGAACTCAATTATGTGCCTACATAGAAACTTCTCCAAAACATAACGGTAAAGGTAACACGTGTATGTACCTCTACAGTAAGTCATCTAAAGCATAAAGGTAAAGGTAACACTTGTTTATGTACCTCTGTAGTAAGTCATCTAAAGCATAAAGGTAAAGGTAAAACTTGTCTATGTACCTCTACAGTAACTCATCTGAAGCAAAAGGTCAAGGTGAATACCTTTGTTAAGGCACAGCAAACAGTATATCAAGAGCATGCCTGTTTAAGAGTTGTGCTTTTGCACGTCTGTATTAGGTCTGAGTTTGACGCAGCACAGGCGATCATTCAGGCAGCCCCTCCTGCCAAAGGCAACTATGACCTCTTCATGCAACATGTGGCTGAGTGGAGAAAGACCTGGTCCAGGGGAATGGTCGAGGTCCAAGGAGCGGACACTCAGCTGACAAAAGCCGTCCGTTTTGCCCAGTTCTACATACTGAACTCGCTGCCGGCCGAGAGTCCAGCACTGCCTCCGATTTACAGCGAGGTCTTCTATGGTTGTGGCCGAACAAGCATTGGCAAGGGATCGTTAAACAAAGACTACCAGGGACACGTTATGTGGGACAATGAGTACTACATCATGCCTGCAATCTTGCCGTTTCATCCTGATATGGCGAAGAATCAGCTAAGATATCGGTAAATGTTTTCCAGTTTGATTTGCGCTATCACACGTTTCTGATGTCTAAAGTTCAGCTGCTATTTTATTGTATTGTATTGTATCTAGAAATTTATAAAGCGCCTCTCGCAGAATAACTATTCAAAGCGCTCTCGGCACCGAAGCCCCGGGGAAACAGAAATGCCTTTAGGGAACGCGAGACCGATGAGGAAAAGCCAGTCATTAGTTTGACCCTGAGCAGAGGGGGAAGGTCATTCCAGATCGTGGGATCCACTACAGCAAACGCCAGGTGCTGGACCAAGGCAGTTTTAACCCTAGGAACAAAAAGATCGAGCCGATTCACAGGGCGCAATGAGCAAGAAGAAGATGCAAATAGCGGCTTTTGCAGATCGTTCGAGAGATATTTCGGGGCAGTACCCTGCTGAGATTTAGAGACAAGGAGGCGGAGGATCATATATAACGAATGCGCGCCGCAGTATGGAGCGTAGGACATCAAGCATGTAAACTAGAGATATATGGGCAAAGCGGGGGAGTCGAGCGATGAGCTTAGCAGAAGCATTTAGAACAGATTGAAAGGGGGAGACGCTGCTTAGGGAGACCTATGAGGAGCGAGTTGCAGTAGTCCGAGCGTGAGCAGACAAATGCGTGAACTATTGTGGTAACGACAGAAGGTGAGACCGAGCGTCTGATGGCCCTGAGACGCCTCACTTGACAGAAGCAGGAGAGAGTCATGTTGGCGATAAGCTGTGTGAATGTGAGGGAGGAGTCAAGTGTGACGCCCAAGTCGCGGACGGTGGAAGAGTAGGTGTAAGCAGGGAATTTCTCAATCAGCAATGGAAAGTCAAGTTTAGCAAGCTGCTGCCTAGTCCCAAACCAGATTTATAAGCATTGGTGACAATTTTTCAATTCTTAATGCACAACCTCATTATGACAATACCCTGTTCTAAAGGGGCACCTGATGCGGATCTCAAATATCTGTTTATAATGAGGTTGTACTGTTTTTAAATTAAGATTACTAATCATTAATAATGGTCAAAAATAATAATCCTAAACAAGTATTATAATTGTACAGTGCCTGTAAGAAGCTTTTAAAAGGCACTACTCAGATAAAACTGAGCATTTATGATCAAAAGTCTGTTTATAATGAGATTGTACTGCTTTTTAAAAAACTAAGATTACTAATCTTAATTATTATTTATGGTTACAAATAATAATCCTAAACAAGAACGTTTCAAAGAGCAGAACTGTACAGTGCCTGTAACAAGCTTTAACAGGCACTACTCAGATAATATTATAGCATCTTTCAAGAACCACCAAGGGTGGCTTATTATATCCTACATACATGCATACAATTAGGCCTATGGCATCCACATTACTTGATAACTTCTCTCTGTATCAGGAGTGCCATGATGAATTCAGCGGCATCCAATGCTGCCCTGTTTGGTGGTCAGGGCATTCACTTTCCCTACGAGAGTGCATTCAGTGGAGCGGAGGTGTCTCCGGACACCTGTGTCAAGACGGATCCCAAGTGCAACTGGCGCAAGATCTACGTGACAGCAGGTGTCAGCTGGGGAATCCGACAGTACTACTCACTGACAAGAGATCGAGACTTTATGATCAACCCCGTCTACAAGGGCTGTGACTTGTCAAGAGATATTGCCAAGTTCCTGGCAAATCAAGCTATCTACAACCCAAAGAACGCTCGATATGACATGATTGGTAAGATTTTGATCGAAATTTAATTGCCAGAGTCTTAATTACCTGCTGAGTTAATTATTGTGTATAATCTATGTAATTTCAATCTCTAGTAAGCTTATTTGTTCAAACGCGCAGAAAGAGGCAGTTTTTCTAGTGTGTAAGGTCAGGCTTATTCTTATCTTATCTTATCTTATATAATTATTTATAAAGCGCCTCTCACAGCATAGACTATTCAGAGGCGCTCCCAGCGTGTCAGCCCCGAGGGAAAAGAAAGGTCTTTAGGCAGCGGAGAGAAGAAGGCGAGATCCCAAGCAAAATCTTGCTACGGAGAGAGGGGGGCAGGTCATTCCAAAGGGAAGGGCCAAGGATGGCAAACGCACGATGCTGAGCCATCGAAGTCCTTGCGCGAGGGACAGATAGGTGAACTGGATGCAGAAAGTTGATCTCGAAACTTTGTATTTGAACTGGCCTTCCCGTGATCGCTAGCTAAGAAGTTGCTTAGCAGTATCTACATGGTCAGGAAAGCTGTAAAAAAATGCACAAGATATTCTGTTTTACATTAGCTACACATTAGTTCTAGTTTTCATGCTGCAGTGCCCTTAACGCTGTAATCAGAGATGGATTAACAATCTGGTGCACGTAGGCAATGTTGTTTTGCTTCTTCTATATTTTTATTGCAAAAATTTGAACTTTTTCGTTTTGTCTCAGAAAGCACGAGACAGTTCAGAAAATACCAATAAGAACAACACAACTTTAAAATGTTTAAACATTAGATTTTGTCAATTTGTCGTTACTGTCATATCATTACGATTTATTTTATTTATTGTCACTGCTTACAGTTTCAAATCAAATTTAATGTTCAATTTTATTGTTTTAATTTATAAGTTTTGCCGCTCAGTGGAATGGCTTTGTTTATTTCTATAGTATATCCGTTACTGGTTCTAATCTCAATGTAATCGTAATGTAATCTTAATGTAGTGCTTCTGTAATCTTAATATAATCTGTAATATTTCTGAAATATTAATGTAATCGTAATGTAATATTTCTGTAATCCTAATGTAATCTTTCTGTAATCTTAATGTAACATTTCTGTAATCTTTCTGTAATCTTACTATAAATCTTTCTGTAATGTTTCTGTAATCTTACTATAATCTTTCTGTAATCTTTACAAAGCAGTCGAGATTCAGAAATGATGAGATGTAGCGATATTTAAAGAACAAATAAAGGCAGAGAGAACTTACTGACTGATTTTGTTCTTGAATTAGGGATAACGGGGCCAGATGATTCACATCCAAACAAAGACAACAACGCCTTCACACTTTGTGCTGCTAGCCTTGCCCTTCATTGGGCTCGCTATTTCTCCTGTCTCTGTCAACGTAACGAACGTGAAGAAGTTCCTGACGAGTATCTACAGAAGGCCATGTACCTCAACCTCCCATATGACAACGTTAAGCGCCTTCACCTTCAGTATCAGGGGTTCGATCCAGGTAAATGTTACCAGTGGTATTAAGGTACCACTTTTTTCCAGATGGCTTATGTTGAATCTATTCACTAAGCTGCATAATTTGATGCCTTTTCAGATTTGAATTAAGGCCTGTTTGTATATGTTTATCGTCCAGTTAATCTAAGAAGGAGGTAAATGGTAAGGGTTATCGTTATGTTGACGTGACCTTGTAAGGTGCGGTGAAGTTAAGGCAGATCGAGCTGGGTGGGTTATTACTTGAATGATCAAACAACAGAAGTTTTTGTCAGTTTAGGATTTTGGACTTGTGAAAACGATTTAGCGTCTTACTTAAGAATTTCTTTGCCATAACGAATGGGAACAGACAGAGAAATTGGGACGACAACAAATCTTTGCTAACCTTTGAGCTGTTAAAATTCCTTACTTTTTATGCATTCAGAGAAGGACCGGCCGATCAAGCAGGCCGATACCATTATGCTGAACTATCCGCTGAATTGGAACTACAGTTCTGATATCATGCGGAACGACCTGGAATTCTACGAGACGCTAACGAATACAAAAACTCCAGCAATGACGTGGAGCTGGTTCACGATTGGGTGGAAATGGACGAACGAACAGAGCAAGATGAGATCCTACTTCCTCAAAAGTTACCAGGACTACCTCATTCAGCCATTCAAGGTAAATGTATTGTGCAGCTTTTAAATTATGCATTTTTTATGTGCTACCTACTTTTGTATTTTGCCCATTTTGGCAAATTTCTATGCATGAGTGATAAGCATGCTGCTAATTAATAATAATAGCTACATGTATTAGCTTTGCAAATTACGCGTATAGTCTCGTGCTCTCTCTCTCATGAAGCTGCTTCGGCTCTTGTTCAAGCAGTTGTCGCTATCAGAATTGATCATTGCTGCTCGATCTAAGTGAGTCTCCCGCTCGTTCTAATTGGGCGTCTTGATGGGGTTCTCCGCTCACAGCTTCTCGCCAGTTACTGTTCTACTTAAAGTCTTGAACTTCGAATTCTATCATAGTTGGGGTGTGTGACTGTGAGTGTCAGTCAGCAGAACGAAAAACCACCAGTGCCCCAGCTCCAGTGTGACCAGTCAGTCACTGACACAGCTTGCAACCAAAATGGTTAATAATGGTTGGCAACATTCACTGAGTTGTGTCTTCTGCGACATCGTCCTCTGATTCAGAGTCAGGAACAGCCCACCGCTCCCACTCGACTGTGGTTTCTGTATTTTACCATGCAAATGCTCCCGTATTTGGGCAGAAGAGCCAACAAATTCCTTGTCACAAAACAACACTATTTTCAGATTACCCTTTTCCTTCTCCTCCAAAATCACTACTTACTTCAACTCCGGTCCATGTTCTTTCATCTTTGAGAATTAGGTTTTACCTAAATTAACTCGTTACGTAATAAACTTTTATATTGAATTTTATATTAAATTCTAAGCAGAAGTTTAACAAAACAAATCATGACGTCATCACATTTGTTGTTGTTGCTTACACTGCTTTTTGCAAGACCTGCCAAAGAAAACAGGATATCAATGTAAAAAGGCCCAACAGTGGCCCAGCGAATTTTTACGAATTTGAAAGTAGGCCAAAAATTCTCGAATTTTAACGAATTTTAAAACCAAAAGTCACGAATTCTCGAACTATGCCCGGAACTATCTGTCCACATTCTATAAGTTGCTTAGACCTTTATTTTTAGCCATGGCTGAGCAGCAAGCACCTCTGAGTAGGTATCTTGAAGGAGCGCTATATATAAATTCCTTGAATGAATGAATGTGCATAGCAGGGGTGTAACTTTGGTCTAAAACGTGGGGGGCACCAATTTCTTACATGCTAGAAGCAAGGCTGAGACTGCGATCTCTGGGAAGGCACAATAATAAAATTTTGATTGGCATTGTTCAAAAGGTGGGGTACTGTACCCCAGTCCAAAAAGTGGGGTGGGGGTACGGGTACCCCTCGTATCCCCACAAATTACGCCTATGTGCATAGCAAAGTTTACTTGGTCTAATAGTGGAACAGAAATCATAAGATATTCTGCACTGGCAGGGATTTGAACCTCTGATATCGTGGTTGACAGTCCACTTAGTCTATCATACTAACTAGGCCTTTTTGGTCTTTCTTGCACCTCAAATCCAGGGCTAATTGGACTTACAAAAGCGTTTATAATAAAGATGATGACCTCGAAAGTTACATGCTGTTCTACAATGCCATTTGTGTCAGTTGCACGTGACGGGCCTGGCATTCTGCCATCATGTCACCTCATACATACGGTTAACCTTGTTGCTTCTTGTTGCATTGTTTTCCTGTTTTCTTTGGCAGGTCTGGACAGAATACAACGAGCGTACCATGTCTGATCAGGAAGTGGGAAATGTTAACTATCTTCCAGGAATGGGTGCTTTTCTCCAGTCCCTCATCTACGGATTTGGCGGATTTCGCATCAGGCCAGACAAACTCGAGGTCTTTAACCCGATGCCTCCTCCGGGTGCTAACAAACTCATCCTTTACAGCTTTCAGTACCTCCAGGCCAATCTAACTTTCATCATTGAAGTTGATAAAACAACAATCCAGGCTAATTCCGTAACTTCAAAGTATCCACTTATTCTCAAAAGAAATGTATCAATGGCGGTTGAAGAAAGCATCACCACAGGTAAGTTGTATTTTACCTGGCAGTTGATTTTCTTTTATGTTGGACGTTTTTCCTTATTGCATCAAGCGCCTTGCATTTTAACAATGTTGAGTTCTTTTATCAGATTTTGTTCCTTTATAATGAAAACAGGAAAACAAACGAAGAAAGTCTGTAATGTGTGCATGTGCTTTTTTTTATCATAGTAGAGTAATCCTAAGCAAAAAACATAAATCTAAAATACATAATTTTATGCTAATTTTAAACTGGAATTATAGTATAATCGTTAGCGCGCAGGACGGTCAATCGAGAGGTCGGGGGTTCAATTCCACCTGCACCAACTTAGCTGAAATGAGTACAATGACCGCACACCGTCGGTGAAAGATCAGACGGCGCGGGAGAAGACTGGCCATCCGCCCTCATATTCCGCGGCTAAGAAAATGAAGTCGCTAACAGTTCATACTCAAGGCCATAGGCGTAATTTGTGGGGGGTACGAGGGGTACCCGTACCCCCAACTTTTTGGACTGGGGTACTCTACCCCCCCACTTTTTAAGCAATGCTAATCAATATTTTATTAGTGTGTCTTCCCAGAGAACGCAATCTCCGCCAAAAGTATGAAAGTGCTTAGATACACAGGTAAATCGAGAGCCAAAATTAATGAGAATACTGCCAGGGAATATGTTCAAAATGGTTATCATGCGAAAACGAAAGTGGAGAAGAAATTGGTACCCCCCACTTTTTAGACCAAGGTATTGGTACCCCCCACTTTTTAGGCAAAAGTTACGCCCCTGCTCAAGGCTGCCTCAAGGCTGGCTTAAGGAACTGCTGTTCTTCCTAAACTCGACTGCTACTTTTGCTTAATACAGGTGCAAAAATTGTCATCAATCAGGCATCGAATGGTTTCACCATTTACACAAGCGTCGCGGAAACCTGCGAACATCCTAGAGACTACATTTACATGCCATGGGGCTACAGTCCGTGGATAAACATGTCTACGACAACGGGACCAGAATTTGGTTTTCGATTTCTTCTGTTTTTTTCTGTCATTTTAATTTGTGTGTCTCGCAGACTAAATTGCTTTTAATCCTTCTTGCGTGTGTCGTGAATGAATTGCTCTCTATAATTATATGCAAAGATCTGCTCGTTCAAAATTTTAATCTCGAGACTGAATGATCTGTCGATCTTAGTGTCATCTGCTGTTGTTTTCGGAGTTTGAAGTGGAGTTAGCTGGCAAGAGCTTCAAGGAAATCGGTTAAATTTGTTGGACTGACTCAAGATCTGATCATTTGTAACGTAGGCCTCCTTTGTACTGAACTGTTAAACTTACATTGTCAATGACTGAAACACTTGTACCTACCAAAGAACGACAAATTGTCGTTCATTGACATTTTTAGCGAATTCATATAACCGTGTAGTCATGTCATCGCTGCAAACCTGACGCAAACCTGACATAAAATATTTCCTAAACTCTATGCTCAGTATAGCTGAAGTAGGGAATTAAACCGAGTGTTGTTTTTCTTGTACAAACGTGACAGTGTCTTAACCAACACATCAACAAGTAAGCGCCTACACGTTCCATGGCAACACAGCGCGTTGTTAATTACGAAAATGCGATATATTAAATGTCGTGATACATAGATGTATGATTTTATGTGATCTATGATGCGATGTATATGATATACATGAAGACGTGTGGCGTATTTGAAAACGTAGACTATAATATTCAAAATAGAGATTAGTTTTTTTAAGTAGGCTTACACGTAGATAGCAAATGTTATTAGGACAAAGGTAAGCAGAAATATATTGTAGAACACGTAAAATTCATATTTAATGATGCATCTGTGCAAGGGGTCCATAAAGTACATGACCTATCTTCCAGTGCATTACCATGACGGCATGACCCATCCAACTGTGCATTACATTGACAAATGCGCCTCTGATTTAGAGAACACTGGCTGAGGCGCTATACAATACAATATTCCTCCTGTGCATTACCACGATCTGTCCTGTGACGCTGTGAATTACCTTGACCCTCCTGTGCATTACCATAACCCATCCTTCTGCGCGGACGTCCGCACTTTAGCGGACTATTAAGGGCTACTCTGATGATCTTCCAAGACTTGGTTGGCTACAAGGTGAGATACCTTAACAGTGCCGCTTTAGTGTATCCAACGCTCAAGTAGACTGCTCTGTAACGGAAATACTGTTGTCGTTTAAAGCGCAGGATAGACTGAATTAGGGGTCGCCAATAAAGGACGTCCGCAAAATATGACCCACTTTGGACCCCTCCCTCTCCCTTGTCCGCATTTGTCCGTATTTTACCTTACCCCTCCCTCCCCATTTGAGGACGTCCGCACGCCTAAGCCAATTTTTAATGTCATCATTATTTTAACAATTATTCCACAGTTCCTGTGCACGTTTAAATGACGGTTCGGGTTTCATATCGCAGGATGTGCAGTAATAAAGGCCTCTTTAAAGTCGCAGCAAAGGTTATACCATGCATGAGGTTTTAGGCAATCACTTCGTCTTTCAAGGAAGGTTGAAACAAGGTGGTGTTTAAGAAACTAGAAAATTTAAAATTTTAGATGCGGACGTCCGCACTGGTCATAACCCTCCCTCCCCCATGTCCGCATTTGTCCGCATTTCGATGACCCTCCCTCCCCTCATTGCGAATGTCCTTTATGGATGACCCCTTAGGTCTAATTATGTCCAACAAATTTAGAATCAAACGACCACATTGGTCATAACCACACACCTCTCGTCTGAATTGTGGGTAACTCTACCTCTTTGTCTATGTCCTTTACTGGACGACCCCAAAACGAATTTAGACTGAGGTGCGTGGCACTCATTGAGCCTAGCTACAACCTCGGGCGACAATGCATTTGCTAATAAACCGATCGAGATCGAGAAACCAGTGCATATTTTAAGGAATTTAGACTACTGGGACAAAATCAGCCATGGGTCTAGTTCATGACCTTTTTTAGGAATTCATCTCCACAAACTTACGAACTTTAAGACTTCTACGAATTCATCTCCAAAAAAAGTTGATAACCTTTTTTTGAGTCATTACCTTCTTTTTACAACCTTTTTCGGGTCTCCCAAAATAATGTATGTGATTCAACAATAATGTCATTACCTTCTCTTAGAAATTTTTCTAGAAAATTTGTTAGGCCTACTTTTTTAAAATTCTTCCCCTAAAAAGTTCATGACCTTTTTTGGGAATTTCATGACAATGCGTTTTACTAATTCTCATTTTACTACTGGGGCAAATCTTAAAACTACTGCAACATTTGTCCCACTATACTTTATACATACTTTGCCTGGGACAAATCAGCCTAACTACTGGGACAAATCCTAAGACTACTGGGACATTTGTCCCACTAGTTATACAGTTAAAATATGCCCTGAGAGAAATCCTCGCGATATTCCCGCAGTGCCGGCCTTAGGGGTGTGCGAACCGTACGGTCGCACGGGGCCCCCAATTTGGGGGTCAAAATGTCACAGAAGCTAACATGAACAAGACACCCTAATAATAATAAGGTTTCGATTAAATCTTCTCTTTTGTCAATAAAATAATAAAAGTCAAATGGTACAAACCAGGTCAGTTTAGTTTGTTTCAAGAATATATTAGCGCTATTATATTTTAACTTTAAATTTTACTTGTACTTAACAATCTACTGAAATAAAATGATTAGCAATGAAAAATAATTTTACTCGTGTCATGGGGGGAGGTCCATACAGTATACTCTGCACAGAACCCGAAATATCCTAAGGCCGGCACTGTACGTGTAGGCCTATAGACCCAACTGATACAGAAACAACAACTCTAAATGAAGCCAATGATGTCCATTGCAGCCGATCACTGTCGGCGTTCATTTTGGTGGTCGTGCTCGCTTGATCGTTGTCTATGGATTCCAGTTCCAGGGTGCGATACAGGATTAAGAATTAAAAGGCACGAAGGAATGTTAGCTTCTCTACTGCTTGCCGCCAAAGACTAGTCAGCTTGTCAATCTGCCAGCTTTATGGGACGTAGCCTATACGTTCTTTAAATATGAATCTTTCTATAATTCCGACATCAAGCTTCCATATTGTCGAGCGTCTATAGCTACCTAGGTCGGATTTAGGCATAAGCTAAAAACCTACAGCCAATAAGGGCCTCACAATCCGCAGGGTCCTACAAATTCTAAATTTGTGGGGGTTTATAAATTATATATATATAGTGTGACTTTTGTGGGTCTTGGTCTTGGTCTTGGTCTCGAGGTTCAAAGTCTTGGTCTTGGTCTTGAGGTTCAAAGTCTTGGTCTTGGTCTTTAGGTTTAAGGTCTTGACAACAAGACTGCCTATTTCCCCTTCTTCTCCTTCTCCTACAAGAATCTATAAGTTTGTCTAAAATTACTATACGTATACATGTCTTCAACGTTAAACCGCGAGTATCATAGGCCTAGGCAGTGCCGGATTTAGACTTAGTGAGGCCCTAAGCAGTGCCGGTGTCCCGAGATATTCTACCCCCCCCCCCTAAAGCGTATCCCCCGGATGGAATAAACCGGTTTAGAGTATCCGGTGGGATGAACCATTCTATCCCCCCGCGATCGTCATACGCATCACGATAGCCTCGACGAAATTCCAGTCAAAATCACCAAAAACAAAGTAAATTGATTTCAGGTCGACGTACAAACTAAAGATACGCAATTCAAAAATTTTATGTGTGCAATAAATCCAAACAGTACGACTGAATACACTTAGAAACCGCCAAAAATGCAAACTAAACCGAATACTCCATTTCGCTAAGGGGGATACGCATGTATGGGGATACTCTATTTCGTGACACCGGCCCTGATCCTAAGCTATATAAAGCTTAGAGGCCCTTGATATAAATTACACCAGAAGGTCTCACAAAACTTTAAAAATAAAGTGAAGGACACTCTTGAGAACTCTACGTACATGTACCCTACTCTACTTTCGTTTGTGTTCGCTGTGGTTTTTATCGATGCTACTGTAACTAAACTGTATTGTAAGTAACAAATCCTGAATTTAATCAGTGAATTCCAACACAATACTTTGACGAGTTTCTAGTAAACCAATTGCAGGAAATAGGGTCCACATTAGGATGTCTTGTTGTCAAGACCTTATACTTCAAGACCAAGACCAAGACTTTGAACCTCAAGACCAAGACTTTGAACCTCGAGACCAAGACCAAGACTTTGAACCTCAAGACCAAGACCGAGACCAAGACCGAAAAAATCACATTCAGGCCAAGACTTCTTTTCCTTAAAACAAATTGTCAAGTCGGACTATTCGCTATTTTAATGAAAACGCGAGTCTTTTATTTTATTCAAGCAAACTAACTTTAAATGCAGACTGCACAGAATTCCGAATTCGTATGTACAAAAGTCCTTTATGCAAAATGTTATTCCAAATGCCTTTTGTATTTTATAAAAACCAATTCGCTCAGAATTTTCTGACCAAGACGTGCCTTGTGGGGCCTCATACAAATTTTGCCATGTGAAAAATACTTTCTATAGGTGCTGAAGTCGCTGGCACACACAACAGCTTTTCAAGCACTGGATTTAAATGTACATATTGTGAGCATTTTGTATATCCTCCCATGGTTTATCAGACCGTCTGGCTCAGAAAAAAGTCTCAGCAGGGCTTCCAGATAGGCCTACAGCATAACTTAGTTGCTGCTGCCGATGGGTTTTCCTGACCAACAAGACTTGTACCCGTCCGTAGGTATTTGTCGTAGGCTATGATGCAAACAGGCTTGATAAATTTTTTAATTCTTGAGTTTTGTTAAATGACTGTTCATATTGACAGCCGGTCTTGGTCTTGGTCTCGCAAGACCAAGACCAAGACTTTGAACCTCAAGACCAAGACTTTGAACCTCGAGACCAAGACCAAGACTTTGAACCTCAAGACCAAGACCGAGACCAAGACCGAAAAAATCACATTCAGGCCAAGACTTCTTTTCCTTAAAACAAATTGTCAAGTCGGACTATTCGCTATTTTAATGAAAACGCGAGTCTTTTATTTTATTCAAGCAAACTAACTTTAAATGCAGACTGCACAGAATTCCGAATTCGTATGTACAAAAGTCCTTTATGCAAAATGTTATTCCAAATGCCTTTTGTATTTTATAAAAACCAATTCGCTCAGAATTTTCTGACCAAGACGTGCCTTGTGGGGCCTCATACAAATTTTGCCATGTGAAAAATACTTTCTATAGGTGCTGAAGTCGCTGGCACACACAACAGCTTTTCAAGCACTGGATTTAAATGTACATATTGTGAGCATTTTGTATATCCTCCCATGGTTTATCAAATCGTCTGGCTCAGAAAAAAGTCTCAGCAGGGCTTCCAGATAGGCCTACAGCATAACTTAGTTGCTGCTGCCGATGGGTTTTCCTGACCAACAAGACTTGTACCCGTCCGTAGGTATTTGTCGTAGGCTATGATGCAAACAGGCTTGATAAATTTTTTAATTCTTGAGTTTTGTTAAATGACTGTTCATATTGACAGCCGGTCTTGGTCTTGGTCTCGCAAGACCAAGACCAAGACTTTGAACCTCAAGACCAAGACCTTGAGCTTCAAGACCAAGACCAAGACTTTTAAAAACGAACTCGAGTGCACTTGAGACCAAGACCTTGGCCTCGAGGACAACAAGTCTGACATCAGGTAGGATAATTTCACTCCTGGTCATGTGGTTTTTCTCTTAAGCGAACCAAGCTAAGTACTCTGACATCAGGGAATTTGGTGAAACTTGATCCCTCTATTTAGGTTTATGGGCGTTGAAGAATTCGAAGTAATAGACTAAGAATACAATTCGTGGTTGAAACGATCGTGCATTCGTACTTTCCAGACGATGCGATCGTAGCCGACAGACTCTACCAAACAGTCCGAACTCTCTGTCTTGTGATGACTTACCCGGAAAATCATGACAAAACGAAGATTCAAGTCAAAGGAACTTGGGGCGAACGATGTCAGGAAATTCTGTTTGTGACCCGCACCGCAGATGAGAACTACTAACGCTTGTTTCAAACGTAACGGACGGCCCGGTAGTCTACGCAAAACCGGGGCGTGCCATTCTTCTTTTTTCACGATGACCACGTGTCTAGCCGACTCCGACGCTGAAGGCTTAATCAACTTTAAACGAAGCATATGCTCTACCTGCTCATCTATCATCGGGAGCAGTGCCAACGGTTGCCTTCGCAATGTCTGACGGACAGGTCGTTCTGCGCCAGTGTCGATCTTGTGTTGTAATTACATCGTTGTGACCGAGGTCCCACTCGTACAACGAAAATGTCTCCTTGTACTTCATGGCGACCTGACGTAACCGTGTTTTTGCTTCCAGAGTAACAGCATCGGCTACTACCGTCCACAGAGAGGACATTAGTTCTTCGTTCTCCTCGTTGGCGAGTTTCTGACAGTCTTCGACCACTTTAGCGCAGTTCGACGTCTGTTCATCCTTCGAGTCTGCTTCTAGAACCGTGACCACATCGATTGCACATTGGACTCCTCTCTTCAACCGGATCGCATTCATGATAGAGTTCAGCAATCTTACGGGCAAATCGATAGCAGACTCCTGTAGGGAAGTTCCTGCGACCAACACGCCGTAGTCCTTCAGCTGAAATTGAGTCGCCCAATTCTCACAAACATCGCCCAATTTCGCCACGATAGCGTATGCTTCGACATTCATTTTGCTCATAGTCGGAATCTTGACATCGCGTGCTGAGACAATCTTGCGGCACTTGACTGGCTGCGATCGGCAATGAATTGAAGTTTCCTGACCATTTATCGTGATCCAACCTTTCCCGAAATGCCATTGCACCTGCTGACTTTCCAGCTACACCAGATCCAAGATTAGTTTTGAAATTTCTTCCGTTACTAGACAAGGCGCATCAAATTAATAACCATTTATTTCACAGGACAGTTTCGTTTCACCTATAACCCGTATTTCTGTACAATTAGCTGCTTTAAGAAGTTGTCGAGAAGACTTGATGTCGATCTTCTTCATCAGTGTAGTTGGAACAAGAGAAGGTTCAAACCCGGTATCAATCAGGGCTAACATCGCTTTCCCGATGACTCGATCCGGCAGATAGGCGTTGCTTCTACCTTCCACATGGTTCGAACGGACAGCCATCTGCGGTTCATCGTTTGCGTCTGATCCAGGCGACCCGGGGCCCGGTTTGGGCAGTCTCGCTCCAAATGAGCGGTTTGACCACACTCATAGTACGTTCGAGAAGCCCGCCAAGTCACCGGTCTAGCCTATTGAGACTCTTCGGTGGTTTCGGGTCGATTTCTAGTCTCTTCTCATAGCCTTCTTGTCGCTGGGGCCGTCGCTCGAGGCTCTTCCTTTAGTTTCGCCTCCCACAACTCCCAACGTTTTCCAAAACTCGTCAAACTTGACGTCGCTGTGGGTCCAACTCCTCTCGGATGAGTTGTCGCATCTTCTCGAGCTGTCCGTCCTCCTCCTTCACTGCCTTAGCTCGAATCGGTCGCCGCTCAAATTGGTCGGGGTCTCTCCGATCCGCCTTCTGGTAACCCTAGAACCTAATCATCAGGTTATACTCATTGTCCAACGTGTCCGGTTGGCGTTCACGAACCTTCATCGCCAGCTCTTTATCTTTGACGGCGCCAATGAATGTCCGTATCGCTATAGCCTCGCAGTGAATAGTAGTCGGCCCTGGAAATGCCAGGATCATTAATCATCTGACATCTTGTACCAGTGCATCAAGTTCCTCACCTTCCTTCTGTGTTCAGGTACTTAATTGGATTTGGTACAAAGTGGTCTGGTTCGACCCCCACATACCTAAGTCTCCGAATCAAGTTACTCCAAGTGACAACGGTTGCGGAGTTGAATTCCCAAAGCAACTGGTTGGCGTTCAATTAGCGCACACATCAGCTGGTTGAGTTTTTCTCCCACCGCCCATTCGTTATGCTTTGCACACACTTCAAATTTTTGCACAAAAGCTTCTACTGCAATTTTACCATTGTACGTGCCCAGTGTGATCCATTGTTGGCTGAAGCGCAAAACAGAATGCTTTGTCTGGTGGGCTGCCGACTTCTCGGGCTCTACCTTTGCGCTAGTCGACTCCTCGCTCTAAAGAATCTTTGATTCTCCAGTCGTTACAGATCGGTCTTCACCAGCTGTCGGCGTCTACGTGGCGGTTGAGGTAGTGATGACCCGTGGAACGGGAAGTCGACAAAACGATGAGGCCCTTGACTGGAGATCATTACCCATCGACTAGCCCTTCACCTTTTCCGGTTCGTCCTTGGCCAATCACTCTATCAACTCGAAACCGTCTTCTTCCGCGCAGTGTCGATCTTTCTGAGACTCTAAGCCCCAGGGTATTCCGGAAACCTTGGGCGCCGTCTCGCACCTCGTTAGATTCCCATCTGTACAGGAAATTCTCAGCGTGGCACTCCGTGACGACTCCACGTTTCCTCGCAGAATGGAACCGAAATCGACTAAACTGCCGGCGGATGACCACGGTTCGGGTGCTTACGAGCAATTTCATCCGAATGAGACCTATACGATGACTACGTCGAGACCACGTTCGACGAATCGGTAAGAGACGTCGTACTCGAATGGGTCGGAATTCAAGTGCTTTGCTCTCCATATGGAAAAGAGACTGAAGATACCGACGTAGAACGGGCGAGACTGCGACGTGCACTGCCGCCGGGGACAGCATACCGAGACGCAGGTCGAATTCCATCGCCCTTTCGCTGAGCAGTCGGTTTTCCTTCTCATAACCAGGACCTCAGTCTAGACACTTAACACTAGTGTTGCTCACCGTGCACTTGTCTCCCTCTCCCTCAGTTTTTCCGATATATTCTCCGTTCATGGAAGTTTGAATTCTATCTCTGAGTCACTTACTTTACTTACTTCTTCAACATCGAAATCGTCTCGACTATAACCGCTCATTTCCAGATCCGACTCACCTAGATCAATAAGGTCATTCGATCGTAGGTGTCCTCTCTCATTCTTTCTTCCTGAACCAACTTCCGGTTCTACTCGTCTCGCTCGCTTCACCGTTTCCACCCCGCTTCCGGTACCACTTGTCGCGACCGTTTCGCCACCTGGCGACCACTCGCTACCACGGTTGTGACCTTTCCGACCGATCGACCAAAAGGCGGACAACGAGTAATCGACACGCGCCATCCGGTTGAGTCGGGCACTCTGCCGTACTGCCGAGGTCACCTCTACTCTACCAGAATTATCGTCTATTGCCGTGGCCGTCGCCAGAGGTCGTTCGGGATCCGCGGCTATTTCAGAGTTCTGCTCCACTGCAACAGTATTTTCGGGGTTGACAACCCAGCCTCTGACGTCACGTTCTCTTACCAGCTCACCTATCAACTCCTTGAACTCCCCTTGCTCTATTTGACGCTCTATCAATTCCGTCATCATTTCATACAGAGCAGAGACGTCGACCATTTTAAAGATTTTATTCCTCACTGAAATAATTTGTATCTATTTCTATTAAAATTGAATAATATACTGCGATTTTCGCAGACAGTAAAATTCACAGTTGCAGCAGTTTCTAAATGGAAATCAAACACGATTATTGGCCGCACAAATAATTTGCCCTTTTTGCGCAAATTCTAGAATCTAATAAACACAAATTTCCATCATTCCGACGCTTGGGCTACTAATTTAAGTTCAGCTTTAATTCACAAGTAATAGCACGAAATAAAGAAATAAAAATCGAAGAGATACCCAACCGAAGAGATCACCACACAGCGCTTCAAAAAAGTGCAGAGGCTTCACAAACGTCGATCGAACAATCAGCTCCAAAGTTGTTGAAAAATCAACCAACACTAACTCAATGAATATGAAATGATTATGAATAAACATTGATTGATTGATTGATTGATTGATTGATTGATTGATTGATTGATTGATTGATTGATTGAGTGAGTGAGTGAGTGAGTGAGTGAGTGAGTGAGTGAGTGAGTGAGTGAGTGAGTGAGTGAGTGAGTGAGTGAGTGAGTGAGTGAGTGAGTGAGTGAGTGAGTGAGTGAGTGAGTGAGTGAGTGAGCGAGTGAGTGATTGAATCTAATGTCGAAACGTTTTGTCAACAACAGAAACTGCTTAAAATGACAATTTCTCAGTTGGCAACTTACAATTTCGATTAAACTTACTCTATGCTACCATAAACAACTGAAATTCTTCTATTTTCCCTCTAATTTTTAGCCTATTGCCTTCTTACATAGCATAACTTTCGCGCGCGAAAGACGGCGCGCTTTTCTAACCAATCCAAAAATTAAGACGTTCCCGCATTAGCTTCTCATTGGCCGCCCATTTTGGCGCGCTTATGATCATTGCTACGACACACAATTACGAGCTTTCACGTTCGCTACAATATCGCCTATATGTCAGCCTATATATACAGTTCACTGTTACTTTGCACCTCCCTCATACGCACTCTGAGAAAATTAAGTCGCGCACTCGTGAGCAGTCTTGTTGTCAAGACCTAAAACCTCAAGACCAAGACCAAGACCTTGAACCTCAAGACCAAGACCAAGACCTTGAACCTCAAGACCAAGACCAAGACCAAGACCTTGAACCTCAAGACCAAGACCAAGACCAAGCCCTTGAAACTAAAGACCAAAACCGAGAAAAATACCAAAAAATCACAAAATCATACTAATCCTTACTAAAAAAATGTAAAGTCGGACTACTCGCTATTTTAATTAAATACTGAATCTTTCTGTGAACTGAGTTTTGTGTACAGTCTTGCAGTGCGAGATATTAGCGTATATATTTAGTGCGCTTACTTTAGTTTCACGTGTATATGTATATATGATAGATGTATAACGTTTAGTTGTACTTAGTGACACGCGTGGCCGGCCGATCTCGGCAGGGGCGCGCTAGGCCTATATGTATATTATTAGAGTTCGCTTATGCGCACAGAAGACAGGTGTGTCAAGAGGCGCGAAGAATTATGCTGACTAGAGAAGTTTGAATTCGAGTGTGTTCGCTGTAGTAGTGTGGCTGACTAGTTGAGTTGTAATCGATTTGAGTTCTGTCTGTTTGTTTCTTATTAAACTAAAGGATATTAAACTGTGTTGCTGATTAGTTCAGGTTATACTTATACGTAGAATTAGTGTTCAAAAGGTGAACGTTAAATAGGCGTTAAGTACGAAGAGAACAAGGATTTAATCAGAAGGATTGTCAACGGAAGGATTGGGTTGACATTATTGGTGGCAGCGGCGGGATGGATAAGAACTCACGGTGGATAAAAACTCACGGTGGAACAGCGTCGGTGTGGATAAATACTCACGGTGGATAAATACTCACGGTGGAATAAATACTCACGGTGGAATAAATACTCACGGTGGATATAAACTCACGGTGGATTAAAATTCACGTTATCACCTCCTTCGGCGGATAGAAGAATCTACGACGGTGATAAAAGAATTTACAACGGTGTTAGAAGAATCTACGACGGTGTTAGAAGAATCTACGCGTTGTTACCGTGTGACGAATTTACGATATCATCGACGGTGGAACACGAGAAACGGTATAAAAATTTCGTTGTTTTCCACGAACAAATATAAAAGAAATCCCGTTTGTTTATCGATTCACACAACAAGAAAAACCGTGACTTCTTTGAAAAGAGAAATCACCAAAGTAAACAAGTAAGATGGAGAAACTAAGTGCTGAAAGACAAGCAGATATTAAGAAGATGTCTACGGAGAGGCTAAAACAGCGTTTGTTGAAAGCCGGTTTTAAAGAAGAACAATTAGAAGGTATGTCACGTGGTGACATGATACAGGAACTCGCTGAAGTGTGGGTGAAAGAAGAAGTAGAAGAAGGTGTAGTTGGCGGTGCCGTAGAAAAGGTTATTGAAAAACCTCCTGCGCCTATGTCTATGGAGATGTTGATGCAGTGGATGATGATGAAAGAAGATAGAGAGGAGAAACGCAGACAGGAAGAGAAAGAGCTGAGACAAGAAGCAGAACGTGTAAGACAAGACGAATTGCGCTTGCAGAGAGAGAAAGAAGAGAAAGCAGAACGTCTGCAGAGAGAGAAAGAAGAGAAAGCGGAACTTGCAAGGCAAGAAGAATTGCGCTTGCAGAGAGAGAAAGAAGAGAAAGCGGAACTTGCAAGGCAAGAAGAATTGCGCTTGCAGAGAGAGAAAGAAGAGAAAGCGGAACTTGCAAGGCAAGAGGAATTGCGTCTGCAAAGAGAGAGAGAAGATAAAGCAGAACAAGTGCGTAAGGCAGAACTTGAATTGCAAAAGAATCAGTTTGAGATTCAGTTAGAACAGTTGAAAAGAGATAGGGAAGATGCTGAAAGAGGAAGATTGGAGCAGATGATTGAATTTGAAAAAGCTAGAAAAAGTGATGAAGAGGTTCGTCAGCAACAGATTGAAGCAAAGAGAATGCGTGAAGAAGAAAAAGAAAAAGCGCGAACGTTAGAGTTAGAACGTGCAGAACAGATCAGACAAGAAGAACTCAAATTTCAGAAAGAAAGTTTGGAAAAGGCAGAGACAGAAAGACAAGAACGTCTGAAACTGGAGAAATCAAAATTGACATTGAAAGAAACGCAAATGAGAGAAGAACGGGAAGCAGAAAGAAGGAAACAGCAAGAAAGTGAAACTTTGGTGTCAAAAATTAAGAAAATAGGTGATGTAATGAAGCATGTATTGCCTCAAATGCCAACTGATATGATGGAGGTGCCATTATATTTTGAAACAGTCGAGAACGCGTTTCGTAGCTTTGCTGTGGAGAAGCCGTTTTGGGTGAAATTATTACTACCATTGATGACGCCGAAAGCTCGAACCGTTCTGAATAGATTGTCATACGATGATCTAGACAATTATGATAGAGTCAAGCAGCACTTATTAAAAGAATTTAAATTGACCTCGAGAGAATACAGAGCCAGATTTGTGGATGCTAAGAAGACGACAGAAGAGACTTATACGATGTTTACGGCAAGACTGAAGAACTTGCTAAACTATTACGTGAGAAGTCGAAACGTGAACAGAGAGTATGATACGCTCTTTGATTTGCTGGTAGCGGATAAGCTGAAAGAATGTTTACCGCCAGGTCCACTACAGTTTGTATTGTCGAAGGAAGGAACTGACTGTCTTCAAGCTAGTGCAGTGGCAGACCTAGCAGACATTCATGTAAACAATCGAATTGGGTTTGCGGTCCCAAATATAAACAGTTATCCTTCTCAACGTTCCGTAAACCACAGCCAGAGTGGAAAGTGGAGAAGTAATCCAGGAACAGGGAATCAGTTCAAAGGTAAAGAAGTCAAGGCTAATGTCCCTGTACCCAATGAGACCAGAGAAGTGACGTTTGGTCGTCAGGGATTTAACAAATCGTCAGCGCCGTTTGCCAAGAGGGAAGGCAACACATCGTTTACGCAGTATAAGAGATATGAAGGAAATGAACAACGAGGTATGGTTGTGAAGCGTTGTCACAACTGTGGTTCAGACAAACATTTGGTTAAATTTTGTCCAGTTCCAGTGGCAGCAGCTAGTTCTAGCAGAAATCAAGAACACACAAGGGTGAATTTGATTCAAGTGGTTAGTGATACAGATAATCAAACCGCGAGTCAAGAAAACCAAGAGACTGAAGTAAAGTCAGTAATGAAATGTGGTATTCAAAAAGAAATTCTATTGGATGCTGAAATTCAGAGAGAAGTCATAGGAAAAGATGACAGTCGAATATTGAAGAAATCGTTCTTGCAATATGTCGAGGTCGAAATTCGTGGAGTAGACGGTAAAGAGCCAGTGAAAGTCAAAGCACTGAGCGACTCGGGTGCAGAGATTCCGGTGATTAGTGAAGAATTACTGGAAGGCATGAAGGTGGAACAAATTGGAAAAGTGAATTTGCAATGTGTGGCAGGAGATGCCATTCCTGCAAAGTTAGTGAAAGTCGATGTTAGACTGTGTGGTAGTGACGTGAAAGAAGAGGGATTTCCGCGTAAAATCCAGTGTTCACTTACACCTTATGTCACTTTGATGTGTGCTAGTATTGCAAAGATGGGCAGTACAGAAAGATTCTTGTTGCATCCAGAGATAATTGCCGAATTAAAAGCCGTACCACAGATGAAAGTTAAAACGATACAAGGAGATGTGAGTGTACGAGCAAATGTAATGACGAGAGCGCAGAGTCGGAAACAGGAAATGGTAGATGTTGATGAGAAGAGTGAAACTGAAAGTTCAAGTGATGAGGAAAACGAAAGTAATGAGCAACGAAGCTTATCGCGAGATGGTGTAATAGCAGAGATGAACGAGCAAGAGATGGCTGCATGCGAGAATGGCACATTAAATGAAACTGAAGAAGACAATGAATGTGATATGGGAATAGGAGACTTGTATAGAGATGAAGAAATGGACGAAGAACAAAAGGTGCAGATTGCCGATTCGAGGAAGTTCGAAGAGCAACAGAGAAAGGATGAATCGTTGAAGCCGTGGTGGAAGTTAGCACAAGAGAAAGAATCTGAATTCTGTGTGATCAACGGTTTATTGCATAAGAAATATCAGATATTAGACCAGACGATATATCAACTAGTGTTACCAAAAGAGAGACGAATTAAAGTGATGGAGTTGGCGCATGAATCAGTGTTTGGAGGACATCTAGGAGAAGAGAAAACAAGAGAACGAATAAAATTATCTTTTGTATGGCCAAAGATGAGAAGAGACATTGTGAAATTTTGTAAGTCTTGCGAGAAGTGTCAACTAAAGGCAAGGAGTTTGGTGATGGATAGAGTGCCCATCACTCCAGTCTCAAGAGAAGAGGTCGCCTTCAGGAGAATGACGATGGACCTCGTTGGCCCGATCGATCCAGTATCTGCTGCAGGTCACAAGTATTGTTTATGCATTGTGGACTCGTGCACCAGATGGCCTACAATCTTCTTATTGAAATCGCTGACAGCGAAGGCTGTGTGTGAAGCGTTGACGGAACTGTTCATGAACGTTGGTGTACCGTCAGTGATTACAAGTGACCAAGGAACGAACTTCACAGCCAGTTTGACAAGAGAATTTCTCAATTTAATGGGCTGTAGTCCACGATTCGACACACCAGGACACCCAGAGGCTGCTGGATTAGTAGAAAGATGGAATCAGACATTTAAAAAGATGATCCATCATGTGATAATAGACAACCCGAGGAAATGGCACAAGATAATTCCTTTCACAGTGTGGGCATTACGAGAAGTGCCGAATGCAACTACTGGAGTATCACCATATATGCTTGTCTATGGGAAAATTCCGAGAGGACCATTGGCAATATTAAAAGAGAGTTGGACTAGAGAAATAAACTTACCACCTCATGTTGGAGTTAAACCAGAAAAGTATTTGAAAGAACTCAAAGAAAATATGGAGAAAGCATTATTGTTTGCAGAATCCTACTCTCGAGAAAAGCAATTACAATACACGAATCAGTATAACAAGAGAGCAAAGCACAAAGAATTTGAAGCTGGTGAGAAAGTCATAGTTTTGTATCCAACGTCAACGAACAAACTTATTTCTCGATGGCATGGTCCATGTACGATCATACATCGAAGATCAAAGTACTCTTATTTAGTCGATATGGGTGAAAATGGTCGAAAAATAATTCACGCCAACAAGATCAGAAAATATATTACTCGAGCATTAAGTTGTGGTTTAATCGTTGAAGAAGATGAAGATTTTGGTTCAGTGGTTGAATTACCAATGAGGAATGAGGTTCAAGATGACAAGAATTCACTTAACCTCGATCCTGAACAAATTAGCCATTTGACAGTAACTCAGCAAGAACAGTTGTTGAAAGTTTTGAACAAATACTGTGACAGATTTTCAGAAAAACCCGGATTATGTACATTGGTTGAACATGAAATTGAACTAAAACCAGGATTTCGTGGAAAGGAATTTGCAGCATATCGAATTCCTTTGATTTATCGAGCAGAAGTGGAACGTCAGATCAAAGAAATGTTAAAAAGAAACATTATCAAACCATCATCGAGCAGAATGGCAAGCCCTTTGGTTATTGTTAAAAAGAAAGACGGATCTTTAAGACTTGCCTGTGACTACAGATACATTAACTCATTCACAGTGGATTGTAAATATCCTATGCCGATTGTCAGAGACGTTTTAAACAAAGTTGGAAAGTCTAATGTGATTTCTATTTTGGACTGTCGAAGTGCTTATTGGACTTGTCCTGTAAAACAATCTGATCAATGGAAGACAGCTTTTGTAACACATAATGGACTGTATGAATTTACTCGTGTTCCTTTTGGAATGATAAATTCAGGCCGAACTTTTGTTAAGGCGATAAATTTAGTTTTACAGCCTATAAGTGACTTTGCAGAACCATATGTTGATGACATTGCTGTGCATTCTGACAGTTGGAAAGTTCACTTGCAGCATCTAGATGCATTTTTGATGCAAATGAGATTGCATAACGTTACTTTGAATTTGAAAAAATGCATATTTGGTAAGAGTGAGGTAAGGTTTATCGGTCATGTGGTTGGGTCTGGTAAGATAAAGATGAATCCAGACAGAATTGAAAGTTTGACTAATTTGAAGATCCCAGAAACTAAGAAGCAAGTTAAGCAACTGCTTGGATTTTTTAATTATTACAGACAGTTTATTAAGGACTTTGCACAGATTGCGAAACCTTTATCTGATTTAACTAGTAAACGTGTTTCTGATAAGATTGATTGGACTGTTGAACATCAGCAAGCATTTGATTTACTTAAAGAGGCTGTGCGATCCAAAGTAGTGTTATATGTTTTTGAAGTGGGAAAACCATTCAATTTGTACTGCGATAGTAGTGACTTTGCAGTCGGTGCTGTTTTAACACAGATGGACGACAAGGGAATAGAACGCCCTGTGTCATTTATCAGTCAGAAATTAACTGATACCCAGAAGAGATGGGCTACTGTGGAAAAGGAAGCCTATGCTATTGTTTGGGCTCTAAACAAGTTAAAAGAAATTATAATTGGATCAAAAATTTTCATTTTTACTGATCACAATCCTCTTACATATTTGACTGAGTCAATGTCTAAGTCTGCTAAACTTGTGCGTTGGGCGTTAGCCTTACAAACTTTTGATGTTGAGGTGAAGTACAAGAAGGGCAGATTGAATGTTATTGCTGATTGTTTGTCAAGGTTATAAGTAATCGTAAGACTGTTTATTAATTAGTTAGATATAATATTATATATGTTTCATGTATTTTGGTAATTTCGCAAATTTTGAAATTTAATTTGCTCAATTCCAGAAAAAGGAAGGAGGTAATGTGAACTGAGTTTTGTGTACAGTCTTGCAGTGCGAGATATTAGCGTATATATTTAGTGCGCTTACTTTAGTTTCACGTGTATATGTATATATGATAGATGTATAACGTTTAGTTGTACTTAGTGACACGCGTGGCCGGCCGATCTCGGCAGGGGCGCGCTAGGCCTATATGTATATTATTAGAGTTCGCTTATGCGCACAGAAGACAGGTGTGTCAAGAGGCGCGAAGAATTATGCTGACTAGAGAAGTTTGAATTCGAGTGTGTTCGCTGTAGTAGTGTGGCTGACTAGTTGAGTTGTAATCGATTTGAGTTCTGTCTGTTTGTTTCTTATTAAACTAAAGGATATTAAACTGTGTTGCTGATTAGTTCAGGTTATACTTATACGTAGAATTAGTGTTCAAAAGGTGAACGTTAAATAGGCGTTAAGTACGAAGAGAACAAGGATTTAATCAGAAGGATTGTCAACGGAAGGATTGGGTTGACACTTTCATTTTATTCAAACAAAACAACTCCAAATGCAAACTGCAGAGAATTCCGAATTCGTATTTACAAAAGTCCTTCATGCGAAATGTTATTCCAAATGCCTGTTGCATTTCATAAAAAAACAATTCGCTCAGAATTTTCTGACCAAGACGTGACCTGTGGGGCCTCATAAAATTATGCCATGTGAAAAATACGTTCTACAGTAATGAATTCACTAGCACACAGAGAAGCTTTTCAAGTACCGGATGTAAGTGTACAAATTGTGAGTCTGTTTTGAAATCATTCCATGGTAAATAACCGGAAGTCAAAATAAATGTCCAAAACAACAGTAAAGCCTCACTCACACCGTTGTATTTGTAATTATTGGAAAAAAATTAAAATCCTTGCGTTTTGTTAAATGACTGTTCATATTGTCAAAAGTCTTGGTCTTGGTCTTGCAAAACCAAGACCAAGACCTTGAGCCTCAAGACCAAGACCAAGACCTTGAGCCTCAAGACCTAGACCAAGACCAAGACCTTGAACCTCAAGACCAAGACCAAGACTTTTAAAAACTAACTCGAGTGCACTAGACACCAAGACCTTGGTCTCGAGGACAACAAGACTGCTCGTGAGCACTTCATGGCCATGACTTGCCTTCGGGAAGTTGGAATTCAGAGCTTTCCTTTGCAGCCAAAACCGACTATGTATTAGCAAACGTGACGCACTAGAAATGTGGGATTGACCGTGTTATTTCATTGTATTTTAGGCAGTTATATCGCAATGAAACTTTCGTTCGACGGTTTCTATAAATAAATAGAGTAATGTACACGTTTTTGTATAACGCCCGTATGGCCTCGACCCTGCATAGTGTTTAAATCAATTTATCGGGTGACATACTTCACCGCTGCCCCGTTTGATATACCCCGTGATCGATCGAGTCAGTCGATCAAGTCGATCGAAACTCGGCCAAGTCGAGTCGGTCGAAAAATCTTCGACTCGATCGACTTGCAAGTCGAGTCGATCATATGTTTTGACAAGTCGAGTCGATCGTTGTTTCCTCGACTCGACTATGAAATATTTTCTTACTATTTTCTTTCGGCTACTTCACAAAATGACCCACATGATGTGATAACGTAATGCTTTGTATACGCACAACTACCGTATTAACCTGATTTGAAGTTCAGTACAAATTATGAGCCTTTTGGTGATTTCGTATAGTTGAAGCTGCAGATACTTTTTTCGCAGTTTTACGGTGAAAATGGAAAGATTAAGATGCGTTAAAAATGCGCAAGTTTCAGGAAATTTCAGCTCTGTAGTCAGTTATTACAACAATCTCAAAACGTTCGAATGTCTGTATGTTAGGACGACCCTGAATGCTTCGATTTTGGCCATGAGCAGTGGCTCGGAAAGTGTTTAAAAGTTGCGTTAGCTAATCTCAGCCAAGTAGGCTACCGACCTAAGTTGGGATAGAATTATACATTAGGCCTATATCCGATATAAATCATATAACCAAAAAGAATATTTTGTCATTTTTTACAATCAGTGGAAAAGTTTATTATACATGGCCTACATATTCATGAAATGAAACGCGTCTATAGCACAATAAGTCAATTACTTCTTTAGCAAGCATCAAATACAAAGCGCCAGCTAAAAGTTGTGTGAGCATGCTTCTACCTGGGCGCTACAGAGCCAAAGTATGAGCATAGGAACCTTTGGCGCCATGGCTCCCGGGCCCATGGCCAAGAGATACAGTCCAAGTCGACAAAGTCGACCAAGTCGATCGTTTATTAGCCAAGTCGATCGAGTCGACGAGAGGTCGACTAGTCGACAAAGTCGATCGAGTCGATCGTCGGCCGAGCCAAGTCGATCGTAGCAGTTCGACTCGATCGATCACGGGGTATACCGTTTGAGGGGTTGACACGTACGCCATGCAGTAACCTCGTGTACAGAGCGTTGCTGTTTTGCTTTGTGTTGTGAGGAATATTGGGGGAGGGTAGTGGTAACATCACTGCCGTGAAGAGCAGTAGGTAGCGGGATCGCTTCCCGCAACCCTGTCTAAGGTCCACTCAGCCTATCGCTCGCGAGATGGCGCGTTGCGTGAAAATGAGATGTAGGACGTGATGGGCGCCTTGCAAGGCTGCCGTAGGCCCTATACAGTTAAAATTCGACTCCTGTAATAACTTGTGATCATCCGTTCATACTGATTTGTAATCATACTGCGTAATTGTCAGTTTGAAAATATTAAACGAAGATTATTATTATTATTATTATTATTATTATTATTTATTATTATTATTATTATTATTATTATTATTATTATTATTATTATTATTATTATTATTATTATTATTATTATTATTATTATTATTATTATTATTATTATTATTATTATTATTATTACAGAACCGGAAGATAGAAAGACGTAGGCAACAGTACGTGGGGAGAGCGACGTGACTCAGGTCGTTCGACGTAACTCATCAGTCCGTAGGCAACACTGGCTCAGAGAGCGTTGCATCGTTAATTTATAGCCTAACAAAGAAATTCCAGAGCCCATAAAATCACCACAATAGGCCTATATTATTTACAGGACCGTACGGGCGTGCTTGACCTTCCTCTACTAAGTAGGCCTCTTAATCGTCCTTCCTACGCATTCTAGAGTAAAATAACTTGACAAAATTAATCGTGTTTGTTGAAACGCTCGACCGATCAGTAGGAACAAGCCCAACTGTGAGTTGTTTTCGGTCACTGCGCAAGCGTATTAGGTTATTAAAGGTATGGTACCCGGTACCTGTAAGGCTTTAGATGCATGAGTCAAATGCATGCAGATAGTCAGTACCTGTATATAACGAAGCGATAGATAGAAGTTAAATCGGGAGCTTTTGAAGCAGATAACGAAACCAGCGATAGACGGATTGGATGTCCCAACCCAACTCACTGGTAAGCCGAATGTTTGTGATAAACTTGTCACGTTTCAATATCGAGATGAACTAATGAACCAATTAGCGGCGAGGTAGAGGCCTACCCAGATGGTTATCAAGAGTGGTGTTAAGTATTTTATTGCCGTTATGTAGTGATTGCAGATATTGTCAACGCTTGTGCGAGTCACACCTTTTCCAGGTATGTTTCAGTTTGAATCATTGTCATGGTTTATCCTGTTGAACCGTAAAAAACTTAGGCCTATAAGTAGCTCTACATGGTGTACAGGCATCTAAATTAAATTAAATCAGAGTAAGACACAGGAAATGTTAATAAGATCCAGAAGGGGTGGGGTGTTCACGGGGAGATACCTGTTATACCAGGTATCTCTAGAGTGGAAGAAATGAGGGTGTTGAGTGTTACGTTTACTGAAACACTTGCTTTTGTTAAACATAATGACCGCGTCTGTTGCAGGGCAAGGCAGTCCCTCTATGCACTACGGGTGATGAAAGCCGACCGTCTTAAAGGCCCAAACGTCTTTGATGTTGCAAGGGCGACGACAGTGGCATGCATGCTATATGCAAGCCCCGCATGGTGGGAATTTGCATCCCAGCATGATAAAAATAAACTCCAAGCCATTATAAACAAGATGACTAGGCAGGGGTACCTGCCGGAGGGTGGGCCAACGTTTGACCAACTCTGTAGGAAAGCGGATGTCGGCCTTTTCACGGGGGTCTTATACAACCCTGGTCATGTACTCCACAAATTGTTCCCACCCAAGAAACCTAAAAATTATGTTCTCCGGCCTCGGTCTCACGATAGAGTGCTTACTCCTCTGGACAATAACATGAGGAAAAATTTCATTGGAAGAATACTATATTCATATTGATTGTAATACTGTTGTTTTTTAACTGTTGCATTATGTATTGTATTATTTCAGTGTCTCGCAAACTTTTTTAACTCCCGGCACACTCAGCAGAGCAAATTTTTATCGCGGCACACCAGTTAAAATTTATTAAAATTACAAAACCAACAGCAATAATTTGTTAATGTAAATGTAAATGTAAATCTCCGAAATTTCTCAGTGCCACACAAAAGCCACGTCAGGGAGACAAGCTTATTCACCGGCGCTAATTTTCAGTTTGTCACGTTTTAAGCTTGTAATTTTAGTCCAGTAATAGCGAAACAAAAGCAGATTTTAAATTGACTAATCATCACTAGTCTAATGCGATGAATGAGCTTGTTTATGAGAGCATACATGTATTAACTCAAGGCGAGGTTTGATAGCCGAAAAGCAGACACGCATTTCATCATCCACCATCTGTAGAACAGAAAATCTAACTTCGCAGATATACGAAGATCCAAAAGGCAGCAAACACTTGATTGCTTTCGTGATAAAATCTGAATATTGGCTTAGAATTGAGATCCAAAAAGCTGACAACTCTTGATCAACAAAAGAGCCTCTGTGAACCAGATCGTTCTTAAGATCGATGAGACTCTCTTCTTCAGCCATCGTCAGACCCGTACATTCGTGATTTAGGAATGGATTGATGACCATTCATACTCTTTTATTTCCAGTGATGGAAAGTATTTGGCAATGCTAAAGCGAGATTATCCAGCGTCTCCCTAATTTTCCTCATTATTAGCTCTTGTGTGGAGAAGCATCAATGCCTGGAAAACAATCAAGCTGTGAATTGCTTGTATTCTTAATCCACAGTTGCAACTTTTCGTTGAATGCCTTCAGTTTCCCTTATGTTTTCTTTTGCACCGCGAAGACTCAAATTTAAGGTGTTTAACCTTTCGAAAAGGTCGTTGAGGAATGAAAAAGTAGAACAAACGTTGTTCAGTTATAGTTATGCTGGCATCTCCGTAATAATGTCACTAGAGTTTTTACTTTTGATCACATGACATCGAATAACTGTGTAATGAGAAACTATTCTTAAAAATGAAAACATTAAAAAGCCGAAATTGTATTTATGAAATAATTTCTTATAAAGTCAATAAAAGAGACCAGCGAATTTTAGGTTTCTCTCGCGGCACACCTGAAATCTCACACGGCACACTAGTGTGCCGCGGCACACAGTTTGCGATACACTGTATTATTTTATGCATGTACACTGGAGTGCTAATCTGTTGCAACCGGTTAATAAAGAAAATACTTACTTACTTACTTACTTACTTACATGAATATGCACTCTTACTGATAACTTAATTTTATACAAGTTATAGGGGTAATATGAATTCATAGAGCGTGCAGAATGTGAATTTGAATATTATTCGCCTATAAATATGAATTCAGTGTGCTTAATATGAATATGTGCATCTGTTGATGTAGGCCCCTATTGTGGACTCATAGCTCTGCATGTACGCATAAAGTAAGTAAGTATATTCTTTATTAACCAATTGCTAATCGCACTTTGGTGTACAGGCATCTAATAAGCACAGTTAAAAAGTATACTAGGCCTACATCATAAGAATAAGTTTATCGCAGTGTATGCGTGCATGGGATAATTTATGCATAGTAAGGGCTACCAAATAAAAACGTTTCGAATGCTCATATGTAGGCCTAGTACAACAACATACTGTCCGCCGTTTCTTAGAAAACCGATCTCAGCATATAGGCCCCTAGCTGTGTATGCGTTTCGTCATGTTACGCACTGTTTCGTAGACTGTATGGCCCTGTAATACTGTAATACTTACCAATACTGTCATGGACTCGTGTGTATGCCATACGCCACGTAGGCCAAATGCCTAAATCAAGGTCTTAGATCATAGTGATGAAATTGAATAACATATCGCTATAATAGGGATAAATCAACCACAAATAAGACAATAACCAAAATTAGTTATTCTTTTCACTAACTTCACTGTAGGTATACTAGTACTACTGCTGTTTGTGTACGACCTACAAAAACTAAACAATGGCATTTGATATTTATGCATGCAATACAACTCATCACAAAATAAACATGAATGCTGTAAGAATGAAACGATAAATCACAATGCTATAATTTCAGTTATTTCTCAATCAGATTTAACACATGTCACGTTGCATACTTGTATTGCATGCAGCGACTCAGACTTATTCACTTACAGTACATGTACTTAAAACAATACCATATGGCATTATAGAGTTTTCTTTCTAGCCTTTTGTTCAGCAAAATCTCAATCATCTTTGCAACCTTAATCATCCTTGCACGCTCATTCTCAATAGACAGCAGTGACATAATAAATTGCGCTTCTCAGATAGTTTTTAAGGATTTTCGAGCGTTCGCATGACGCAACTTTCACAGGAATTGTCAAAAAAAGCATGTATGCTGAACAAACGTCACCAAAAGAAGAATCCAAGGCGTGGTGTTCGACCACTAAGAGTTCTGCTGCTTCATAAACAGTAGACTGTCAACAATTCCTTGCGAAGACATGCCCGAAATAACATTATCTGGTTCGGAAACTCTGCTGATAAATCACAGTAATACTTGTTGCGCAGTTGTTGACAAGCATCAAGTAATGCGTCATCAGATGCCGTTGTCAAAAATGCTGGAGAAAAAAGTGTGAACAACGAAACGACAGAATTTATACCGATAAATTGTTGCTGCATGACTGCACGCCCTGTCAAAAGTAGCAAGATAAACAGACTGTCTGTACCGACCCTGTTCCAGAAATTGCCGTCCCTCTCTGTCTCTGTCTGTCTCTGTCTGTCTCTGCCTGTCTCTGTCTGTCTGTCTGTCTGTCTGTCTGTCTGTCTGTCTGTCTGTCTGTCTGTCTGTCTCTCTCTCTCTCTCTCTTTCTCTCTCTCTCTCTCTCTCTCTCTCTCTCTCTCTCTCTCTCTCTCTCTCTCTCTCTCTCTCTCTCTCTCTCTCTCTCTCTCTCTCTCTCTCTCTCTCTCTCTCTCTAAAAGACGTCTCAGGGCTGTTTTCGACGATCTGTCTCATCCTCGGTTTTCACCATGCCAGTGGGGCCCGTAGAGTAATGGATAACACACTGGCGTGAAGTGCAGAAGGTACCGAGATCGAATCCCATAGCCCTCCATAAGGTTTACTCAGCCTTCTACTCGCTAGATGGCGGCGGTAGTTAAGTGAGTGTTATGCCGTGATTGGCGCCCTGCGTGGCTGCCGTTAAAAACAGCTGTATTCGACTCCTGTAAAACTGTTATCATGTGCTTCTACTGTATGCGTGGCTGCCGTTTCTACTATATGTATGTTCACTGTACAGCGCAGTTCGGTTAGCAGGTGCTTAATTAAAGAAAAGATATTACTATTTTTTGTTTAACGCCCGAGGTACGAAAATCCCTCAGGCTCTAAGAAACTATAAAAAGAAGTGTATTTAAGCTTGGAGCACGCCGTCCTCGTCTTATTATTATTATTAGTCCATGCTTCACTTGAACTCTAATCGACCTCTGCAATTTGCTTCTTATCGGTCTTCCTATTATAAGATCCGTCTCATGCCTCTGCAGTCAGTCCTAAATGCTGCTGCGAGATTAATAGCACGTCTGCCACACTACTCACGCATTTCGTCCTTCATATCGATACAGCTGCACTGGCTTCCTCTCTCTGCACGTATTTATCTCAAAATCATCATTCTGGTGTCCAGGGCTCAGCGGGGTCTCGCTCCTAAATATTTAATTGATGTAATTCACCGGCCTCTTTCTGTATCCTTGCATCGTCCACTTCGCTCCTCGAACAGATTTGATCCTAGAGTTCCTCATACTAGAATAGCTATGGCGCAGTCCCGATCTTTTGCCTCAATTGGTCCCTCTCTCTGGAGTACACTCTCTCCTTCTACTCGGTCTCAAATTTTAATATGTAACCCCTCGTCTTCTTTTGCTGTCCACAAGAATTATTCTTTTCTTCTGGTCTTGCGCACTGGAAGCGGCTCTGAACTGTTCACCCCACTAGAGGCACTTTAGAAATGTGTAAGCACAATACAATACAATACAATATATGATTTTTAAAATGATCTAAAATGATTTTTTTATGTTTTAGATCTCAAAATGTTGCTGAAACCAAATGCCTTTGGCGTGCTGCTGTGCTGTTTTATGCTTTTTGCTGACAACTGCTCAGCCATTGAATTTCCCACACTGCAGAGCTTTGCCAGTGTCTTCGATCGGTTGGGAGAACTAATGTCTAAATCTAAGAAATCAGACACAAAACCAAATCCGGTGAAATCGCAGAGGATGAAAAGGCAGTCGACAGACATTGGTGATGAAAGCACCAACCCTTATGAAATCAGGACCACGAGGTAAGGGGCCATCCATATATAACGTACGCAAAAATCCGGGAAAATTGGACCCCCTCCGCCCTGTTCGCAAGCGTACTTTCTTCCACACCCCCCCCCCCGCGTACGAACACTTGACGCACCCCCCCCCCGAAGACCAGCTGCAGAAAGTGTCTCGAAAGTCTGCACTTTAGGCCAGATTGAAGGATGAGTGAGGGCCAATATAGACAAATTATAGGTGTCTCGTTCACAGCACAGAATAACTGGACATGGCTTTTATATAATGTAATAAAATGCCATCGGACGACTATAGGACAATACAGAGTTATAAATAGGCTATTGTGGACGTCATAATTAGAAATTTATTTTGCGTACGTACACTTTTGTCCCCCCTCCCCCCGTTCGCACCCGTACACAAAATCGCCAAAATCCCGACCCCCGACCCCCTCATTGCGTACGTAATATGTGGACGGCCCCTAGGCTATGTATGGAGCTGTAGGTAAGATAAGGTAAGGTAGGTTATGCCTAGCAAAGGAAGTTGCCATGTAGGCCTAATTATTTTTAGCATGTTTCAACATCATGATTCCTTCAATGTTTGTTAGCTCTCTTGCTGCTGGAACCATTTTGTTACTTTCCAGACAGCAACGTCTGGTTCATTCATTCATTCATTCATTCATTTTTAAAATTTAATATAGCGCCCCCTCAAGTTACCTACTCAGAAGCGCTCCGAGCCCAACCACGGCAATATAAACTGGACTTAAGTAACTTATAAAACATAAGCGAACTAGTCTTAGGCAACAGGCATATCTGCAATGGGAGTTGATTCCAGACCACAGAGAAAGCACGACGCTGCCTATGTGTGCGGTGGTAGAACGAGGAACCAAGAGCTCAGCCGCAGAAGAAGAGCGAAGGGTTGGTGGGTCCAAATTGGCCCACAATGTGCCATTGATGACAACTGAAACCTAGTAGATGTGTAAGGGGGCTTTGAGCGCAGGGCCCTCTGAGGGCCCCGAGACCAATGGGCCCTTACAGCAGATCGACCTTCAAAGGGTCTCCAGAGGCCTACGAACCCATATAGCATATCCACTTTCTCCTGTGTATTTTAGAACAAAATATGCGGGCCCTTAGCGCAGGGCCTTCAGAGAGGGTCCTGAAACCCACGGACAATTATAGCCAATCGACTTCCAGGCAGTCCGTGGAATCCACGAACGCTTATAGCTTAGAAGTCCTCGAGTGTGACAACTTTCACAGTGTGACGATAATATCTGTCACAAGTGTCACAGTGTCACACTAAGCTAGGAGCGTCTTCCTGCAGAAGCATCTTAAGTCGTTCAGAATTTTTTCCATTTAAATAAATGAATAGGTTGTGGTATACATAAAACATAATGTTAGGACAAAACTTTTGCATTTGGCTCGGTATAGGGAAAACAACCCTCTGCTGTCGCAGGTGCATTGGGGAGTACTGTTTCAAGCATTTGGCACGACTGCGAAACGGTTGTGGGACAAAACCATGTGCCAAATGTGGAAGGGGTATAAAAACACACGTGGGTGAGTGTATGAAATGTGGTTATTTCGCTAAATATTTGAGAGCTCGACGAGGTGGGTTAGTTCGCGAATTTAATAAAGAATGGAAACGTCTATCATCTATTTCAATAGACTAGATAATAAAAAATTTCTATTTAAAGAAATGATAAACTTATTATATTAGAGAAAAGTTTGCCACAGTAATATAAACTAATTTATTACTATGGCATTGTCTACGAATGAAAAAATTGAACAATTGTTGGGTGAGTTTACTGGTCCCCCCGCTCTTCGAGCTATTCTACAGAATATCTTAGACGAACCTATCCCAGATGCAGTCAAAAGGCGCTTACTACAGCCACTGCTTCCAAGGCCAATTCCTCCAGTGCGCAAGCGCAAAGGGGCAAAACGTAAAGCCCTTCTGGCAGAATTCGACCCACTCCTACTTAAGAAGGATAGAGGTGGACCACCACCCTTTCTAGTACACAAAGAGCTCGCCAATCAGCTTCTGAGAGACTTCCGTGCAGAAGTACCTCTTAACCACAGGCTGGAAAGAGATGCGTTGGCTTTCTTGAGTGCAAAGGAGCACAGCATTGAGGCGCAGCTCAACGAAGAGCTCTTGAAATATGGCGGTTTGAAATACTCTCAAGTGTTGACAGTTGAGTTGGAAAAGTTGGCACCGACCGTTGATAATGTGTATGGTGGCAATGCGCCCCCGGGCATCATTACTAATACCGCCTACTTTCGAAGCACAGCAGTCCCAATTACCACTGCGGGTAAAGTCCAAGGGGCTATACGGAAGGCCAAAGCCGAAGTACTAAAACTCCTCGAGGACTACACCAATGAAGGGTCGGGGTGGAGAGTGAAGCGGGTCGTAGCGCTGGACCTCAGTTTTGCAAGATATAAGCCTTTCCGAGGTAAGAGCTACTTTCCCACACCAAAGTACATACCCCCTCGTACGGTTATTAATGTCAAGAATGAAGACAATCGTTGCTTCGAGTGGGCCATTTTAAGCGCCATGTATCCAGTAGAAAAGGACCCTCAACGCCCAACTAAGTATCGAGCCCACCTCCACGAACTAAACTTCGACGGTATAGAATTTCCGGTGAAGGTCACAGATATCGGTAAGTTCGGACGTCAGAACCCGATGGTGTCCATATCGGTCTTTGGATGGAATGAAGGGCTGTATCCAATTTATGTCTCAACCGAGACTAGAGTTCACAATATTGATCTTTTACTGTTGGCCAGCGACGTAAATGAAAATTTACCTTTACAGAATTATCACTATGTCTGGATCAAGGACTTGGCCCGAATGCTGTACAAAAATAACGATCATAAAGAGAGAAAACACCCATGCCGTCGCTGCCTACACATATTCTGTAGACAAGACTTGCTGGATGCTCATATCAAAGATTGTCAGGGCATTAGTCAGAAGCCTCAGCGGATTGAAATGCCTGCGGAGGATGAAAATATCCTCAAATTCCAGAACCATCGCAAACAGATGCAAACCCCATATATCATATACGCAGACTTTGAGGCGTTGAACATACCAATCGAAGGTGCAGTCATGAACCCCAGCAAGAGCAACACCAGACAGATAGCTGAGCAGAAACCGTGTAGCTTCTGTTATATAGTGGTTCGATACGATGGCCGCACCAAGAAGCCGGTGCTATATCGTGGAGAGAACGCCGTGCAACAATTCCTACAACGAATACAAGGCGAGCTGGACTCTATCAAACAAAGGCTGGCCACCCCAGCTAAGATGGTTATGTCAGCGGCCGATCGCCAATCATTCCGCGAAGCCATCGAATGTCACATCTGCGGAAATGCTCTCGAAGCGGATAGAGTTCGGGACCACTGTCACATTACCGGTAAGTACCGAGGTGCCGCTCATAACGCCTGCAACCTCAAACTTCGAATATATCCAGATAAGTGTAAGGTACCGGTGGTCTTCCACAATCTGCGAGGTTACGACAGCCACCTCATAATGCAAGCGATAGGTAGCTGTGAGGCCGCACAGGATGAGGAAACTGAAATTAACTGTATTCCAAACAATATGGAGAAATACATGACATTTAACATTGGTCAACTACAGTTCATCGATAGTCTCCAGTTTCTAAACAGCTCGTTGGATAAATTATCAGGAAATCTGTCGTTAGAGGATCTTAAAGTCACAACGACATATATAAACGAAAACTTTCTTCACAATGAAAGGACAAAACTAGATCTGTTGAGACGAAAGGGCGTATATTGTTACGAATACATCCATGATTACCACCGCTTCGAAGAAGACCGACTTCCACCCAAGGAAGCGTTCTACAGCAAGCTCACACGAGAGAGCATTTCTGACGAGGATTATCAGCACGCACAACGAGTGTGGGACGAGTTTGACTGTAAAACTCTGGGCGACTATCACGACTTGTATCTCCGTACGGATGTACTTCTACTAGCCGATGTCTTCGAAACCTTCAGATCCACATCGATGAAACACTACAGTCTGGACCCGGCTAACTACTTCAGCCTACCAGGAATGGCCTGGGACGCTTTGTTGAAAAAGACAAAAATCGAGCTCGAACTTTTAACAGATATTGACATGCATTTGTTCGTAGAGAAAGGTCTCAGAGGCGGTATTTCGATGGTATCTAAACGCTTCGCAAAAGCCAACAACCCGCAATGCCCAGATCATGATACCACGAAGCCAGAAAACTGGATCATGTATCTCGACGCGAATAATCTTTACGGCTGGGCGATGCAACAGCCACTGCCAATTGGAGGATTTAGCTGGGAAAGTCCAACTCTCGACGAAGTGTTGGAAACTCCAGACGACGCGCCTGAAGGCTTCCTGCTCGAAGTCGATCTCGAGTACCCGGAGCACCTCCACGATGCTCATAACGACTATCCCCTAGCACCGGAGACCCTGACAGTCCAAGAGGAGTGGTTGAGTGACTATCAGAATGTGCTTATGAACGAGTTGGAAAGCAAGTTCACAAAGCATGTGAAGTTAATACCAAGCCTACGACCTAAGGAGCGGTATGTGGTCCATTACCGAAATCTCAAACTCTACCATTCGTTGGGCCTACGAGTTTCTAAAATCCATCGTGCCGTTAAATTCAGACAGGAGGCATGGATGGCTCCATACATCGAGATGAATACGAAATTGAGAGCGAAGGCAACGTCGGAGTTTGAGAAGGATTTCTTCAAACTGGCTAATAATGCGGTCTTTGGAAAGACCATGGAAAATCTTAGAAAAAGAATCAGAGTTAACCTGGTACCGACCTCAAAAGTTGGCAAACTTCGTAAACTAATTGCTGACCCGGCCTACATATCACACAAAATCTTCAACGACCAACTCGCCGCGATTCACAGTTTGAAGAACAAGCTCAAGTTAAACAGACCTGTATATGTCGGCCAGGCTGTCCTCGACCTCAGCAAGCATCTGATGTACGACTTCTGGTACAACGATGTGAAAAACGAGTACGGAGAAAAAGCCCAGTTGCTATATACAGACACTGACAGCCTGTTATTTCAGGTGGAAACTCCGAACGCCTATACCGATATGTGGAATAAAAAACACCAATACGACCTCTCAGAGTTTCCAAGAGACAGCCCCTACTACGACGTCGAGAACAAGAAAGTCGTGGGCAAGTTCAAAGATGAATGTAACGGAGTTGCCATAGCCCAATTCGTGGGACTGCGCCCGAAGATGTACTCGATCTTAAAATCGGGTGGTTCAGAAATCAGGAAAGCAAAAGGCGTTCAGAGAGCAGTTGTGAAGAAGGATCTGCACCACGAGCTATACAAGGAGTGCCTGTTCGAACGAGAAGAGATGCGGCACACACAAGTCGTGATTAGAAGCCACGACCACCAGATCGGAGTGTACGAGCAGAATAAGATCAGCCTCTCTCCATTAGACACAAAAAAGTGGATATCTCCGGACGGGATAACAACGCTGGCATATGGGCACTACAAAATCAACGACGGTTGAGTATTCTATCGGGGGGTAGCTCAGTGCCCATAGGCACCAGAAGCAGCTCCTCACGTACAAAACCGCGGCCAGGCCCATCAACTAGATGGTATAAAGCCGGTTTACCAGCCTGCCGAACAACATCCAAAATAGCGTGGATGGTGAGCGACCAGTTAGGATCGGTGGCACGTTTGCTTCCACCTTCGAGCTCGCCGGGAGCGTACAAATAGCGGACGAGAACGTCGTGTCCGAGAATAGGCTCATCCATTCCCCACAAACGAGTTTTCATTTGTGAATGAGAGGGCTTCTGTGTCACTTTAGCAGCTTTCATCGCTTCAACCGGCTTCATGTCGAGCAAGCGCGTCGGCTCATCGTTTAGTGTAGCTACAACTTCGGGCAATCGTCGAACCCATTCCACTGACCGTTCTGATGACCCCCTTGCATCCAGGAGCAATTCCTGAGCGTATTGAGCACCGAAGAGTCGCTCATCTAGAGTACGGTTAAAGCGTTCAACGATGCCCTGTTGGCGATGATTTCCGGCCTGTCCGCGTCTTACAAGAACGTCGTGCTTCGCCAGCAACGGTGTAAAATCACCCATAAATTCGCGTCCAGGATCGACCTGAAAGAGTCGAGGCCAAGTTAATGGGCCCCTCTTATAGATCCGGTTTAAAGCGGCGGCGACTTCGGTCGCACTTTTGTTGATCAACGGTTCAGCTTCTTTGTATCGTGAGGCAACATCAACAACAGTGAGAGCGTATTTATAAGTCTTTCGACCTACTTTATCGTGAGGTAAAAACAAGAGATCGGCTTGGTGTACCGCGTTTGGTCGATTTTCATCGAACTTTGGACGCGGTATGCGGCGTGGAACGGGAAGATAAATCTGCCACACAGCTTGTTTCTTCAACCAATCACGAGCCTCCGCCTCTGAAACTTTGGCGGCTGAGGCTAGTTTCTTCACCGCAGCCTTACCTCGCCAGTAACCTCTAGGGCTGTAATAGACGGCTGAAAGGTGCTTAGACATTTCAGTAATACTATATATTACAAACAGGTAAACACATACACAAATGAATTTCATTTGCGTTTTCGCTGGCTCGTTCTGACACCCATCCCCAGCCTCGACTTCGCTGACATAATGGCCGATACCAGCCGCGCATCCTTCTTCTCATAATCCGGAGTTTCATCGGTGAGTGCGATCTTCGACGCGGCTGCAGCGAGGATGTCATCTGCGTGGTTACGCCCCGGAGTATCTTTATGAACTGCGTAAGCCACATCGTGGTGGAGGCACGCACGGTCGAGCTGATTAACACCGTGATATCGCTGTGACAGCCGTTTGTCGAGTTTTGTGAATGGTCCACAGTAAGAGTACTTTCCCGTGTTCTGAAAAGAACCTCCCGGATTATCTTCCGAAGACATACCGGATGGAAGGCTCATATGCATTTCTGGTAGAGGTAGAGCGTTGAGGGCCCTATTCAGTAGAGAACCTCCAGTCTTTCGCACTTTAGAAGGCAAAATTTGGCTCTTCTTTGCACCGCAGACGGCACAGGTTCCCTTCTTGGCTGGCCGACCGTTTCGTAACTCGACGATTGTTTCATTTGAAGTCTCAGTATGTTTCTTACATCGTAGGCAATACATTGTGTTCGTTGAATACAATCATAACTCGTTGTCTCTATATGGAAATAACAAATTTCGATCTCGAAGCCGACGATGGAAAAAAACACCACCATTGGCTGTTACCATCCAGCATACGGTGCATAATCTGTGGGCCTAGCGGATGTGGGAAAACAAACCTACTGCTTAACCTTCTGTTGAAGAAGGGGTACCTGCGTTTTGATCGGCTGTATCTATACTCGAAGTCTCTGGGACAGGAAAAATATCAGTTCCTCCGGGACTGGATAACAGAACTCGAAAAAGTTGCCGGGAAGGAAGTGGCTTCCTTTCACTCTTGCTCAGATGAAATAGTTCCAGTTGAATCATTAAATAAGAATGCCAGAAGCCTTCTAGTGTTCGATGACGTCATGCTTGAAAAACAGTCGCCCATCGAAAGGTATTTCACTATGGGTCGACACGGTGGCGCGGACTGCTTCTACTTAACTCAAAATTACTTCCGCATTCCCAAGCAAGCGATCCGTGACAATACTAATCTTATCGTCCTCTTCAACCAAGACAGCAAAAATTTACGAGCCATTCACGATACGTTCGTAGGCGGCGACATGTCTTTCGATGAGTTCCGTACGTTCTTCAGCGAGTGTGCTGCCCAGCCATATGGATTCGCAGTCATAGATTTGACGTCCAAAGTGTACGATGGAAAATATCGCTGCGGGTTCGATCGCTTCTATAAGCCCAAGGCAAGTATTTAAAGACACGATATAGGTAATATATAGCCGACATACAAACGCGATGTGGACAAAAGTTATCGTTACTGATTGATTGAATGTGTATAAAAAAAATACCTTAGCGTGACAGTTGTGACGATATTATCAGTCACATTGTGAAACTTGTCACACTTAAGAACTTACAAGATATAGTCGACATACAACCACGATGTGGACAAAGGTTTCTTCTAAACAGGAGCGAGACGCGTTAACTCAGGATTATTTAGCTCGGAGAGATCGATTGAGACAGCGTTTCGTGGATGAGAAGCTCGGTGAAGCCAATCTTCAGTACGATGCGGCAAAGCTTTTCAAACCAATAGCCACAGCCACCGCTGAATCCCAGGTGGCTACGTCTAAGGAGCTGCAGAAAGTCACCAGCGCTTTACAGGATTTGCCGGCGCAGATTTCAGAGTCTGCTAATTTTAACCCGATAGCAGCTTTGTTCGGTGATTCCGTGGGAGCAGTTGCTCCAACGGCTGCTCCAGCGCTTCCAGCGATTGTGGCACACCCCGCCCAGGAAGCATTGTTCGTCCATCCGAACAGACATCTCAACGTCGACGCAATCAGGCGTCACGGTTTTACACCACCAAGCGAACTTGACCTTCGCGACACGGCAGCTGTGAAACAGATAATCGAAGCCGTGAACCAGTACAATAGAAACACACTTGGCAAAGAGAAAATGAAAGCCAATAAGAACGGAGATGAAGAAAAGGTCGCTTCGCTGACTTTAGATATTAAAGCCCTAAAAGACTATAGAGAACGAATACGTTTTTTGGAGAAAGGCCACACCCTCACAAAAAAGGGAAAGGGTTTCAGTGTCCCAGCCGTTCCTCTGAAATTACAAGGTAACGCCTTGGGTGAGCTCTCCGTTGACCCCGTCGCGCTGTCTGCTGGTAGACTGAGAGTGTTTAAAGGTGGGAACCTGGTGCTCGAAGCTCCGGCCGATGAGTCGTTGTTCAGCCTGTTAACGAAACGATTCGTTAAGACTAAGCAATATTCGCCTCAAGCAATCGAAACTTTTAAAAAGCTCGTACAGATGTCTGGTCTGCCTATTCATGGCCGGAAAAGTAAAAAGTTCCAGCTGATTCGAGGCGGCGCGGTGCAATTTTACAACGATCCAAACGCCCTGGTAGAGAGGTTGCAGCTTTTGGTGGCCTCTAGGGCCGCGGGAAACACAGGTCTCGGCAACGAAATCTCCGCCATTCTTGATGAGTTACTGCGTTCCGGTGCGATCTCCAAAGAGCTGGCACTCGAATTGAATAGAAACATGCTCATAAAATAGAAATAGAAAACAAAATTCATGGCTCAGATGGAACGCTCGGAGAAACTGCTCGAGGAAATTCGAGACCTTTTGCAGCCTAAGGAAAATTTTAGTATAGTTGTTTCCTCAGATACTACAGGGTGGACCACGGCTTTCTCACCGCCGCTGTACCTGGATCCAAAAAGACGCTTTGAGCTTGCTTTGGTCAATCTTGAAACTTATAATTCGATTCCGAACATTGACAGTTCAAATAACAAGTTCGTCTACAGCGCCACCAATTTACAGACGTGGAAGACGATCATTTTGCCCGACGGAAGCTACGAGATCGCACAGATTAATGATGAAATCAGCCGGCAGTTAGAAAAGCAAAATCCGCCGCCGACAGGTGTTGTTCAACTCGGCTTTAATTCTCCCATTACTATAGGAGCTAACGCATCTACCCTACGCGCTTTCATAAAAATTACGAATGCCCTTTATAAGGTAGATATGGCCGCATCTACCATCAGGAAAACGCTCGGTTTTAACCCTCAGAGGCTTGGTCTTGGTTATAAAGAGGGAGAAAATCCAGTCGATATTCTCCGGGTGGACACAATCCTGGTAAATTGTGATATTATCTCTGGATCGTATCGAAATGGTAGCCAGCTGCCAGTAATCTACAGTTTTTTCCCGGATGTGTCGCCCGGCTATAAGGTAATCGAGTCTCCGAAAAATCTAGTGTACCTACCAGTAGCACCGGCTGGCAACGTACAGGGCATTCGTGTGTGGCTGACCGACCAGAATGGTGAACAATTAAACCTCCGCGGTGAGACAGTAACTATAAGGTTTCACATCCGCAGTGCGTAGATTTTCACACTTAAATATTCTCATGTTTGTTCTTGGAATTAAAAAGCGGCGTCGTGTCGTGGGTGGTGGACTTTTCGACTGGATACCCAAAATCGCGGGTTTCCTTGGCCGTGCAGGCTCCTTCATTTCGGCGAATAGAGGCACAATCACAAACGTTGCCAAGGCGGTTGGTAATGTCGCGAAAGCCGGCGCCACAACAGCATCTGCCGTCAGGCAAATTGTTGATGCCGTGAAAGCGAGACGCGCTGCGGCCGTAAATGAAGCTCATTTACGAAATGAAAATTCATCTGCCGCGCCTGTTGTTCCCGCACCTTTGGAGAAGGCGCTCAGCGACAAGAGCATCGAATACTTAAAACAACTGGCTGTGAGTCCGCCACCCGTTGTTCCGACAATGGCCGACATAAACAGCCGCATTGCTGGATCCGGTTTCAAAACTATAAAGCCGAGTCGTTGTGGTAGGGGTCTGTTTCTTGCAAAATGAAAAAAATTTCCGACTAATTCACAAAACGGAAAAAAAAATGTTTAACCCACCACATATGAAATTAATTTGCAACATGATTAATAATTGAAGCTTGAACTTTTTTAGCTATAATAATGGCGGCATTTGACGTGCCGAGTGAAATGTTGGACATCGCTTCGGCGGTACCCGATGATAATAGCATCGAATCGTTTGAATACCGCGAGTATGAATCACAAAACCCTGCGGCTATTAACAACGGCCAGGCCATACAGATAGACATCCAGAACCAAGACATTTTCACACAGCCTTCCAAGAGCTACCTTCTTGTGGAGGGCAGGCTTACCACAACAGGCGCAGCTTACATCGCAGACTCGTTAGTGTCATTCATCAACAACGCCATCCCGTACATGTTTTCTCAAATTCGATACCTGGCTAACAATACCGAGATAGAGAATGTTATGTCACCTGGGCAAGCCACGACGATGAAAGGCATGCTGGTTTACGGCGATGATTTTTCCAAAGGCGAAGGTTTAAACATGTGTTGGCAGAAGGACACGACCGCGGCGGCGGCGGCTGCGAATATCGGCTTCGAGGCCCGTCGACTGATGATCATTGGAAAACCCGTCCCTATTGGAACGTTTTCATTCGTCGTTCCCTTAAGACATCTATTCGGTTTTTGCGATGATTATCACAAGGTCGTATACGGGATCAAACACTCTTTACTGCTGAGCCGGCAGGGGGATGCAGACGCGATCTTCAAGGAAGCCGCTGCGGCCAATGGCCAGATCGCGCTGACTAAACTCTCCTGGTTCATGCCGCATATAATACCCGCTTTGGAGTATAAAAGCATGCTTATGAAGCAGATTGAAGCCAAGGTTAAGGTACCTGTAGCATTCCGCGCCATGCAATGCGACAACATTGCGGTGCCACGAGCGACGACTTTTTCCTGGCGTTTGAGCGTTAAGTCGGGCACGGAAAAGCCACGCTGGATTCTTGTTGCTTTTCAGACTGGAAAGAATGCACATCAAGGCCAGAATCCGGCACTGTTTGACCATGCACAGGTTCGCAACATATTCGCTTTGCTCAACACCGATCGCTACCCAGTGGTTGACATGAATCTCGACTTCACGAAGAGGACAACTTCTCGCGCTTACAAGGCCCTACGTGACTTCAAGGAGGAATATTGCGGTATAGACGCGCGTGAATCGTCATGCCAATTGACACCAATCGAATTTGTAGATTTGTTTCCGATCTTCGTCCTGGACGTGCGCAGGCAATCCGAACGACTTAAAACCTCTGTACAGGACATACAAATCAAGGTGGACTTTAACGAAGGGGTACCAAATAATACGACGGCATATGCCGTCCTGATCAGCGACCGACTCCTGAATTTTGAATCGGATGGCAGCAAATTCAACGTCGTCTACTAGAAATCGGTTTTTCACATTTAGATACAAGGCCCTCTTTTAGATATATTTTTTCCAAAAATGAAAACTGAATACGTTGCGTTCGGCCTTTCACTGACCGACGGGCAAAAGCAAACATTGGCTAAAGCTGCGCGCGATGGCACTGGTGCCACGATTCGACTCACTCATGGCCAGCTTCGTGGAGACGATAAGCTCGCGCTTACGAAGGTTCAAGCCGCACGAATCGCAAAGAAGATTACCTCAGGCGTTGGCATGGAGCTGAGATTCACCAAAACGCAATTGAAAAAGATGACAAAATCGGGCGGATTTCTTCCACTACTGGCTCTCCTCCCACTGCTTTTTGGTGGGTTATCCGCGGCGGGTGGTATTGCCGCTGGGGTGACAGAGGCCGTGCACAACAAACAGGCCAACGACGCCGCACAGGCGGAGGCGGAGCGTCACAATCGCGCACTCGAGGCGCGGGGGTCCGGTTTATATCTCGGGCGTGAGACTCGTGGTGGTTGTTGTCCAATGTGCAAGGGATCCGGTCTCTACATCGGCAAAAAAACTAAAACCTCTTAGCAACTTCGACATAGAGAAAGTTGCCAGGGCGCTGCCGCATTTCCGCGGTGTTTTCATGCGAGATGGTCTGCCCGCCGTGGCTCGTGAGAAGGAGTGTGGAGTTGTTAATTTAGATTCCGGTTCCGGCGATGGCACTCACTGGGTCGCCTATTGGATAGATGGGCCTATAGCAGTCTATTTTGATAGTTATGGGCTGGATCCGCCTCTAGAAATCTCTCGATATTTAAACCGTTCCATAAGAACTCAAACATTTCAGCTACAGGGTCCCGATGATGTGGTCTGTGGTCACCTCTGTCTGCTCGTGCTAAGAGAGCTCGCTGCCGGAAAGAATTTTGAAGACATCGTGCTTGACCTATGTTAGACTTCCACCATCCTTTTTATATAAAAAAAATGCCGGTTGATAAATTTGGAAGAGACGGTGGAGGTGGGTTTGGAGGGGGGCAGATAAGCGCCGCTGGGCTCGTCCACAAGGCTGGTGATACCATGTTGGGAATTCTATCGGCTGGAGGGTTTCGGTTGACAAACGTGGGAACGCCCACGATGGAAACGGACGCCGCGACAAAGGCTTATGCAGACATCGTAGATCAGGACAACCTACAACTCACCGGTGGAACGATGTCTGGCATTCTAAAAATGGGCGGTCATAAATTGACTGGTTTGCCCACGGACACTCCGGGATCTGACAGTGAAGACGAGGGTTGGGATGAATTGGTGGGAGAGTCCGACGCTGCAAGTTGGAAACAAATAACAGAGTACGCGAAAGAGCGGGCGCACCAAGCCGAGTTGTATGCAGACGGCTTAAGCTCCGAGGTAACTGGTCTCGTTAAACGTTATGCAGACGATAAGGACGCTCTGCTGGACACTGCCGTCAGGCTGTACGCGGACCAGAAGGCGGCCGCGGCCGAGAGCCATGCAGACCAGAAGCTTATCGATGCCAAGCAGTATACGGACGAGAAGAACGAGGTGCTGAGAGATTCCGTTAGGCAGTATGCAGACGAAAAGGACGTTATTGTAAAAAGTTACGTCAACGAGCAAGATGTAATCGTCAAGAACGCGTGTGTGCTAAAATCTGGCAGTGTAATGACTGGAAGTTTAGTCATGGGTGGCCACCGAGTAACTGGACTTCCAACAGAGATTCCAGGATCTGATAGCGACGCAGCGAGTTGGAAACAAGTGTCAACAGCGGTCGCCGGCGCTCTATTGAGCCTCGATAGAGTTCCCACGGAGTCGTTGCACGTGGTTAACAAACAATATGTTGATGTTCAACATATTGCTGCTAGACAGTACGCGGTCGATCAGGACACCGCGATTAATTCGGCCGTGAGGTTGTATACAGATCAAAAGACCGCCGCCGCAAGGGGGTACGCGGACCAGAAAGCCGAAGCTGCAAAAACTTACGCCGAAGAACAAGACGCTATGGTCAGGAGCGCTTGCGTGCTTAAAGTTGGCGACGCAATGACTGGAAATTTAGCTATGGGCGGTAAGAGGGTGACTGGGCTTTACACGGGGGCCTCAACAACTAATACCGACGCGGCGAGTATCGGGCAGGTGACGAGAATCGTAACCGGCAAAATGACAAAATTAAATAAAATACCGACGGAGCCTTTGAACGTGGCCAATAAACAATATGTCGACAATCAGGCTGTTGTGGTTAAAAGGTATACAGATAGTAAAGAGACCGCTGTAAGACAGTACGTGAATAACCTCAAATTTCTCAACTATACAGGTCACATTCCACCGCTGTCCAAAAACATTTCCGAAACTGGTTTTGAGGCTAGAGCCAGCGCATCTCTTCCCGATTACCCGCCTTATATGGCATTCAACTCAGGAGTCATAGGTGAGTGGAGGACCACGGCTGCCGCACCTGAACCTGATGGTAGTACTTCAGGGGCTTTTTTACAGATTGATTGCCCGACGCCTGTGCGAATATGGAAGGTTAGTCTGGCTGGGGGATCTAGTCCTACTGCACCACGTATCACGTCCTGGGTATTCTATGGGCTTTCATCCACTGATGGAATTGATCGTGCACCTCTCATCTCATCCGCTGTCACTTTGACTAATTCTGCACAAGAGTTCACCATCAACACAAGCGCCGCCAACGCCGGAGCTGCATACGAAGCATTCAGTCTGATGGTCATGGCCACCAGCCCAACACAAGGTACTTTTGGAATATCCCACTTCCAGATTTACACATATTTTAAAGTTGGAGACACGTAAGACTTAATAATGGCCGACTCACACTACAAGATTCGGGGTTATCTCCGGCAAAAGGGAGAAACAAATATGCATAAGTACAACCTCGATGACTTGGTTGGACTAACAAACTGGGGATATACTATCCCTAAGCCCACCGCAGATATGTTAGACGCGGTTCCCCAAATCCACATCGATTTCGTATCGGACGATTACCATAGCCGCGATATTTACACAGCGACCAAAACTGTGACTCTAAGTTCGTGGCAAACACTTCCATTGACCGCGGCGCGCTATCCTTGTATCACGTTGCAAACTAACAATGAGACGGTCTCTTTAGACCGCGGATTCTGGAGGCTTACAATGTTTGGTGTTAGTACCGGTGATGCGTCAGTTCGCATTATTACAGCCGCGGGTAGCATCGATCGTACAGTTGACATTCAAAGTGGACAATTTGATGCATCTAGGGCAATATTCATTCCAGGACAAACGAGTTTTCGAATTGAAGGAAAAAAGATAGGCGTTTTAAGTACTTCAACTATTGAGTTAAACGTAACGTTACTGATAGAGCAACTATAAAAAAAGTATGCCTTTGTACCCAACGCTGATGGAGTCAACAATTTCGTCAGACACGACGTCGCAAACATTTCGCTTGCAGAAGATCGGCGAAATAGAAGCCTTCCTGAGGTCAGAGGCGATAAGTCGAGGACAACTGTGCAAAAAGTATAAGAGGGTTGTGGATGTTGCTAATGGGGCCTCGGCCGGCCTTGCTATAGTTAGTCTTGGAACTGGGGTGGGTGGGGCGGCTATGTTGGCCACTGGCATTGGTTTTATTCCTGGTATTGTTCTAGAGAGTTTAGCCATAGCGACGAGTTTTCTGGATATTATTGGAAATGTTATTAGTAGAAGTTTTGTTGCTAAAGCTTCAAAACACGACGAAATTTGTATTTTGGCGGAAAGTAAGCTAAACACAGTTCATGACCATATTTCTCGGGCGTTAGAAGACACAGCTATAAGCGACGATGAATATAAACTTATTCTGGGAGAGGAGGAAAAATATAGAACGATGAAACGTGATATACAAAGCAAGAGCGGAAAAAAAGAGTTGCCGAGTCAAAGCAAAGACGACATGGTGGCGGAACTAATAAAGAAACTAACCAGCACTGGGACTTGTCCGCGAACCTCAAAATAAAAGTTTTCATCGTAGGTGGTTGGAGTAGTGAGTCTGTAATTCCTAGCGCGCCACCAGCATATTATTAGTGTGGGCTATAAGTTTTCTGAGACGTCCAAACGTTACCCATGCGGAAAGAGCAAAATGAAGAGATAATCGTGATTGAAAGTAATGAGGACTTTCATTCAAAACAAGGCTAATTATTATTATTATTATTATTATTATTATTATTATTATTATTATTATTATTATTATTATGCATATTCATATATTAGCTATCCATTCAGCACGCAATAAACTCTTAAAGCGTGTTTTAGAACCTTAACTAGCAATTTATCTTTTTCCATTCTATTATGTTCATGCATAAAAAATATTAAAAATAGTAAAAAATACTAACTTTTTAAGCCTAATTGGTGTACTAATAACTTTAGAAAAATGGGGCTAAATAGAATGTCATTTAAGTGGAATATACATTCAGCACGGGCAATTGTTTATTGCTTAAAAATAATTATTTGTTGATCGTAGAAAAACCACAGTGTAAACACGATTTATACTCCTTCACCGTATGAAGCGCCACGTACATAGATGCCATGACCAAAATAATAAGGACTTCCAAGTCTTTAATTATACAAGTCCTTTAAACACGAATTATACTCCTTCACCGTATGAAGCGCCACAGTACATAAAAAATAGGCCACTGTTGGATTTAAGGCTTACAGTCATCGCCTGAAAGTGCACGGCGTCGATATGGGCGATGATCGGTCAAAGTCCTTATTATTTTGGCCTGTGTTTATGGTTCGCTTGTTGTAAAACCCAGACCGCGGTGGATGGATGGATGGATGGATGGATGGATGGATGGATGGTTGGATGGAAAATGATGGATAGATAGATGGATGAACTTTACGTAAATGTAATGTAGGCCTATATCCCCGAGATTTCTCAGCGCTAAACAAAGCCACATCACGTGAAACAGGATGCTTACTAATGGAATATAATACAAAGCAATAAATCACAATTAGGTGGTTGCGGAGACCGCTGCACTGATGGAAAATAATACGCATCTGTTTTATATCAAGCGTTGAATGATGTAGCCTAAAGCCTCTATGTGGGTACAAAGCAATAAATCACAATTAGGTGGTTGTCAGAGACCGCTGCACTGATGGAAAATAATACGCATCTGTTTTATATCAAGCGTTGAATGATGTGGCCTAAAGCCTCTATGTGGGCATATGTCTTCCTCTGTGTGTGTGCCTGTGTGCGCCTCTGTGTGTGTCTCTGTCTGCATCTGCGTTGGCCTGTGTCTGCCTTTTCGGTTCTCCGCACAATGGTTAAGTCAAAAGCTATAGTTAATATCAAGTGTCTCATAAAAGCACAAATAATTTGGCTGAACCCTAATGGCCTCTATATCGGCCAGACGATATCCGTATGTATGCATGTATGTATGGATGGATGTATGGATGTATGTATGTATGTATGTATGGACGTATGTATGTATGTATGGATGTATGTATGGATGTATGTATGGATGTATGTATGGATGTATGTATGGATGTATGCATGTATGTATGGATGTATGCATGTATGGATGTATGTATGTATGGATGTATGTATGTATGTATGTATGTATGTATGTAAGTATGTATGTATGTATGCATATGTATTCATTGTATTGTCATGAATCTCATGTATCGTTGCTGGCTAGCCTTGCGGCTCTGTGCTAAACTTTGATGGCTGGGGCCAGGCTGGGACGCAGCCGATTGCCTGTCAGTCTCTGTGCGAGTCTTATATGGACTGCAATGGTTCTTATATGGGCTGTCTTTAATGGCTGGGCAGGTTGTGCGTAGCCTGTAGGAGTCTCTAGATGATTACTAATGGCAGGGGTCGACTCAAAAGCTATACATTTTAACAAAATGATATATTGATTATTCAGGAAATTTAACCACTGAATATGCTCATGTACACTTTATTTTTAAACCTGATGACGTCTTAAACTTATTGCCTAAGATGTAAACAATTAAATTTGATTTATTTAACCATTTCTGATTATATTACCTGACACAATATAACACTCTACACTATAGTTTTATGAGACAGCCCCACCCCCTTCTATGCATTCACGACGCCAGTTGGGCAGGCAGGCAGGTAGAGCAACGTGGGTGTTTATATATAGGACCTGCTCAGTACATTTGACATCCCATGTGTCGGACGAAAGGTTGTTGAACGGTAAACGTCCTATAAACATTAAACATTCGGTATGGATAAGGAACAGAAATTTTTGCGAGCGTTAGCTGATATTCCATTTAAAGAGGTTAGTAAAAAAGAGAAAATTAAATCTGCAGAAATGCAGCTTAGCAGAATAAATCAAAATTATAGAAAGACGAAACAGCGGCTGAATGAATCAGCGTTAAAATTAAGGCAGCTGGCAATTGAACGGAAGTCGCTGTGTGAGAAAGTTAACAGGCTAAAAGTAGGCGTAAATGAAGATTCAGATTCTGAATGTGAAAATTTACAACTGCCTCAACAGGTAGAAGATGCAATTTTAGCAGCCTTGGGTGAACCTGTCGTGGAGAATATGGAGGACGATGATATTAATTTATAGTTGTTAAATTCTCTAAATTTTAATTCTTCCTTACAGCCAGGCTATAACAAATTTTGAGCTCATACGGCGCTGTTATAAGGACGGATGCCCTAACATGGTAAAAAATTTTCCTTCGAGCCTGGCTATTACGGATTTTTTAGCTGATGCCGTGCCAGTATAAGGCTGAGTAGGCTATAGCATAGCTCTGTGAAAATTTTAAAGATTTATATTGGCATCGTTATCAGGGCGCGGTGTGTGGCAAAGTGGCGTTTGTCTCATAATTAAAAACCGCGGGAGCCCATTGATAGCTTTGTGACGTGGCGAGTTCAGGCCGCCATCAAAATAAGCCTGTGCCCCCGCAGCTTTTTGTGGGTTATTAAAAAAAACAGTATATGGTCTCTGCAGACCCTGAATATCATTACATAGTGTTTATCGTCCAGCAATTCTTTCCCACGCATGGGGGCGGCAGACTAGCAGTTAGCTAGGAGGAGGCCGTCGGCGTCTAATAGACGTCCTGACGAGTCCAAGCAGGGTCTTGTTGACTTTGAGACCAAAAGTCTTGGCATTGGTTTTGGTCTTGGTCTTGGTCTTGAGGACAATATGACATGCACAGGACGAAACGGCAATCTGCCCAAGGAAAGACGAAAATCCTCCGGTGAGTAGTGATTCTACTTTGTTTCTATATTCAGCGAAAAAGTATATATTACTGGTGTAATGATGATCATAGGCGCCGACTTCTTGGGGGCCTTGGGTGTATTGGCACCCAGAGAAAAAGTTCGGTGGGGGCCTGGCCCCCAGGGGAATTCGGACCTTAAATTAAATTTTGGGGTATTCCTAAAAAGGTCGTTACATTTTATGGGGATGAATTCCTAAAAGTCGTCAAATTTTAGGAGACATGGCCCCCTTTTAAATTTTTTGTGCAGACGATGGAAAATGGCGGATGACTAAAAAAATAAACCTTCTGGATCCGCCCCTGACTGGCACCCAGAGACAAAACCAAAAGTCGGCGCCTATGATGATGATTATGGTATAATTATGATTATGATAAAATAATGTCTCTGTCTATCTCTCTACCTCTCTCTCAGTCTCTCTATTTCCATTCTTTCATTCATTCGTTCTGTGAATTTAAAATAGCCCCTTCAAGATACCTACTCAGGAGCGCCGCACCGTTTTTTATATATTCAACTTGGCGTATATTCCTAATTTAAATATTTAAAGCTGTTATTACACTCCTAGCTTAAACGTGACACTTGTGACAGATATTATCGTCACACTGTGAAAGTTGTCACACTCGAGGACTTCTAAGCTATAAGCGTTCGTGGATTCCACGGACTGCCTGGAAGTCGATTGGCTATAATTGTCCGTGGGTTTCAGGACCCTCTCTGAAGGCCCTGCGCTAAGGGCCCGCATATTTTGTTCTAAAATACACAGGAGAAAGTGGATATGCTATATGGGTTCGTAGGCCTCTGGAGACCCTTTGAAGGTCGATCTGCTGTAAGGGCCCATTGGTCTCGGGGCCCTCAGAGGGCCCTGTGCTCAAAGCCCCCTTACACATCTACTAACCTTGTGAAGCCCAGTGAGGGGAAAATGAGCAATTGAGCATAGCTGTCAGGGTACTTGAGTATTGTTTTTTAATTATAAATCGGTTGGTTTTTAACAGATGCCCTCTGTCGATTTTTTTAAAGTATACCAATGATGCCTGACAATCGGACAATAAACACAAGATATATGCCAACGCTTGGTAATGGTTATATTGGGACAACAGTTTACAGTGATGCCATCTACCTCAACGGGTTATACAGCGGAGAAGGAGGTGAGCCAATTATCACATGGCAATAGAGGAATTGTCGTATTTTTTTAGCGCAGTTCGATAATAATTCTGTGTTTATGTGACTGTCCAATACTACACAACTTTAATCCTGTTAAAAGTCTGAGAAGAAAAATCAGCAACTATACCTTTGGATATAAAGTTTTGGCTTTAAAAATTTATAGCTGCATAATAATGTATGCCTGTATGGATGTAGGTATATATGTATGTATGTAAACTATGTATGTATGTACATACGTATGTATGTGCGTGTGTGTATGCATGAACCTGAATCATGAACACTTACTATTTCACCTTTAAAGAACCTCACAAAAGTGTTGTCTGCTCCAATCTGTATGATGTAACATTTCATCAGGCCAAAAATGTCTTTAGCAAGCAAATCAATGCATAGATAACTAGAAGAGTCACCAATGGTGCGCTCATGCCCACACATGTAGCCCAACCAACGCATTATAATTTTTACTTAACATTTGGAAGGAAATAATTATCAGTAACTGAAATTGAAAAACTGCCGTAGTAAAAATCAGCAGTAAAAAATTACTGGTAAATTGTGCATTTTAGCCGAGTCACACCGAGCGGCAATTCCAGCATTACTCATGACTCGCGTAAATTTTCCCACACCAGATTTTGAGCGACGAGCAACCAGAAACTTTACGCTAAATGCCCAGGATGGTAAGTACTGCCTGGATTGTTATTGTTAGACAAGTATATATAGTGCATAGATTTGTTAGAGGAAGTGCTGCTATCTTGGATAAAATACTGCACTGATTCAGGGGCGTGTACACCATAGAAACCTTGGAGCAAATGCTCCATCCAAGAAATAGGGGGTGGGAGATCTGTCAGTGTGTGTGCCACCATTTAGAGGGGGAAGGAAGGGGGGAAAGGAAGAAGAGGGAGGAAATGAGAAGTTACTCCAATGACTTAGGGGGATAGACGCCTCTGCACTGATTGCTATTTGTAAGGGAAGATCTGCTGTTATTGATATTTTCGAGAAACTCCTGCAGATGTTGCTCCTGTTGGTCTGGTCAGTAATACTTGGTCAAGTTATGGTAATTTTAGGTAATACAACTAGTACATGTATCGTTTTCATCACCAAATTTTCACTTTCAGCCTTTTAAAAATTATTATAGCAATTTTATGGATTGTTTGGTTCTTGCCTTGAATAAGTTAATTTTTGTTATAAATGTTTAAAATAATGATTATGAATATGAGAGGCTTATGTTTATACCGATTGAAAGTGTTCTCCCATTCCAGTTTTGTTGTGCTCTAGTGATTCCTACCAAGCGAGCTTGCTGTTTTAATATTTAGGTTATTTCATGGAGCAGATCAAGTGTGAGTTTGCCGACATTGAGCATAAAGTCTATGTTCATCAGAAGTACATTCGTCTCTTTATCTCGGACATCTACGTGAAGATGAACCCAGCAACCTTAGGAGGAGGAACGATTACTATGACCTATCCGTCATTGAACTCAACTGATGATCTGACTTTCGGCACTCCGCTCAGTTATCGTGGCAACTGGTAGGCCCACGATTCATGCACGCAAACTCATTTTTCTTTAGAAAAATCGTTGAAACGAAAAGATGATTGAGTATATGAGAAGTGTGGCCATGATTTTATAAAAGGGAATGTTGCGGAGTTAGGTTGAGACAGTCTTCAGGGACGTTAAATGGCAGGAGAAGGGCATGTTTCAGGAGATATTGGTGGTTGGAATCCAATTTTAACGACAATTTACAACCAGTGGCCATCACGAAATTCAGAACAAATCTGTTAGACTTATGTCAAATAGTATGCCAAATCTTGGCAATATATATATGATCTCGACTGGGTCTCTCTTCAAAAGTTTAATGCTATGGACTAAACTTACTAAAGCCTCATTTTGAAACAACCATCATTGTGTGATGCAAGAGCGTGTTGCAAAACTTGCAATGGTGATACTGTAGAGTTCTTCAGGTTAGTCAAACTATGACATTGTTTGCTTTTCAACAGGTCGTGCAGTAACATAGTGAATATAGCAGCCTTCAAGATGAGCCTAAAGTACTGCCATCAGGAAATATTCGTACTTTTCTCTTCTTTTCAGCTACGATTTCATGTTTATGTATTCCATATTTAACTCTGTTGACAGGCAGGTCAAAGGTGAAACAACATCTTCTGAGAATGGTACATCGAAACAAGTCGTCCATATATTCTACATGATGCCACTGACACAGATCTCCCTTAGTGGAAGCAACCGCGAGGCCAACTACACAATGATCATGGCCATAGTTCGAGAATTCGTGACTTTTGGTTTTAAAATTCGTAAAAATTCGCGAATTTTTGGTCTATTTTAAAATTCGTAAAAATTCGTAAAAATTCGTTGAGCCATTGTTGGGCCTTTTTTTTACATTGACAGTGGCGTTTTGCAAAAACAACGTAAGCAGCAACAACAAATCTGATGACATCATGATTTGTTGTGTTAAGCTTCTGCTTAGAATTTAATGTAAAATTCAATATCAAAGTTTATTACGTAACGAGTTAATTTAGTTAAATCAAATTTCTTAAAGATGAGAGAACATGGACCGGAGTAGAAGTATATGCAGTAATTTTGGAGGAGAAGGAAAGCGTAATCCAAAAATACAGTGTTGTTTTTGTGACAAGGAATGTGTTGGTTGTTCTGCCAGAATTCGGGAGCAGTTGCATGGCGAAAATACAGAAACCAGAGTCGAGTGGGAGCAGTGGGCTGTTCCTGACTCAGAATCAGAGGACGATGAAGTAGAAGAACGTTGTTTGGTTGCAAGATGTGTTAGTAACTGAGCAAGATGTATTAGTAACTGACTGGTCACACTGGAGCAGGGGCACTGGTGGTTTTCGTTCTGCTGACTGACACTCACAGTCACACACCCCAACTATGATAGAAATCGAAGTTCGAGACTCCAAGTAGAACAGTATCTGAATGTCAGTACTATTGTGTTGCTAGTCAGCTATCTATTACGGCTAATTGATTGATTGCCTATGACATTGACATTTACTTGCTTAAAAAGTTGAAAAGTAAACAAATAATAAAATTCGTTGCCACGGCAAATAATTCTGTTATTTTATTGTTTCACGAATTTTAACGAATTTTAAAACTGCAGTTTTAAAATTCGTTAAAATTCGTGAATTTTAAAAATTCTTAAAATTCGTAAAATGCGAATTCTCAAACTATGATCATGGCTATCGACAAACAAGAAGCCAATGCAAGGTTGGATTATTGCGGACATCACTACTCTCTTTTGAAAGTCTAGAACTTTTTTATGGAAAACATATAGGTAATACAGTTGTTTACAAGTTTCGATAGAAACTCTTCAGAAATTTATTGCTGAGGTTGAAAGATGATTAAGGTGAAATGCAAGTTCCTGGCAAATCAAGCTATCTACAACCCAAAGAATGCTCGATATGACGTGATTGGTAAGATTTTCATTGAAATTTTAATTGCCAGAGTTTTAACTACCTGTTGTGTATTATTGTTTATCAACTATTTAATTTCAATCTCTTCAGTACTAATTCGAACTCACAGAAAGGACAGTCTTTCTAGTGTGTAAGGTGAGGCTTAATCTCACAGATAGGTGGATGCAGAAAGTTGATCTCGAAACTTTGTAATTGAACTGAACTTTACGTGATAATTAGTTATTTTATTTTATTTTACACGCTATTATGACGGCAAGACACTTGCCAAAAACCCAGTCCTTGCAGGTACAGTGAATTTAAGGAGCGTTAAGCCCGGTTAATTATAACAGCATGGAGGACCATCCACGGAACGGGTTAGTATCGAAAGAGCGACTTGACGAAAGAGCGACGTAACAAAAGAGCGACAATTCAAACAGCAGTGTCATAAGAGCGACAGAAATATTGCCGATTTGAAAGAGCGACATAACGAAAGAGCGACGTAACAAAAGAGCGACAAATTGGTTAATATCGTAATCTATTTGTGTTGGGGAATATACAAGATGAGTATTCGTAGCCAAAAATTACCGACTATTGACATTGTAAGTGAGTTTGTTCTACGTGTAAGAGAGAGTTTCTTTGAAAGGTCGTTGAAGAGTTTGTGTGTTGTGTTTACTTAGAGGTTCGCTATGAACAACTTCTAAGGACTGGGTGCGAATTCCAGCCATGTTTTCATATTTGATGTGTATCGGGGTAGTAATCAGACACTTTAGTAAATCTATGAGTAGTATTAGTAGTAATGAGCTGCTTCTGTGGCATACATGAGTACATAAACATGTTTGTTGCTCTTTTGAATTTTGACTTCATTTCTTCGGTTGTCGCTCTTTTGATACGGTATTTATGTCGCTCTTCTGTTACGTCGCTCTTTCGTTGTGTCGCTCTTATGAACCGCTCCCCCACGGAACACCAAGCGACCTAGTTCTGACTCGGCATTCCATTCTTTTAGGGTTTGTTTCTGATATGGGATACTATCTAATTTCAATCAATCAATAAATTTTCGTTTATTCATCATACAGTTGTCACAGACGCAACTATAGCACTTAATGTTAATCTAATCTATTTACTTCTGTAGCTCCGTTACCATAATCCATAAAGCATCGATTGATCTTTGGTTCAAGTACTTAGCAACTATATCGTTTATTATACCAGTTGCGCATCTGCATTCAGGGGTACATACGTCAGTAATTAGTGCCTACTCTCAACAAGAAGTCTTAGTCACAGTCATAGTCCATTAGAAAAGCAGGGTCTGATAATTAAAAAAAAAACAGAAGGCAAGCTACGAAGTTTAAGCAAGCTGGATCAGATGCAGTTTAAGTTTAGTTCTGAGTGCCATTAGGGAACTGACAGAATGCTAAGAATTGGGCAGTGAATTCCAGAGGTATTCTGTTACATGTTGCTTCTTCTATTAGTGCTACTGCTGAGTAAGACCAGTCAAAATCTAACAGGTTTTTATTTGGACAAATCAGTTAAGCAATGGCATTGCACCTGAGTTGTGTTTTTGCACGTTCGTGATAGGTCTGAGTTTGATGCAGCACAGGCGATCATTCAGGCAGCCCCTCCTGCCAAAGGCAGCTACGACCTCTTCATGCAACACGTGGCTGAGTGGAGAAAGACCTGGAACAGGGGAAGGGTCGAGGTCCAAGGAGCCGACGCTCAGCTGACGAAAGCCGTCCGTTTCGCACAGTTCTACATACTGAACTCGCTGCCAGCCGAGAGTCCAGCACTGCCTCCGATTTACAGCGAAGTCTTCTACGGTTGTGGTCGAACAAGCATTGGCAAGGGATCGTTAAACAAAGACTACCAGGGACACGTTATGTGGGACAACGAGTTCTACATCATGCCTGCAATTTTGCCATTTCATCCTGATATGGCGAAGAATCAGCTAAGATATCGGTAAATATTTTCCAGTTTTATTTACGGTATCATACATTTTCTGATGTCTAAGGTTCAGCTGCTATATGTTATAAGCGTTGATGACAACTTTTCAATTTTTAATGCACAATCTTATTGCAACAGTACCCTGTTCTAAGGTGGTACTTGGTATGGCTTCCAAAGGTTTGTTTATAATGAGGGTTGTACTGGTTGTTTAAAATTAAGAATCCTAATTTAAATAATTATAACTTACGTTAAAAATACTAGGCCCTTATCCTAAACAAGAACATTTCAAAGTCTTGATAATAATACAGTGCCTTTCAGAAGCTTTTAATTGAAAGGTTCTACTCAGATATAATTATCTAGAACCACTCAAGGGTGGTGTATATCCCAGATCCCTACCTTACCTTAGTCCTTCCACGCGCTGACAGCGCATCGGGCGACACAGTTCCTCCACACCACCCTGTCCTCCGCAGCCTTCTCAGCCTCCTCCCACGTCATTCCGCCGCCGTCCAAATCTTGTATGACCGTGCTTCGTCATGTCTTTCTCTGCCTCCCGCGTTTTTCCCAGCCCGACGGGGTCCAGTCCAGTGTCTGCATAGGAATTCTTTCATTGTCCGATCGGTGTAATATGACCTAGCCAGCGCAGGCGCGATCTCCTCAACATGTCTTCCATTTTCTCCATAGACTTTTCTTTCTTATATCTTCATTCTTTATCTTATCCCTCCACGTGATGTAAATATGCTTCTCTGCCACTTATGATGAGCCGCTACTAATTTCTTCAGATTAGCTTTAGTCATAGGCCATGTTTCTGATCCATATAGCAGCGTTGTCAGGACCAAGGCTTTGTATAATCGTGTACGTCTTTGTTATTAGGCTTAGTCCTTTATTTTTCCATATGCTGTTCAGTCTTCCGAATGTGGCATTGGCCTTGCCTAGCCTCACTCTTTGTCATCTCTTTGTCGCAGCTGCCATTGCATGCAATTGCGCTTCCTATATAGCCAAAGTCCTCCACCTCCTCTATCACATCTTCCCCAACTTTGATGTTTTCTCTTGACTCCCATTTTCCTACTTTCATGATCTTCTTTTCTATCCCAGATACATTGATACATATTTTGGCTTTGGCATTACTTCATAATTTCTTTCTGTATAAGGAGTGCCAAGATGAATTCAGCGTCATCCAATGCTGCCCTGTTCGGTGGTCAGGGCGTTCACTTTTCCTACGAGAGTGCATTCAGTGGAGCGGAGGTGTCTCCGGACACATGTGTGAAGACTGATCCCAAGTGCAACTGGCGCAAGATCTACGTGACAGCAGTTATCAGCTGGGGAATCCGACAGTACTACTCACTGACAAGAGATCGAGACTTCATGATCAACCCCGTCTACAAGGGCTGTGACTTGTCACGAGATATTGCCAAGTTCCTGGCAAATCAAGCTATCTACAACCCAAAGAACGCTCGATACGACATGATTGGTAAATTTTGATTGAAATTTAATTGCCAAAGCCTTAACTACCCGCTAAATATTGTTGTGTATCATCTATGTACTTTCAATCTCTTCAGTACTTGTTCGAAGTCTCAAAGAGGTCATGCTTAATCTCACAGGTCGACGAACTGGAGAAAGAAAGTTGATCTCGACCTTCACGTGATCTTTAGTAATTTTATTTCACACGCTTCGACAGCAACAACAGCTAACGACAAGCATCACTCGACGTTGCTAATCAGTGTGCTAAGAAGTTTCTGAACAGTATATACGTGGTCAGGAAAGCTGTAAAAAGTGCAAAAGATATTCAGTGTTGCATTTGTCATGCATTAATTGTATTTACGATTTACAGAAGACACCAACAAGAACACACAACTTTAAAATGTTTAGGCATCCTATAATTATTATTGCCAATTTGTCGTTACTATCATAGGGGCCTATCACTATGATTACATTTGCGTTTTCAAATCAAATTTGATGGCTCGTTTGTTCCTTATAGTAAATCCGTTAATGGATTTAACTTTATTGTAATCTTAATTTAGTCTTAATGCAATATTAATGTAATCTTTTATCAAATCTTAATGTAATCTAAATTGAATCTTAATGTAATCTTAAATTAATTTTAATGTAATCTTAAATTAATTTTAATGTAATCTAAATTTAATCTTAATTTAATCTTAATGTAATCTTTATTAATCTTAATCTTAATGTCATCTTTCTGTAAACTAAAAATGTAATTTTAATGTAGTCATAGTTTCATCTTAATGTAATCTTCACATAATTTTAGTTTTATCTTAATGTTATCTTAATATAACCTTAATGTAATCTTAATTTAATCTTATTGTAATCTTTATGTAATCTTATTATAATCATAATTTAATCTATCTTAGTGTAATCTTAATGTAATCTAAACAAAGTAATCAAGATTAGATGCACCGATTTTTAAAGAGCAAATAAGTACAGAGAGAACTTACTGACTGATTTTATTCTTGAATTAGGGATAACGGGGCCAGACGATTCGCATCCAAACAAAGACAACAACGCCTTCACACTTTGTGCTGCTAGCCTTGCCCTTCACTGGGCTCGCTATTTCTCTTGTCTCTGTCAACGTAATGAAAGTGAAGAAGTTCCTGACGAGTATCTACAGAAGGCCATGTACCTCAACCTCCCATATGACAATGTTAAGCGCCTTCATCTTCAGTTTCAAGGCTTCGATTCAGGTAAATAATACCAGTGGTGTCAAGGTACCACTTTGTCCACGGGGTAGCCTATCTCATAAATCTATTCACTAAGCTGCATTTTTAGTTGTCTTTTCAGATTTGAATGAAGGCCTATTTAATAATTATAATTTATATATGCTTATCCTCCAGTTAATATAAGTAGAAGTTGAATGATGATGATGATGATGATGATGATGATGATGATGATGATGATGATGATGATGATGATGATGATGATGATGATGATGATGATAACGACAATTTATATGGCGCCGTAACGCGGCTGTACCGCTACAAGGGCGCCTCACAACTCCTAGTGGGCAGGATAAGCCTTTGCGAACAGGTGGGTTTTAAGCCTAGATTTAAAAGAGTTCACTGAGTCGGCGGGTGATGGCGGGTGGAAAACTGTTCCAGTATCTGGGACCGGCGGCCGAGAAAGCGCGGTCACCGAAACGCGTCCTCATCCTCCTTATGCGGCGATCGATCTTTTACTTGATCTAAATTGCAGCCCGGATGCGGAGGAATGAGTCTGGGTGCAGAAACCACGCAGATCCCCGGGCGCTGCCCCGTGTAGTGACTTAAATACAAGCAGGCAGATCTTGAACTCTATACGGAACGGGCAGCCGGTGCAGAACGTCGCGCAGGAGCGACGTGACGTGATCGTATTTCCTCCTCTTATAGACGAGCCTGGCCGCCGCATTGAGCACCGACTGGAGTCCGTCCAGGAGACACACGGGCGCGCCAGCCAGCAGGCTATTGCAGCGGTCCACTTCAGAGATGACGAAGGCAGCTACGGCTGCTCTCGCAGCCTCTAAACGCAGGGACTTCATACAGCTCCTGATGAGACGGAGCTGACGAAAGCAACAGCCGACCGTCCAAGCGACGTGGCGCCTCATGGACAAGTCAGACTCCAGCACGACGCCAAGATCACGCACGGAGATCGAAGGCGCGATCGAAGCCCCACAGACGCTCAACGAACTGGTGTCGAGGTAGAGGCACCGTCTGCTGGTCGCACACCACATGAAGTCCGTCTTCTCGGGATTAAGCCGCAGTCTGATTGATCGCATCCACTCAGCGATCCGCTCAATACCAAGCTCCATGCACTGCTGCTGCTGTGCAACTGTTGATGGAGGGCCGGACGTGTGGAGCTGCGTGTCATCGGCGTAGAAGTGGGATGACAGGTCGAGGGTCGCGGCAAGCTCTCCCAAGTCGGCGGTGTAGAGTAGAAACAGCAGCGGCCCAAGCACGGAGCCCTGAGGGACGCCACAGTGGAGGGGGCGGACAGATGGAAAAAAAGTCGAAGAGCACGGTCTGACGTCGATCGCAGGAGGTAGGAGCGGAACCAGTCGAGCGCTACTGAGCGGATCCCGTACGTTCTCAACAACCGCTCGACCAGGATGTCGCGGTCGATCGTGTCGAATGCGGCCGAGAGATCTGATAGGCCAAGCAGAGCGTGGTCACCCGCGTCGATCGTCTCGATAAGGCCAATCGGTAACCACCTTCAGGAGGGCAGTCTTGGTCGAGTGGTAGCTCCCATAGGCGGATTGATGGACCGGCAGAAGGCCGACCAACGTAGGGGTTATCGTTTGTGGTAGCCACGTGTCTATGCTGACCTTCTATGGCCACCATAGAAGGTGCAGTGAAGTTAAGACAATTGGGCTGGGTTATTACTTCAATGATCAAACAGTATAAGTTGTTGTCAGATTAGGATTTTGAAGTTGTCTCAACCATGTAGCGGGTTTCTTAAGAATTTTTCTGCCGTGATGAATGGAAACAAACAGAGGAATTGTGACAACAACGAGACTGCTAAAATTTTTACGTTTTATGCCACAGAGAAGGACCGGCCGATCAAGCAGGCTGATACCATTATGCTGAACTATCCACTGAACTGGAACTACAGTGCTGATATCATGCGGAACGACCTGGAATTCTACGAGAACCTAACGAATACAAGAACACCAGCAATGACGTGGAGCTGGTTCACGATTGGATGGAAATGGGCGAACGAACAGAGCAAGACGAGATCCTACTTCCTGAAAAGTTATCAGGACTACCTCATTCAGCCATTCAAGGTAAATGTATTGTGCAGTTTTTAAATTATACGCTGCCTACCTACTCTCGTATTTGGCGCATTTTGGCCAATTTTTATGCATGAATGAGATCCTATATATACTGCCTGAAAGTCATCACGTAAAGTCATCTCTATCAAATATTAAAAGTAAATGTGATTATGCAGCCTTTAAAATTCTCGTTTTTAAACGTATCTACTGTCGTATTTTGCAAAAGAAACACATAAATTTCTCTTGAGAAACTTCGATTTATGATCATTGATGATTTCTTACCTTGCTGTCATTTTCAGCATATGAATTAAAGTGAACCACGTCCTCCATTGTAATTGTAACTGTAGGCCTAATCGAACATTTTGTTAAAGCGCCACTTAACGATTCAGTAAGGTAGCCTATCTGTTGAGTTAATAGATGTTATTGTCTCTTTGCATATATCCAGTGAGGATGTAATGCAGTTTTAATGAACACTTACAGAGTTGCACAAATTGTGCAGTGGCCATGGAAATTTCAACATGAGATTAATCAAATATAATTTCAAAAAATTAAATAATATCGTCTGGGTAATGTTTATAATTAATTTTTATTCTTGTTTTTGCTTCTATTCTTAGTTATTGAAAACCCGTATTATTTATTGAATCCATGCTGTTGTTCAACGCTGGAAATGTTCCTTGAAAGGCAACAGCGAGCTCTGGGTGGCCAATTGTTATTGTTGTTAGCCTATTATTAGTAATGAACAAATCAGTTAAATTTCGTTTATTTATCGGCGCTATATGAAATCAAGTTGCGAATATCCGTTTTGGGTCGATTTTCGGTTCTTCACTTCGTTATTTTTCTGGCCCGTTTAAACCTGTTCAGCTCTTTCGTTGCATCGTTTTAGCGACCTACGTAGATTATTTAAAGCCAGTTTTAAGCCGTTAGTTTAAGACAGCAGCAGTTTGCGGTATATTTAAAGTTACTTGGAATATAGTGTGAAACTTACCTTCGCTCGGAATGTCGCCATTTTGGAAACAGTGACGTTATTGGTCATGAATATTAATTAGTTGGAAACGGCCAACGAGAGGAGCGTATGATGACAGACTTTATGACATTTCCTATCGTTTATATTATTAATAAGGATTTTAGTTAATTTTCTTGTATCAGGCTTTCAGTATAGCCGTTATATCATCATTTCCACTGTTGCCAAAATGCCAAATTTCACCCTGGATTGGTCAATCGCTCAGAGTTACAAAGAGAGGAAGGATAAGCCGTCCACGTGATCAAACCTGAGGCAGTGGCGTTACGAGGGGGTACGGGGGGTGCGGACCGCACCGGGTGACACCCTCAGAGGGGGTGACACCCAAGATGAGAAAATGATGAAATTTTTGGAAGATTAGGAATTCCTAAAAAAGTCATCACTTTTTTTGGGAGACGAATTCCTAAAAAAAGGTCATCACTTTTTTTTAGGGTGACACCATGACTTACCGCACCGGGTGACACCAGCCCTAGTGACGCCACTGCCCTGAGGGGTAATGGCTGTGACTTCATTCATTTGACCATGGCATACGCCAGCATATGGTAATTCCTCTACCTCTTCATCTGATCTTCCCACTGACAGTATGCAGTTAACATAGGCTACTCACTTATCAACCATAGACTGTCTGTCTCAGTGGACTGATCTTCTGGATGTTTGACCTGATTACGGCTTTGCTTTGATGCGCCATTGGTTGATGTAATAATAGGCCTATATACTCGTGTTTATTCACAAGCTCACTGACAAACCGCAGTATCAAAGTTATATTGAAACATTGAAACATAACGGTCCAGTTACCAAATCTTATTGATTACACGTCATGGCAGCCTGTTAGGTGCCCGCTCATTTTACTGCTGCCCCATATGGAGTGGTAGTTCATTTCCTTGTGCATTTGACACTGGCGCTATAGAAGCAAGCTGGTAATTAATAATAATAGTTACATTTTACGGAGCCAAATGTACTTAGTCTACTAGTGGAGCAGAAATAATTAAATATTCTGCACTGGCAGGCAGTTGAACTTCTGATTTCGTGGTTGACAGTCCAGCATACAAACCGTTTGGTCTTTCACGCACCCCAAATCCAGGGCTGTGTGTTTTGTATTTAAGAAAGCATTTGTAATGAAGATGATGACCTCAAAAGTTATATGCAGTTCAACAATGAAATAGATGTCGATTGCACATGACGGGTCTGGTATTTTGCCATCAGGTCACCTCCTAGGCTCCTACACTGAGCTAAACTTGTTGCTTGTTGTTTCATTGTTTTCTTGTTTTCTTTGGCAGATCTGGACAGAATACAACGAGCGTAACATGTCTGATCAGGAAGTGGGAAATGTTAACTATCTTCCAGGAATGGGTGCATTTCTCCAGTCCCTCATCTACGGATTTGGCGGATTTCGCATCAGGCCAGACAAACTCGAGGTCTTTAATCCGATGCCTCCGCCGGGGGCTGACAAACTCATCTTTTACAGCTTTCAGTACCTCCAGGCCAATCTAACTTTCACCATTGAAGTTGATAAAACAACAATTGAGGCTAATTCCGTGTCTTCAAAGTTTCCACTTGTTCTCAGAAGAAATGTATCAATGGCGGTTGAAGAAAGCATCACCACAGGTCAGTTCAATTTTATCTCACAGTTAATTTCCTTGAGTGTTGGGCGTTATTCTTCATTGCATCAAGCACCTTGCATTCTAACAATGTTGAGTCCTTTTATTAGATTTTCATTGATAATGAAAACAGGAAAACAATAACGAAGAAATATGTATTTCTTCGACGAGACCTAATTCTTTTAAGAAAGTCTGTAATGTGTGCATGTGCTTTTTTATCACAATAAAGTAATCCTAAGCGACATGGAAATCTAAAATATTCAATTTGTATTAATTTTAAACTGGACAGGGTGCTGAATAGTGTATTTATTTATTTTATTTATTTTATTTATTTATTTCGGGTATTTCTATAGCGCCTCCACAAGTCTACTACTACTCAGAGGCGCTCATTGATACTGGGCCGGAATTTTCACGCTGAAGCGCCACGAGCAATCGCGAGTGAAGGATTTGCCCAAGGTCCGTACGCAGCGGCTAGAGTGGGATTCGAACCTGCAACCCTCAGGTCACAAGGCGCCGAACTTACCACTGAGCCACCACGCCCATAGTGTAGTGGTTAGAGCGCTGGGCTGTCAATTCAGAGGTCAGTGTTCGAATTTCCGCCAGGGCAGAAATTTGGTTGGAGATTTGTGCTGCTTCTGCACCCCTAACCGACTCAGTTTTAATGAGTACACTGATCGTACACCGTCGATGGGAAAATGAGACGGCGCGGGAGAGGACTTGCCATCCGCCCTCTTATGCCGAGGCTAAGAAAATGAAGTCGCTAACACTTCATACCAGGGCTGCCTCAGAGCTGGCTTAAGGGACTGCTCTTCTTCTTAAAGTCGACTTCTACTTTTTGCTTAATACAGGTGCAAAAATTGTCATCGATGGCGCATCGAATGGATTCTTCATTTACACAAGCGTCGCGGAAACTTGCGAACATCCTAGAGACTACATTTACATGCCATGGGGCTACAGTCCGTGGATAAACATGTCTACAGCAACGGAACCAAAATTCGGTTTTTGTTTTATTTTGTTTTTTCTGTCATTTTAATTGGTGTAAGGCTGGCAAGAGCTTCAAGGAAATCAGTTAAATTTGTTGGACTGAATCAAGATCTGATCATTTGTAACTTAAGTCTCCTTTCTACTCAACTGCCAATGATCGAAACAGATTATACCTACACATGTACCTACCAAAGAATGACTAATTGTCATTCATAGTCATTTCTATTCATGTAACCGTGTTAATGTCATCTCTCCAGATTTGACGGAACCCTAAAATAAAATATTTCCGAATAATTATTCTCAGTATACATGTAGTAGGTAATTAAACCGAGTGTTTTTTGCATTAAAGCAACAGTGTCTTATCCAACGCATCCAGAAGTAGGCGCCTAAAGATTCCACTGCAATGCAGCGCTTTGTTAATTTGAAAAATGCGCTATATTAAATGTGATGCATACATATATGATTTTATGTGATCTATGATGCTATGTATATGATATGTATGAAGACATGTGGCATATTTGAAGACGTGCATGTCTTCAAAATAGAGATTAGTTTTGTTAAGCTATACGTCGGAAGTAGATAGCAAATGTTATTACATGACAAGTAAATAGAAATATATTGCAAAATACACGTAAAATTTATATATAACGGTGCGTTTGTGTAGGGGGTCCATAAAATACATCTCCAAATATGAACGACTTTGTAAGCCTTGGCTCATCCATTGTCAGCAGTTGGCACTGTGTATTTAATTGATTTCCTCCTGTGCATTACATGATCCATCCTTCTGTACGTTACCATGACCTATCCTCCTGTGCATTGCCCTGACCTATCCTCCTGTGTGTTACCATGACCTATCCTCCTGTGCATTACATTGGCCCATCCTCCTGTGCGTTACCATGACCTATCCTGTTGTGCGTTACCATGACCTATCCTCCTGTGCATTACATTGACCCATCCTTCGGTGCATTATTATGACCCACCCAACTGTGTATTTAATTGATTTCCTCCTGTGCATTACTATGACCCATCGAAATGTGCATTACATTGATCCATCCTTTTGTGCATTACCATGAGCCATCATGTGAAGCTTGGAATTACCATGACCCATCCTCCTGTACAGTAGCGTACAACCTCAGGCGACAATGCATTGGCTAATAGGCCTAATGATTGTGAAACTCTCTCGATGTTCCCGCAGTTGGAGATCGTCTGCAGTTTGTCAGTTCGAATTGATATTTAACGAATATATATAGATCCGTCGATAATAGATACGTTTTTTCGAGACCTGTATTTTTATTGTTTTGTATTATGAAGCCAACACAACGGATACAGAAACAACAACTCTACTCAATGGAGCCAACGCAACGGATACAGAAACAGCACCTCTTCCAAAAGCCAACACAACGGATACAGAAACAACAACTCTTCCAAATGAAGCCAATGATGTCTATTGCAGCCGACCACTGTTGGCATTCATGTTGGCCGTCGTTGCTCGCGTGATCGTTGTCTATGGATTCCAGTTCCAGGGTGCGATGCAGGGTTAAGAATTAAAAAGCACGAAGGAATGTTAGCTTCTCTACTGCTTGCCGCCAGAGTAGCCAGCTTCCAATCCGCCAGCTTTATGGGACGTATACCCTACACGGTCCATATATGAATCTGCATAAATCCGATTTCAAGCTTATATATATATTGTCAAGATTCTAGCTACTGTAATAGGCCTTTAATACTCGCGGTTTAACGTTGAAGACATGTATAGGCTTACGTGTAGTAATTTTACGACAAACTTACAGATCCTGTTTTGATAATTTTCATACGATAATCGTGGAACGCTGAGTTGACCTAGTTCATTTCGAAACTCAGTATGGTCTCGAAACTCAGTATGGTCTCGAAACTCAGTATGGTCTCGAAACTCAGTATCAATCTCAATAAGACTTGCAATTCTGCGTCAAGACGTCTAGAAACAGGTTTCTTGATGTCTTCATTTCTTGATTTCTTAGATCCGGGGACCTGGTCTCGGACGAGGCCATATTTTTGTGTGTGGAAAACTGTCTTGAAATAAAAGTCTTACTCTGTTTTGAAAAGTGATCTCGATAAGTATCACGCAAGCTGTTCTGTTGTCTTACGGTACATAATTGGCTTGCTCCGATAAGAATGCGTACCGTAATTTAACATTCGAAAGTGCAATCTCACCGAAAATGCTGAAAATCAGTGCGTTGACGCCATGTGTGCAGCTCGTCCTATAAACCTCATAATTTTCTAAACAATAGTTAAGACATCACAATAAGTTCAGAGAGTCGGTTAAACATATAACACAGTGTTGTGAAACCCAAGAGATGTACGGAATGATGCGCGGTGGATGGAAGCAACGAAGCAGAAACAAACGTTGATGAAGTCCACTGGAGCGCGTTGACGGCGAAGGCTTTCTTGTAATCGTAATCGTAAACTCCAAATTTCTAATGCGCTACTCTAAAGCTAAGCGCAGGGCAATGCAGCTTATTCACTAGCGCTGCGTCGAGTCAGAAGGATTGTCACCCTTCCTGTGCGGGGACATCGAAGACGAACTGAGCTTCAACAGTGTCCAAAGACTTGGACACCAAAAACGTGCGTCTGTGCGCTCTGCTCAGTCGCTTATGTCTTGTCGTAATCAACTGAAAACATCCCTTTCAAACTGCTTATCTGCCATAGGCTGCTTCTCTGTCTTACGGACAGATCTTCTGGATACTGACCTGATTACGGCTTGATTTTGGTGCGCCATCCGTTGGTGCTTTGTGCAATAGACATCGACACAATAGAAGTTACTAATTACAATTACTAAAGACCTCTCACGGTTCAGCTACATTCAGCGCCAATAATGAATCCCTGTAAGACTCCTCCTCAGCATGTCATTTCGTGTAGGCCTACTGAACCTTGAACTTCAGAAGGAACTTGAACTCCCTATTGTTATGGTAATTTATAATTTCTATTGCGCCAGTGTCTAATGAACAAGGCATCAACCGACGGGGCACCAAAACCAAACCGTATTAAATCAGGTCATTGTCCAGGTGATCGGTCCGTATCTACGAACTAAACTCTAAAGTCCGTTTAGCTGTCTGTCTTCGAACTCCAACCCTGTCAGCGTTTCCATGTACATTAGATCATAGTTGTTAAAAACGATAGAAACTAAATAAAAAACGGGAAAAAACGTCGTTTTTTAAAAAAAAACGGGAAAAAAACGGAAAAAACCACAGAAGAAAATAATTTGACTTTCTCACATATTGTAGGCCCTACTGCAATTTAAAATTAGCAACCTTGCTTACAGAATTTAATCAGCAAATAACACAACTTTATTAGTCACTTTATGGGTCACGTTGAAGGATATCGACGCCGTGGAAGACCACGAATTAACTGGATAGACAACATTCTTTCCTGGTCCCATCTTTCTGGATCTTATCTTCTCGCTGCTGCACGCAACAGGGGCCAGTGGAGAACCCTAGTCCATGCATGTGACCAACCGTCGCGCAGCGACGTCGGTGTTTGACATGACATGACATGACATTAGTAAACACTAAATAACATCAATCTACAACAATAATATTGTTTTATTTCTTATAAGTTTGGTTTCATAAGAAATTGAGAAACTAAAAATATTGAAATCTTTTCAAATTTAAATTGTAAACATAAGTCCAAATAAGTCCATCCTGACTAAACTAACACAACTAAAAACTAAACTTTGGAGGTATAGACTATATAGTGTAAACTTTCTCACAGTAAATGCATTTCAATTTGACCAATGCTGAGTTTTTGTCTTTCTCGTTTATCAAAGTAACGTGAATCCATTCCGCACCCTTTTCTTTTTTCATTTTATATAACTTAGAAATAACTTTATAAAATTGTATCTCTTGTACTGTGCTATTTCATAAAGTAGGCCTATTTATTTCTCATATGATGACAAAAATAGTGAGGTAAATTAGCTGAATCCTTGAAGTATGGAAACAACGTAAGGGACATCAGACAAAAAATAAACAGAAACTGAAAAACATTAACAGACAGTAAATAAATAAATAAATGAAGTTACATAAAAAAACGGAAAAAACGATAAGAAAAATAAAAAAACGAAAAAAACGACGTATTTTGGAGAAAAATAAAAAACGAAAAAAACGGTTTTTACATCTATGCATTAGATGGTATCCATATGGGGCTCTATACGGATCCCATATGGGAATGGGCGGCGATCCCGGGGGTCGAGGGGGACAAGACCCCCACCTTTAAGAGTGGGGGGGACACGCCATACATCGGACCCCCCCAAATTTTGAAGAAACACCAAAAAAAGTCATCAAATGTGTTAACTGTGAGATTAAGAAATTTGTTCCGCGAAAATTTTGTTTGACTTTTTTTGACCAGATCAGTTCAAAACTCTTTTGACCAGATCAGTTCCAAAATGTCCCCCCCCCCCCTCTCAAACAAGATCGCCGCCACTGCATATGGGAATTGAAACTGATGTCTTAATGCGCTTGTGTGGATCTCGCGCCATTCAAATCATGCTAGGCCTTGTTTACCTGATTAAGTCACTTGTACTGTGAGAATCACTGAAAGCCGACTCCACTGCATCCCCCGTCAGGGAAACATTGCGCCGTTAAGGGTTAGGATTATTTGAACACCATCATAATGGAACTATGACATATTCCTAGATGTGCAACAGTGACGACTTTATATGTAAACTTAAGCGAAATCAATCTACATGAACATCAATTCAGATGCCCAAGTTATACAGTTTAACTCATCGAACGATACTTTTATACACCAATGTTTACGCCTATACAAGTGGAGGAGAGAGACAGAGATGAGAGAAAGATGAGAGAAAGGAGACGAGACAGACAGACAGACAGACAGACAGACAGACAGACAGACAGACAGACAGACAGAGACTGAATATGTTGCATTAACAGCAGACTCGTTTAACGGCTCAACTCTACAACCTTTAGGCCTACGCATATGATATCGCGCAGCATTAAACTCTAGTCACCTCTAGGCGGGGCGTCTACACCATAGAAACCTTGGAGCAAATGCTCCATCCAAGAAATGAGGGGGAGAGATCTGTCAGTGAGTGTGCCACCATTTTAGGGGGGGGGGAGGAACGGGGAAGGGGAAGAAGATGGGGAAAAGGGACGTTGCTCAAATGACTTGGGGGGATAGACGCCCCTGCCTCTAGGTATAGAGCCGTTATCGATCAATAAGTGACAAGTGTCATTATCGATCTATCTCCATCTGTCTCTGTCTGTCTGTCTCTTCCTCTGTCTGTCTCCATTTATGTCTCTATCTGCGGCTCTCCGATTAGAAGAAAAACTATCAAATTGCATTAACAACAAGCAGAGCTTCAACAGTTATCGATTAGTCAGTACCAAGAATTTATCTATCTGCATATCGATTTGCAGTTTAAAGCATATCAATCTCTGTCCCTGTATATATATATATATGACAAAATAATATATATATATATATATATATATATATAATTTTGTCATATATATAATATATATATATATATTTTTTATTTCCGTGTTTTCTATGTTTGGGATCTGATGACATCTGTTCAAGCTGTCGTAAACCATCAGTTGTTAATGGGTGTGCACGCGCTACTTGTTTTCATGCAAATTTCTCAAAGCAATGTCTGAAAATAGCAGACACTGAGGCATAAAATAATGTTTACACTGCTTTACAGACACGATCAACTCTAAATGTTATAAAAATGCATAAAGCATTAAAATGAAAGTTTAATAAAAACTCGTAATCCGCTGCAGAAGTCCACTCTGATCTAATCTAAGGATTTCTATAGCGCCGTTTTCACGATACACAAATCTTCAATCGGTGGTCGCTTCAAATGAAACGTGTTAAGGAATCGTTGAATCGTTATCCGTTGAAGAACTGTTTGTGTGTATCTATGCATGTGTGTATGTATGTATGCATGTGTAGTAATGTATATATGTATGTATGTATGTATGTATGTATGTATGTATGTATGTATGTATGTATGTATGTATGTATGTATGTATGTATGTATGTATGTATGTATGTATGTATGTATGTATGTATGTATGTATGTATGTATGTATGTATGTATGTATGTATGTATGCATGCATGTGTGTATGTGTGTATGCATTTAGTAATGTATATTTATATATATGTATGTATGTATACTATATGCGTATATATATATGTGTGTATGTAAGTATGTATGTATATATGCATGTGTGCATGTATGCATATATGTATGTATGTATATAACTATAAATTATGTATGTATGTGTCTAGGTGCGTGTGTATGAATCTATGTATGCATATATATGTATGTATGTATGCATGCATGTATGTATGCATACTATGTGTATTTGTGTTTATGTATGTATGTATGCATGTATGTATGTGTGTATGTATGTACGTGTATTGGAACTTTAATAAAGCGCATTGTAAGACCCCTCAAAAGCGCTAAGAACATTTCTGTCTAAGGGACCTTAATATAGAAAAGTAATTTGAACAGAGTTCAAAGGGCAGCTCGAAAGTCAACTGTAGCGTTGTTCCAAATGACACCAGACGATTTACGTCTACGAGCGTTCGAGCCACATTGTTGTCTGCTGTTGCCAGACATGAGTTTAAAGCTAAATGATTTTACGGACTCGACACGTGAACTGGGTTAAACGTAGGATGATCAACAAGATGTGGTAAATGTAGCGAAAGCCAGTGCATAGGCCTATATAGCCTAATGCGCCACGTAGGCCTATAGTTGCAGTAACTGAAAATAATAGTTGGAACATTAACATAGGATCCCTACAAGTGTTTTGCTAATAGAGTTTTTATATATAAGTAGGGCCTATCGCATAAGCTTACATATGTGCGATAACTGTTAGAATACAGATTTCAAACCCAAGGTGGTATTCCGTGAATGGTATACCGTCTAGTAGAGATATTGCGCTACAGAAGTTATCAAATGAGATCAGTTGCGATCATAAGTTTCCCTTGGCTAACAGTTCTCGTACGGCGCTCTGGGAGCTCTCTAATTCGATTGGATCAAGTAAAATGATGACGTTGAAAGCATTTTCCTTTCCCCTTCTGCTCGGGTTTTTCATTGGCATGCTGTTTTCGTATACAATTGTCTTAAAGCGATCGGCACTATTGGTCTGGCCAATAGATTTAAGCGGAAATGAGAGCGGACCAACTAGAACCCTACTCGATGGAGACACGACAGTTTTCAACCAGATTTCCTTCGCAGACAGTCAGTTCCACGGAGGTATAGTAAAAAAATACATAAAAAGTACTTTCGTATGTTTATGCCAAAGGCCATACCAGATTGGAAATATCTACTCGAAATTTGCATGGATACTATCAAAATTACTGAAACATTAGGTGTAGAATCAGTGTGTTAGAATTGACTAAACAAAGGTGCGATTGACCTTGGAAGAAGTCCTGGATATCGACTCAAGACCAAGCAAATTGCTGTCCAGCATCAATTCACCAGAGACAGAATGGCTACTGAAGATATTTGTGTTGAGCAGATAGCGAGAGCATACATGGTGGTCGCCTGTTTAACAATGGGACTATTTAAAGATGCAAATTTGAAATACACCTTGAGCATGGGGCTGGTGAAACAGAACTCTGATCTATTTTTGAGTGTGTAAAAACTGGGAGTGGTAGAATTAAGTTCTACCATATTTTGGTTTAAATGGAAGGAGGCCAACATAGCATGATAAGAGAAAAACGAGAAATACTATTGTGCAGGCGGTTTTGTAATCGAGTACTGGGCGCAGTCGACGAAGGTCACGAATGTGCATGTAGCAGGTGCGAGATAGCTGAGTGATGTGGTCGGCAAAGGTAGCCTAAGGTTTTTATCAAAGATGATTCCAAGATTGCGGACAGGAGAAGAGTAGGGTGCAGAGGAACAGAGATCTGTTGGGGAAAGGTCGGAAGGATAGGTTACTTTGCTTAGTTGCTCGCGGAGGCCAATAATAAGAAATTCTGTTTTTGAAGGGTTTAGACATAAGAGGTTATACAGAATCTGGGCTATAGGTGACGTTAAAGATGGAGTCTCTTGTCTTCCACACTCTTAAAACTGCAGAGTTTTCTTAGCTATAATTTTCTTAGTTGTCATGATTAACTTTATCGAACTATAAAAAGTTCCTATTGCAAGGGAAAATTTAGTTTAGTCAGCAAACTTTAGCTGAGAGAGGTAACTTGCGTTTTGGTAATTCTGCCAAAAATGCATAGATGCTTTCCACGCTGGAAATCACTTTGCGCTAACGTGTCCTGACAAATCGTTTGCATGTATATCTTTTCCGAACATGTGTGCAGGCTATGATACTTCGCTGAAATAGCATCGCCATTTGGGTATGTAGCATTGGCGTATCAATTAGGCCGTTAGTTGACGTAACCAGCATTGATCGGCAGCAGCTATGCAATCCTGCCTATTGCGCTTTACTGCAATAACAACGTTACTTAGCCGTATAGACCTCTTCGGATGCGTCATTTGACCTAGTTTTCTTAAATCAGGTCGCGCATGCGTAAGTTGTGTAGGGCAAAAGCGATTAGTTCGAGTATCAAACCAATCATTTAGGCCCTATGTACCATGAAATTCTATATTTGAAAATGAGTTTCTATTGCTTATCTTTGAATAAGGAAGCTAGAGATCGTTTCTTATTCAAGTTAAGTAGTATCGGGTTCCAAGTGGATGTTGATGGCCCACATAGGCCTACCTTGATGATACTTCGAGTGGGTAGACGACGTTACCCAGTGGGAGCCATTTACATAGGCTATAGGCGTATTTGGTGTGTTGGAAACTTAGAATGCAAACTAGAGTTTCTGCCCCTATGTTTCCTGTAAACAATTGGGAAATTATACAATTCCAGTTATGCAGCGTTGTCAGAAACAGAATTGTAATTGTAATTGTAATTGAACATTTATATAGCGCCACTCAAATCAGCGGCGCTCTCGACCCGTATCACTGCCAAAACCGGCAAAAAGAGAGGTTTTCAAGCGTCTACGGAACTGAAGAGGAGAGAGGACAAGAAGCTCTTGAATTGAAACATGTATGCAAAAACATGTAGGCCCTATGCAAAAACACACTTCAGAATTTGGTGGGGACGCAATGTGAAACAGTGAAAGTAGAGAAAAATCCACCTAAAACGCCTTCTTCAAAAAGACAATGCATTGCAATTTGCCATTTGAAAATGCTGCTACGAGATATGGTATTGAAAGCAAGAATGTAGCATCTCAGCTATACTTGGAAAAGTTGTCTGCTTTACATGTCCATCTGAAAATGAGACCTGTGGAATTTCGGTACCGGTACATGTTTGTATGTATACATTCATACACGCATACATTCATACATGCATGCATGCGTGCATGTATGTATGTATGTATGCATGTTTGTATGCATGTATGTATGTATGTATGCATGCATGATTGTATGTTGTATCTATGCATATTCCGGCAGATCCCCGGAATAGCGGACCCCCGAATAGTGGACCGGAACCGGAATTTCAGTTAATCCCAAATATTCGTATCTTGATTGCACTTCTGACCGGCGTGTCACATGTGTAAATTCACAACGCGCGCGTTTCAAATTCACACATAAGAGCAGTTTCATGAGTGAAAAGCGTGCACGTGTGATCACGCATTTTCATGAGTGAATTAATTTGCTTGATTCAACAACTGGAAACCAGTATACAAGCCGGACTTGACCTTGTATGGGAGGAAATTAAGATTTTGTTCGTATCCGAGGTTGTTTACTGCAGCCTATCGCACAGCGTGACCTTTGGTGTACATTAAGCAAGCCTGCCCAGACATATAAGTGCATGTGACCTTGTACTATAGTCCAGATAATGCTTCAGCGACAGCTTACTGTTGCTGGAGCTTTATTTGGACTATAGTACAAGATACGCGATAGTATAGCGATGGTATAGTGGTTAGTGCGCTGGACTGTCAAACGAGAGGTCGGGGTTCAAATCCCCGAGAGAGCTGAAATTTAGTTCGAGATTTCTGCTCCATCTGCGCCCCTAGCCAACTCGGCTCTAATGAGTACAATGGCCGTACACTTTCGGTGGGAAGATGAGACGCCGATGGAGAGGACTGGCCATCTGCCCTCAAACATGTCCTGGCTAAGAAAATGAAGTCTGTAACACTTCATACCAATGGCTGCCTCAGGGCTAGCTTAAGGGACTGCTCTCCTTCTTCTTGTTCTTCTTCTTCTATTATTTATGCCCCGAGGTAAAGATGATCCCTCAGGGACTTCAAGATTAGTAAAATTGTTAAGTGTCTGGAAAGGCTATAGAACTCCTCGAGCTCGGGCAAAAGTGTCGGAAAAGTCCCACACATTGTTATTTATTATTACTACTACTACTACTACTACTGCTACTGCTACTGCTACTGCTACTGCTGCTGCTGCTGCTGCTGCTGCTGCTGCTGCTGCTGCTGCTGCTGCTACTACTACTACTTCTACTACTACTACTACTACTACTACTACTACTACTACTACTACTGCTATTATTATTATTATTATTATTATTATTAATATTATTGTTATTTAACAATAATGGTTGAATTGTCTGAAGCGCCATCTCAGCGTCACTCAGATAGAGGTGGCAGTGTCCTGGAAAGGCAGATGGCGTTTCCACGTTGAAGGGCCATTATTATTATTATTATTATTATTATTATTATTATTATTATTATTATTATTATTATTATTATTATTATTATTATTATTATTATTATTATTATTATTATTATTATTATTAAAACTTCGTTTGCGTTTTCTTAGGTTTTGGTCATAGACAGTGATAGAGAGAGAGAGGGAGGAAGAAAGGGCCTGTTTGTCTACATATATTCACCCGTGCCTGCGCATATACACATATACATATAGTCATATACTTACACCCATACATATACATACATACATGCATACACCTATACACGCATATATACAAATATGTATATGCTTACATCTGCATACACATACAAACACACACACAAACATGATTTTATATATATACAGATATACATACATATACCCATACATATGCATATACATATATATACACCCACATACCTACATACATGTATACATATACACGCACATAATCATACATATACATGCCATATATACCTACAGACACATGCACTCCTCCCCCCCCCCCACACACACTCATAGGGTTGTGTGGTCATTAGTTCCTTATCATGTCTCTTTAGGGCTTCTTTGCAGGTGTCCCCCTATCCGCTCTGTTGGTGATTATATCTTTCGTCGATACAGGGTCGTAACAGGTGATATTATCTGTGGCGGTTATAATCTAACGGTTCCCCGGGAGGGTGAGAGAGAGCCAGAGACAGACAGTCAGAGAGGGGGAGAGGAAATGAGCGAGGGAGAGAGGATGGGAAAGAGAGGGGAGAGGGCGATGGTTACTACGTTTTTATTATTACCCGCAAGTCCCTCAACTATTATAGACGATGTAAAACGGTTTCTTAGATTTTCATGTTTATAATAGGCTGAAATAGTTACTAAATATGTAGTTGGTATAGATTTCTTTGTTCCTATTTTTTGAACGGTTGGTGTTCTTCTTTTGAGAGATGGAATTTGAGGAAAACTGAAGAGACAAGAATAAATGCCTTCGAGATGAAGTGCCTGAGACTTGTCCTACGAGTACCGTGGACTGCTAGAAAGACAAATGAATGGATACTTGAAACTGCTGGTGTAGAAAGAAAATCTTCTCAAATCTGTAAAGGAAAGGAAACTGGCATAGGGTCCTACTACGGTCACATCATGAGGAAAGAAGAGAGATGTTTGGAGAAGGAGATCATCCGTAAATTAACTTTAATAAAATGTACTTCAGACCATAGATTTTAAAAAAGTAAACTTCATTGTTATCACTACAATAATTGTTTTATATAGGGCCTACCGTGATTTTTCACGGGTTACAGCTAGTTCTAAGTTGGAGCGTCTATCCCCCCTAAGTCATTGGAGCAACTTCCCCTTTCCCCCTCTTCTTCCCCTTCCTTCCCCCCTAAAATGGTGGCACACACACTGATAGATCCCCCTATATTTTGGATGGAGCATTTGCTCCAAGGTTTCTATGGTGTATATATAGACGCCTCTGGTTCTAAGTTATTGTCATCATTATATTATTAAACACTGGTAACCGTAGCAGAGTCGAATCAATTTCCCGCCCTTTATCACTTGAGAATGAGGAAGTATAACCCTCCCCCAATCCTCCGTCACTGGCTGGGGTCAGGCATGAAGGCGACCATGAGTTGGCCATAAGAAGCCCGTAGGACTTGTCGGACCCCTGCAGCCAGCCAGAGATAAACAGAGACATAGAGACAGATAGATAGAGACAGAGAGACAGAGAGAGGTCAACCGTGTAGGTGAATGCAGACCAAGGATCGCCTGGCAGGCCTGGATTTGGAGGTGCCGGCTACGCCGGGGAGCGCATCAGAAACTTCGGACGCTGAGCCCATGATTATTGATTGATTATCTTCTCTGTAGGTGTCCCGCACTCTATCCGGTAGGCACCTATGGGGTCGTAAAAGTGATATGATCTGTGGTGGTTACTCTAACGGTTCCACAGAGAGAAACAGACAGACAGACAGACAGACAGGCAGACAGACAGACAGAAGAGGGGAACTTGTAGGATAAACCTCAACAGTGTTTCCCGGTCTTATCCCTCTAACGCTTCTCAGTGAACGGTCATTGCTTCGTTCACCACTGTCGGCTACACAACGCTAACCAAGGAAGATTTCCAATAGTGATGGAAAATAAACTACTTTTCAAGCTACAGGAGTGGAAATTAGCATCATTGTACGACACAATAAAGGGTAAGTTACGGTACCTTTAAGAAAATTATTTTTGATAATAATTTTTGATATTATTATGCTATTCATTGATTTGTTGCACGTGCGCAATATCATCCTCCTCCTATCTCAGTCTTTCTCGACCCCCAGTCACTACTCACCTCAAGTTCTCCAACCGAGCACCACGCCTCTGGAAAGGCAATGATAACAGCTGATGATGATGATGATGATGATGACGACGACGACGACGACGATTATAAACATAACTATGAAACACAGACAGCTGCAGTCATGTGAATGAAATTTATGCAACTGAATACAGTTCAAATCAACACAGGTGTTGATTTGCCAGCAATTTAACATACATGAATGGCATGTATACCAAGTATTTGTTTTTCTAGAAATTGTTTTTCTAGAAAACTTTGTTGTCCTAGAAATTACTCTATCCCCCTCCTAGGGGAGGGGGATAGAGTAGTGGTAACACTCATGGCCAGGAGAGCATAAGGAACGCGGATCAACTCCCGTAACCCCCCTCTATGGCGGCGCCTTGCATGGCTGCCAAACCTTGTGTTTAGTTAAGATATTGATTGTACTTTCATGTTTCAATGTAATCTTACTGCGTCTGTCGGTTTGAAATAATAAAGAATATAATTGTTATTATTATTAAAATTTGCCTTTTTCCAGAAGACTGTCGCACTGAGAGTCCCTCTGATTGGTGGGCACAGGGTAGAGGCGCTGTATAAGTTTGAAATACAATGCAATACAATCAGTGCTTCTAGCTAATGTCCCATTGTGCGTTTGCTAATGGTGTAATAAAGAATATACTTACTTCCTGCTCTGGGTGGTGTGGTGAATTTGAAAGCAGTCACTTTTCTTTATTTCTTTGCAACTGATGGTTTATGTTTGAACGCTATGTGTATTCCTATGAAAGCAAAATATTAATTTTGGTTTTTCTTATATATACTTTAACAGCCTGGTTCAAGTATGTCTCGATCAGTACAAGGAGAAGGCCGATAATCTGGAGCAGAAGGGGTTGCGGCTGCTACCCCCTGTAGTTGCACTCATCCAGGACCCGAGCAACCTCGACGACGGGTCCTGTTTCTACGCCGTGATTCTCGGGATATTTACTTTGGAGTGTCCAACGCAATGATTGCAGTGGACATATTCTTGAAGACTTTCTGTATTTTTTATGTTAAAATTCCCGACGCTGGAAAGTCTCCTGCACAGGACGGTGTATAGAACAGCCACCCACCAGGACAACAGCGGAACAAAAGTGCTGCAGTTGTCCGATTTGCATTGTAGCTCATAATTTAAACATTATTTCTTATGAACAACGATCAAATCAAATCAAATAATTGTTTATTTATTTAAGAAATTTTGTGTGCATGCTCTAGATATTTGAAGTGTTTTGAAGTTACATTTATTTTTGATGTTAAAGTGTTGGAAAAGTCATGGAATGTTTAGTTTTTGGCAATTTTTACACACTTTTGTCGTGTCTCGGATTTTTCTGCAAAAGTATGTTAGGCCTGCCGTGTGTGAACACTCATTACGTATTATAAAGTTTAAACTTGTTAGTTCAATATAATACCATCCTTGCAATATTACTGTTAGGCCTACATGAAACACTATTTTAGCGTGAATAATTATCGTAATAAGTTCACTGCAGCGATTGAAGACCCATATTAAAGTAGGCCTATTAAGTTAAAAATAAAATGTTAGCTTTTTTAGCAACGTAAAGCCTTTTTTCAGTTGAAAAACCGATTTTTCGTCATCCTGGAAATTTTTCCAAGTCATGGAAAAGGCAGAGAGTTTCATTTCGATCAAAGAGTGGCAACCCTGTAATATATCTTGATGTGGAATAATTTTTACATTTGATACTTTCATTTGACATCACGTATGAACTTTCACCTGATGTTAAATGTTTTCACGTTATGCAATATTTCACGTAGGCCCTATATGTATATTCGTTTATTATTCGTTTATTATAAATCAACGAAGGATGACACACCGCATCACAGCTTACAACAGTCTAAAGCGATAATATTAATAATGAAATAATAAATAATAAAGTATATATTTCCAGTGCTATGACAAAGAAATGTATGTGCTAGCGAGATTTGAGAATTAGTCAGATTGATTGAGAATGCTTCTATATAAAAGGCGGGGGATGAAATTCGTGACAAATTTTCATGTGCCATTCATGATAATAAGCTTCATCAAATATGAATAAGTTTAATTCAAGAGACCTCTGAGTAGATCTCTTGAAGAGGCGCTATATAAATTTCCAGAATGAATGAATGAATGACCTATGTGAAGAAAGCTGCCACATCTGAAACTATGCCGATCTAACAATATTGGCGAGCTACATAAACTATGAATAAGTTAATACAGCTATACAGGCACATGTGCGTCTCGTTGGTTCAGCGTAGTGTTAACTACCCCATATTTGCCCGTAGTTCGCATAGTGAATATTTACATAGGCAGCCAAAGTTGCAGCTACAGATATCAAACAAGCTTCCGCTCTGCATCATTGACAGGCCCAGTTCGCATAATGAATATTTACATAGGCAGCCAAAGTAGCAGCTACAGAGATCAAACAAGATTCCGCTCTGCATCATTGACAGGCCCAGTTCGCATAATGAATATTTACATAGGCAGCCAAAGTTGCAGCTACAGAGATCAAACAAGATTCCGCTCTGCATCATTGACAGGCCCAGTTCGCATAATGAATATTTACATAGGCAGCCAAAGTTGCAGCTACAGAGATCAAACAAGATTCCGCTCTGCATCATTGACAGGCCCAGTTCGCATAATGAATATTTACATAGGCAGCCAAAGTTGCAGCTACAGAGATCAAACAAGATTCCGCTATGCATCATTGACAGGCCCAGTTCGCATAATGAATATTTAATTATGCGGCCAAAGTTGTAGCTGCAGCGCGCAGACCAGGTCTGAATGATCGTGCTAAGCTGGCTGAACTGAGCATTGACTTGAAATGAGCGAACTATCGCAGCTGCTGTCTGTATGCGCCAACCTATATAAGGCAATTTCTGTAGGTGAACCACAGGCGTGCTAATTCAAATCACCAGCAGCATTCAAAGAAGAATAAGCTTGATATTTTAAGGCAAATTACCTACATTCGGATAACCATGAAGATTTACGTGGAACAGATCAAGGCTTAGGAAGCTAATTTTTACCTATGAATTTTAGTTCTTATGTCCGCGGATTCGGCTGACATACCTTGGCAAATTTAAGAGTGCAGTTAAAGCCAATAGAGACTTTATTTCCCGAACACCATACACAACATTATCTACTTTTCAAAACTCTGTCTAACTCTGTTCCATGCTGCGGTTTGTCAGCATTGTGTTTACTTTATAAACAATAAACAATAAACGAATTTATCGTGAGAACTCTACGTACTCTACTTTCGGTTGTGTTCGCTGTGGTTTTAATCGATGCTACTGTAACTAAACTGGATTGTAAGTAACAAATGCTGAATTTAATCAGTGATTTCCAACGCAATACTTTGACGAGTGTATAGTAAACGAATTGCATAAAATAGGGTCCGCATCAGGTGGGATAATTTCACTTCTGGTCACATGGTTTCCTCTGCTGTCAACCAAGCTTCGTACTCGGACATCAGGGAGTTTAGTGAAACTTAATCCCTCTACTTAGCCTTATGGGCTTTGAAGAATTCGAAGTTATAGACTAAGAATACAAATTCGTCGTTGAAACGATCGTGTACCGGGTATTCGTATTTTTCAGACGATACGACCGCAGCCGACAGACTCTACCAATCAGTCCGAATTCTTTGTCTTGTGTTGACTTACCCGGAAAATCATGAGAAAAAGGCGATTCACGTCAACGCAACTTGGGGCAAACGATGCAACAAACTTCTCTTTGTGACCAGCACCGCAGATGAAAAACTACCCACTCTCGTTTTAAACGTAACGAACGGACGCCAGTACCTTGGCGACAAGACACGTGAGGCGTTTGACCACGCCTACAAGCACTACTTGGCCGACTATGATTGGTTCCTGAAGGCTGATGACGACACTTACGTCATCATGGAAAACCTGCGCTACTTTCTTTCAGCGCAGGATCGCAACTCTCCCGTGTTCTTCGGTCAGACATTCACAAAGTTCATAAAGCAGGGTTACGCAAGCGGTGGAGCCGGGTACGCGGCGAGCAGAGAAGCCCTGAGGAGGTACGGACTGAGAACAAATGAGACACCGGGTTGTAAATTTAATAGCGGAGCGGAGGATATAGATTTTGGGAAGTGCTTGGAGTCGTTGGGAGTGAGGCTTGGAGATTCGTTGGATGCTCTCGGAAGGACGAGATTCCACTGTTTAGACATGGAACACCACATCGGAGGATTTTACCCCGATTGGTACTATGGCCACGACAAACACAAGGGAAAGAAAAAGGTAGATGTAACTACAAGTTACATGCTAATCTTCTTCGATGTAACTATGCACACGTGTATGTATTTGTAAAGACCTCACAAAGGCGCTGAATGTGTATATATGTTTGTATGCATTCATGTATGCACAACATTGCACGTATTTATGTATGTATGTTTATATGTGTATATGTATGTATGTATGTATGAATGCGTGTTTGTAGGGAGGGGGATAGAATAATGGTAACACTGATGGAGAGGAGAGCATAACGTACGCGGATCGATTCCCGTAACCCCCCACTCTATGGCGGCGCCTTGCATGGCAGCCAAACCGTGTGTTTAATTAAGGTCTTGATTGTACTTTCATGTTTCAATGTAATCTTACTGCGTCTGTCAGTTTGAAAAAATAAAGAATATTATTATTATTATTATATTATTATAATGTATATGTGTATGTAAGTATGTTGTGGTTGGTCCAACTTTTTCTGGAATGTAGATAGGTAAGTAGGTACTAGGTAGGTAGGTTGGTAGGTAATTGTAGTAGTTGATTTATAAAACGTCTCTGCAAGAAAGACCCTTCTGAGGAGTTCCTGACTTAACGGCACAAAAGTAGGACCGAACGGAATAGAGGTTTAAAAAATCAACAAGGACCTGAAGTTGCAGTGTGCTTCGCAACCTGACTATTCCAGAAAAAGTTGGACCAATCACAACGATGCTTCCATTCTGCACTGTGAAGGTTGACGCTGGGGACAACCAGGTCATCCTGTGTAGCAGAGCAAAGAAATATACGACCTAGAATGGATGGGACCGATACACACTGAAATCCAATTTGGGATAAGATGAGGTCGGTCTGCAAAGCGATTACATGTAGCATTAAGATTTTAATTCGATACCCGGACGCAGGTCATTCATAAAAGTTCTTAAAGCCCTAGGTTTTAGGTTTGGCGGTTTCCCTCGTAGAATGAAGTGACCAACGACTGTAGGCGGTTCAAGTAAGCATCTGTCGGCCAATGGGCGTTGATTTCATTTTGGTTTACACATCTTACAAGCATAGGCTGCTGAATTTAATTATATGCATAGCCTAGGCAACATCGTCCGCTTTGTGGAATGGAGGCGAGGCGCAGGGACGGTCGGTCGATCGGTGGTAGCCCCCACCCTAGGCCCTTCACCCTCCCTCTGGCCCTCTAGCGGTCGGACGGATGGATGGAGATGCATCGCTAGGGCAGACTAGACCCGACAGGGCATACCCCGTACAGGCCCTACCTCGATCAATTGACCACTTGTATATATATAACCGAGCTGTGGGTCGACTAATTTGTGTATACGAAAGCCAGGTAAGCTGGCTAGAGGTCATACCTGTACTTCTAGAATGTATACAAGTTGTTCCAATTATCCAAATTTACCCCCCCATACACTCATATTACTATGGAGTTCATTGCTATGAAGATACTTACAGGGTTGAGAAACAAGTCTGTAGTTTCTATATGCGATTAGATTGCCATGAACAAATACGAACTTACTATTGTGGTAGATGGCGATCAAGAGGAAGCCATACGGGCATTTTTTGCTCACAACAACTGGAATTTTGAAAAAATTGGTAATTATGAAGACGATGCGTATATATATATATATATATATATATATATATATATATATATATATATATATATATATATATATATATATATACTGAAATTGTATAAATTGTTTTGTGTGGTGAACCCTGTACAAGTAGGCCCTATTGTTCTTCAGGTAGCGCTATACGTGCGCAAATAAGATTGAACTAAGATTTATAAATATTAAATTAAATTGCATTTATTATCCTTGCAAATATTTAGCTCAAACCATGCTATAGAAATACATAGTAATAATAACATCAGCAATGTTAGTATAATGACAACTGATGTGAACAGCAGTAACAGCAGTAATGATAATAAATGGCCAATTAAAAATGTAATTATTAAAATTACCATGATTATTATTATTACGATATGTAATAAGACAATAAACATATGCATAACCCAGCTAAGCTGTCGTTCAAGTCAAGTCGAAAGAGCTAATTGTATGTTGATGACATTATAAATATATCTCCAACCAATCGAAACTGCCTTTGTTCCAATTGCAGAGTTGGAACCACCAAAGAGAAGAAAATCTTGTATGGATGCCGCTTCGAAGGAGGTCTTGGTCGCGTCCAATGGAAATAGTACAGAGTCAGAAATTGAGGCTCAAAACAGTCATGACATTCAAGTGTCAGCTGATCATTTGCAGCTGCAGGGTGAAAATCATCAATCGGAAGGCGCCTGTCCTCTTTGTTTTCTCTCTCCGTGCGTGGGTTCTGCATCTCCAGGTTGGCTTGGCGGAGGACAAGCAGCGCATGCAGCTAACAGTCCAATACGAAGAGTAATTTATGGAAAATATTGGAAGATCATTTGCAACTTGGGTGGGTGGACGAGCCCATTATATCTGGCCAAGAAACTAACGGAATCGAACGGTGTACTTCACATGCGGGAAATAATGCCAGATTGCGTAGTGCGAAAAGTGAGATCGTTGTATCCGAATCCAACAGGCACGCCTTACATGGGCCACAAGTGGGAGTAACATTGATACTTTGGATAATTCGCCGGACTTTGTTTAGACAGAGAGATTTTTATTGTACACTTACTTTCTGACATAAAGCAGAATTTTATCGATTGTGAGCTGCTTATGTACACCTGTCATAGCTATGATTCAATGTAACATAACATTCCCCCATTTTAAATTTATATAGCGCCTCTTCAAGATTCCTATTCAGAGGTGGATTTAAACCTGAATTGCCCTCAATTGCTCGGCGCCACACGAAAACCACGTTACGGAGACTAGGTTTTTCATAAGTGCTATGTCAAATCAATTTTGCAATGGCCACAGTCCCTTGTCCGTTCAATCTTCTTTTTTTCTTGCTTGGATTAGGACCTCGTTGAGGGGGGGTAAGCCACAGATTCATTTTTATACAGATTGGAGCATCTTGTTACAGATCGGATGCCCTTCGTGGCATCAACCACAGTTTTCCGCTGTGGACCTAGTCTTGGTGATGAACACATGCCCGCTAGGCAGAGGGTCATCAGGCTTATTTAAATTGAGTCATGTGCTCCCATGTCACAAGGCTGTTATTGGATATTTGCAGCTTTTAGTTGTCAAGCAAAATGCCACTCTTTTTCTACAGTGTGCCCTACTAGCCTTGCCGCTGTTGGTCCGCGACTGCTTATTCGTCAGATATAACCCTGCTTATTTCGCAGCTGACCTCTATTTCTAGAGGTCGTTCCACTATCCGCCACCTGTGGACGCGTGTGATAGCAGTCAGCTCTGCCACACATCAGCTCTGCCACACATCTCTCTGTCCTATGCCAGGCCAAAATCCGGGGAGGTCAAGCAGAGTAGACAGCAGAATGCTAAGGTGGTTATGTGTAATGACGGTTGATGGTTATGTAGCACTGATATGTTTGATTTTAGTGTATCATACAATATTGTCACAGCTCTTACGGTTATTCTACTGTGTAGGGTGCATTGCTTTCATTTGAAAAGCTCTCACTGTCTCCTAATTGGTCGTCATCGGATTCGTCCGAAGAGATTTCACTCTGGCAGGTCTCCTTATCTGCAGAAGTTTCTGTCACAGACTCCGATATTGCTTTAGATGCTGACCACACGGCAATGTACAAATTCCAAATGTTCTCAACAAATACGTAGGTCTTGCGCCGATACACTTTTTTCCCGATTTGGCGACGTGGGTTTTTCGAACGAACAGTCGTGCATATAGACGTGTATGGTCTGTCGACGTGTTCGTTCCAGTCCAAGACAGCCAGATTGCTCCGCAGCTCGTACATTAAATTCCCGTAGTGTATCCGTTTATCCAGATAGATCAAACAAACGTTATTAAAACTTTCCACATAAAATGTGTCGTGGCCTTTGACATAATCTTCAGCGTGCTTGTACACTACCAACGACCGAAGAAAGTCCTGGAGCATTGTAATTGCAGCCTCATTTGAAACAATTCGAACTTCAATCATATGCCCCGGCTCTTTGCAGTGGGAAGTTTCATGGCACTTGCTGTGGTTGTTCTGAAAATGAGGGATGCATGATTCTATGAGCTTACGCAGGGTTTGGGCATCTCCATTGCAATTGTCCATACACCAATAGACGTGGTTTCGAATGGCAGCACCCTTGTCAGAAAGCTCGGGATGCCATGTTTTTCCAATGTTTTTTTGTGCTCCTTGCCCAATTTTTTTCACCCCGGCTGTTATAGGACGGGTGCAGTGCCAGCGGTCATTGGAATTCCTGGCTTGCTTCCTCTCACGTAGGCGCTTGTTGATTGTCATGTTTCGATCATGCACATGATGGGCAACTTTAATGTTGCTGAGATCCAGGCTCTCGTACATCCTGTCGAATCCCACTGCCTCGTGACGCTGTGAACAGTTATCATCATTCCCGTTAATGTGTTGAATATCAACGACTTTGTGAGTTTTCAACCCGATAGCAACATGGTCGGTGTGATAACTATTTCGTCTACAATGATGTCGTGCGTCAGTCATTATAGAGATAGCTCCATCAGGCGACAGTGAAGACTCCTGCGCTCTAGCGCCAAATATAGATTGCTTTCGCAGGTTCTCAGAAATGGCACTAAATGTAACCATATTCCTCCTGCGGAAAAGGTCTGACAATAGTCCAAACCGACTGAAGTCGCTAAAGCGCTCGTACTGTATGGGTGTCATACCAGAGGCCAGGTAGCTCAACATCACTCGGTGGTTGACTTCAAATTCCTTCCGCTCGCTGTCTATTGTGGATGAGGAACTCCACTGAAAGGAGTGTTTTTTCGCACACTCCATATCCACCGACAGCACATGACCACTGTGTGTCCATGACTTCACTGAATACGGTGTCACACATGTGGATGAATGTTGTGAGATTGTGTCGATCAACTGGGCAATGCTGGAGCACTGCCCAACAAAATTCTCATGTGCAGTCTCCAAAGCTGTTGCTGGAGCTGCTGATATTGCTGCTGTGACAGATGCTGGATCAGTCAGTGAAGTTGATTCACTTACTTCTTCCGTGACTGAAGACATCGTGAGTGTCTGCTGCGGATGTTGAGTTGCAGAAGAGAGCTTATTGGTGTCAACATCCATTATGACTTTCACCAGAACTTCTCTCAAACTTTTTACTCCCAACGCCAAGCGAATGTCCTCACATTTTTGCTCAAATTTAAGTTTATCACTGTCGGTTGTAAAAGTTAATTCAAAATGTTTCCTTACAGAAACGTAAGGGTAGCTATAACTCTTGGTAGATCCATCAGACAACCGTTTTTTAAATGTTCGCATGTTGCCAACTGCAACACCTGAAGTCGGTGTCGTTGGTACAGCGTAGTCTCCATCCATCTTTGGAAATAGTTCGATATAATGATACTAATATATGTCCACTAACGAAATACAATGTTATACTACTATAAGGTCCACTACTGAAATAAGATAATAATATAATATACAGACACGAGATATAAGCTGTATCGACTATGCGATTTAAAATGGCTATGAAGTGAAGAAATTACGAAGCTCAACTCTGCTGCAGCGAAATTCAAACTAGAATGAGTACTGCAAACCAAGACTCAATTGTGAAAGGACATTTCCTAAGTTCATTTCCTAAGTTCATTAGCATAATTTGGCATGTGACCTAGTCTCTCTTCCTTAGGCTGTATATTAGCATCTGATACTGGTGCAAATTCTTAGAATATGAAATACAGCTTATTGTCTTTAGTGTTCCGGGTATAATAAGGCAACGGTGACAGCATCAACAGCTGGCATTTATATACAGGTTTACGACCCAAAGCTCGGTTATATATACAAGTGGTCAATTGATCGGGGTAGGCCAGAGGGAGGGTGAAGGGCCTAGGGTGGGGGCTACCACCGATCGACCGACCGTCCCTGCGCCTCGCCTCCATTCCACAAAGCGGACGATGTTGCCTAGGCTATGCATATAATTAAATTCAGCAGCCTATGCTTGTAAGATGTGTAAACCAAAATGAAATCAACGCCCATTGGCCGACAGATGCTTACTTGAACCGCCTACAGTCGTTGGTCACTTCATTCTACGAGGGAAACCGCCAAACCTAAAACCTAGGGCTTTAAGAATTGGTGGATGAGGATTACCTGGCTTAGACTCTGAAGATGGCAGGAACTATAGCGCAGGTCTTCGATTGAGTTAGGTTCCAGTTGCGACAGTGGTCAGTTGAATGGAGGGTCGGCATTGAAGCACCTTCGGTAGAGCTACGGGCCTAATATATGATTTGGTGCATGAACTCCAGACAGTCTGTGCCACTCTGTGGCTGTAAAAGACAGTTGCATTGAAGATTTCTTTCAATTAGAACGTCCGAGGAAGTTGGAGAATGCCGTCCACAGTCGTCGAGGATTGTCTCTCTCCCTGCCCAATTCGATTACCTCCTTCGAGTGGAGCATTTTCATTTCTCTAATCACGCCAGGAATTTCTTGTAAGCATTAGATTCACGTAACACAGTCCCAAGCGTTCCGCGTTCGCCCGTCTTCTGACTTTGCGATGACTATCACGACAGACTCCACCGAACCATGGAAAGAGATGCCTCTGGAAGGTCTTGACAGTACCGTACGTCCTAAGTGGAAGGAAGCGGTCGATCATTGCGTGCATTGCAGACTCGTAGATGTCGAAGAGTTCGTTTCTGGAACAGACTTCCATGGTCGACAGGGTTTTTGCACATCGGACCGTTCAACAGGCTGGTGTGGAAGGCCTTTCGTCTCGGTTTAATCCTCACATAAACCTGATTGCGTCAAACGTCCGGACGTGGAGGTAGACGGAACGGTGACGAGTAGTGGACCATGATCTGAGAGTGACCCGAAAGTCTTGAAGGACGTAGCCATCTCTGGTTTTTATTACGTCGAGCCATGTGTAGGCTCTGAAACATACCGAGTCAATTCGAACTGTACGCTTGTCTGTCTGTCTGTGCGCCTATCTGCATGTATATCTGTATGTGTATCTGTTTGTATGTATGCATGTATCTAATCATTTCAGTTAACGTATGGCATTTCACGAGCCTCACGAGAGTGCTATTTTTCAGATCATAAAAGGTACTACTTAAGATTGATTAAAATGTTTCCTGGGCTGTCTGCGGAGTACCCCTACCTCGATCTATTGTTTCCTGTTTTTCCTTACACAGGGACTGGATGCTTTGAGCGACTACGCCATCTCCTTCCACTACATCGTTCCAAATGATATGTACCTCGTGGAATACTTCGTCTACCACCTGAACCCGTACGGAATCATCAAAGGACTTCAGAACCTCAACTCGATCCAATCAAACAATAAAACGGTCTGAATAGCCTCTCCTGGCGGAGAAATGTCTGGCACTATAGAAAGCAGCATAGTAGCATTGCTGTGGTTGGCCATTCATTCTGGAACCGAAGCGTTCTTGTCCTTTCTCTACCTCTAGTTCGAGAGCGCGGTTGGACGATTATGCTTAGTTAGCATTACGGTGCCTGACCATCCTCATCGTGTAGCAAGGGTTCGACTACAACCCCTTTTCATTGAAGACTATCGTCCATTGATGAAATCACACTTTATGTCCATTCAAATGTGAACATGTCGTTCTAGTCTTAGATCTAGTACTAGACACATATCTAAAAATAGATACTCGCGTTCTTTCTGGATATTTAATGAGAATGTGACAGATATGTATACACTGTGTCCCAATTGAACTGATACCCTTTTTGTTTTTGGCAATAATCTGCCAATTCTAGAAATAATTCACTGAAATTTTCTGCATTGAAAGAGGGATAAGTTTTCAATATTTTCCAAATATTTCATCATATTCTATCAACAGAGTCCAAAGTTATGCACATTCAAATTTGGACAAACAAATTTCGAACTTTCCAACATGTAAAACTTCATTTCTTACTTTTTTTATTAAACTTTACAATTCGACAGAAACATGAATACATCAACATTTAAAATTAACTTGAGTCAAATGTTATTCTTTAAAGTTTATGTTCAAAATGCCCGCGATTAGCTCGAATACATATGCTCTAAGGTGATATCGTCATTCATTGATTGCACGATCAGCAATTTCTTGATCAACACGATTCCATTCCTCCACAACTCGCTGATTGAGATGATCAACGTCACGTATGCGGGTTTCATAAACACGTTGTTGAAGGATGCTCCATATCTTGTAGTGGAGAGGATTGAGATCAGGGCTATTGGGGGCCAAAGAGTGGGTGAAATAAAATCTGGAGTTTCTCTTGACAGCAGATTGGCAGTTTCTCTGGCTCGGTGAGCTGGAGCACTGTCCTGCAGGAATATGAAATTTCTTCAAAAACCTCTTTGCTCCATAATGTCTTTCTTGTATTTAAATTTTAATCAAACTCAAGTCATCTTTACAAAAAATGCATTTTTCTTTTACTAACGTCTGCTTAAGTGGAAATGAAGTCATTATGACGTCATATTTTTTTAGTAAGTAAGGTTTGCAGCTTGCAAAAAATATATTTTATCTTTACATGTTCGAATTTTGTTTGTCCAACTTTGAATGTTCAAAACTTTGGACTCTGTTGATAGAATTCGATTACACTTTCGACAAATATTGATAACTTGTCCCTCTTTCAATCTGTACATTTTAAGAATTGACAGATTTATTGCCAAATCAAAAAGGGTATCAGTTCAATTGGCTATGCGTTTGAAGGCTGCGCGTTTGAAAGCTGTGCGTTTGAAAGCTGTGCGTTTCAAGGCTGTGCGTTTGAAAGCTGTGCGTTTCAAGGCTGTGCGTTTGAAAGCTGTGCGTTTCAAGGCTGTGCGTTTGAGAGCTGTGCGTTTCAAGACTGTGCGTTTGAGAGTTGTGCGTTTCAAGGCTGTGCGTTTCAAGGCTGTGCGTTTGAGAGCTGTGCGTTTCAAGGCTGTGCGTTTGAAAGCTATGCGTTTCAAGGATGTGCGTTTGAAAGCTGTGCGTTTCAAGGCTGTGCGTTTGAAAGCTATGCGTTTGAAAGCTGTGTGTTTGAAAGCCAGCCTTCAAACGCTGTGCGTTTCGAGGCCATGCGTTTGGAGGCGTAGTTCTGCAGACCTATACGAAGACAAACAGCTGGCCTATGTGTAGGCATTTGAAGCGACTACACACAAGATCAGCCGCAGACTATATCTATAAGAATAAAAGAGGTCGGTCGGCAACAATTGAAACAGAAATTTCTAATTTAAACACTTCATAATCCTCTAGGTGTAAGCAGGGCGGCGGTCATAGGGGGGTCGAGCGGGACAAGACCCCCACCTTTAACAGTGGGGGGACATGCCATGCATCGGACCCCCACATTTTGAAGAAACACCTAAAAGGTCATCAAATTTATTCGCGCGTGAGGGTGAAAATTTTTTAACCTTATTTTGACCAGATCAGTTCACGGCGATGAATTTTTTACCTCTTTTTTGACCAGACCAGTTCAAAAATGTCCCCCTCACCTGTCAAACAAGATCGCCGCCACTGGGTGTAAATGAAAAATTTATAATTTAAACACTTCATAATCCTCTAGGTCTAAGCGAACACTTAATTCACAGACACAGACACGACGTATCATGATTTTACACTTAACTGTAATACCCTTTCGTATTCGTAAATTTGTAAGGCCTAACTTGTGCTGCGCGTCGGATTAGCTGCTCGATTAGCCGTTTGGATGAATTCAGCCGACTGTACTGTATTGTACTGACTTTGACTCTTGAGATAATTTACGTGGACCACAATATAATCAACATTTTCATAACTTTCGACGATTAGGCATATCGGGCCTATATATTGAACGCCCCTTGATAAAAAATTTTGAAATTCAAATATCTTGAAATATTGTTCTGTTTGGCAGTTGTCAGTCTTGTAATTTGTGTAACACTGTAGTTTCCAGTTTTGGTGATGAACTGAGTAGCTTATAGGCCTAAGTCTCATACTTTAGTACCTTAGACACTCTACCCTATGTAAGTAACCACTATATCATACAGCATGCTGCCGCATGCACCATTAGCCTATACTTAACTTACATTATGAAAACATTTGCCTATAGGTCTATATATCTTTTAGTCAGGGGCGTAACTTTAGTCTAAAAAGTGGGGGGTACCAATACTTTGGTCTAAAAAGTGGGGGGTACAATTTCTTCTCCACTTTCACTTTTCGCATGGTGGCCATTTTGAACATATTCCCTGTCAGTATTCTCATTAATTTTGGCTCTCGGTTTACATGTAGGCCTATATCTAAATACTTTCGCGCTTTGGCGGAGACTGCATTCTCTGGAAAGGCACAATAACAAAAATATTGATTGACATTGTTTAAAAAGTGGGGGGCACAGTACCCCCCCCCCCGTCCAAAAAGTGGGGTACGGGTACCCCTCGTACCCCCCACAAATTACGCCTATGCTTTTAGTGTCTGATTATAGTTGCCTATAGGTCGTAGTGTCTGATATTAATTACCAGAATGTAAGCCTACTTTTAGACATTAATTTCGAGTTATGACGACTACTATTCTGCCGTAAATAGCTATCGGTGTGTTATTTGACCTTTCCCTCACGCTCCGTTCCCACCGACAGCATATGCCGATGTACAAATTTTAGAGCTGAGTTAGATAAGAAAAAATGCCGATGGATCATAGATCTCGAAGTATCGACGTCGATCTTGAACCCGTCCTCAAGCTTGTCAGACTTTCAGCCAACTCGTTTATTTATTATTTAGTTATTTACTGAACTCACTACTCGCGCAAGGTAAATTAATCTGAATTTGTGGCGGGAGACAAGTAGAGTTATGTATGGTAGCCTGGTAGAGGTAGAGTTATTCTCGCTAGCAGAGACTCAGCTTTCGGGTATATAGGCCTATAGGCCTAATATTTTAGCGTATTATGATAACGGATATCGGTTGCAGGAATCTCCTGTTTAGATTGGCTTAAAGCGAAATGGAAACACTCTCAAGATTTTCTTTTACCCTTCTGCTCGGGTTTTCCATTGGCATGTTGTTTTCATATTCAACTGTCTTAGAGATAGTGTCAGTGCGCATAATGGAAGACAGCCTTAGACCAATAGATTTAACAGGAAAAGAAACAGAATTTACGGAGATCGGAACGACTAGAGGCATATTACCAGGAGTCATCACGAATCTCAACCAGGTTTCCATCAATGACAGTCAGCTCCACGAAGGTATGCTGGCACAAATACATTCAAAGTACTTCTGAATGTGAACGCCTTGTAGTAGTGTATGTACGTTATACCGAATTTTGAATATGTAAATAATCTTTGCGCAGGTACGATAAAAAAAGGAAGAGTCTATTCTAACAGAGCTGTAGATTTAGTAGTCTTACGAATGCATTAGGGCCTACTGAACGAATTGCATAATTACAGGGCCCACAGCAGAGAGGATGCATTCTTTGGACGAGTTAGGTGATCACTATACACTTATTCAAACTCTCTTAGATTCTCGCCTTGCATATTTTTACTCCTGGATATAGGGTTTTCCACTGCTTCCAAACTAAAACTCGTTCCACATGGTCAGTGAATTTGGTTGAATTAGTGGTTCCCCCTGTTTAGCCTTCTCTGCCATGCATGTTCATGGGCGTTAGATGGAGCCCACATGGCTCTATACCGGTCCAGGTGATAATAATATGGATCTTAAACAAAATATACAAGGACTCCGTGAGGGCATGGTGGCACGGTCATGGGCGTTGAAGAATGCAAAGTTATCGACGATATATATATGTATATATATATATATATATATATATATATATACATGTGTGTGTGTTGTGTGCGTGTGTGTGTTGTGTGCGTGTGTGTGCGTGCGTGGCGTGCGTGTGTACGATATATATATATATATAAACATGTGTGTGTTGTGTGCGTGTGTGTGTGTGTGTGTGTGTGTGTGTGTGTGTGTGTGTGTGTGCGTGCGTGTGTGTTTGTGTATATATATGTAGGCCTATATAGGGCCTGCAAATCTTGGTTGAAACGATCGTGTATTCGTATTTTTCAGACGATACGACCGTATCCGACAGACTCTACCAAACAGTCCGAATTCTTTGTCTTGTGTTGACTTACCCTAAAAATCATCAGAAAAAGGCGATTCACGTCAACGCAACTTGGGGCAAACGATGCAACAAACTTCTCTTTGTGACCAGCACCGCAGATGAAAAACTACCAACTCTTGTTTTAAACGTAACGAACGGACGCCAGTACCTTGGCGACAAGACACGTGAGGCGTTTGACCACGCCTACAAGCACTACTTGGCCGACTATGATTGGTTCCTGAAGGCTGATGACGACACTTACGTTATCATGGAAAACCTGCGCTACTTTCTTTCAGCGCAGGATCTCAGTTCACCTGTGTTCTTCGGTCAGAAGTTTACAAGGCACGTGAAGCAAGGATATCCGAGTGGCGGAGCCGGGTACGCGGCGAGCAGAGAAGCCCTGAGGAGGTACGGACTGAGAGGAAATAAGACATCGGGTTGTAAATTTAATAGCGGAGCGGAAGATATTGATTTTGGGAAGTGCCTGGAGTCGTTGGGAGTGAGGTTTCTAGATTCGTTGGATGCCCTCGGAAGGACGAGATTCCACTGTTTGCCTACCGCAGAGCACGTCTCAGGAGTTTTCCCGAACTGGTACTATAATCACGACAAATACAATGGAACGAAAAAGGTAGATGAAACTCCAAGCCACATGCTAATCTTCTTCGATGTAACTATGCACACGTGTATGCATTTGTATAGCGCATTTAAATAATAGGTCTAATAATAATAATAATAATAATAATAATAATAATAATAATAATAATAATAATAATAATAATAATAATAATAATAATAATAATGATAATAATGATAATAATGATAATGATAACGATAATGATAATGATAATAATAATAATAATAATAATAATAATAATAATAATAATAATAATAATAATAATAATAATAATAATAATAATAATAATAATAATAATAATAATAATAATAATAATAATAATAATAGTCTTCGTTTAATATCTTCAAACTGACAATTACGCAGTATGATTACAAATCAGTATGAACGGATGATCACAAGTTATTACAGGAGTCGAATTCTAACTGTATACAGTAGGGACCTGCGAATCACAAATTTTCCTTCGAATCGAATCTCGAATCGAATCGGGGGTAAAGATTCGAATTCGAATCGAATCTCGAATCGAATCAGCGTGTACCATGTTTGATATTCATGTAGTGTGTATGTGATAGCACAGGCGTACCACAGTATCAATACCTCAATAACATTTATGCAGTTTAAAATCAATTAAACTTAACATTTAGCTAATTAACAGAATTAAAAATAAGACAAATAATTTTTGAGTTAAGTAAGTAAGTATATTCTTTATTGTACCAATTGCATAACCACACTTTGGTGTACATTCATCCAAGCCAGTCATGGGCAACTTCTTTTAACATAGGGCCGCCCTAAGATTTTAAGGGCAGCTCTGGGGCCGTATGCCAATCGCAGACTAATTTCTGCAGATTAATTTGCCCCAGAAAATGAGACAATATTAATTTTATTCAAAATAAATATTGTGGAATAATTTTTACGGTTAAACTTCAAGTTTAAAGTAAATGAAAATAATTTTTATTATCCTAATACTACAGTTCTACACTACAATAAAAAACAAAATATGTTTCAAGTTTCTTCAGTTTTAAAAATACATTAAACTGTTAGTCTGTACAATGCATCCATTTGCTAGATGTGCAATATTTAATATATAGTAATGATTAAGGTGAGATCTGACACTTCTTCCCACCACGCAAATCCGGAATGTTTGCGTTAATGTTCGAAGTGCCAATTCGAAGTTCATTGGAGAGATTGTCATCTGTTAGTCTGCATTCGTTTTTGCATTTTGTTAGTTTCATCTCTGAGAAGAACTGTTCACGAATTCGCGAATATAGGTGCTTGGAAACAGTGCAACCATTTTCAGGGCATGAAATCTATGTGAAGGGTAAGGATCCCGAGAAATGTACAGTTTATAGAACTAAATCAGAGGTAGGCCCCCTACTTCACGAAATTTCCTTTCCAATTCACTGTTGCTGAGGGTTTGCTGTCGTCGCGTGCCGCAAATTCAACAACCAATCCACGCGCAGTAAACAATTAAAACAATTAGTTTACAACAAAGGGTTAATCATTGTTCTGAAAAAGATTCGAAATTTTTCGAATCATGGCATCATTTTCGAATCGAATCGAATACCGCCGCCCGATTCGTTTTCGAATCGAATATCGAAGCTTCGCAGGTCCCTAATACATACATACATACATACATACATACATACATACATACATACATACATACATACATACATGCATACATACATACATACATACATACATACATACATACATACAAACATACATACAAACTAGGGACCTGCGAAGCTTCGATATTCGATTCGAAAACGAATCGGGCGGCGGTATTCGATTCGATTCGAAAATGATGCCATGATTCGAAAAATTTCGAATCTTTTTCAGAACAATGATTAACCCTTTGTTGTAAACTAATTGTTTTAATTGTTTACTGCGCGTGGAATGGTTGTTGAATTTGCGGCACGCGACGACAGCAAACCCTCAGCAACAGTGAATTGGAAAGGAAATTTCGTGAAGTAGGGGGCCTACCTCTGATTTAGTTCTATAAACTGTACATTTCTCGGGATCCTTACCCTTCACATAGATTTCATGCCCTGAAAATGGTTGCACTGTTTCCAAGCACCTATATTCGCGAATTCGTGAACAGTTCTTCTCAGAGATGAAACTAACAAAATGCAAAAACGAATGCAGACTAACAGATGACAATCTCTCCAATGAACTTCGAATTGGCACTTCGAACATTAACGCAAACATTCCGGATTTGCGTGGTGGGAAGAAGTGTCAGATCTCACCTTAATCATTACTATATATTAAATATTGCACATCTAGCAAATGGATGCATTGTACAGACTAACAGTTTAATGTATTTTTAAAACTGAAGAAACTTGAAACATATTTTGTTTTTTATTGTAGTGTAGAACTGTAGTATTAGGATAATAAAAATTATTTTCATTTACTTTAAACTTGAAGTTTAACCGTAAAAATTATTCCACAATATTTATTTTGAATAAAATTAATATTGTCTCATTTTCTGGGGCAAATTAATCTGCAGAAATTAGTCTGCGATTGGCATACGGCCCCAGAGCTGCCCTTAAAATCTTAGGGCGGCCCTATGTTAAAAGAAGTTGCCCATGACTGGCTTGGATGAATGTACACCAAAGTGTGGTTATGCAATTGGTACAATAAAGAATATACTTACTTACTTAACTCAAAAATTATTTGTCTTATTTTTAATTCTGTTAATTAGCTTAATGTTAAGTTTAATTGATTTTAAACTGCATAAATGTTATTGAGGTATTGATACTGCGGTACGCCTGTGCTATCACATACACACTACATGAATATCAAACATGGTACACGCTGATTCGATTCGAGATTCGATTCGAATTCGAATCTTTACCCCCGATTCGATTCGAGATTCGATTCGAAGGAAAATTTGTGATTCGCAGGTCCCTAGTATGTATGTATGTATGTATGTATGTATACAAGCATGTATCTAATCATTTATATGAGGAATTTCACGAGCCTCACGAGATGCTATCTGGCAGATCATAAGAGGTACGACTTAAGGTTCGTTAAATGTTTACTGAGCTGTCTGCGGAGTAGTCTTACCTCGATCTATTGTTTCCTGTTTCCCTTACACAGGGACTGGGTGCTTTGAGCGACTACGCCATCTCCTTCCACTACATCGTTCCAAATGATATGTACCTCATGGAATACTTCGTCTACCACCTGAACCCGTACGGAATCATCAAAGGACTCCAGAACCTCAACTCAATCCAATCCAAGAATAAAACGGTCTAAATGGTCAATTATGGAGGAGAAATATCTGGTACTATAGAAAGCAACGCAGTAGCTTCGCTGTGATTGGCCATTCATTCTTGAACCAAAGCTTTCTTGTTCTTTCCTTCCTCCATTTTGCTGTAAGGTCGGCAGCACTTCTTAGGAGTTTTCTTCAAAATATGCGCTATATAAATGTCCTACGATTATGCTTATGATTAGTTAACATTACGGCGCCTGACCCTCCACATCGTGTAACGAGAGTGCGATTTGAAGAGAAATGGGAACAACCGTTTTGTTCTGAGATTGTCACCCGTCGATGACACCAACCATTCTGTTCATTTTAACTACGTGTAATGACATTCTAGTTCTATGTCTAGCACCAGATACAGATATCTGAAAAGTGGATATTTGCCTTTTATAAATATTTAATGTTAATGTGTCCGATATCTAGCCTACAGATAAAACAAAGCTCTAAATATATGTAGAAACTTCATTTATAAGACGACTTTAACATAATACCACTGACACATCACCTGACTTCTCCTAAGGTCTCTACTGGACTGCACCGCAAATCGGTACGGTCACCACGACACAAACCCGACATAGAATCACCAGCTGCCCTACGCTCGCTCCAACAACGTCATGCTAATCCGATACATCTACAGACTACACCCATCCACACCTGAAACTGAACGCTCACCGTGTAAGGTTCAAACCCCATTTGTTGCAAACAAAAGGTTTAACAGAGTCAGCTTACTTTACCATTACATAGATTAGCTTTTATATATATATATGTGTGTGTGTGTGTGTGTGTGTGTGTGTGTGTGTGTGTGTGTGTGTGTGTGTGTGTGTGTGTGTGTGTGTGTGTGTGTGTGTGTGTGTGTGTGTGTGTGTGTGTGTGTGTGTGTGTGTGTGTGTGTGTGTGTGTGTGTGTGTGTGTGTGTGTGTGTGTGTGTGTGTGTGTGTGTGTGTGTGTGTGTGTGTGTGTGTGTGTGTGTGTGTGTGTGTGTGTGTGTGTGTGTGTGTGTGTGTGTGTGTGTGTGTGTGTGTGTGTGTGTGTGTGTGTGTGTGTGTGTGTGTGTGTGTGTGTGTGTGTGTGTGTGTGTGTGTGTGTGTGTGTGTGTGTGTGTGTGTGTGTGTGTGTGTGTGTGTGTGTGTGTGTGTGTGTGTGTGTGTTTCCCACATAGAATATATAATTAGGTCTATAGACAAATAGTAATCGTAAAAGGTAAAATTCTAAAGTCTCACATATAGGCCTAAACTACGAGCACAGCTAAATCCCATTCACGAGCGCTGCGCCCAGTGAGATCAGTCGGTCAGACAGGTATCCCCCTTGTGAAGTACAAGATTGTATTGTCAGCATTCGAGAGAGGAAAGGAAACACAGGAGCTGTCACTGACCGTGCTAGCTCGGGAAACAGATTTCCGAAAAGATAGGTTCTGGAGACTGGCCAATAGACGATATTATATCCATAGGCCCAGGGGCGTCTATCCCCTCCCCTAAGTCAATGGAGCAACGTCCCTTTTCCCCCTCTTCTTGCCCCCTCCCCATTCTTTCCCCCCTAAAATGGTGGCAAACACACTGACAGATCTCCCCCCCATTTCTTGGATGGAGCATTTGCTCTAAGGTTTCTATGGTGTTGACGCCCCTGCATAGGCCAGTGCTCCAGACATCAAATACCGGGACAAAGCTAACGACTGTCATTATTTATTTATTTATCATGCGCCACTGTTTAATGACAAATAGTCAATCGATGGCGCTAAGCTGTATGGACCTTGAGCAAGCAAGGTCTTGCACTCTTGCTCAGGGTCACTACAGTGCAACTGGTCTCAAGCGTGCTCAGGGTCACTATACAGAGAGCAATCATCTGAAGTGAGACCGTATATATATATGACCATGAGCTTACTGACGTTTGAAGGCTGTGCGTTTGGACGCAGGCATACACAAAGACATACAGTTGGCCTAGCTGCAGGCATTTGAAACGACTACACACAAGGTCAGCTACAGACTACATGTATGTCTATAAGAACAATAGAGTCCAGTAGGCAACAACTGAAGCAGACATTTCTAATAATTTAAACACTTCATGATCCTCTAAGGGAACACATTACCAGCAACAACGTAGTTTTGCAAGTGTCGGATTTATCCATATGGTCACAAGATAGGGATGTAGTCCTTAGTGTTTTTATACGTCGGCATAATAAAAGAATAAATCTACTACCATATCCACTAGTCTCCTGGTGGAGAGATGGAAGCCATATTCTCCTAATTGTGAAACGATGGTACGAATTGTTGGAGGATGTAGGCAAACACTTGCCGGCGACCATCTGAACTTGTCAGTCGATCGAGCTTCGAACTGTCGACTGCTTTGTAACACAGCGTTAAACTGAGATAAGACGGTCTCTCAAATTTATTGTAGTATATTTAATTCGAAACTGCTCAATTGCCAATATACACCTGATACAGAGATACACTCACGAATCTGTAAATCAAGAATGTCGAGCAATAGGTAATCAACAATAATATTTGTCACTCATAAATCAACTGAATAAATGAGGAACAATTCATACAACATCTGTTAGAGCTCTCCATTACACTGCATTCGTTATCTGTTTAAATAGGCGTCAGTAGAGAAGTCCAGACATGCCTATGAACCGTCGCTGATGTAAGATAATGCGCGCGAACGCCAACCAATCAGAGACATCTATTTAAAACACTGCTGACGTCAGCACGACTATCAGAAGCCAATCAGAAATAAGTTACGAGAACTTCCTATACAAACGGGCACTCAAGACCTGCTGGCTTATCAGCAGAAAATAACGATAACAGTACATCTACTTGTTTCAAGCAATCGCCCAGTGATGAAACATTTCACATTAACCCGGAAGTCTTTCTCCCTGAATTTCTAATTTTAAAACGCGCACTACTGGCGTAAACTTGTCCAAAATATTGGGGGGGAGAGAGATTTGGTTATTCATTCTACACTCGTTGCATTGGGTGTACAGTCCATCTCAATTATTGGGGGCACGTGCCCCGGCTGCCCCTCCCCCCCGAGTCTATGCCAATGACGCGCACCATGATTATAGAAGAACGAGGCGCGATTTGAAAGTAAGTGGGAAACTATACTTCCTCTGAATCAGAGTATCTTCTAGTCAAGGCGCTTTCGCTAGACTTCGCTGCAACCAATATTTAAATTCATTCCTGGTTCGCGTCTGAGATTAGGATTTAAAAACTTTGAGCACATAATAAGCGCAATAAATTACACAATACAACAGATCTTCAAGCCACTCTGTACTACTACCGGCAAATTTATATCCTCTCGAACATCGGGCCTTTCAATCGCAACTCTAGACATAAAGGTCTTCGAAGGCCTTGATTTTCTGTAATAAATCTACCGACAACAACCCCTCTGATACGACGCAGCACTCGTGAATAAGTTATTGCCTTACGCATAAATTTAGAGTAGCGCTTTAAGGTTTGAAGTTTACGAATAGGATTACCATCCGTTAGTGACTGAACTTAAACTAATTGTAAAAATCGAAAATGCAACGAAAGTCGGCGAATTGGTCCAGCTACCAAGAAGACACTTACTAAAGGCTGCAGCCAGAAATATCAAGAGAGCAGCATCAGTGTCGCAAAGTGCCAAAGTTGCCGCCCGAGCAAGGGTCGCGGACTTACATTTTTGGTAGCAGCATCACAGAAAACTGTACTTGTAATTGTTTTATAGGTTATTAACTCCTTAAGTACGTTTTGAGACGCCTTATTGTTGAGAAGCTGCGTTCTGCTTCTGCATTGCTACGTGGTACACGCCCTAATACCAGCAGCAGCCGGAAAGTTGCTCAACTTCGTAAGGTTCAGTATATCAGCCAGTTGACAAATAGCTGGCCTGGCCATGGCGACCTGAATCAGAAATCTGGCTGTGTCTATGTCTGGATATTCTAGTATAGTAGGCCTTCTCAGCTTGCTGGTTCTCGAAGCAGGTTTTCCAGCTAAATGTACTTCTGAGGCCATTCTGAGTGTATAACGCTTTCCACTACAGAGGCAGCAGTATCAGCAAAATTAAAATAATGCGCCCTGAAGTATACAGCATTTGATTTCCATGTATGTGGTTCAGCTGTACTTGTGTCTATCATGTCGAAGTTTCTTGGTCCTATACCAGGTGGTGACCATTCCTCTCCTGGCAGGGTAAGGAAGCCGGTGGGCCTTGATCGGCCTCTTTCGCCCTAAGGTGTCCTTCCAGCACCTACCTCCTGCGTTGGCCAGCCATTTCGGGGTTCCTGGTGAGCCTGTCCACCTCGCGTATCGCCCTAGGTGGTTCTTCGGCTGAGCCTTCACCACTGATGGCATAGCCTCACCAGGCAATCCCTTACTTGGCTGTTCACCCCCCCCCCACCACGGTGAGGTGCAGGTAGGATTTTGGCTGCGAAGAATAAGGGGCTGAACTAGATGGGATAAAATCCGCAACGAAGTGATCAGAAAAGAGTTGGATCAAAAAGAAACAGTGATAGACAAGATCAGGAAAAGAAGACTCACATGGTTTGGTCATGTGACAAGAATGGACAACACCAGACTACCAGCTATGGCGCTCTACGGACATGTGGAGGGAAGGCGAAGCAGAGGAAGACAGACAAAGACATGGATGGACAATAGCCTACGCCTAATGGAGGATCTGAAAGCACAAGGAATGGATATGAGAGACGCTATGGATAAGATCAGAGACAGAGAGACCTGGAGACGTCTTGTCGAAGCCTCATCGTCGGCGTATACCTGACGGAGGAGAAAGAAGAAGAAGAAGAAGAAGAAGAAGAAGAAGAAGAAGAAGAAGAAGAAGAAGAAGAAGAAGAAGAAGAAGAAGAAGAAGAAGAAGAAGAAGAAGAAGAAGAAGAAGAAGAAGAAGAAGAAGAAGAAGAAGAAGAAGAAGAAGAAGAAGAAGAAGAAGAAGAAGAAGAAGAAGAAGAAGAAGAAGAAGAAGAAGAAGAAGAAGAAGAAGAAGAAGAAGAAGAAGAAGAAGAAGAAGAAGAAGAAGAAGAAGAAGAAGAAGAAGAAGAAGAAGAAGAAGAAGAAGAAGAAGAAGAAGAAGAAGAAGAAGAAGAAGAAGAAGAAGAAGAAGAAGAAGGTTCAGCTGTACAGGTGCACGCAAGAATCTATAAATCACGAATATCGAGCAGTAGCGGCACCACGGTTTGAAAAGTAGTACGGCAAATTATAGGGTCTGGGTAAAAGTGTATGGCAAAATTATGTTTTTGCCGTAAAACCTTAAAAGTGGTACGGCAAAAGCCGTATAACAAACATAGGCGGCGCCGACAATAATATTTGTCACTCAAAAATCAATAATAAACGAGGAACTATCCATACAACATCTTTTAGAGCTCTCCATTAGACTGCATGCATTCGTTATCTGTTTAAATAGGCGTCAGTAGAGAAGTCCAGGCATGTCTATGAACCGCCGCTGACCTAAGATAATGCGCGCGAACGCCCACCAATCAGAGACATCCATTTAAAGCATGGTTGGCATGGAATCACTGCTGACGTCAGCAGAGCTGTAGTGGCAAAATTAGAGGTGAGTACACGATACCGGTTAGTTTTCCGAAACAAATTCGAGGTGAGTATACGCTACAGTATATTTTGTGAGTATACGCTACAGTATTTTGATATAAATAAATAGAAATATTTTGTGAGGTGAGTATACGGTCTATAGAGGTGAGTATACGCTATTACCCGCGTATACTCTCGACTACAGCCCTGGACGTCAGCACGCATAGGCACCAGCCAATCACAAATAAGTTAAGACAACTTCCTATACAAACGCGCACTCAAGATATCAGCAGAAAATAATGATCACACCACCGGGTACTACTTGTTCAGGCAATCGCCCAGCGATGACACATTTCACTTTAACACGGAAGTATTCCTCCCTCGGTTTCCAAATTAAGAACGCGCACCTTGGTTATAGAAGAACGAGGGTGCGATTTGAAAATTAAGTGGGAAACTACTTCCTCTGAGTCAGAGTATCTTCTAGTCAAAGCCAATATTGAAATTTATTCCTGGTTCGCGTCTGAGATTCGGATCTGCTGACCTTGCGCACATAATAAGCGCAGTAAATTAAACAATAAAACAAAGCATACAGAAATATCCTGGCTTGGCTCTTCAAGCCACTCTGTAACACAGTAACTGTCCGCAAATTTATATCCTCTCGAACATCGCGCCTTTCAATAGCACTATAGACATAATGGTCTTTGCTTGATTTTCTGTAATAAATCTACCCCTCTGATACGACGCAGCACTCGTGAATAAGTCATTGCCCTACGCATACATTTAGAGTAGCGCTTTAAGGTTTGAAGTTTACGAATACGATTACCATCCGTTAGTGACTGAACTTGAAGTAATTGGAAACATCGAAAATGCAACGAAAGTCGGCGAATTATGGTCCAACTACCAATACGATAGTACTTATAAATACTTACTAAACGCTGCAACCGAAAATATCAAGGGAGTAGCATCAGTGTCGCAAAGTTACAGCCCGCGCAAGGGTCGCGGACTTACATTTTTGGTGACAGCATCACAGAAAATTGTGCGTGTCATTGTTTTATAGGTTATTAGTTACTTTTTCTTTTTGTGAGTTGCTCAGCTGTTGCAGCTCAGAGACTGTGCCTTGAGATTCTTCGGTTGTAAACTTCGAACAGTAGGCACTGTTAAGTTAAGTCTGTCTGTGACGTAAACAGACAGACGGACAGACAAACGAAAGAGACTGACAGCTATAGAAGGAGCGAACCACAAGGGGAGGGAAGCAGAAAAGCTTAGAGAAAGAAAGACGTAAGAAACAGATATAGACGGACGCACGCAGAGGGGTGGAGGGAGAGAGGAAGAAAAAGAGTGGGAGAAACGGAAAGTAAGAGGGAGTGGGAGTGTTTCAATCCACACATAGGCCTACATGAGCGAATTCATTTTTTGGACTTCGTCGCATGGTCAATCGCTGTTGGGTATAGACCCTAATACGCCACCAGTGTTTTAGTTGCCGAGATTCGGAAGAAGGGTTGAGCGCATGATTGTCCTTGGCCTACCACGGTCAGCGCCCTCCATTATTTTATTATTCTTAGATAAATGCAAGTCGGGAAGTTTACATGCTGACTGAATTTATTACTTTCGCTTGATTACTGTGGTTGAGCATACGTCACATCCGAATTGTCCTTCAATTTCAATGCCCATACATATGACGAGTTTCTGTAGGCACCATATATTGTGCAAAAACTGTGTTGCCTTTTCACATTTCCACATGAAATAAAAATCTTGATAGCAGAATGATACGAAATATATTTGCCTCAACTGAAATTTTCAAGACACTGTTTCATTTCTTAATCCACAGACGTCAGTTAGTATGAAAACATGCATGCTATATATAGGCCTATAGGCCAACATAGTTTAAGAAGTTTTCCAAAGTTCTCACAACAAAAGAATTTTTCCAAAGTTCTGACAACAAAACCCAATTCTAAAGGGAACACCTAAATAAGCCCCTATAGTAACAAAATATGCCTGATGTAGGCCAACATAAATTAAATTAAGACACTTTGTCAAAGTTCTGATAACAAAACCATAATTCTAAAAGGCATACCTACATTAGCCTGTATAGATATGATGTTTGCTGAAAAAAGCGTTAAGATTAGTTATGTAAACTTAAAGTGCACTGAGCCCTGTGTTATTTATAAAGCCAAGCATCAAGAATAGTCAACTAAGCTATTAAGCCAACTAATAGTCAGCTATGTCAAATGCATTAGAAAATGCTTCTTTGTTCATTACATCAATCGAAACTTCCTGTTCCGCAAGCTACAGCTTGACCAGCTTTCGTATTCACTCTTACGGTATAGGCGCCATGCAGACGCCTACACAAGAGCCAGCGGCCGCAGTACAAGCTAGTCCCCCAGCACTCAGCAAACAGGCGCAAAGAAGCGGCGGGAACGCTATACCGGCACATGCACCACCAGCCGCAACAATCGAGCCACAGAACTTCGCCGCCCAATAGACGCAAGGACCGCAAGTAAGCAGACCACCTTCGGCTTTAGGAATTCTGGAAGTGATGACAAGAAGAGCGACAACGACGGCCATCAGTTTGATCTTGGCATTTGGATCAGCGGCTGTCCTTGCCGTCTGCTTTCTCACGTAGTCTTCCCAACACTTCTTCAAGGAGTCCATCGTGACGTTGTTGTCTGGAAAGAAACAAGGTTATTTCCATTTATAACACATGCGTAATATACATACACAGATATGTAATCAATCAATCAATCAATCAATCAATCAATCAATCAATCAATCAATCAATCAATCAATCAACTAAGAATTTATATTTATACGTAAACATACATGCAGGCATTTATTCATAATTACATACAAAAATACATACATGCATGCACACACATACATGCATACATACATGAATACGTACATACATATGTATACATACAAACTTGCATAATGCATACATACATAGTACAGTGATGGGCACTAAACTATTTTTTTAGTTAAACTAAAACTATTTTCCAACTAAAAAAAATTAGTTTAACTAAAGTTGGCAACTGATTTTGGAAATTAGTTAACTAAACTAAAAAAAAGTAGTTAAACTTTTTCCAACTTTTTTCCAACTTTTTACGGCAAACATTTTCACATTAAACAGAGGTTAAGTGAACTGTAATAATGCAGAACGTCGATGAAAATTTCACCTTCAAACTATGCAATGTGTACTGTTCTGGCATACAGTTACAGGCGTACTGTAAGTAGTGTATGAATTTGAAACACAGGCTGTTAATGCTAAAACCATGCAGTGTTAACATGTTTTTTTGTTGACAGTGTTCAATGTTCATTGTGGAAAAATAGTTGCATATTGCTGATTTTTTAAGTTAAACTTTTTAGTTAGCAACTAACATTTTTTAGTTAAACTATGGTTTTAACTAAACTAATTTTTTTAGCTAAACTTCATCCTTAACTAAACAAATTTAGTTAAACTAAAAGTTAGCAACTTTTTAGTTAACTATTGCCCATCACTGTACATAGATGCTGTGAGGAAAAAAGCACGCAGCATATCTTGAAGGAATCTGTGAAGGGGAGAGCTTATTGGCAGATCTATTAATATAACCATTGTCCACACACGTTGATGATTGACACTTGACAGCAATGATATGTATACACCACACCCACGCTATAGCACACGTCGATATAACGGGAACCCGAGTAGTCATTGATCCATAATTTACCCTTGCTGCATGTGATCAATGGGAGAAAAAATCATTTAGCGCTGGTAACTAGTCATAGAGCCATGTAGTTTACCGAGTTAGGTGCTACAAGACGTAAATGATTTTCGCTAGCAGAGAACGCTCCAAGGCATGCAGTAGTTCCAAAACTTTTCAGAGCAAGACTGAAAGGCATTCAGTCAACGGCATCTGGCCTTACTTTCATTTGTCTTTCTTCCAGTTAGTCTTTTATTTTAAGGAAGAGCAACGTTTCGTGTATTCAACCGCATTGTTGCAACTATTCTAAATTACTTTAGTTAAATAATTTATACATAAAAGTACCTTATCTCAATCGTCGTAGCAATGCATGCATCAAAAGTTCTTACCTGTTCACTGCACAAGTAAAATCGTTTTTGCGATAGAGATGGCAGACATCGATAATTAAATACCTATACCTGTAGAGCTTGAGACGATCGTGGAGACGAGAAGAAGGAGGATGGCTGGACACTTACTACGATTACCGGTATAGAGACCGGCAAAGAAGGCAATCACCTGGGTACCAGAGCGGGGAAGAAGAAATAGAGGACGCCCAAAAAAGACTTTGAGAAGCACATTCAGTGAAGATCTGGTGGCGATGGGAGTCGGATGGAATGAGGCGGATGACATTGCAGACAACCGTACAGAATGGAGGAATCTTGTCGCCCGATGTTCTGGAAAGAACGAAAGGAACCAAGAGAGAGAGAGAGAGAGAGAGAGAGAGAGAGAGAGAGAGAGAGAGAGAGAGAGAGAGAGAGAGAGAGAGAGAGAGAGAGAGAGAGAGAGAGAGAGAGAGAGAGAGAGAGAGAGAGAGAGAGAGAGAGAGAGAGAGAGAGAGAGAGAGAGAGAGAGAGAGAGAGAGAGAGAGAGAGAGAGAGAGAGAGAGAGAGAGAGAGAGAGAGAGAGAGAGAGAGAGACAGACAGAGAGAGACAGAGAGAGACAGAGAGAGAGATACTTATAAGCATACATTCATACCGGAGGACAGGCAAACAGCGAATGGCGAAGTGAAAAATCGGTCTTCGTCGAGGTTCTGACGTTCGCGGTCACGGATGTCTCTCGATCCTTCTGGTCGTCTGGTCCGAAGCCCTCTTCGCAAACAACCCCTTAAATAGCTTTCAGTTGGTATATAGCCTACAGTACAGGTACTCATTTCCCGAATAATCATCGGGTTTTACCTGATTGGTAGGCCACTTATTCGTCGGCTTAGTTTAATTTTAGCCTGCAACACTGACACCGTTTGGCAATGGTTTCAACCGACGCTTAAACTCTGATCAACATCTTTAATAATATAGTAGTATTATAGGGAGTGCGAGTTTCATACCAGTCACGTGACTGGTATGAAACTCGCACTCCATATTAACGTAGACTGGTATGAAACTCGCACTCCATATTAACGTACATTGAGTTGAAACCCCCACTCCATATTAGCGTAGATTGCGTTGAAACCCCACGTATACATATACGCATAGACATACACATACACACAGACATACTAAGACAGACACCACATTTTAATGAATAGATGGTGTTACACACAGTGTTTGTGAACAGCTACTAAGGCGTTTCACTTCTGCCTTCTCATAGATCTGTATGAGCTGACATCCAAGCCAAAATTCCAAGACACCTACGTATACGCATTTCAATGAATAGCAGGTGCTAAATACATTTGTTTTCGTGAACTAGTGTGGAACAATTGTATACAGCTGCTAAGCCATTTTACACCAACCCCTCTTATTGACCTGCCCTAGCTGACATCCAATACAAAATTCCAATACACATACGTATAATATTATGCATTTCAAAGAATAGAAGATGCGAAATACATCATTTGAATGTACTAGCGTGGAACCACCGTAAACAGCTGCTAAGGGTATATCAGTTCAACCCCTCTCATTGACCTGCAGTAACAAAATTCCAAAGCATCTACAATTCTACGTATACGCATTTCAATGAATAGAAGGTGCGAAATACATCGATTTTTCTGAACTAGTATGAAACGATTGTAAGCAGCTGCTAAGGGAATATCACTTCAACCCCTCTCATTGACCTGCTGGAGCTGACGTCCTGGCCAAAATTCCAAAGCACCTACGTATACGCATTTCAATGAATAGAAGGTGCGAAAATACATCGTTTGAATGTACTAGCGTGGAACGATTGTAAACAGCTGCTAAGGTATATCACTTCAACTCCTCTGTGACCTGCAAGAGCTGACATCCAGTCCGAAAGTCAACAGCATCTACATATACGCATTTCAATGAATAGAAGGTACGAAAATTCATCGTTTGAATGTACTAGCGTGGAACGATTGTAAACATCTGCTAGGGGTATATCGCTTCAACTGCTCTCAGTGACCTACAAGAGCTGACATCCAGGCCGAAAGTCAAATGCATCTAAGTATACGCATTTCACTTAATAGAACGTGCTAAATACATCGGTTGTCTGAACTAGCCTGGGGTAATATTGTACATGATCAGAGGACTAACCAATGAGCGCGCGGATATGAATCCCATTGTCTTTGACATTATAAAAGTTCCTGACTAAGCATTATTCTTATAGTTCGCTCGAAAATAGACGTCAATATATCACTCGTTAATCAAATACAAGAAGATGCTTACCAGATCTCCTACGTCTGCTGGCCTTCTACAGCTGCAATGACTGTAAGTATATGTGAATATACTATTTTCTAATATAAAGTAACTTTTGACAACACTGTCATTACTAACGTAATTATATGTTTGATTTTTTTCATAATTTTGCTTTACTAAATGATTTATGACTGTTTAGATATTCATGTGTACATAAACTATAACAAAGACACGTTGATCTATTTGTAGGAAGTTTTAAAACGAGGCAAGATAGAAATGTTTAAGCAAACCATTGGTAACAACCGTTACCTGTCAGCGAGCATGTACAGAGATAATCTTCTGATACATGTTCGAGAATACAACATGGGACATGACAAGCTTTATCCGACGAGAAAGGGTGCCTGCTTCACCAAAGCCAGGTGGGCAACGTTCATACACCATTTAGCCGACATAGAAAGAAGTGTTGAATTGCTAAAGTCGAACCAACCGGTAGAATATTTGCAACACATTGGTGGACGCTACTACGTTACAATCTCCAAGGATGTACAGTGTGTCAACATTCGTCGCTATTTCCGACCACTAAAAAGTAAAAGGGAACGACCAACACGTAGTGGGATCGCACTACGATTGACGGAATGGGAATCGCTCATTTCAAGGATTGCTGAACTTCACCAGCAAGTACCAGAACTCAAAGTCGCTACACCCTGCTACGCCAGTGAGGATCATGCGAACCAAATGGGCTATTTGAACTGTCTTGAATGCAATCCATTTGGACTGGATCACTTTAGTGAGTTAAAAGAATGAGACTTAACTTTCATATATGACATTTGAGTAGACTAGAAAAAAGACAGTCAGTTCATCATTTCATAAAGTTTATTAAACTTAAATGTGACTTCTTTATTTGTAAGTTTTACATATGGTACAAAGTTGGCATAGCAAGCTTACGACTTGCATGCTGAAAAGACAAATGGAATGGTAGTTTGAGTAGGACGCTTAATACTTTTAGTCTGCAAAGACAGATAGAGTTGGATGTTCTAACTACAAATTACAACTTATAGATTTTTTAAATATGTAGTTCGATGATGTGTACGGTTAAATTGCATCTCTTAGCATGCAACAACGCATAGTTTTACATCCTACACACTAAAATTCTGATTTTTAGAATCCTAAGATGCATGAAATGCTGAATTGTGCACTAAAATTTCAAATGTAGGTAACAAAGACTTGTACGCTAAACCTAAGATACGCGGTAACAAAGACTTGTACGCTAAACCTAAGATACGCACACGCAAATGGAATGAGAGTTTGAGCATCAAACTTATAGTTTTCTAGGTTGCAAAGACATGTTGGATGGACGTGGTGGAAGTTTCTACAGTAAAATTATGCCTTTAGATTGCTAAAATTCGTGGAATAATGATTTCTATGGTAAAATGTCAGACGGAGTTGGATGCTCTGACGCTAGATTCCTAATGTGCACGGGATGATGACTTGTACGGCTAAATTACAACTCTTAGGCTGAAACATCGCTTGAAATACTGACCTGTGTATTAAAAGTACAACTTTTTGATTCCTAACACGATTAAATTGCAACTCTTATGGTGAAGCATCTCATCGTTTTAAGTTTTCTCTATCAATCTTCTGACTTGCATATTCCTAAGGTGTTTGAAATACTGGACTGTACATTGAAATTACAAATCTTATGGTGAAACAACGCACAGTTTGACATCTTGTACGCTAAATTCTGAATTTTCGATTTCCACACTGCTTGAAATACTGACTCGTGCATTATAATTACAACTTTTTGATTATCAAGACGTGTGAGCTGACGACTTATACGCTAAACTTAAGACTTTTAAGTTTACAAATACATATGGAATGAGAGTTTGAGTATGAAGTTTACCAATTTAAGTTTGTAGAGACTGCTGAGACAATGGTTTTTAGGTTAAAAGTCCGACTTTCTACGTTGGACAGATATTTTGATGATAGTGTCTACACTAAAATGGCAACTTTTAAGTTCGGGAGACACATGTGATGTTAAAATTACAACTTTCTACTTTGCAAAGACTGAGGATGCAGTGGATTTTACAGTAGTTGACAACTTTTAAGACTGTAAGATGGTTGAGACGAAGGTTTTTAGGTTGAAAAGCTGATTTACATGATAACATTTTCATTCGATAGATGCAAAGACGCAAAAGGTTTTATGATAAATTGCTGCTCGTAAGTCTGGTCAGGCAGCTTGAGTGGAGGTTCATATTGTAAAATTACACATTTTAGACTGCTGAGGCGTATGGAGCGATGTCAAGATTAAGTCTTTCTACATTGTGCAGACAAATGGAACGATGATTTTTACAGTAAAATGCCAACTTTTGGCCTCCGAAGACGCAGGGCATGAGAGCTTACATGCTAGATGCAACGTTTATGTTACAAAGATGCATGGTTGATGGTTTGTGTAGCAAACTGACGACTTTTACATTTGCATATGCAGTTGGATTGAGAGTTTACTTATCAAAGTTATGAATTGTAAGTTGCATGAAGGATTTTACAGTAAAATTGCAACCTTTATGTTACAAAGATGCGCAAGACATTGCAAACTGGCCTCTCTTACGTTGTAAGGCCAGCTGGGAAGAGAGTTTATGTAGCAAACATAAAAATTTTTGTGAATGTAGAGACACGTGCGAGGAGAGCTGACATGAAGGTTTGAACAGTAAAATGTGAACTTTTGAGTTGCACGAGTGCTTGCGTTGACGGTTTCTATACTAAAATTACAACTTTCTTCTTTTCAACGAAAGATCTGCACGCTGATTTGTGTGTTTTAGCTGATCGGCTTATACAAAAAGGTGAAATATTAGCATGGAAAGGTTTAGGTATCGCGGCATATAGCAGGAACGTGTGCATTGTCCAACATTTTACATATACATGTTTGGATGTAGACGTGCAATGAAGCGAAATCTTTCACAAATTTTGAGTTTGAGAGTTAAAAGAATGTGTAGTTATATGCCATTGGACGGTGAATATGTACGATGTTTTAAAGGTTTGAGTGCTTGAAAGTAAGGCTAATTGGTAAGCTGCGCTCAAGTTCGCACGGTTTTGGTTATGTAGACGCTATTGTGGAACGGGTGTATAAGTGGATTTGTGAATATGAAGCGTTTTTGAATGAAAAGACATGTAAAAGTTGCAGTCTTCAAAGGTCCAAGAATGTAGATGCAGTTTGTGAGAAAGGTAGGTTTTCGATTGAAGCGTAGGTGCAAAGTCTGTAAAATGATACACTTCACATCGTTTGGGTGACGAAACTGTTATGTATGTTAGTTCTAGCTGGAGATGTGTGAAGTCTGAACATGCAATTTACGGAAACTTACAGTTTTTGTCTGAAATGTATGTGAAAAGCCTGTGAAACTGTACATCTTTTGTACATTTTTGGTGATGGAACTGACGTGTATGAGAGTTATAACTGATGAAGTATGAAACATGTGGTTGCAATTTGTGGGAACAGAGTGTTTTCGATTGGAAGGCATGTGCATTTTTAGAAAATTCGGGTGATTGAAATGCTAGGTATATTATTGCTAGCTGAAGTTTATTCATAGAGGTGATTTGTACACACGCAGATGTAGAAAAAAGGTGTGCCTCGATTGAAACACACTTGTAAAACACTTAAAATTGTATATTTTTGAAGAGTTCAGATGATAGAATTGGTGTGTAACATAGTTCTAGCGCCATATGGAGTAAAGCACCACGTTGAATTTGTTGGAAAAGACATGTTTTAGATTGACGCACATGTGAATAGCACGCAAAATGAGCATTTTTTGACGGTGAAACTGATATGTATGACAGCTCTAGCTGGTGGGAATGCGGCTGTAAATTGTAGTGAAAACGAGTGCTTTTGATTAAAATAAGTTTGCAAAGTCTGTAAAATGCAGCAATTTTGGAAAAAATCCGGCCGACTATGCATGATAGTTATAGCAAAGCGTTAGAGCTACAATTTGTAAGAAAACGAGGGGTTTCGTGTGAAACACATGTGCAAAGCATTGAACTGGTGCATTTTTGAAGCGTTAGTAGTGTGATGAAATTGATGTGACTTAGCTAGAGGGGCGAAACGTGCACCTCCATGCGGTCTTCCATATGCATGAAACTTTGCGTATTTTCATTCTCAAGCGTTTTTCAAATGCTTGCAAAATACCTAAATATTCAAAGACACGAGTTGAATGTTACAAGTTGAGTTATTTCAGCAATACAGTTTCACAACTTCTATGCAGAGTCATCAAAATTCCTTCGACATGCTCTTGCTGCATATGGAAATTTATGTTCGGTGAGCGGACTTGTCAGGTATGTAGAAGATAATACGATGCTAAATTCGTCTCATCAATATAGTTCCACACGCGTTCAATTTTTATAAAGTTCAAGATATGACATCGATTTATTCAAGTTTTTGCATAAACGTTATTAACAAAGGCTTCAGTTTTATCATCATCAACAGTTTCAATTCCACTTTTAAACTAAAACCAAATTTAACAGGACTCGAATGCGCGAAATTCAAGCGGAACCGTCTTCAGCAGTTGCAAAAGTTGATGAAATGTCTACTTTACAGGCAAAGGATAAAGACAGCGTTTTCCTTTCCACACAAAGTTGTCCATTTCCAAACTTTGTACTATATGCTATAACTAATGACAGACGAACAATTTGATACATTTTCCGACAGTTGCAGTTTTGGAGTCCTCGCTCACATGCAGTTAATTAATGAATTTTATCCCATGTATATTTTCACTGTTCCCAATATTCGGGCTGTGCACAGAGGACAGTCATCAGCTACATCAGCACATGCTTCACAACAAACTATATGACAACATGGTAGCGTCAACGTTTGTACTTGAGTAGAGTGACAGCGTCTGCACATCAGTGAAGTTTTCAACTTTTCACTCTCGGTCTTAAGTCGCATGAGCCGATAAGAATGAGAGGCGCTTGAAGTATGGCGGGTATCAGGTTTTACAATATGTTCGACACTTCCATCAGTTAGTTTACTTTCTGCTGTAATATTTTCACCACTTGCACAATCTGGTTTGCAGCTTTGCATCCAACTAGTCTCCTCCATGAAACACATTCTCAATATACTTCTAAGAAAATTAGCGAGTTGATGCTATAACTATGTTGACTAATTGAACAACAATGACAAATGGAACTACTGATGGCGACTTTTAACGAATTCATCCTCTTGGCAACTGTTCATCTATTGGTCAGTTCGCATTTTGAAATTTCTTGATTGACATTGTACTGCTAGGCTTATATGATGCAAAAACTTGAATAAATCGATGTCATATCTTGAACTTTATAAAAATTGAACGCGTGTGGAACTATATTGATGAGACGAATTTAGCATCGTATTATCTTCTACATACCTGACAAGTCCGCTCACCGAACATAAATTTCCATATGCAGCAAGAGCATGTCGAAGGAATTTTGATGACTCTGCATAGAAGTTGTGAAACTGTATTGCTGAAATAACTCAACTTGTAACATTCAACTCGTGTCTTTGAATATTTAGGTATTTTGCAAGCATTTGAAAAACGCTTGAGAATGAAAATACGCAAAGTTTCATGCATATGGAAGACCGCATGGAGGTGCACGTTTCGCCCCTCTAGCTAAGTCACATCAATTTCATCACACTACTAACGCTTCAAAAATGCACCAGTTCAATGCTTTGCACATGTGTTTCACACGAAACCCCTCGTTTTCTTACAAATTGTAGCTCTAACGCTTTGCTATAACTATCATGCATAGTCGGCCGGATTTTTTCCAAAATTGCTGCATTTTACAGACTTTGCAAACTTATTTTAATCAAAAGCACTCGTTTTCACTACAATTTACAGCCGCATTCCCACCAGCTAGAGCTGTCATACATATCAGTTTCACCGTCAAAAAATGCTCATTTTGCGTGCTATTCACATGTGCGTCAATCTAAAACATGTCTTTTCCAACAAATTCAACGTGGTGCTTTACTCCATATGGCGCTAGAACTATGTTACACACCAATTCTATCATCTGAACTCTTCAAAAATATACAATTTTAAGTGTTTTACAAGTGTGTTTCAATCGAGGCACACCTTTTTTCTACAAACTGCGTGTGTACAAATCACCTCTATGAATAAACTTCAGCTAGCAATAATATACCTAGCATTTCAATCACCCGAATTTTCTAAAAATGCACATGCCTTCCAATCGAAAACACTCTGTTCCCACAAATTGCAACCACATGTTTCATACTTCATCAGTTATAACTCTCATACACGTCAGTTCCATCACCAAAAATGTACAAAAGATGTACAGTTTCACAGGCTTTTCACATACATTTCAGACAAAAACTGTAAGTTTCCGTAAATTGCATGTTCAGACTTCACACATCTCCAGCTAGAACTAACATACATAACAGTTTCGTCACCCAAACGATGTGAAGTGTATCATTTTACAGACTTTGCACCTACGCTTCAATCGAAAACCTACCTTTCTCACAAACTGCATCTACATTCTTGGACCTTTGAAGACTGCAACTTTTACATGTCTTTTCATTCAAAAACGCTTCATATTCACAAATCCACTTATACACCCGTTCCACAATAGCGTCTACATAACCAAAACCGTGCGAACTTGAGCGCAGCTTACCAATTAGCCTTACTTTCAAGCACTCAAACCTTTAAAACATCGTACATATTCACCGTCCAATGGCATATAACTACACATTCTTTTAACTCTCAAACTCAAAATTTGTGAAAGATTTCGCTTCATTGCACGTCTACATCCAAACATGTATATGTAAAATGTTGGACAATGCACACGTTCCTGCTATATGCCGCGATACCTAAACCTTTCCATGCTAATATTTCACCTTTTTGTATAAGCCGATCAGCTAAAACACACAAATCAGCGTGCAGATCTTTCGTTGAAAAGAAGAAAGTTGTAATTTTAGTATAGAAACCGTCAACGCAAGCACTCGTGCAACTCAAAAGTTCACATTTTACTGTTCAAACCTTCATGTCAGCTCTCCTCGCACGTGTCTCTACATTCACAAAAATTTTTATGTTTGCTACATAAACTCTCTTCCCAGCTGGCCTTACAACGTAAGAGAGGCCAGTTTGCAATGTCTTGCGCATCTTTGTAACATAAAGGTTGCAATTTTACTGTAAAATCCTTCATGCAACTTACAATTCATAACTTTGATAAGTAAACTCTCAATCCAACTGCATATGCAAATGTAAAAGTCGTCAGTTTGCTACACAAACCATCAACCATGCATCTTTGTAACATAAACGTTGCATCTAGCATGTAAGCTCTCATGCCCTGCGTCTTCGGAGGCCAAAAGTTGGCATTTTACTGTAAAAATCATCGTTCCATTTGTCTGCACAATGTAGAAAGACTTAATCTTGACATCGCTCCATACGCCTCAGCAGTCTAAAATGTGTAATTTTACAATATGAACCTCCACTCAAGCTGCCTGACCAGACTTACGAGCAGCAATTTATCATAAAACCTTTTGCGTCTTTGCATATATCGAATGAAAATGTTATCATGTAAATCAGCTTTTCAACCTAAAAACCTTCGTCTCAACCATCTTACAGTCTTAAAAGTTGTCAACTACTGTAAAATCCACTGCATCCTCAGTCTTTGCAAAGTAGAAAGTTGTAATTTTAACATCACATGTGTCTCCCGAACTTAAAAGTTGCCATTTTAGTGTAGACACTATCATCAAAATATCTGTCCAACGTAGAAAGTCGGACTTTTAACCTAAAAACCATTGTCTCAGCAGTCTCTACAAACTTAAATTGGTAAACTTCATACTCAAACTCTCATTCCATATGTATTTGTAAACTTAAAAGTCTTAAGTTTAGCGTATAAGTCGTCAGCTCACACGTCTTGATAATCAAAAAGTTGTAATTATAATGCACGAGTCAGTATTTCAAGCAGTGTGGAAATCGAAAATTCAGAATTTAGCGTACAAGATGTCAAACTGTGCGTTGTTTCACCATAAGATTTGTAATTTCAATGTACAGTCCAGTATTTCAAACACCTTAGGAATATGCAAGTCAGAAGATTGATAGAGAAAACTTAAAACGATGAGATGCTTCACCATAAGAGTTGCAATTTAATCGTGTTAGGAATCAAAAAGTTGTACTTTTAATACACAGGTCAGTATTTCAAGCGATGTTTCAGCCTAAGAGTTGTAATTTAGCCGTACAAGTCATCATCCCGTGCACATTAGGAATCTAGCGTCAGAGCATCCAACTCCGTCTGACATTTTACCATAGAAATCATTATTCCACGAATTTTAGCAATCTAAAGGCATAATTTTACTGTAGAAACTTCCACCACGTCCATCCAACATGTCTTTGCAACCTAGAAAACTATAAGTTTGATGCTCAAACTCTCATTCCATTTGCGTGTGCGTATCTTAGGTTTAGCGTACAAGTCTTTGTTACCGCGTATCTTAGGTTTAGCGTACAAGTCTTTGTTACCTACATTTGAAATTTTAGTGCACAATTCAGCATTTCATGCATCTTAGGATTCTAAAAATCAGAATTTTAGTGTGTAGGATGTAAAACTATGCGTTGTTGCATGCTAAGAGATGCAATTTAACCGTACACATCATCGAACTACATATTTAAAAAATCTATAAGTTGTAATTTGTAGTTAGAACATCCAACTCTATCTGTCTTTGCAGACTAAAAGTATTAAGCGTCCTACTCAAACTACCATTCCATTTGTCTTTTCAGCATGCAAGTCGTAAGCTTGCTATGCCAACTTTGTACCATATGTAAAACTTACAAATAAAGAAGTCACATTTAAGTTTAATAAACTTTATGAAATGATGAACTGACTGTCTTTTTTCTAGTCTACTCAAATGTCATATATGAAAGTTAAGTCTCATTCTTTTAACTCACTAAAGTGATCCAGTCCAAATGGATTGCATTCAAGACAGTTCAAATAGCCCATTTGGTTCGCATGATCCTCACTGGCGTAGCAGGGTGTAGCGACTTTGAGTTCTGGTACTTGCTGGTGAAGTTCAGCAATCCTTGAAATGAGCGATTCCCATTCCGTCAATCGTAGTGCGATCCCACTACGTGTTGGTCGTTCCCTTTTACTTTTTAGTGGTCGGAAATAGCGACGAATGTTGACACACTGTACATCCTTGGAGATTGTAACGTAGTAGCGTCCACCAATGTGTTGCAAATATTCTACCGGTTGGTTCGACTTTAGCAATTCAACACTTCTTTCTATGTCGGCTAAATGGTGTATGAACGTTGCCCACCTGGCTTTGGTGAAGCAGGCACCCTTTCTCGTCGGATAAAGCTTGTCATGTCCCATGTTGTATTCTCGAACATGTATCAGAAGATTATCTCTGTACATGCTCGCTGACAGGTAACGGTTGTTACCAATGGTTTGCTTAAACATTTCTATCTTGCCTCGTTTTAAAACTTCCTACAAATAGATCAACGTGTCTTTGTTATAGTTTATGTACACATGAATATCTAAACAGTCATAAATCATTTAGTAAAGCAAAATTATGAAAAAAATCAAACATATAATTACGTTAGTAATGACAGTGTTGTCAAAAGTTACTTTATATTAGAAAATAGTATATTCACATATACTTACAGTCATTGCAGCTGTAGAAGGCCAGCAGACGTTGGAGATCTGGTAAGCATCTTCTTGTATTTGATTAACGAGTGATATATTGACGTCTATTTTCGAGCGAACTATAAGAATAATGCTTAGTCAGGAACTTTTATAATGTCAAAGACAATGGGATTCATATCCGCGCGCTCATTGGTTAGTCCTCTGATCATGTACAATATTACCCCAGGCTAGTTCAGACAACCGATGTATTTAGCACGTTCTATTAAGTGAAATGCGTATACTTAGATGCATTTGACTTTCGGCCTGGATGTCAGCTCTTGTAGGTCACTGAGAGCAGTTGAAGCGATATACCCCTAGCAGATGTTTACAATCGTTCCACGCTAGTACATTCAAACGATGTATTTTCGCACCTTCTATTCATTGAAATGCGTGTATGTAGATGCTGTTGACTTTCGGGCTGGATGTCAGCTCTTGCAGGTCACAGAGGAGTTGAAGTTATATACCATAGCAGCTGTTTACAATCTTTCCAGCCTAGTTCATACAATCGATATATGTCGCACCTTCTATTTATTTAAATGCGTATACGTAGATGCTTTTGACTTTCGGCCTGGATGTCAGCTCCTGCATGTCAATGGGAGAAGTTGAAGTGATATTCCCTTAGCAGCTGTTTACAATCGTTCCAGACTAGTTCACCCAATCTATGTCTTTTGCACCTCCTATTCATTGAAATGAGTATACGTAGATGCTTTTGACTTTCGGCCTGGATGTCAGCTCTTGCAGGTCAGTGAGAGGAGTTGAAGCGATATACCCCTAGCAGCTGTTTACAATCGTTCCACGCTAGTACATTCAAACGATGAATTTTCGTACCTTCTATTCATTGAAATGCGTATATGTAGATGCTGTTGACTTTCGGACTGGATGTCAGCTCTTGCAGGTCACAGAGGAGTTGAAGTGATATACCTTAGCAGCTGTTTACAATCGTTCCACGCTAGTACATTCAAACGATGTATTTTCGCACCTTCTATTCATTGAAATGCGTATACGTAGGTGCTTTGGAATTTTGGCCAGGACGTCAGCTCCAGCAGGTCAATGAGAGGGGTTGAAGTGATATTCCCTTAGCAGCTGCTTACAATCGTTTCATACTAGTTCAGAAAAATCGATGTATTTCGCACCTTCTATTCATTGAAATGCGTATACGTAGAATTGTAGATGCTTTGGAATTTTGTTACTGCAGGTCAATGAGAGGGGTTGAACTGATATACCCTTAGCAGCTGTTTACGGTGGTTCCACGCTAGTACATTCAAATGATGTATTTCGCATCTTCTATTCTTTGAAATGCATATACGTATGTGTATTGGAATTTTGTATTGGATGTCAGCTAGGGCAGGTCAATAAGAGGGGTTGGTGTAAAATGGCTTAGCAGCTGTATACAATTGTTCCACACTAGTTCACGAAAACAAATGTATTTAGCACCTGCTATTCATTGAAATGCGTATACGTAGGTGTCTTGGAATTTTGGCTTGGATGTCAGCTCATACAGATCTATGAGAAGGTAGAAGTGAAACGCCTTAGTAGCTGTTCACAAACACTGTGTGTAACACCATCTATTCATTAAAATGTGGTGTCTGTCTTAGTATGTCTGTGTGTATGTGTATGTCTATGCGTATATGTATACGTGGGGTTTCAACTCAATCTACGCTAATATGGAGTGGGGGTTTCAACTCAATGTACGTTAATATGGTGTGCGAGTTTCATACCAGTCTACGTTAATATGGAGTGCGAGTTTCATACCAGTCACGTGACTGGTATGAAACTCGCACTCCCTATACTACTTATAGTTGCGTCGGAAAATATAGACACTGGAAAAAATTGCATTATTTCTGCATTACCCTATGGAAAGTTACCGACTTTTACTGAGTTTCCGACGATGCACTATAGATAGGCGGGCTATATTAATTATGTTCATTAAATGTTCAGATGAGAAAGGTCCTTGCCTTCAACGAAGCACGGTAGTCGACTGGTTGGAGCGCTCGGCCGTAATGCGGAGAGTATCGGTTCGAGCCCCACTGAGACGGTTCGGCCTACTGCATAGGAACCTTGAGCAAGTTCTCCACTCGCAATTGCTCAGCGCTATCGCTTTTCTGTAGTAAATGGTTGTGTTCGCACTTCTGAACTTACGAAGGAGGGCAATATCAAATGTAGTTATATTGTATTGCCCTGTGTAACAATCCAGAGTATAAGTTACTCGCGCAAATTTGTCTCAGCCGCCAACACTGGCGTAAACTTGTCCAAAATACTGGGGGTGATTTATTCTACACTTGTTGCATTGGGTGTACAGTCCATCTCAATTATTTGGGGGGGACGTCCCCCCCCCAGAGTCTGCGCCTATGGACGCCAAGCATTAAAGTTGGTAGGCCTAATGACAGGGGAGGGGAAGCAATAACGGCAAATCCTTCGGTAACCCGTGTCCATGCAGGGTCTAATTGCAATCCACTGGGCTAAATTTAGCCGGAATTGAGACCCGTCGTCTAAAAGATGAGCCCCGTCACTTAGATGTTGTTTTATTATAATAATCGACGATATGCATGGTTTGTCGCCTATTTAAATATTTTATCCGAATAGGGAATTTATATATAGATGCGCCAGACAGGCTTAGGTCAGCAAACACTGCAGCAATTTAACCACGGTTGCACTGTGTCCACTTTCGGTTCTGAAGCCTAAATTATAGCCTTCACTGCGTTCTGCTGTGGTCCTTATGTCCTTATAAGGTTTATTTACTCGGACGATAGGGTTCGCACGTGAAGTAGTTTTAAATGCCGAGTGTTTATGTCAACAGGCCTAGTTGTTGTATTTATGTAAACCAGTACATTTCCGCTCCATACACCTGTACAGTATGAGCAGGATCAAGGTCACTATATAGAAATACGTGTAGGCCCATATTTAGGTTATTTAGCACATTTACCTCTAAAACAAACTTACCTCTGGGGTATACTGTGTCCTGCTTGCTCCATACGTGTAAAAAAGTATAGGCTACGTGTTTTAGTCCCTAGCGAGTCGCGACCGTTCAACTCCAACACAGCCCATTACTTGGTTTCAATGAATTCTTTGCCCCCGCTCCACTCCACAAGAGCGCCACGCTATTTCAGCCCCATCGATAGTTTAGAAATCCGATATATTACAGATTCCCGATCTATATGCAACAGTATCAGGAATATTTCGGAGTCGTACACAACGAAGACTCCCGATGGTTTGGACATACTGCGGTCCCATACATATAAACAAACATAGGCTGTGTTTGAGTTCCTAGCGACCTTTCAACATCAACACCGCTCACTAGTTTCAATCAATTTTCCGAATAATAGACTTTGCCACCACTTCCACTCTACAAGAGCGCCACGCTATTTCAGCCCCTCGATAGGCTAGAAATCGCCACTATGCTACAGGCCCCAGATAGATATGTCGTTTTAAAACAAGAATAACTTCGAAGTCGTATACAACTAAGACTCCCGATGGTTTGGTGAGAACGCCAGCTGACCGAATATCGCACACGATTCGAAGGAAAGAGAAAAAAGGCAGACCAAAAACTGCGCTGGATAGACAAAATAGACGAAGACATAACAAAACTTAGAGTAACATTGAGAGGATCACTTGACGTGACAGAGGACAATCTGATCGCTTGTTCGTACCCGTCGCCGATAAATGGCTTCCGCCAGGAACTGATGACGAGGATGATGATACCGAGACGGTTACCTTACCGAATTAACTATCCAAGCTAATTAATTGCATGACTATTTGCCTCACGCAACTGTTGTTCCAATATCAAAGACTATCAAAACACTTGGGGTCACTTTGGACAGTAATCTCACATTCCAATAACAAACCTTTGCAAATCTTGTTTCTACCAAATCAGGGCAATACGTCACATAAGGTCTGCCCTAACCAAAGATATGTCACAGAACATAACCTGTTCTCTTGTCTGCTCTCGCCTCGATTACGCCAACTCTGTGCTTGCAGGCATATCAGATCTTCAAGTCAACAGGCTTCAACGCATCCAAACTTCTCTAGCTCGCGTGATGTTGCGTGCATCTTCTGGTTCAAACTCATTAACTCTGCTCCATCAGCTGCATTGGCTTCCTGTAGAATTTAGAATTAGATTTATACTGGCCTGCTTGACATACAAAACCTTCACAATAGGCATTCCAACCTACCTTCAACCACTACTCTCTCCTTACATCCAGCCATGCAGTCTGCGGTCTTCGGTTATGAGTCTTTTGGTTGAGCCTAGATGCAGCACTGCCATGGGCTCTCGTGTATTTCGTGTTGCACCCACAAGGAATGGAACCGACTACGAATGTTTATCCGTTGCTCGAACTCTTCTTCTTCCTTAAAGAAACGCCTAAAACGCACTATTTCTCACAGGCTTTCAAATATATGGATATCTATAGTTGCTGTTCACCAGGTGGCTGACTAACCGCGCCTCAGGTTCGCATTTCTGTGACTTTGCGCGCGTTAAAAATGTTTGTAATAATGATAATAATGGTTCTATTCCTATTTAAAATTTGCAAAGGCCTGGACTACGTTTATATTGTCCGATAGGAGGGGCCCATATTTACTAGGTCTACTGACGAACCCCACACACCTCATATCCAAAATAGCCATGTCAACCTGACACCAGTGGCACAATGCAGGATCTCAATATATGCGTCCAACACGTACAGGAAGCCGTCTAGACAGATTGTTAGCATTCATCAAGTCTTTAAAGTTTACGTTATAAACGTCTGCAGGGCGTAATTTGGTCTAAAAAGTGGGGGGTACCAATTTCTTACGTACACGAAGCATGGCGGAGATGAGATCTCTGGAAAGGCTCAATACTAAAATATTGATTGGCATTGTTAAAAGTGAGGGGTATGGTATACCATTCAGTTCAACAAGTGGGGGTACGGGTACCCCTCGTACCCCCACAAATTACGCCTATGAGTTACGTCTGTATGTAACCTATGTAACTTATTCACTAATTATGTAACCTATCTAACTTCTTCATTAATTATTTACATTCTCAGTATTATTTACAACATCTTTAGCCTGCACTAGAGCTATGTCTAGGTCCTGTCTGAAAAACTGGCCTAGATCGTCCTCGGTGTATTGACAAGTTTCCAGACAGATGCTCGAGATTTACATGTAGGCCATTTCCAGAATTTCGCCATGATAAATAAATCTTCGTTGATAATCATCTTGAGTAAGCACGCCCGTCCGTACACGATGACCTGAGTCTAATAGGCCTATATAGGCCTATAGCCCTATATGATGTCATTTCTGCGTGGGTTTTTCCTTAGTCGACACACATCGATCGATCTCCATCGATCGTTCATAAGTGCCTCTATCAACGTAAGTCATCACTATAGCATGGTCAATAACATTAGTTAACATCTAAGCTACGTCTTTTAGGCTTCTGTGTATATATAATATCAACATAAAACCGTTAAATTAGAAGTCAAACTATATGTACATACCTACTGATATCATAGCTATTTATATAGCGCCTTTAAAACTTCCTAAATTATGCTATATAACTAACCAGGTAACACACACATACATCAACACAACACTGCCAGAATTGAAAGTATTTAAACGTTTATATATAGTAAATATTTATATAAAATTTATGGACCCTGTATATAATTATTATATACATAAATATTTAAATAAATAACTAAATATGTATATGTATATATTCAATGTATTCAATGTATTCAATGTATTTATTGCATATGTATATATACATACGGTTTTTAGATATATTTGTATACCAACTGTAACGGCGCTAATAAACTGTCCTGTTGGTCTGATAGTCACAAGATCAATGGTGCAATAATTTAAGACTGTCGTGTTTTTCCGTTTCCGTCAGTGCGCATGGCGTCCGGAGGGGCATTTGACCCTGGATTTTGCAAATATTTAAAAAACATAAAATCTGCTGATTATTATGATTCTTGCAACAGTCCCAACAAGATTTTCAATGCGAAAAAACACTTGATTATTTAGGTTCTTGATCATTATTTATTTTAAAATATTTTCTATTCAAATTTGTTTCTATGCAAAACGTCATTTCCCCCTAAAAATTTTTGCCAACCCCTTAAAAATTCCTGCGCCTTTCAATGTTAGTCCAAGTGTTGTTATGTCCGCATTTATGTGGTCTATTCAGCTGCAGTCTTGGTCTGACTTTGTTTCGCTGCCTTCGAATCTTGCATGCAGGGTACAGACAGGGCTGCAGACGAAGGTATACGGCGTGTACTCACCTCTGGAGACCGTATACTCACCTCACAAAATATTTTTTAGTATACTCACCTCTGGAGATCGTGTACTCGCCTCCAGAACGTACTTTGACATATTTTTTTAAGACTGTAGAGTGTAAACTATAACTTAAATAAAATTTCAGCTTTAAATTTAATTATTCTGTTTTGCTTGACCTGGATACAAACAAAAATGTTTTCAGTACCTTTTAACATAGTTGATGAATCAGAAATTGAGGAATTCCGTCATTTGTTTCAATTCCCCTATTTTTATTTTTATTTTTTGTTCATTTTCATTATTTTCGTTTTCATTTAATTTTCTTAATTTAATTTTCTGTTGTTTTACTGTCAGCATAGGCGTAGACTCCGGGGGGAGCCGGGGCACGTACCCCCCAATAACTGAGCAGGGGGAAATGCCCTCCAAATATCGAGAGGAGAATTTCTTCAAATACTAAAATATTATGTTTCAATATAGACAAATTTCTTCAGAAACCGAAAAACACAGACAAAGAACAGCAATACTATCAGAAATTCATAATGAAAACAAAGATTTATTTTTATCTTCAATATCTTTGATATGAAACAAATTTACATGTAAACAAAACGCACCCGTTTCATATACATTACGTAACATTGGAATTCTCTGAGGCTCGGACCAGAGGTGAAAAGTTTTTTCGGTTTTTGGTTTAAAAAGACAAGAAAAAGAAATCACAAAATCTGTTTTGGGGGTTTTCTAAAATAAATTTCTTATTCTTGTAGAAGTTATTTTAATAACATTGATTTAATGATTTCTTATTTTTGGAAATCGCAACTGAATTAAACTGAGTTGGAGCTCTAGTTCATGAACAATAGCATGGTGTACGTTGGCGTTGAAGGCTAAGAGAAAAATGATATATTACCCACGGTGTTCATTGACCCATCCTAATTCAAGTCTTCGAGCTGTCACGGATGTGTCAGGATTTTGTTGCTCTAGTCTCTGGATCACTCCAAGAGAACCTAAAAGAACAAGAGCATGGTGTATATCAGCGTTGGGGACGAAAAGTAGAACGATACGTTACCCGTTTTCGGTTCATGACACATCCAACCATACACAGGCCTTCAAGGTGTCGCGGTCGTGTCAGACTCTTGTTCTGACATATTCAACCTCAAGTATTCGAGGTGTCGCGGACGTGTCAGACTTTTGCTCCAGCCTTTAGATCACTGCAAGAGAATACGAAAAGACAATAACATGGTGTATGTTGGCGTTGAAGGCTAAAAGTAGAACGATATAATTGGGTAATATATCGTTCTCCTTTTAGCCTTGAAAGTCTTCAAAGAGAACCAGAAAGAACAAGAACAAGGTGTAGGCCTATGTTAGCGTTGGAGGTTAAAAGTTGGACGATACGTTACCCGTTGTGTTCCGTGAAATATCCGAACTCAGGTCTACCAGCTGCCGCGTCAAAGTTTTGTTGCTTCAGCCTCTGGATCACTGAAAGAACAAGAACCTGATTAGTTGCCGTGAAAGTCAAAAGTAGAACGGTACGTTACCCGCTGTATTCCGTGACCCAACCTACCTCGTTATCTGTGATGTCTACATGACCAGGGCCTCAGGTGACCATCAGTGGCATCTGAACGCGTATTTCATAGTCTTCCAGTGTAAACATCAGGTCTTCGAGCTGCCGCGTCACAGACTTGTTGCCCAGTCTTTGGATCACTACAACAGACCCTTAAAGAACAAGAACATGGAGTATGTTAGCGTTGAAGGCTAAAAATAGAACATTACATTACCCGCTGTTTTCCGGGACACATCCGACCTAATGTCTTCGAACTGCCGCAGATGTGTCACACTTTGTTTGCTCCAGTCTCTTTCTCACTGCAAAAGCATCTGAAAGAAGAAGAACATGGTGTATGTTATGGTCGGAGGTTAAAAGAAGGACACGTTATCCGCTATGTTCCGTGAACCATTTCGAGCTGTCGTGCGATACATTTGTTGATCCAGTCTCTGAATCACTCAATGAGAATTTGAAAGAAGAAGAACACAATTAGTTGCCGTAGAAGTTTACAAGTAGATATATTACCCGCTGTGTTCTCTGACCCATCCAAACTAAAGTCTTCGAGCTGTCGTGGTGTTGTCAGAATTTTGCCGCTCCAGTATCTGGATTACTACAACAGAACCAAAAAGAACAAGAACATAGTGTATATCAGCGTTAAAGGCTGAGTATAACGATACGTTATGCACTGTGTGCCGTGACATATCCGACATCAGGTCGTCGATCGAGGTGTCGCGGTCGTGTCAGACTTTTGTTGCTTGCACCAGTCTTTGAATCACTGCGAGAATCTGAAAGAAAAAGAATATTATTAGTTGGTGCTGAAGTTTAAAAGCTGAACGATATAATACCCGCTGTATTTCGTGACCCATCGAACCTCAGGCTTTCGAGGTGTCGCGGTCGTGTTAGACTTTTGTTGCGCCAGTCTCTATCACTGAAAGAGAAAATCTGAAAGAACAAGAACCTGGCGCATGTTGGCGTTGAAGGCTAAAAAAATTCATAGCGATATATTACCCACGGTGTTCTCGGACCCATCCAAATTCAAGTCTTCGAGCTGTCGCGGTCGTTTCAGACTTTTGCTGCTCCAGCCTGTGTATCACTGTAAGAGAATATGAAAGAACAATAACATGGTGTATGTTTGCGTTGAAGGCTACAAGTAGAAGGATATATTACGCACTGTGTTCCTCGACCCATCCAAAGTTAAGTCTTCAAGCTGCCGCGGTCGTGTCAGACTTTTGTTGCTCCAGTCTCTGGATCACTACAAGAGAATCTGAAAGAACAAGAATATGGTGTATGTTAGCGTTGGAGGTTAAAAGTATAACGGTACGTTACCCGCTGTATTCCGTGACCCATCCTACTTCGTTATCTGGGATGCCTAGATGACCAGGGCTCCCGGTGATCGTCGGTGGCATATGAACGCGTATTTCCCAGTCTCTGGATCACTACAAGAGAACCTTAAAGAACAAGAACATGGTGTATATTAGCCTCGGAGGCTAAAAGTATAAGAACGTTACCCGCTATGTTCCGTGAACCATTTTGAGCAGTTTCGGTCGTGTCAGACGTATGTCGCTCCAGTCTATGAATCACTGCAAGAGAGTCTGAAAGAACAAGAACACGATGTATTTTAGAGTTGAAGGATAAAAATATAAGATACGTCTTACCCGCTGTGTCCAAGACTCATTCTATCTCGTTATCTGTGATGCCGAATTGACCAGCGATCTAGGCAATCGTTGCAGGCGACTGAACGCGCTTTTCATAGTCTTCCAGTGCATGCATCAGGTCTTCGAGCTGCCGCGGTACAGATTTTTGTTGCTCGAGTATCTGGATCACTACACGAGAATTAGAAAAAAACATGGTATATGTTAGCGTTGGAATCGAAAAGTAGAACGATACGTTACCCGCTGTGTTCCGTGAACCATCCGACATCCGGTCAGTTTTGTTCCTCAGGTCTCTGGATCACAAAACGAGGATCTGAAAAACAAGAACACTGTGTCCCTTGACCCATCCAAACTCCAATCTTCGAGCTGTCGCGGTCGTGTCGGACTTTTGTTGCTCCAGTCTCTGGATTACTACAAGAGAACATAAAAGAACAAGAACATGGTGTATATTAGTGTTGGAGGCTAAAAGTTGAACGGTACTGTGTTCCGTAAACCATCCGACCTCAGGTCTTCGAGATGTCGCGTCGGAGTTTTGTTGCTCCAGGTTCTCGATCACTAAAAGAGAATCTGAAAGAACAAGAACATAGTTAGTTACCGTAAAGGTTAAAAGTAGAAGGTAAGTTACCCGCTATGTTGCGTGACCCATCCCACCTCGTTATCTGCGATGCCTAATATGACCAGGGCCTCAGATGACCATCAGTGGCATCTGAACGCGTATTTCATAGTCTTCCAGTGCATGCATCAGGTCTTCGAGCTGTCGCCAAAGGCTTGTTGCCCCAGTCTTTGGATCACTACAAAAGAACCTAAAAGAACAAGGACATGGTGTATATTAACGTTGAAGGCCAAAAACAGAACAATACGTCACCCGCTGTGTTCCGTGACATACCCGACCTCAGGTCCTTCAACTGTCGCGGTTGTGTTATACTTTTCTTGCTCCAGTCTCTATCACTGGAAGAAAATCTGAAAGAACAAGAACATGGTGTTGGCGTTGGAGGCTAAAAGTAGGATAATTTACCGGCTATGTTCCGTGAACCATTTCGAACTGTCTCGGTCGTGCGAGACTTTTGTTACTCCAGTCTCTAGATACACGAGCATCTGAAAGTACAATAACATGGTGTATGTTGGGGTTGAAGACTAAAAGTAGAAAGATATATTACCTGCAGTGTTCTGTGAAACATCTTACCTCAGGTCTACCAGCTGTCGAGTCCGAATTTTGTTGCTCCAGTCTCTGGTTTACTGCAAGACAATCAGAAAGAACAAGAACATAGTGTATGTTAACATTGGAGGTTAAAAGTTGAACGATATATTACGCACTGTGCTCCTTGACCCATCCAAAGTGAAGTCTTCAAGTTGTCGCGGTCGTGTCAAACTTTACCCGCTGTGTTCCGTGAAACATCCGACCTCATGTCTACCAACTGTCGCGTCAGACTTTTGTTGCTCCAGCGACTGAATCACTAAAAGAGAATCTGAAAGAAGAATAACATACCTAGTTGCCGTGAAGGTTAGTTGTAGCCTAGAGCGGTACGTTACCAGCTATGTAGCGTGACTCATCCCACCTCGTTATCTGTGATGCCTAGATGACCAGGACTCTTTGTGACCATCGGTGGCATATGAACGCGAATTTCATAGTCCTCCAGTGCATACATCAGGTCTTCGAGCTTTCGCGTCACAGGCTTGTTGTCCCAGTCTCTTATTTTCATTTACTTGATTTTCTTTTTCATTTATAATTATTTTCATTTTCATCCATCCGGTTTGTGCGCGTTGCCGATGGCTTGTCCCCAAGACCCCAACGACTTCGTGTTAACGGTTCCGCACTGTACCAGCATCATAAAGCATACTAATATTTAGTTTGGATACCAGCATCATAAAGCATACTAATATTTAGTTTGGATACCAGCATCTGAGCATCATAAAGCATACTAATATTTAGTTTGGATACCAGCATCTGAGCATCATAAAGCATACTAATATTTAGTTTGGATACCAGCATCTGAGCATCATAAAGCATACTAATATTTAGTTTGGATACCAGCATCTGAGCATCATAAAGCATACTAATATTTAGTTTGGATACCAGCATCTGAGCATCATAAAGCATACTAATATTTAGTTTGGATACCAGCATCTGAGCATCATAAAGCATACTAATATTTAGTTTGGATACCAGCATCATAAAGCATACTAATATTTAGTTTGGATACCAGCATCATAAAGCATACTAATATTTAGTTTGGATACCAGCATCATAAAGCATACTAATATTTAGTTTGGATACCAGCATCATAAAGCATACTAATATTTAGTTTGGATACCAGCATCATAAAGCATACTAATATTTAGTTTGGATAGAGAACGCCTACAGGCAGAACAGTCAATGGAAACAGGGAACTATAATCTGTAAGTTTCAATAGGGCCTATTACGGTCCTGCAATGTTTCGTCTGCTTGACCGACGAATTCTTGGTGTAGAGATCGATAGTCTTTATTTCCCCAATCAGTCACATAGCTAATCTCTTTGAGTCCAATTAGGCCTACAACACTCGCAAGGATGATAATTGTAATTGTAATTGTAATCGAGGATTTATATAGCGCCACTCATAAACAGAGGCGCTCCCGACCCGTGTCAGTGTCTTCACTGACAAAGAGAAATGTTTTCAGGCGCTTGCGAGACTGGGCAGGAGACAGAGAGAGGAGGACAAGCCTAAAGCCCTGAGGGAGGCTGTTCCAACTGGAAGGGCCCACAACCGCAAAGCTACGGGACTGGGCAGTAGCAGTGCGCATCCAAGGGACTAACAAGAGGCCACGGGCAGATGACCGGAGAGAGGCCCGACCAGGCAAACTGGAAACTGGGGTGCAGTAAGCCCTGAGATACAGCGGAGCTGAGCCAACAAGACAGTTACGCATGAGGGAAAGGACCTTAAATTGAATGCGTTGGTGAATGGGAAGCCAGTGAAGGGAGTCCCGGATGTAGGAAGAGATATGGGCAAACTTCATGATGCCCCCTATAAGGCGAGCAGCAGCATTAAGGATGGACTGAAGTTTAGATGTGTTAGTAGAGGACAGGCCAATATAGACAGCATTTCCGTAGTCAATCCTAGTACAGATCAGAGCATGAACCAGGGACGTAACTAGCGTTGGGCTTGGGGGGGCTTAAGCCCCCCCAAACGAAGTTGAAGCCCCCCCAAACAAGTCAAGCCGTTGTATGCTTACGGCTAAAATTCGTATGAACACTGTATAAATGTTGCCATGTTCAAGGTTTAAGCCCCCCCAAACGAAAAATCCTAGTTACGTGCCTGGCATGAACCAAGGTCACAATCGCATGCAGCGGAAGAGACTGGCGAATGGCACGAAGTTGGCGTAAATAGTAAAAACACGAGCGAGAGACACTATTGACATGATCAGATAGAGAAAGAGTAGGATCTAGGACAAATCCAAGATCACGGACAGAGGAGGAGAAGTACACATTGGGAAACCTGAGGCGCAGAGAGTCAGCATCAATCCTGGCAAGCTGGACACGATTGCCAAGCCAAATGTACTTGGTTTTATCATAGTTAAGACGAAGGCGATTTGAGGACTCTGTCAATCACCGATCAGTCTAGTAAACTAAAACTAGTAAACTAAAACTTGAGGAGTGCCTCTCATATTTGTCTGGTTCTGTTTCAATGGTTTGGCCATAAACCCAGATAAGTCCGAGGCAATTTTGTTCGGTTCACGCCAACGCCTGCGATCTCTCCCTTTACTTTCTAGCATTGACCTCGCAGGCACTGCTATGCCACTTTCAGATACTGTAAAAACACTTGGGGGTAACCCTGGACAGCAAGCTCACATTCTGACCGCACATAACAAACCTTTGTATATCATGTTTCTATCACATCAGGGCAATACGACACATCAGTCGGCTCTGGCTAAGAATATGTCGCAAACCATAGCCTGTTCCCTTGCATCCTCTCGCTTTGATTATGCTAACTCGGCTTTTTTGGGTCTCCCAGACCTTGAACTCGACAGGCTGCAACGCATCCAAAACTCCTTAGCTCACGTAGTGCTGCTTGTCCCACTACGAAGAAGCTCTTGATCAGTCCTACTTCATCTGCTGCATTGGCTTCCTGGTGAATTTAAAAAAAAATTGATCTGTTTGATCTACAAAGCCTTCAGCACCAGCACACCTCCCTACCTTCAATCACTACTAATTCCTTACATCCCTTCTCGCTGCCTGCCATCATCAACTATGGGTCTTTTAGCTGGGGGTAAAGAACAATGGCTTGCATTTCGGAGCACTTTTATAGCACTGTGTTTATAAACGTTTGTTTTAGGAGTAGTTGCGTGGAGGTGATATAGCGCTGAGTTTAGCCTTAAGATTGAAGTAAAATGGCCAACGAATACCGGAAATGAATTAAAATTGATCAGGAGTTGGGTTTTAAAGGTGAAGGACTGAGTAGTTTTATAAAATTCGTTTCCACATATCTTCACCTTCCGAAGGTGCTTCGCATTCAGTCAATTCTCAATTCGAAGACGTTCGGGAGTTCTTGATAGCTGCCACTGGCGGCGATCTTGTTTCACATGTGGGGGGGGGGGAGGGGGTGGACACTGTTGAACTGATCTGGTGAAGAGTTTTGAACTGATCTGCTCCAAAAAAACGGTCAAAAATGTTTTCTTTTTTGCCATTTCTCGGAAATAATGTTACGACCTTTTTTGGATTTCTTCAAAATGTGGGGGTCAAATCTATGGTATGTCCCCCCACTCTTAAAGGTGGGGAACTTGTCCCCTTAACCCCCCCCCCCCCCCCATGATAGCTGCCACTTTCCTTTACCGAGAAACTAAAAAGTGGTATCGAAGAAATCATTTAAAGGCAACGACCCTAGGCTGGCATAATATTTTGTCACTCATCCACAAATAAAGTCGTTGCAAGCCTTTATTTCACTCATACCGTACAGAATATTCAAAAATTTGCTTTTAACTTTCTTTAAAACAACAACTCATTCGAATTTCGAAACGACCTTTTCGCAATAAGTTTTAACTCGACTGCGCTCAAATTCACATGTGATAATCGGCTCTTGTTTTCCACTCTTTCTTCCCGCCCTTGTCAAGGCAGCCAACCAACCGCCTTCGTCACGGATGAGTGAATTCCTCAGGTGCAAAATTATACAATGTCTTAATTTAACTTGGGCTAGGCCATCAGCGATATGTTACAATTACGGCCTACCATTCATCGCAGTGTTCAATGAACTACTTTGTTTTAGCAAAGTTCGTTTTGTATACCCAAAAACTACCTTATCTCGCCGTTTCTCATTTTCTGTAGTCTTGAAATCCGTGCAATTTTTCATAGCCAACTAATTTCTGCTATGAGAATTATTTGTTATCTTGCTTTCGGATTGAGTAGCATTCTGAACCATATAGAATGTATGTATGTATAATGTACGCTATGTAAATGTATGCATGCAGCATGAAGACACTTAATATACCGCATTTTAAGTAGGACTAGCTCACAAGTGTTCAGATACATACATAACTACATACTGGACGCAATAATGAGATTTATGTGAGGCGTGAATGTAAGTTCCTGATCCATGACGACTCCCAGGTCCCGGAGCCAGGTCAAGAAAGGTGCGGGAATTGCAAAGTAAAAGAAGATTGATCTATTTTAGAGCGCTGAGAAGGCGTGCCTAACCAGATAAACGGAGTCTTGGCCGATTAAGCGCAGGCGGTTAATTTGCAGACATCCAGTAACAATGAATTACATTAATGGTTCATTTATTAAGTGTCTCTATCAACGTTGGTCACCACTGGCATGGTCAATAAAAATTAACTAACATCTAAGCTTAAAGGCTTTATCGCTGGCGCTATAATATGAATAACCAGAAACGTACATACAAGATAACAATAAAACCGTAAAATTATAATGTAAATTAAATGTAGCCTATATTACTTATTTAATAGATGCTATATAAAAAGAACAAATAAATGTCATAGGCCTACACAAAATCAGTAGGCCTACAACACTTCCAGAGTTGAAAGATTTAAACATTTATATATAGTAAATACTTAAATTGAAATTTATATAAATAACATATCTATATATACACATGGTTTATTTATTCGTATACCATCTGTAACAGTGCTATATAAATAACCTCATGAATACAATCAATGACAAAGTCTTTTAAACACTGAAAGTAGCTTGCAAAACAGTCACTTAATTCAGACCATAATGAATTATGCTTCAGACCAGCCGCCAGCCCTTCAAACATACCATAATGCATAGGGACAGTACAGAAATTCACGGCGAAAGTTCAAAATCACAGTAGGATTTTGTAAAAATGGGCGAAACTCACGGCAAATGCACGGCATGAAATCCCGCTTTATTTACAAAGATCAGGCCAAACAAGTACGCAAATAAACAACGCTGTCGCAATATATTATATATAATGCCAAATAATTTCAATGTAAACGTCCTCCATAAAATCACGTTTGAATTAACGAAGATAAGCATATGAATAATGAGTAAATGACGTCAACGTCACGTCATCGAGATGATCGAGTGGCTGTATTACTTTAATTATTGTAATTTGTTAGGTTGCGAAACATTAGTCGTGTTAAGTAAGTAAGCATATTCTTTATTTGACCAGTTGACATAACGCACTCTGGTTTACATACATGTCCGACAATTAGAAAATTTAGAACATATATAGCATCCTAATCACATTAATATCACAAAATTAATTTTTTTAAATTTACCCAAAATCACGGAAATTCACGGCAAATGCCTAAAATTAACGGAATCATATCTCCAGATGATAATTTCATGAGCCAGATGCAAAACCATTCCTCAACCTCAGAAAGAACTTAAGAGAGTCGACTCCACGAACATCCTTGGAGTCTACACGTCTGGTAATCTCAAAGTGGAGGCTCATGTTAGCGCAACCCTAGCAACTTGTGCTAGATCGCTATATGCTTTGAGAGTACTAAAACATCGTGGACCCTCCAATAAAGCTCTTCAATAAGTTTCGACAGCATTCCAGCATGGTGGGGATTAACTTCATCAACAGACTGCTTAAGATTAGAACGTTTTATACTGCGGAGAACGAAGTTAGTAAACGTAGAAGAACTGACTATAGCTGAACTTGCGAATTCTGCTGATTGCCGATTATTTACATCTACTAAGAACAATGAAGATCATGTCCTTTGGCCTCTTTTATCACCAGTCCATAAGACTGTATATTCATTACATCCCCAGAATCACCAGTACTGTCTTCCAGTTAAAGACAATAGACTTTATTTCCCGAACACTATACTCAACATTATCTACTGCTCAAAACTCTGTCTAACTTTGTTCCATGCTGTGGTTTGTCAGCATGTGTTTACATTATAAACAATAAAAGAATATCATCATCATCATCATCATCATCATCATCATCATCATCATCATCATCATCATCATCATCATCATCATCATCATCCATACTAACTGTATTATAGTCCATAACTATTATCTTCCATACTATACCATCCATACTACCACACAACAGTTTTGCCAGTGACTGAAGACCACAATATTCGATTACTATCTTGTTTTGTGAGTAAGAAAACACCTCTTAGAAACGTTCTTGTAGAGGCGCTATATAAATTTGCACTTATGATCACAATCTGTCAGCAACTGTCTGAACAAAGCCTTCTCTTCAAATGGAAATTTGCTAATGCGATATTCAATTAGTAGAACTTCTTGGCCGCTGCCTCACGTCTCGACCTGGAATAAGAAAATAACAGTGGTTACAATACAATTTAGAAAACCTCGAAACATCATCATGATTTTAACGTTTAACATTAAAACCTTAAAATTCAAACTGTAACACTAAACTGGTTACATTACAACATTAACACTGTGATCTTAACAATGAATAATAATAATAATAATAATAATAATAATAATATATGTTTATCAAATTCAAACTGACAAGTACGCAGTAAGATTATATGAGGTAGTAGTAACAGATTGTAACAAGTCTAACAAGGAGTCGAATTTAACTGTATGGCAGCCTGCAAGGCGCCTATCTGTCCTACTGTTTATTTTACAGTTGTCCCCTACTGAAAAGGCCATGCACACCTTTCATATAACGTTGCATTTCTCCTTCATGGGACTAGCGGGTATTGAACTCGCATCCTTCTGATTTTCGTGCCAGCGTGTTACCATTGATCCATTTCCCCCGAACCCTGAACATCTGATTTTTAACATGATACGTGTAACTTTAACCATTTCTTACTTACTTACTCACCTACCTACCCATCCCCAACATACAACTACTTCTGTAGCATCAACCCCTGTTACATACACACACACACCTGCAGATTAGGAAAGCGACAATACATGCTAGTTGACCGAGGAGGAAAAAAAACAATAAAAATGGAGTGATGCAGTTGGTGGCAGGACACGGACCACCCTCACCCTAAACAAATAAAAAAAAACAAAAAAATTAATTACTAAAGTCAACAATCGGCTATAAAAGAGCAGACAGGACGAAAGGATATCATCATCATCAGATAGAAGATTTAATATATGGGACACATAGTCGGCGATCCTAGGAGGCTGAGGGGGACAAGACCCCCTACCTTTAACAGTGGGGGGGGAGACACAGTATACAGCTGTCCCCCAAATTTAGAAGAAACACCAAAAAGTCAACAAATTTTTTCACCTCTTTTTTGACCAGATCAGTTCAAAAGTGTCCGGTACATCATGGTAATTAGATTATGGCAGGGTAGAGTATGGTAGGGATGGGGGGCTACAGTACAGTATTGCAAGGTAAGGCAAGGCAAGTTAGAGTATGGAGCAAGATAGGTAGGTTAAGTTAATGTGTGGCACATCAGGGTAACAATACAACCATATTTGATGTTGCTTTTCTTACAAAATTCAGAAGTGCACACATACGACTATACAACAGTACGTCGATGGCGCTGAGCACCAGTGCGTGAAGGACTTGCTCAAGGTACCAACACAGTAATCACCCCAGGGGAGGCTCAAACTCATACTCTCTGCATTCTTACAGGCAATGACTAATCAGCTAACATGTCCCGCTATGGTAAGGTAGGGCATACCATAGTAGGGTAAGGTGTTGTAATGTACAGTAGACTATCATAGGGTTAAGGTATGGAACGTGAAAGTTGAGAAGTGAAGGTGGCACTGATGGATTTAGCCAACCGGAATAAACAATGGAGCAGAAATCTACAGAAGAAATCTAAGAAAAAACAAACCGTTTCCTTTGAGGAGATGAGCGACTTGACATCACCATGCACACCTTTCAAATAACGTTGCATTTCTGCGATATGCCTGAGGAACTCAGCGCCACCATCTGATCCTACTCCACCCTGTCCAAGACTGGACACTCTTAGCTGGACATCATTCAAAACAGACCTAAAGAAAATCATCATCGATCCAATAACTATTAATTCAATTTTTTACATGATATAGAAATGACCCTCAGGACTTTAGAAACTCTGGTGTAAAAAACAAGTTCTGGAACAGCCACAACATGTCAAAATCCAACAAAACGTAAATCTGCCACAGAAGGAAACATGGGCACTTTGACAGATAATGTAGTTACAATTGCTTATTTATTGTAACATATCTACATGTACATGTCGAATGATTAATTACATTATTTAATTAATGTAACATATATTATCCTACTCCCTCATTAATTAGTTGCATTATATATTCACTAGCTGCTGAACCCGGCGTTGCCCGGGTTTCGGAGGTTTTGGGCTGGGACACCATGGTAGCAGTCAAAACGGGGGACGCGAAGCTGCTTAACCCGGCGTTTTGGGTGTTTCAATCCCTCTAGCGAATAAGCAACAAAACACTGCTTAACCCGGCGTTGGCCGGGTTTAGTTCAGTGAAAGTTTCAATCCCTCTAGCGAATCCGTACTGTAGCTGCTTAACCCGTCGGCGCCATCTGGCGAGTGAAAATAGGTTGAGTGTAAGTTTTTTTACCAGCTAAAAATTCATTGCCCGGGTAGGTTTTGGTCCGGGACACCATGGTAGTGGTGAAAACGGGGGACGCAAAGCCTCACACTGGGTGTGTCATGCCCACCCCGACACAATAGTGAAGGTTTCGAGTGAAAAGCTAGAAAACTGTAGAAATGCATCCCGGTCAAAGATCGCTGTGACAGACAGACAGACAGACAGATTCTTCTCTTTATTTATATAGATATACTGCAACCAGTCTTAGAAGATACAATGAAAAGATGCCTTTTGTATTAAAAATGGCAATATACAAGTTTCCTAGATTAGATTAACTAACTGATTAATAAGTTTTAATTATTATTCATTTGCAACATTAATTTGCAGTATTAATCTATTTATCCCAACCTGACATCACGTATATGGCTAACGACCTCTTCCTGACTGGACAATAGCCCTGCCACATCTTGCTGCTCGATCGGATTCTGCTGAGAAGCTGATCCCTGTAGATAGAGTATCACAAACCAGATAATCTTCTGTAATCTGACAAAATATATTCTAATTCTAATTTAGAAACACCTATATTGACATCATAGTCTGCACAGTGCAATCAATCCATAGTCACTTCTAAGCAAAATCACATTTTACATACAATCCACATAAAAAAAGCCACAAAGCCCCTTGAGGGCCATGAAACCCCTTGAAGGCCACAAAGCCCTTGAAGGCCATGAAGCCCTTTGAAGGCCACAAAGCCCCTTGAAGGCCATGAAGCCCCTTGAAGGCCACAAAGCCCCTTGGCGGTCATGAAACCCTTTGAAGGCCACAAAGCCACTTGAAGGCCATGAAGCCCTTTGAAGGCCACAAAGCCCCTTGAAGGATATGAAGCCCATTGAAGGCCACAAAGCCCCTTGAAGGCCACAAAGCCCCTTGAAGGCCATGAAGCCCTTGAAGGCCATGAAGCCCCTTGAAGGCCATGAAGCCCCTTGAAGGCCATGAAGCCCTTGAAGGCCATGAAGCCCCTTGAAGGCCATGAAGCCCTTGAAGGCCATGAAGCCCCTTGAAGGCCATGAAGCCCTTGAAGGCCATGAAGCCCCTTGAAGGCCATGAAGCCCATTGAAGGCCATGAAGCCCTTGAAGGCCATGAAGCCCCTTGAAGGCCATGAAGCCCATTGAAGGCCATGAAGCCCTTGAAGGCCATGAAGCCCCTTGAAGCCCCTTGAAGGCCATGAAGCCCATTGAAGGCCATGAAGCCCTTGAAGGCCATGAAGCCCCTTGAAGGCCATGAAGCCCTTGAAGGCCATGAAGCCCCTTGAAGGCCATGAAGCCCTTGAAGGCCATGAAGCCCATTGAAGGCCATGAAGCCCTTGAAGGCCATGAAGCCCTTGAAGGCCATGAAGCCCTTGAAGGCCATGAAGACCATTGAAGGCCATGAAGCCCTTGAAGGCCATGAAGCCCCTTGAAGGCCATGAAGCCCTTGAAGGCCATGAAGCCCCTTGAAGGCCATGAAGCCCCTTGAAGGCCATGAAGCCCATGAAGGCCATGAAGCCCTTGAAGGCCATGAAGCCCCTTGAAGGCCATGAAGCCCCTTGAAGGCCATGAAGCCCTTGAAGGCCATGAAGCCCATTGAAGGCCATGAAGCCCTTGAAGGCCATGAAGCCCCTTGAAGGCCATGAAGCCCCTTGAAGGCCATGAAGCCCCTTGAAGGCCATGAAGCCCTTGAAGGCCATGAAGCCCATTGAAGGCCATGAAGCCCTTGAAGGCCATGAAGCCCTTGAAGGCCATGAAGCCCCTTGAAGGCCATAAAGCCCTTGAAGGCTACAATGCCACGTGACAGCTCATCCCTTGCAACCTGTATTGTGGTCTCTGAGACTCCAACAATTTTTACTGTGATCCACTTCGAGGCGGCGACTTTCGATCGATGCCTTCTGCACTAACACATTAACGAAGAGCTGCATTGGTTTCCCAGCCACTTTAAGTACACTTTCATTGTTAAAGTGTTATGATAATGGAGCAATAGAATTTTACAGATTTTATTAGACAAGATGATATACCAGTATTGCATTGTTCTAGAGAATACATGCAGTTCCTAAAGCTAGGCCTGAGGCAGGCATGGGTATGAAGTTCTACTAACCTCCTTTTTCCTAGCCTTGGCATATGAGAACTGGTGGCTAGCCCAGTCCTCTCCCTCGCCCACCTAGTCTTCCTACTGACAGCGTACAGTCAGTGTACTTATTACGGCTTGGCATACTGTATTACATAATGTGATAGATTTATCTAGCATACTTGAAAGATACTTACACAGAATTGATTAGAAGCCCAGTCCTAAGCATACAGTTTGCTAAACCTGTACAATCAAAGGCTGCTAGTGATGTGCTGCACTAAATACTTGCCTCCATTAAATCCTAACTTACCCCAACTAACCCATCATATATCAGCATACCACAAAAGAACCATACCCTACTCCGCCCATCAAATTCTAGATTACTCATACCAACTCACAACTCCCACACATTACCCAATCTCAGAATAAAAAGACACCTGCACAGGTGAGTTGATTAAGTTTACCTGTTGATTATGACTTGGGCGTTGATTGATAATCGTCAGCAGTGACAGTTCTCTCTCCTGTCGACCAACAACTTCATCGAGCTTCGCGGCAATCGTCTTGACCAGAAGGTATATTTCGTTTTGACCATCGAGAATCATCTTCATCTCCCTCATTTCTGGGGCTTCGTACTGTCAAAATATGTATTGGAAAACGTTCACAATTGTTCCAATTAAATACAAAACATTTAGTTGGAAAGGATTATATTACCAGATTAATAACTCTACGAGACTATTAAATGTGAAAAAACTGCCAAAATTTAACATTGTATATTGTCACATTTAAAATGTCAGTAACATTTAAAATATTACTTTACACTTTTATATTTAAATATCTGTGTGCTGTGATAATTATTTTCAAACTATGCTACATGTTGTATTTTCATATTTACAATGTTGAAATTATCTGCAGTTTGTAACAGATACATTTATTTTCTAAATTTGAAACAGTCGCGTTACAAAACGAAATGGATCAAATAAATACATAACACTATGTTACATTAATTTACTAATTATTTCAACAGACGGTTGACATACCATTCTCTCTTCTTCACCAACATACTCTCCAGGTTTAGACGGATGTTCTTTTTTATACCTAAATAAATAAATAAATAAATATAATAAATTTACCTAAAAAAATAAAAATGAAGAACATGTACATTTTTCAAGCAGTTTACATACCACGCAGTGCAACAATAGATGAAATTATATAAATCATAGTTAGGTAGGCAAAGTAAGGGAAGACTTGACAAGAAGTTTGGTAAGGTATAGTAATTGCCATCCCTAAATTATTATGCTTGGTCTTTTAAACTTGATATATTCTGCTGAAAACACAAGAACTCTGTGCTACAAGGAAAGTCATAAATGTGGAAGAACCTTCTCTTACTTCAACTTACCTCAATTCACTCCAACTTACCTCATTTTAGGTTAATAACCTCAACTTGTAATATCTAACCTTCCATTACATTACTTTGCCTAATCTTACCTCAAATCACCTTATCTTACTTTAGCTTAACTAATTTATTAACTACTGGCAGTGACGAAATGAAAACGTACTCTTCTTTTGCCTTATCCAGTTTATCACGATATTCATTGAATTCTTGGTCATATTTCTGCCTTTCCTCGTCCGAAACATCTCTTGATTGGTCAGCTGTCTAAAACAAATAGCCAAGGGTTAACTCACAACAAAACTTAAATCTCCAGTTTTACCATACATCTAAGTTCCCCATTTAAGTTTCACAGTTAAAAGTCTTTTTTTTCTTTTGCATCTCTCCATCTATTGGCCCAAGGAAGTATGCAACAATTTTACTACTGAAATAATTTTTAAACCTCAAGGTGTTAAACACCCTAAATAGTTATCAAGTCCTTCTGTGGCACATTTGCTCAGCCAGAACTTCACAAGCAATGAGCCATTCCAAACATGATTTTATTGTCTCCCGACATAATTTTAAGACGCTGATGAATCACGACTACTTTGGGCTAGTCATGATCCCTAGTTATTAAGTCTGTAAAGAACTAAATTATTAAGTTAATTAAAATAAATAAATAATAAGTAAATACCCCTTCTGCTGTAGCAGTAGTTAAGCTGTGAGTGAGGAAGGCTAGCACATCATGATCATCTAAAACAGAAACATTCAATTGTAATTAGTAGCTTCTATTGTGCCGGTGTCTAATGCACAAGGCATCAACCGAGGGAATGATTCAAAACTACCATCCAAATTTAATCTAATCCAAGCACTTCTACAGTGCAACTATAACAACATTAAACGCATCACTTGATCACTTTATAAGGTAAGGTTAAGTGCCAGATGGTAAGTTAAGGTTCCATAAGGCGAGGTATAAAGGTAGAATAAGGTAAAAATAACCTACCAAAACGTAGGGTTAGGTACCATAGTGTAACCAGTAAGTTAAGGTTCCATAAGTTTAGGTAAGGTACAAAAAGTAAGGTAAACACTATAAAGTATAGGGTAAGGTAAGTTACGGTAAGTATAGTATAAGGTAAGGCAAGTACCATAAAGTATAAGGTAAGGTTAGTTAAAAAAAGGTAAGTTAAGGTTCCATAAGTTAAGGTGAGGCACAACGCGGTAAGGTAAGTACATGTACCATAGAATATATGGTAAGGTTAGGTAGAATAAGGTGAGTTAAGGTTATTTAAGTTAGGGTAAGGTACAAGAAGGTAAAGAATTCTAAATATTATTTCATCAGTAAGCAGTTTAGTTTACTGATGAAATTTCTGTTCTTAATTAGATTTAACAACATTGAAGCCAGTGTTTCTGATTGGTTTTTCCAAAGTGGTGCTATATAAATTTCTAATTGCATTTACATAAGTTAAGCCAGATACCATAAAATAAGGTAAGGTATGGTCAAGTACCACAAGGCAAGGTAAGGTACTGTAAGGTAAGGTGAGATACAGTAAGGTACCCTAGGGTAAGGTAAGGCACACTAACGAAAGACAAGGTACCATAAGATACTGTATGCTATGCCAACGGTAATTAATTATTATTCAACCAACTGAAGCACATGTACAACATTAGCATTCAAAACACCTAAGACATCAAAAATGAGAAAATACTACAGGAATCGACTTGTAAACAACACGGAAACAACTGCAAAGAGCAATGATAAATCAAAAAACAATGGGTGACTCAAATTCATAAACCACAAGAGAAAAAGGAAACTAAGTTCACCATAAATCTTTCAACTGCAACCAGCACCAACACTTTTGACAATTCAATGGAGTGAAACACAATACAATCAAAATTAGTCACAACCAAATTCTGACAAAACAATACAAAGTTAAATACTAATTATAATATTGTTATTGTAAGGTAAGGGGCCATCCATATATTACGTACGCAAAAATTCGGGAAAATTTGACCCCCTCCTCCCCCCTGTTCGCAAGCGTACTTTCTTCCACACCCCCCCCTGTGTACGTACACTTGACGCTCACCCCCCCCCCCCCGAAGACCAGCTGCAGAAAGTGTCTCCAGGCAGCCTGTCTGCACTTTAGGCCAGATTATTGAAGGGCCAATATAGACAAATTATAGGTGTCGTTCACAGCACAGAATAACTGCACATGGCTTTTATATAATGTAATAAAATGCCATGGGACGACTATAGGATAATACAGAGTTATAAATAGGCTAATGTGGACGTCATAATTTGAAATTTATTTTGGGTACGTACACATTTTGTTACCCCCCTCCCCCCCCCGTTCGCACCCGTACGCAAAATCGCCAAAATCCGACCCCCTCCCCCCCCTAAGTGCGTACGTAATATGTGGATGGCCCCTAAGATGCCGTATTTTGCTAATATTGTTAATTTAAATAGCACCATTGTCACCATAAGGTAAATTGTCTGCTATAGTATTTGACAGCCTCAATGTTAAATATATTACGTGCAAAATTAAATGAAAACTAAGATGGGGAAACAGCTTAAAACATGCAAAGAGGTAAATTACTAGAATACACAGGAAACGTGAAATGACTAGAAATATGTAAAATATACATGTGATTTTAAAAGCTAGGACAAACAGGCATAACACTGGATTGGGGAAGCAGTTGACTATAGGCAAACAGTCTAAAACAAACTAGAAACAAGGAACCGGTTAATAAATGTCAAAGCAACGATAGGGAACCAGTACAACATGAACGCCTTCAAACTCACCGTCTGCTCCGTCTGATACGTCAAGTTACATACACATCTGTGTATTCATACATATGCAATCATATTCATTTGGGAATTGATTTGTACAACTTTATATAGTGCCAAAATATATTGCCAGACATCGACTGGTGATATGAAGGGGTCATCCATAAAGAACATTTGCAAAATATTGCTGACTTTAGATCCCTCCCTTGTCCGCATTTGACATTACTCTCCCGCACCCCTTTGTGGGCATCTTCATTCCAATGGAGTTATAATGCCTACATCAGGTTACCCAGTGGATCCTAAGGGCTAACCGTGCATGGGGTGGGGTACTGGTGCATCCGGTAAAAGGACCTCAATTAGTCCACTGTCTGCCTGAAGCTTTAAGGAACACGTTCTAATGACATAACTGTATGTGTCAAATTTAACTGCAGATGCTGGCAGTAAGCAACAACATTTCCGGATTTTTTCGGATTGGGTGATCCCTCCCCCTCTTTGTGGACGTCCTTAATGGATGACCCCTAAGCAGTTAGGCATTAAGGATTTGCTCAAGGTATTATGAAGTACAAACTGGCTTATTACAAATTATATCTTAAATATTAAAAATAAAATGCAAACACTGTCTAGTATCTAAATTCAAGAATACCGGTAACTCAAAACACCTGGTAAATTCATAACTTCGAAATACTTCACAAACTCTGCCCATATTAAAAAACGAATGTCAATAAAATCTAAATTTAAGTGTAAAGACGTGTTAATGACTCTGGCTCAAAGCATTTGACTTCAAACACCTGATTTGGAACAATGGACACTGGACAGAGAACAATTGACTCAAAGTATATGACTCGAACATTAAACTCAAACCATCAGCCTAAAACATTTTGACTCTAAAAATTTAACTCACCAGCCAGACCACCAGTGGCTGCAGAAACCCCAAAGTAGCCATTCACTGGCAGCTCGATGTTATTAACTCGTGTACATATCTCATAGTCATCCTTGTTACTTGTCACACCATTGTGGTAATATATCTGAAAACGTTTAACAGGTAATGTAAAGTATGGTGCTTGTGTTTGTTAAAGTCTCCTGATGTATCGAGTCTACACAAACGCATCTCCTCTATATGTGTCTTCACTTGTTACTCCATGCTGTTCTCTTCAACCCAGACGAGGACTACGATCATCATCTCAAGGGGACTTCGCCATCACTCGATCACACAGAAAACTTGGAAATCGAGTATTTGTGTTAGCCGGACCGACTGAATGGAATAAACTTCCTGATTCTATTCGTAAATCCTCATCACTATTGACCTTCAAATCTAACCTTAAAACTTATCTGTTTAGGATATACTATGATTAGTCTACTTTCTGTTACGCGCTTTCGTGCAAGATTGTTCATTTTGTTTAGGCGCAAAAGAAATGACAGGTTATTATTATTATTATTATTATTATTATTAAAGTGTTGACATCATTTCAAAGGTATTGAAAGACATCTACCTAAAAAAGCTAAAAAGATGCAACTGCAGGTAGGCTGAAATTGTTTCTTCTATGGTAGAAGAGTTTGAGTTTTCAGTAAAGATTGTTAAGGTAATTAAGGTAATAATTAGTTATGACACGCCTTTATCAACAATCATCTGCACTTGAATTGTCCTGAGGTTGAAGGATCTTTACTATTTTAATTTTAAGCAAACCGTTAAAGTCTTGTCGTAGTATTCGATTTTAGCTCGTGTTGGGTAGGGCTTGTTTCGAAAGTCTCGCATACAACCGCCTGAAATTTGATTTGCTCCATCCCTATGAAAAACACAGAATTCAAATGATGTAATGAAAATAGATTGGATTGGATTAGACATTTTGAACAGGTTGCATCTAATCAGTGCCTAATCAAACCCCTTCTCTGGTCATGAAGCTATAGATTAGATTAGATTAGAAAGCTTAGATTGTGATGTATTAGAGGCAATAGGTAACCAATGCAGATTACAATAGATTAGATAACATTAGACAGATTATGAGATTAAACTAGACATGTACAACAGAATAAATGGTCAGGTGAAGATCCTTACTTGTCATGATTGTAGACTAATTTAAACTAGTAATAATAATAATAATATATTCACGTTTGTTGACAAGCTCGCTGACAAAGCGCAGTAAATAACATTGAAACATATGACAGTACAATTATCATGATCTTATAGAACACGCGCCTTGGCAGCCAGTTACGTGCCCGCTCATTTTACAGCTGCCTCCTAGGGAGTGGAAGGCCGAGTCAACCTATAGATTGAAGATTAGACTAGATAAGTGATTAGATAAAGATTAGATAGAATACTCGTTGTGGTTGTAGATCTTTGTTCCATCGTTGAGGATGATCATGATGTATGGATTGTTGCTCTGGACATCGTTGTCATAGGAATCGAAGAAGACGCCGAGACCTTGCCACTGGTCTGCGCTACCAAACACAGGACCATCAAGACCTCGGTCCACTGTGTACCACAACGCCTAAAATACACCAAACAATACAACATGTAATGCAATGCAAAGCCAAGCAATACAATGCAAATACAAAAGCCAAGCACAAACAAAGCATTACAATACAGTGGAGTACATTCAATGATCAGCTAAATTTAGCATTTAATGATCAGGTAAAACTTAACATTTTAAATTTAACATTTTATGATCAGGTAAAAATTAAAAATTTAACGATCAGGTAAAAATAATACAGTAAATTACAATACAATAGAGAAGACAACAGTACAGAAACACAGGACATTACAATAGCTAACAATATCCAACAGTCCAATCTAATTTCAATACAACACATAATTTCAATACACTACAAATACATCTTCCTTTTGCCCCAAGTACATGGGCTCACTGCCTGTTGTTGTCGTCGACTGCATACCTCCACTTGTTTGACCACCAGGTGTCATCTGCCCAGCATACTGTAATTAGAAATTCATATAGCGCCTCTGCAAGAATAAACTAATCAGAGACACCCTCTAAATGATTCTAAAAGTCATTAAGAATAGAAACTTCATAAGTAAGCAAAACACTGCACAGAAAAGTAGAAGAGTCACCAGTGGCAGTAAGCTCAAACACACACACACACACACACACACACACACACACACACACACACACACACACACACACACACACACACACACACACACACACACACACACACACACACACACACACACACACACACACACACACACACACACACACACACACACACACACACACACACACACACACACACACACACACACACACACACACACACACACACACACACACACACACACACCACAGTAAGTAACATTCAAACATATGACAGTACAATTATTAAGGTCTTATAGAACACATGTCTTGGCAGCCTGTTAGGCGCCCACTCATTTCACAGCTGCTCCTAGGGAGTGGAACGCTGAGTCGACCTATAGGGAGCTTACTGGTTTCGAATCGCACTTTCAAGATCTTAAGTTCTTCAAGCAAGAGCATTACCATTCATCTATCCCCAGTGGCATCACTAGGGTTGGTGTCTCCCAATGCAGCAAGTCATGGTGTCACCCCCTCTGAAGATGCCACCCGGTGCGGCCCGCACCGCCTGCACTCCCCTAGTGACGCCACTGTCTGTACCTTCCCCATCTATCCTCTGTGTATGGACCGTGCTAGCAGAGATTCAAATCTCTGAAATAAGCCACCATCGGGAGTTGAACTGGGACCCGCATGCATTCTCTGCTTACGATTATTGCGTTCAAAGTCTCAGGACCACGAACGACGTGGCTACTGACATGCGGAAAGCAATGTTTGCCAAATCAATAAAGCATAATGCCACCCTCATAATTATTGCTGTCTATCCACAGCACACTTCATTCTTTTCATACACACCTGCTTGGCGCGCACCGCTACAGCCAAGTCACAAACAAACAGAAAGTAACAATTCAGCCAGGAAAAGAAATAAATCTCTGACATTACAGTGCAACTACAGCACAACAATACAGGACAATGCAGTATGGTAAAGACAAAATACAACAATATAATCCAGCACAATGCACTAAAATACAATCCAGCAATACAACACCATTCTGTATTATAATACCACAATTTAAAACACAATAAAGCACAGGACAATTGTTATTTTCATCATGGCATTTATGTAGCACCACGTTTCGTCATCTTACCAGTCCATCTGCTCCAATTCTTCCTCTTCCATTGACTCGGAAAACTACTTCCACCTCCCAGTTCTCGTGTGGGTTGACCATCTTTGACCACACAGAACCTGAAAAAGAAATGGCAAGCCAAGCCAACATAAGATAAGTAAAGGTATGATGTGATAAGGTAAAGCTGAAAGGTAAGGTAGGACAAGGCAATGTAAAGGAGGTATGGAATACCAGGTTAAAAGATTGGTACATGGGCTAAGAATTCAGAAATCAAAAGCTTAGAGACAGATATTTATAGTTCCTATATATAGCTACTTTTGAGAGGCAGTCATTTGCTCGTTAATTGAGCAACACCTGCGCTAACCTATGCCTGCGAAATCAATAACGATCGACAGAGACTAGGACATGAGCAATTAATAAGCACCAGGTGTGACATGGTAAATGTGGATAAGTTTAACATTTGCCTGCCGAGAATCAATGATTTGTGACAAGATGCATGCACAATTACAGAAAATTACAGGTAGTACTGCCGCACGTGAAGAAACCATGTAATACAAATGATCATTTCACAGTCTTAATTTAGAATACTTTACAATCCATTACAGTATAGTAAATTAAGTTACAGCAAGTAATACTCTTTGGCTAGAGCCATAACTAGTACATCCAAATATGAATATATAACCCCTGTGCTTAAATCTTTTCAATGGTTTCTGTTCAGCAAAGAATTAGTATGATGGGCTCGAGTTGAAGGGCAGGAGTATAGCACTGTAAGTCTCCGTTAGCAGCAGAGCGCAATGATCAGTGAGCGCCTCTGATTAGGTCGTTCTGACAGAGACGCTTTAGAAATATTTAAATACAAAATACAATACAATCCATCTGACTCAAGACTAGAACACAGAGCTTCCTCTTCCTGACATATTCTTCCCAGGAGAAGAATCCTTAACTTTATTCTATCCTTGGCTCAGGCAGCCAAGAAAGCTCATTGCCTCTAAATGGTGCTTTACAGATAACCAGCAAAAAATTGTTACAATCTGTTGACAATTCTTTATATTCCACAATTTAAAAATAGTGAAATGCATGTGAACATGTGTAATTTACCCTTTTTACTCTTCATTGAAGGTGTAATTCGCACAGATTCGTCACTGGCAATGGCATCTGTAATTGGAAGCACATAGTCCATGGTAATGTAACACAGACAAGCACATTCAAAGTCATTGTCTCAGACTAATTAGAATTTCTGTCTGTCTCCATCTATCTCTTTATGTTTCTCTCTCTCTCTCTCTCTCTCTCTCTCTCTCTCTCTCTCTCTCTCTCTCTCTCTCTCTCTCTCTCTCTCTCTCTCTCTTCTCTCTCTCTCTCTCTCTGTTTGTAACGCTCTCTGTATGTCTATCTCTCTGTCTCAGTCTGCAATGCTCTCTGTCTCTTCTGTCATTGCCTCTCTGTCTGCCTGTATCTGTCCATCTCCATCTCCCTTTATATGTCTTATCTCTCTACCTCTACCTTGCTCTTTGTGTCTTTGTCTCTCTGTCTCAGATTGGCTGCCTTGTTCAGTCTCTGTATGATTCTAAGCGTGTGTGTCTCTCTTTCTCTGCATATCTGTCTGTCTGACCTGCTGTTTGTCTGTCTGTCTCCACTACTGCCTCTCCCAGTCTCTCCCTCTGGTCATCTTGCTTCTTGGGTTTAAGTGCCCTCATAATGTATGCTGAAATTCAGTTTTCCACCATGCCACACTGCCTGAGGCAGGCTGTGTATCTGAATACTTAAATAACCAAAACTCCCAAACACCATCACATAACTCCTGTTTTGAAATCACTTCATTGGCTGAAAGTCCCTCAACGCATCCATTACAAAATCATATCTTTTACGTACAATGCCCTTCAAACCTCTCAACCTTCTTACATTTGCCAGCTATTTACCATCCAACCGCCCGGGTCTACTCGCTCATCATCATATCTTTCTCTATCTTGGCCTTCAGTCTCCTCATCTCTGAAATTCTGCACCGGCTCTTTGGAACAACCTCCCAAAAGATCTCCGTCAGTTTGCTCATCCTCCCACATCGCCTGTTGACATCACCTCTCCTCCGCTTGCACTGTCCTCCGCTGCTTTCTACTCACGACTGAAAACCGAACTCTTCAAGCTATCCTAGCCTGATTCCATTCCTGCACCACCACACAACCGCCATCATCACCGATTACCACCGTAGTACCCTGCTGTCTCCTCGGCTTGACCTCCCCGGACTCTGACCTGGCACCGGAACGGACAAGGCGGATATGGCTATTGCGGACTTGATTTGATATAGCGCCGGTGAATAAGCTGGTCTCCCTGACGTGGCTTTTGTGTGGCGCTGAGAAATTTCGAAGATTTACATTACATTACAATACATAAGACTACTTACTTTACATGCATATATTTTAACATTTATATAGCATGTTTAACAGAGCTCTGCAATATCACAGATTGAAAGATATTTAATTTCAGTCAAGGCAAGACTTTCTGATAACCCAATCAAATCAAATCTAATTTTGCCCAATCTACTCTAAAGGAATCAAAATGCAATCTACTGGTATAAAAAATTTCAAGCAAATCGAACCAAACTTCTTTTGTGTCACTGCAATGCCGACAGGTAGACAAAACTCTGAGAACATACGACAGGCCAAGTAAAGCGGCGCTATAAAATCTCTGAGCTGCAACACGTCCATCCACCAAGACCCTTAATAACTCGTGCACTCAAGATCCAAACAACCCAGTCTCTGACTCACCCACGTAGTGATCCCAGAAAGGAATGGACCCATCTGGCTGGACGAGGTGAGGTCCCTTGAAGCTCAGCTGGTACTCGAAGCGCCGGTTCAACCCCTGTGGTACTCCCTGACCATTCGCCAACTCTTTCGACCCAAAACCCGCCAGCGCTATTAGTGCGATCGCGAGTTTTAAAATCGTCGCTAGGTTCAGTGCCATATTGCCGACAGATAAATCAAGATTTGTACATAAAAAGACGAATATAAAGTTTCAAGTCAATCAGGATGAATCTTGTAAACAGCTGAAAACATTCACTCGTGAGTGAAGTTTGCAAAACTAAAGTTATCGGGTTCTATTGTGGGCGTCACTTTGGTGCCGCATCGCGTCTTCCGATTGGTCCACATAAACTTACCTGTGCAAGTAGGTAAGGTTATCATAACCAAGCAAGGCAATTATTATTTTATTATTATTTTTTCCCGAGGTAGGCCTACATAATCCCTCAGAAGTCAGATATTATTATTATTATTATTATTATTATTATTATTATTATCGTTGTTGTTGTTGTGAACATTTTACGCGCGCAATCACAGCAATGCGAATCTGAGCTGTAGTTGCCAGGTCACCCAGGTGAAGAGCAGTTACACAACAGAGATGTAGGCTATTAGAGCCAGTATGAAATAGGCTTTAGTTAGTTTAAATGCGTCTGTTGAAGAAAGAGATAGAGTTTGAGCATCGGAGAAACACTTCAAGATCTAAGATATCTGCAGAAGCCAGGTTGGCATAATCGAGACCACCTCGGTAGGCCTACAAGAGACCATAATCACCATATCTATGGTTTGTAGCAATCATCAGTCAAGCTATGTAATTAGTCAGTTGATTATTTGAATTTCGATGGTTACTGGTACTCCGATTTTCAAAAATCTGATTATGGATAGATCCTGTTTAATATTCATAAATATGTGGTCACTGTTAGTAGAATATTAATAAATGTGTGGTCATGATTGTACCACATACTGGATTACATTTCCAATGACATATTAGCCAGGCTCCCTGTCATCTTAGATGACTGCCTGTCGGCCAGTATGTATGCATGTATGTTTGAATGAATGTATGTATGTATGCTTGTATTCATACATATGCACTGTGTATGGATGTACATATGTATGAACACTGAACAGTGATGGGCACTAAACTATTTTCTTTTAGTTAAACTAAAACTATTTTCCAACTAAAAAAAAATAGTTTAACTAAAGTTGGCTACTGATTTTGGAAATTAGTTAACTAAACTAAAAAAAGTAGTTCAACTTTTTCAAACTTTTTACGACAAGCATTTTCACAATAAAAGACGTTACGTGAACTGTAATAATGCAAAGCGTCAATGACAATTTCACCTTCAAACTATGCAATGTGTACTGTTCTGGCATACAGTTACATGTGTACTGTAAGTAGTGTATGAATTTGAAAACACAGGCTGTTAATGCTAAAACCATGCAGTGTTAAAATGTTTTTTTTGCTGACCATATTCAATGTTCACTGTGGAAAAATAGTTGCATATTGCTGATTTTTTTAGTTAAACTTTTTAGTTAGCACCTAAAAATTTTAGTTAAACTATGGGTTTAGCTAAACTATGTTTTTTAGTTAAACTTCTTCTTTAACTAAATTTTTTTAGTTAAACTAAAAGTTAGCAACTTTTTAGTTAACTATTGCCCATCACTGTGTATGAATGTATGTTGACACTTAACATAACGTATTTTAACACTAACGACGAGTGTGTACTAAAATAGACTGTGAAAGCAGTGCAGCTCGTTGTTAAAGTGCCAAGTACCTCACAACCGGGTCTTTAGAACTGCATACACTAGCCTAAACGGTGTTAAAGTTCATTAAGTACATCGATTGCATCTGTAAACAAATAATTCTCAGATAACCGGGAAGGTTACCACTGCAGAGAGGTAAATGTAATGTAAATGTTCACGATTTTCTATAGCGACCGTATATGGCCTCGACCCTGCTCATTTTTCAATGAATTGATTGGGTAAGATCCTTCACCACCGCTTGCCCATTTAAATAGGTGCCACGCCATTTAAGGTCCCCGTGTTGGGACCATGCTAGTTACCACTGTTGGAGTAATGCTAATTCTAGTTAATTGGTAACAAAACCTTAATTACCCATTCCAGGCCAAACAAGTCTTTTGAGCAGTTTCTTTAATGAAACCTAAAGGTAAGATAAAGAAAGGTAAAGTAACGCAAAACAGGTTAACATCGAATTTATTATATCTCTCAGTCGACAGTAACGCACTGAGGTGGCTTACAGGCAAAGACACTAGCAAACTGTCATTGAGTAGTTGGGGTCTGAGATTCATCACAAGTCAATCAAAAAGTCGATTAAAAAAGAATTTTTATTTATTAGCTTAGTGTCGTTTAGTATTTATTTAATGTAAGTTCAAATAACCAAGAACAATGTTAAGACAACACTTTTGGAGAAATCTACGCCTAGATTTTACTACGGCGTAGTCCAGACATCAGCATCTACATGACAAGGTCAAGCTCAATCTGTTGTTTCATCATGTATGGGAGTGGCAGGTCATTCAGGAGTTCATTGAAACTGGGACCTCCTTCTTGCATCATGGACCTTATCTGTTCCCTTGCCATTATGATGGCCAGCTGTACCAGCATCGGCATCCGGAATGCTAACATCTGCAGAGCTCTCCCGGCTTCGGGTGACATAACCGTGACAATGGCCGTTTTCTGAAGCCATTTGCTTGCTGACGATTGTAGACCAGCAGCTATAAGAAGATAAATTATATCATTTGCTTCATCAGTAGTTGCTCCTCTTCCTTGTGATCCACCGAAATTCAGGAATGTTGCACTCATTTCTCCGTCATATGCCAGGTTTGGATTCGATCCATTAGCAAGGTAGAGACGGACTAATCGTCTGTTAAGCTGGTCGCACGCTATCATTAACGCCGTAGCACCGTAACTGTTAACGGAATCAACAATGGCCGAGCGACGCAAAAGACTCTGTGACAAGTCATAGTCATGCAGTCTTGCAGCGACGTGCAAAGGGAAGTCCCAGTGGCCATCAAATGTATGAATGCGACTGTTTACATTAAAATCTTGCGTTTTCACAACACGACGTGCAAGGACTTTGCACTGACACCCAGTTGCATATCTGAAACAGTCACTCAGGTCTAACACTTTCACCGTCCCTATGATAGACGCCTCAATAAATACGGACATTACCGAAGCTTTCGCACCGGACTTGAGGCAAGCCTGGAAGGCTCGATATGCATCGTTTTGGTTAATACTGGAAGGGTTAGATTCAACCAAAAGCAGTCGAAGTGCTCTGCTGAAGGAAGACCTTGCGAGTTTTTCGACAAATGGTACTCTCTCGGATTTCTTCTCTGATCGGACATACGATCGCACATCAAACCCCTGGGCAAGTGCACTTTGAAACGCTTCCAGATTTTTATTGCGGACCGCTTCGTTCATGATTTTTGAAAGGCTTCGGTTTCTGTTTGCATCAATTTTCAGTGGAAACTCTAAATAGAAATTAAGCACATTCTTTATTTAACCGGTTGCATGAGATTTGCACATCAGTGTACATACATCAATAGTACAATACGGAATGCAGAATCATCATCAGTTCCTGATGCCAGCCATTTGGCTGCGATGGGTACGAATAAATGATCTCCATTGTCCACGATCATTTGTCAAGTCTATGTTTAGGTTTTTATATTAATTACATTATCTATCCTCTTGTTCCTGGTTGCGGTGTGCCAATCAGTTTTGCCTAATAAACGAATATACATACTATTGCCCCCTTAGTGTTAGTCCAAGTGATGCTATGTCCTCAGTTATATTATCTATCCAGCGTAGTCTTGGTCTGCCTTTGTGTCTTGCAGAACACAACGGTTAAAAATCAACATCAGAATCAATATGAGTACAGCATTCTCCCAATGAAATTTTTCCTCATGTTGTTGTAAGGGCAATGCTAAAACGTTTTCTAAAGCTGTTAAATGTTAATCCAGCAGCATAGACTCGTCCCTTAGTAAATTTGACAACATCCAAGCAGTGGATGGCTTGGAGGCAATTTATCTGTGTGATGTCTATGTTGAGCAATAGTGAGTTGCAGTAGTCTAATTTGTATGAACTATAGATGTAGCGATTGTGGAAGCAGTTTTGAAGTCTAGCATAGGGCGGATTCTGTGAAGGTCACGGATGTCCATGAAGAAAGAGCAGGAAAGATGGGTGATGTGATTGGAGAAGCTAAGGTTTTGGTCAAAGATCAAACCTAGGTTGCGGACAGGAGAATTGACAGTGAATGTGAGGGTGGATGCAGAGTCGAGGTTGAGAGAAATAGAGGGATCTGGAATTTTTTAAAGTTGATCACGGAGGCATACAAGAATGAATTCATTTTAGAGGGGTTTCAGCATCTACCAGGATGGCTGAAAGGCTGTTTACGGTTTCCGGTCTGGAAACAAGGTTTGACCGAATGGCTACCTCAGGATTTGAACTGGGCCCAAACATAGTTTTAAGCAGAGTATCTAGGGGACCTCCCTCCTCACCCGGAGTGATGAGCAATGAGTGAGGTGATGTCAGCCGTGTACAGAATAAACGGGAGGGGTCCAAGAACAGAGCCCTGGGGAACACCCAGAAAGATTGAAACCCATTTTGATCTGGAGTTTCCTGAAATGGTCATCTGAGTTTCACGTTAGGAGAAGCTTAAATGTAAGGATTAACAAGAACATGTGCAAAGTATTTCATATCGTTCGTGACTAGATGACTTTGAAAATAAAATTTTATTAACAGTAAATGCCAAATTTAATGTAACCTAGCATAAAAATGTAAAATTGTTGGTTTTATAAGGTGAATGCTTAGGCTTTTATGGCATTTAGAAGCTAGTGAGTTAGATCATCAAATGCTGGGATGAATTTTTTAATCATGGGTGTTTGATTCATGTGTTAGCCTACTGATCATCACTTTTTGGCTGCTTTACCTGTTGGAGAAGCCATCTTTGCAGTTACTTGCGGACTGGCCTTGCCCTGTGCGGTCACCTTGGCCACGGCCGCCTTGACCTCTTCGTCTGTCGCCAAGAAACGATGGTTGACGGGCTTCATCTGTTTGTCAAGCTCATAGACAAGTGGCATACCTGAAAAATCCAATGCCAAGGGTTCAAACGGCTGATAAGCTTTCTATCTATCTAGTATATCTATCTACGATAATGAAAAACACAGTTCGCTTCAGAAATATGTAGGCGACGGCTTTACTCTCAAAAACTCTGCCACTGCTCATACTCTGGCAGTGCCAGTCCCAAGCAAGGAGGAAGGTGATGCTAATCATCTTTGTTATGACACAGCATCGTTAAACAGCAACTAACTTTACTTTCAAATGAACTACTTAGAAGCCTCATCAAAGATAAGACGAGTGCGATTGAAATACAATAATGCTATTGCTTTGCATGTGTTTATTAAGTTTTATTAAGTGAACTTAAATTTCTGGAAAGGTTTGACTAAAGGACAGTAATGGCAGTTTTGCATAGCAATTAAAAATTTTTAGGTGGAGTTATCAGCTTGCTTGAAGATCTACGAACCAGTAGGAATGTTCAGGTTCATGATATCCGCGTCCGACATATTGTCCAGGTGCTTGCACATAGCTCTCAAGGAGTTCCCATGGGCAACGATAAGCACCACTTTTCCTTTCTGTGAACAAGAACACAACTATTTACTGACACAGCAAACTAGATCATTTTTATTTTCATTGCCAACACAACCATGGTCATTTGCCAACAACACCATGGTCATTTGCAAACATATCCTCTCTCATTGCATGCATCATCACTGCCGTTTACAGATACCACCAGTAGTACACGCACTTACTAAATGGTCACTGTAGCCAACTAAATGAAGCCATCGTTACAATCTAAATAGTCATTGTCACAAACTAAATGAAGCCATTATCACCTACCAACAGCACCATATCAGCCAACTTCAAAATAGCATGCCAAATCCATTTCACCTTCTAAATCACCACTCCATTGCGCTGCCATGGCATCATTGCCATCCTCGTTACTGTAACTTCCATAGCCCTCCAAATAATAGTCTACAGCAATCATCACATCACATTCACTGCTAATTCCAGTATAGCCAATGCCAGCCTCATCTGAGCCAGTGCCAACACCATTGGTGCCCTTCATGGTTTATGAAACCTTGCATGGTTTATCAGAGTGATACCATATGCCAAGCACCAACACTATTTCTGTGGACTCAAAATGAAGTCAACCTTGAGCTCTGGAACGATTGCTTCATTCCAGTAGGGAATGACGCGTTGCACAGTGTCCTTAGGACATTCAGTCTTTGGAATCAGCTTCTTATTCACATTCTACAATAAAGACATAAAGGCAATTTAGAAAATGACAGGTCTGTTCAGACACCTTATGGTTTACACACACAATAGAAAGTTACTTAGCAATGTAATTATGCAATGGCATTTTATAGCTCCACTCCAAGCAAACTCATTTGTAGGTCAACTCCAGTGATGAACCCATGAGTCAGCACTGTATCCTGGGCTAAGAGTTTCCTGAACTATTTTAATTATTACTACCAACACAACCAGTGGTGTAACAATGCCCCTTCCATTACAAAAGACCTTTCAGGTATCGTATTAAATTTTTTTAAATCATTTTTCAAAACTTGAGTCGCTAGAGTGAGCTACATATGACTTCCAGCATTTGTTATTATGATGCGTAGTTGCCTTAATCAATGAAGTTCCTAATCCTCTCTATCCTGAATTTAAACAGTCAATTTCAACAGACTGAGCTATATTATGTTGTGTTCCCACAGCAAACAGAAAAGTTTCAAACTTTCAGTGCATGTGTGAAGTGTTACTGGCTAGAATTTCTTAAACTCATTGTATGAATGGGAAATCGGTTAAGCATAACCCAATGCGAACATAAGTCGGTATTCACATGCTAGCAAAGCAGAGGTTGCATACATCACTAAATCAAGCGTGTTGTTTCCCATTAAACATCTGCCAACGGAAAATATCAGCAGCAGCCCAAAACTTTCCAACATCTAGGACATATTTACATTTTTGTGCCAATCTTTATGGGTGGAGAACAGAAATAGCCAGAGATGCCAGAATGCAAGATTAAGTGTCTAATTTACAAAGCTCACCTTATATTTTGGATCGTTGCCCAGCCAGTGAGGACTCTTCTTGTCAACAGGTGGTGGAGCAACGTCATAAGATCTGCGCCACATCTAATTTAACAGCAACAAACACATAAGTCAGTGTGTAGTGTTTATGTATGTATTAGACCTGTACCGATAAGGCTTTTTGCCGATGATTCCGATACCGCGTATAGCTGATTAATACAATAGCCGATACCACGTACGTAGCTGATTATTTTTTTGTTTAGTGAAAATTGTCTGTTCCAAAACATAAACCTACTAGTACTATAACTACTATTACAATGCATTATGCAAGCACGTGTTTTGCTGCTTGCGCTTGCCGTGATAACAAATAATGGGTGGGTTGAACATGTCAAATACAACAAGGCTTAGCAAAACTTCTTTGAATCTCGCTGGTGACATAGTGCCATACCAGTGCAAGGATTATATATTAGAGCAGAGGTGGGCAAACGTTTTGCACATTGGGCGATTTGGGCCACATTGAACGTGTAGAAATTCAGAGGGCCGGGTAACAAATTTTTAACTTTTGCTAACGACTAACATGAAAAAGTTTACTCATTTAATATTCAACGATTATTGTGTAAAAAACGTAAATTGTAAAATAATTTGCATCGGCGCCGATACTTTTTTGCCGATACCGATTATGCCGATTCCTCTAATAATCGGCACGATTACGAATGCTCCCGATGCATCGGTACAGCTCTAGTATGTATATAAACACATATACACATAAATAAAAATTAAACATACATACATATATACAAACATATAAATAAACTATATGTGCTTGCTAAAATGTAATTACACAGTCATGCATGAATACATGCATTATCTATAGAGTCTTGTGTTCACACAAACATACATAAAGACATGCTATACATACACAAATACATCCATTAATACATGCAATAAATACATATATACATACATAAAAATATATGCACACAACTATCCCCACTGATTCAAGAGCTCTACAAACCAATGAAGATGTATTCTCCAAACATTTTTCTGCTGACCAATTGGCCTTTCCAACACTACTGTGACCAACCACAAATCACACCCTGCAATCCACTATAAACCAGGTTTAATACCTGAAATCCTTGTTTGGCTGCAGTCTCTGCCTTGTTAAGCCCTTGGAGGCTACCGTACATTCGTTCATTCAGTCGCCAGTCTCTGACAACAGGGACCCAGCGCAAGTCTGTTCCCTCCTGAATATAGAACAGAGTCTTAATTGCTCGCTTCAGCACACTGGTGAACGCAATATCAAACTTCAGTCCTGAAGCCTTGATTTTCTGAAACAGAAAACACACATCTGTCATCAATGTTTACCTAAATATAAATTAAAGGGACTTCATGTAATCAGTAAATCTAAAAACTGTGTATGCTAGTAACCAAGTATGATGATGATAATGATGATGAGTTCTCTGCCCGAAGGCAGGTATATGCATTGAATCAGTGGGGCGTGGTGGCTCAGTGGTAAGTTCGGCGCCTTGTGACCGGAGGGTTGCAGGTTCGAATCCCACTCTAGCCGCTGCGTACGGACCTTGGGCAAGTCCTTCACTCGCAATTGCTCGTGGCGCTTCGGCGTGAAAATTCCGCCACAGTATCAAATGCTGTAGTCGGGAGCGCCTCTGAGTAGTAGTTGACTTCGAGAGGCGCTATAGAAATATCTGGAATAAATAAATAAATAAAATAAATAAATATGCTATTTAATCTATGTATACAAGTAAGTTGAAACTTGTCCATACTAATGACTTGATACCATTTGCAGCTTAAATGATTAATTAAGCCATAATACCTAATGAACACGACACAAAATGCAAGATGAGGTCTCAGCTGGATAATTAATCTTATTTTATTATCAGTGACTGATCAAAACTGAAAAGTTTATGCTGCTCATTAGTTGTGAAACTACTGTAGACTTACATTCAAATGGTAATAGCTTTGAAAAAAATTCACTTTCAATTCTGGTAGTTTCCACATGAATTCTGTGTTAACCTTTCTGCAGTAATAGCTTTAAATTTCTACAATATTTAAGCTATTTGCATAATTTAGTTTTGAAGTGACTTTTGTGAAGTGAAAACTATTGTTGAGTGTGCTTATACCACAACACTGAACTTTTAATGTGTCGTCCAATGCCATTCCAACAGTCTGGGTTATGAGTGGGACTCTAGATGCCCTAGAAGCATGGTTGTCGTCAAATCGACTGCTCTTCAACCCATCCAAAACCAAAATTAGCAACTCGCTAAACTTGACCTAACTGCTGAACATTTGCAACTGAATTCCTTCTCAACTCTTGTCCGTGACCTTGGTGTTTGGCTCGACCAGGAGCTTACTTTTTCTCCACAAATACATCATCTTACTCGGAACTGCTACCATCAGCTGCGCCAGCTTCGCACTGTTACTCGTTCGCTAACGCCCAGTGCCACTGATACATTGGTTCATTCCTTCATTACCGTCCACCTTGATTACTGCTCATCGCGTTATTTGGGTCTCCCATCTAGCAGGCCCTTAGCCAGAAATAAAGAGTAGGGCGTCCAAAAGCATTCAAAGTCGTGACCACCCGATGCTGTGAGCATATGAAGTCGCGACCGCCCGATGCCGCAACCGTACGAGTCCAACTGCAAAAGTCTGCAATGCCCCTACACTGAATGACTTTAGGGTTTTGATCACAATTGAAACAGTTTTATTTTATATACAATGATACAAACAACAATCTGTTGACTTCAGATTGTAATTTTTAGTTCCCTTATTTGATTATTATAGCCTAGGGAACAGAGGTTACTTGTTATCAATCCAAACCCCTATAACTATTCATAAGGTCAAGGTATTTATATAGTCAAATTAGTTACCAATTACCACTCAACAACCTCATCTAATTGGCACTTAATTACACGTATCCTAGATCATAAATAGCTGCTAGAGAAGTGTATCTTACAAGTGTGGGAAAAGGAACATAATTAAACAGATGAAGGGGAATGGATTATACATTATATCACATTTAGTATGTCACGTCCATGCACAATTTATGCCCGTCCAAAATGATTTTCAGCCATCCAAAGGACGGTTGGACGGGTGGCTGGCTAAGGCTAGTGTGTCTAGAGCGAGTTCAGCGCTCTGCAGCCCATCTCATTGGGCATATCCCCAAATATGGCCAAGCCTCTAGATCAGTGGTTCTTAACCGGTGTGTCGCGAATCGACAGGCAGTGTGTCGCGTAAACATGGTGTGTCACTGGTGTGTCGCGAAAAATTGGTGTGTCGCGAATTCTCACAGCCTACGTCCGTCATTTCTACATTACACTTACTTAAAGCTTAGCGGACGTAGGCTGTGAGAATTCCTAACAATCCATTTATAATATCTATTCTATTATATCGTAATCTAAGGGGGCCATGATGTTTATCTTATACACTATAGACCCATACACGTTTGCGATGGCGTCGATGTTAACTTTTACCCATTACTGCAACATTTGAAATGGATAAATTGATCAGTATAAAGCGAAAATTTTGCGAATCTTCTACTGGTCATGCGAAATCAAATTTTGGTAGCAATGAGACGGGTTCTAGCACCGACAATAGTGAATACGCAAACAATGCTGCTGCCACTGCTAGTTTTAGTAAACCAATCAAGAAAAACATGAAAAAGAAGAAATCTAGAAAGCTATGTACAAGCAATCCTCAAGAACTCAGTTCTGGGCTAAGACATACAAAGGACAACATTGCAAAACACTGGAGAGATGGGTGTCTGGAGGAGGGCAAGGGGGCATTTGCCCCCGAATTTTGCAAATATGTTACAAAAATAAAATCTTTTTATTACTAAGATTATTATAACAGTCCCAAGACGATTTTAAATGCAAAAAACCTCTTAATTATTTAGGTAAGTCCTTGACCGTTATTTATTTTTAAAGTTGTCACGTGTTCTATGTTCATGAATATGCAAACACGTCACTTTGCTCCCCCTACAAAATGTTGTGCCATCTAAAAAATTTGGCCCCCTGTAAAAATTCCTGCGGACGCCCATGCTGGCGAGCAAAGCAATCAAAGAGTCGGTTTCATTTCATAGTTCCTACTTATGTGAGCAAGGTTTTTCTCGGATGATCAACATAAAGAACAAAAAATAAACTGGTCAGCCTGCTTACGTGATGCACAAGTTTACAAAAACTGTGGATCCTCATTTTCAAATGATCCACAGAAAATCCAGGACCAAAATCTCAGTAACTGCATGCTACTACATTAACGTAGAAACTAGAAAGGATTCAATATGAACATTTTCATTCATTAAAAATGTTAACAATTTAAAATGTTAAATAGATAACTAGTTTAACTTTAACATTTTAAACAATGTTCACATACGATTGCATGGAGTGTCGCCAAATTTGGTGGCAAGTTTAGGTGTGTCGCGTGCCAAAAAAGGTTAAGAACCACTGCTCTAGATCAGCGTTTCCCAAAGTGGGTTCCGCGGAACCCAAGGGTTCCGCGGGGTGAACGCAAGGGTTCCGCAAAAAGTTTTAATTTAAAAGAGTTTTCATTGAGAAATTTCATTGGAATCAAACATTCCAATCAGTTTTTAAAAATACTCTAAAGTTTTATAAAGTTTAAAACTGCCATCAGTCGTCTCTTTTGCATGTTGCCCATTGAGCTAAAATCCGGACTTTCAATGCCCTTTATGTATCCAGTAATTATATAGAATTATAGATTACAGAGGTCACTGCAGGGACCAATGTAGATCAGAGCTGTAAGTCTGAATAGTGACGTAGCCATCTTTGTTATCGTTACCTCGACGAACTAATCCGAACATGATTTAACGCAAATTTTTAATGTACAGCTTAGTCTGTTAATCGTACTTGTAACAGTATTAGCATTTTTTTTAAATTTGCTGTTATACAAGTCTGACATAGAGCGTTGGCTCAAGGAGGGAAATTTAAGGGTTCTTGGCTTATGTTCAAACTAATAATGTGGACTGTTATGAGTTTTTAGGTCAAATTTAGTTGAAATGGATTGTGTTCTCGACCAAAACATTCGTTCAAATTGCAGATCATATTCACGACCTGGAAGCGAACTAGGTTAAATACTTTCCTTTCATGAAGGGTGATATTAATTGGATTCGAAACCCATTCAAAGTAGCCGAAAACCAGCAAAACTTTTGTAAAAGATTATGAACTTATTCAGTGTTTAATCTAGTCCCCCTCTGCTGAGGGGGGGGGGAAATGAGGTTTGTCTGGGGGAACAACAACGGCGACCTTTTTAGGAGAAATTTTATCCGTGTTCCAACGTCAAAAAAATTTCTTAATTTAGGAATTTCAGGAATTTCCTCCTGTAAAACTGGAATTTCATCTCTGAAAAAAGTTGATGACCTTTTTTTTTAGTCATCACTTTTTTAGACACCAATTACTCTCTCAAAAAACCTGATGACCTTTTTTTAGGAATTCATCTCTCTGGGGGGGGGGAAACCATGTATACACATGTGTCCTGGGGGGGGATTTTCCTCCCCTAAAGGTCTCTACATTATAATATTACTGGCCTCTGGGGGGGGAACTTGAATCCTGGGGGGGACATTTCCCCCCCCCCCAAAGCCATCTAGATTAAGCACCGCTTCTTATTGAGATAACGTCTCAAGTGAAGCAGACTTTCACTGAACTTTCATGAATCAATTTCTGGATCGGGCTAATTAATGAAGCCCCACTGTCGTGAATTGTGCAGTTAGCGTGCATCTGCCATTTGCCACCTGACATGAGAATCTAGCTTTCTATAGCATCAAACCATATATAAAAAATGTTACGAGAAAAAACAAAATCATCGCACACATATTAAAACTTCATGTACTCCCAATATTGTGCTCTATAAGTCTTGGTCTTAAAAACTGTACACTTTAACATTTCATGCAAGAGAAAATAAATTGTTTTAAAAAACTGCTTAAATGGGTGTACTTATGTATTTAGTTAGGCTAATGTTAGTATGCTTCCCAGGCGCTACGTATGCCTCAATACGTTTAGTTCAGGCTGGGGTTCCGCCAAAATATGAAAAGATGAGAAGGGTTCCGTGGCCAAAAAAGTTTGGGAAACGCTGCTCTAGATATATGCTGGAGGTCCTTGACTGGATTCCTATCCGCTTACTCATTGAATACAGGATCACTGCCTTAGTATGGCAATGTTGTCAGGGCCCTGCCTCTGCCTACCTTCGAGAACTTTGCTGCTCCGTCTCAGGTGCCCAAGTCCTACGTTCCCTCCGCTCTGTGGGAAAAGGGGTTCTCTTAGTCCCCTTCCATCGTTCCATGACTATGTAAAGTCGAGCCTTTTCAGTGGCTCTGGAATAGACTTCCCTTAGAGTTCCGTATGTGCTCTTGGGTCCCCGTGGCCTGTTTCTTGCTAATCTTAAAACTGTATTATTTGAGCGTGCTTGTGTCGGGAGAGCCTCTGAGTAGTTCCCTTGAAGGGGCACTGGCGAACATGTACAATCGGGGTGCCTATGTACTGTCTGGGTGGGTGTCTTTGCGTCGTGAGGGTCGGTTAGGGCATAGGGTTAGGGTCAGTGCATCCTATGTATTTGTGCGACTTAAAAGGCTATCCCTGCGAGTGGAAGCTGGATTTTAAAATTCAGGCACCCCGATGGTACATGATCGCCCGGGCGCCATATAAATCCTCGAATTAATGAATGAATGAATGAATGAACTTACATCTCCGGCAAACTTAGCTTCTTCCACTCCAGGATCAGCAAGGTCAGCATCGTACCAACCGCAGAACTTATTGTCCTGGTTCCAAGTACTCTTGCCATGGCGGACCATTATCAGTGTATAAGCTGCCATCGTTGACAAAATTCAATTTTAACAGATGTCGAGAATTTGTTATATTATAGATTTATTAACACACTTTAAATTCATAAAACGGCGCCGACATGACAGCTCATCTGCAACCGTTTGTAACCTAGGGTGACAATAGGGTGTTTAAAAAAAATGAAAGTGTGTCCAAAACTTACCCTCCAACCCATTATTGCGTTAAGCTGTATAGGCCTACAAGCAATTAGAAAACTCCAGTAAAAATTTAAACAGATCATTTTAATATTTAGGACTTGTACAAACCAATCAAAAGTTTTGTGAATTTTGTTTTATTAATTATTATAAGATCGGATCGAGATATCAAACGATAGGAGGATCGAGTGCTGCAGATAAGTGACAAATTTTGCTCTAAAAATTGATTTTGTATAACGAACTTTATTTTGTTTTGTCGAGGCGTTGGTATTATAAATCGGGCGCAGGTGGTGTGAGTTTGGTGAAATAAATCAGAGAAATAGTGCAAAGTACGTTCCGATTAGGCCAAAGTGAGTGATATTAGGTGAAAGTGGTAGGCCTACACGTGGGTGAGGGTATCGGACAGAGTAAGCAAGCTGAGTAATCGTATCGTAATCGTAATCTCCAAACTTCTAAAGCGCCACTCTAAGGCCAAGCGCAGGACACCAGCCTATTCACGAGCGCTACGTCAGATCAGAGGGGGTTCCAGGGAGTAGTCCAAAAGAGGTCCAGGTCCGATTTCCAGAAGGCCAAACCAAATCAGAGGGTTTCCAGAGAGTAGTCCAAAAGAGGTCCAAGTCCGATTTCCATATTGTTCTAAGACTTAGAAATTAATATGTTATGCTTTCAAGCAGTGTTGGCAAAAAAACAGATTTCCTACAAATTAGCATACCTCCATCTAGACTGTTTTGTAGTAAAAAAAACATTAAAGAACCCATTCTGATGTCTTCTGAGGATGTTCAAGACACTTCAAAATTACTAGAATGAACTATAGACAAAAGTAGCAAGCTGAACATGTGCAATATCAATATAAGGAGACAGCGATATTGAAGTTTGCAGATCAGGAGAGGCAGAGCAGCTGTCAAGGCGGGTGTCGTTTAACGGTTTACGGCGAGAATAATTGGAAGGCGGAGGATCAGCTGAGTTCGGGTAGGAGTACTTGAAAAGGTGAGACTTCAGTTTTGAGTGGAAAGACCGAGGGGTGATATATAGATAGAGGAAAATGAGGATGAGGATGAAGGACGGGTTGCAATGATGATGGAGGCACTGAGAAACTGCGGAGTTCAAGGGGAGATCATTCCTGAGGCGTGGTGCTGTGTTGGATATGGCTCGGTTGGAGAACTTGAGGTGAGTAGTGTCTGGGGGTCGAGAAAGACTGAGATAGGAGGAGTATCGGGTGGAGCGGGTTGTCTGAATGGTGAAGAGATCACGAAGGTACTTGGGCTGGGAATATTGTAGGGAGTTGTAGGTTAGTGATAGGACTTTGAAGTGGATTCGCTCTGGGATTTTTTAACCAATGGAGTGATTTGAGGATGGGAGTGACATGATGATGTTTAGGCGTTCTATAGTTACAGCTCTGGGTAATGGGTTTTGGATAAGCTCAGTCTTGTTGTCAAGACCTTAAACCTCAAGACCAAGACCAAGACCTTGAACCTCAAGACCAAGACCAAGACCAAGACTTTGAACCTCAAGACCAAGACCAAGACCAAGACCTTGAACCTCAAGACCAAGACCAAGACCAAGACTTTGAAACTCAAGACCAAAACCGAAAAAAATACCCAAAAAACACAAAATCATACTATTCCTTACTAAAAAAAATGTTAAGTCGGACTATTCGCTATTTTAATTAAACACTGAATCTTTTATTTTATTCAAACAAAACAACTCCAAATGCAAACTGCAGAGAATTCCGAATTCGTATTTACAAAAGTCTATAGGGACATGCGAAGCTTCGATATTCGATTCGAAAACGAATCGGGCGGAGGTATTCGATTCGATTCGAAAATGATGTCATGATTCGAAAAATTTCGAATCTTTTTCAGAGAAATGATTATCCCTTTGTTGTAAACTAATTGTTTTAATTGTTTACAGCGCGTGAATTGGTTGTTGAATTTCTGCGTGCAACGCGACACGCGACGACAGCAAACCCTCAGCAACAGTGAATTGGAAAGGAAATTTCGTGAAGTACCTCTGATTTAGTTCTATAAACTGTACATTTCTCAGGATTCTTACTCTTCACATAGATTTCATGCCCTGAAAATGGTTGCACTGTTCATAAGCACCTATATTCGCGAATTCGTGAACAGTTCTTCTCAGAGATGAAACTAACAAAAAGCAAAAAACGGATGCAGACTAACAGATGACAATCTCTCCAATGAACTTCGAATTGGCACTTCGAACATTAAAGCAAACTCCGGATTTGTGTGGTGGGAAGAAGTGTCAGATCTCACCTCAGTCATTATAATATATTAAATAGTGTACACATCTAGCAAATGGATGCATTGTACACAGTTTTATGTATATTTGAAACTGAAGAAACTTGAAACATATTTAGTTTTTTTAGTGTAGTGTAGAACTGTAGGTATTAGGATAATTATGCTTTCATCATAAAAATTATTTTCATTCACATTAAACTTGAAGTTTAATCGTAAAAATTATTCCACAATATTTATTTTGAATAAAATTAATATTGTCTCATTTTCTGGGGCAAATTAATCTGCAGAAATTAGTCTGCGATTGGCATACGACCCCAGAGCTGCCCTTAAAATCTTAGGGCGGCCCTCTGTAACTCTGTTAAAAGAAGTTGCCCGTGCCTGGCTTAGATGAATGTAGGCCTACACCAAAGTGTGGTTATGCAATTGGTACAATAAAGAATATACCTACTTACTTAACTCAAAAATTATTTGTGTTATTGTTAATTCGCTTAATGTTTAGTTTAATTGACTTTAAACTGCATAAAAATGTTATTGAGGTATTGATACTGTGGTACCGTACGCCTGTACAATCACATACACACTACATGAATATCAAACATGGTACCCGCTGATTCGATTCGAGATTCGATTCGAATTCGAATCTTTACCCCGGATTCGATTCGAGATTCGATTCGACGGAAAATTTGCGATTCGCGGGTCCCTACAAAAGTCCTTCATGCGAAATGTTATTCCAAATGCCTGTTGCATTTGATAAAAAACCAATTCGCTCAGAATTTTCTGACCAAGACGTGACCTGTGGGGCCTCATAAAAATTCTACCATGTGAAAAATACGTTCTACAGTGCTGAATTCACTGGCACATAGAGCAGCTTTTCAAGTACCGAATGTAAATGTACAAATAATTGTGAGTCTGTTTTGAAATAATTCCATGGTGAATAACCGGAAGTCAAAACAAATGTCCAAAACAACAGTAAAGCCTCACTCACACCGTATAAATACTAAAGCAATTGTATTTGTAATTATTGGATAAATTTTAAAAATCCTTGCATTTTGTTAAATGACTGTTTATATTGTCAAAAGTCTTGGTCTTGGTCTTGCAAAACCAAGACCAAGACCTTGAGCCTCAAGACCAAGACCAAGATCAAGACCTTGAACCTCAAGACCAAGACCAAGGCCTTGAACCTCAAGACCAAGACCAAGACCAAGACTTTTAAAAACGAACTCGAGTGCACTCGAGACCAAGACCTTGGTCTCGAGGACAACAAGACTGGATAAGCTGCAGACGCTTGATTTGAGTGGATTCAAGGTTGAGGAAAAGAGAATTGCAGTAATCAAGCTTTAAATGGACAATAGTGGAGGCAGTTTTAAGGTCGAGCATAGGCCGAATGCGTCGGAGGTTACGAATGTGCATGAAGCAGGAGCGCGAGAGGTTGGAGATGTGGTTAGAGAAGGAGCGGTGTGGATAAAAAAATAACACCAAGATTGTGGACAGAGGTGAAGGTGAGAGACGATGGGTTAGTCGAAAGGTTTATGGAAGGATCAGGGATTTTCTTGATTTGATCAAGAACCCCTAGGATGATAAATTGAGTTTTGAAAGGGTTAAGTAAGCAAGCAAGTAGACAAAGTATTGCGATAAATTACTCGAGGTCGGTTAACTATCGAACAAAAATAATAATGTCTGTGAAGAAGAGCTATCTTTTTGCGTGCTCTGGTTGCGGCATGTACGGCACGAAGGACGGGTTCACGGACGAGTCATACGTACGATTGTAAGAAGTGTGCGCGAGTGGGCTGCTTAATTTGGAAGTAAGAGTGTGCAGCTTAGAAAAAGTTTAGAGGCGGAGACGAAAACCTTGGCGTCGGTGACTAAGAGTTTAGAAACCGTGACAAAATGCTGGGAGTTCGTGATGAAACGCCTGAGTGCTTTGGAGAAGAAGGACAGAGATCTAACGGAGGAAAAAAAACAGCAAGAAAGACCAAGACGGGGCTGTGCATGAACAAAAGGGAGGGTAATTAGTACAGCAGAAGGATCAGAAACCAGAAAAGGTGGTATCCAGTCAAAGGAAGGACAGGGTGTTGATGATAGGAGATTCACTAGTAAGACACGTTGGGAGGAATCTGCAGAAGCAGTGTGCTGGATTTAGCACTGTCTGTAAGCCTGGTGCCAGAATAGAGCAGATCATTCCGGAGACTGAGAAGAGAGCAGTCTTGTTGTCCTCGAGACCAATTAAGGCCTTGGTCTCGAGTGCACTCGAGTTCGTTTTTAAAAGTCTTGGTCTTGGTCTTGAGACTAAAAGTCTTGGTCTTGGTGTTGAGGTTCAAGGTCTTGGTCTTGGTCTTGAGGTTCAAAGTCTTGGTCTTGGTTTTGCAAAACCAAGACCAAGACTTTTGACAATATGAAAAGTCATTTAACAAAACGCAAGGATTTTAATAATTTATCCAATAATTACTAATACATTTGCTTTAGTATTTACACGGTGTGAGTGATGCTTTACTGTTGCTTTTGACATTTATTTTGACTTCCGATTATTTACCATGGAATGATTTCAAAACAGACTCACAATAATTTGTACATTTACATCCGGTACTTGAAAAGCTGCTCTGTGTGCCAGTGAATTCTGCACTATAGAACGTATTTTTCACATGACAGAATTTTTATGAGGCCCCACAGGTCAGAAAATTCTGAGCGAATTGGTTTTATAAAATGCAACAGGCATATGGAATAAGATTTCGCACGAAGGACTTTTGTAAATACGATTTCGGAATTCTCTGCAGTCTGCATTTGGAGTTGTTTTGCTTGAATAAAATAAAAGATTCGTGTTTTAATTAAAATAGCGAGTAGTCTGCCTTGACCATTTTTAGTAAGGAATAGAAATCTGGATATGGTTGTGATTTTGGGGTATTGTTCTCTGTTTTGGTCTTGAGTTTCAAAGTCTTGGTCTTGGTCTTGAGGTTCAAAGTCTTGGTCTTGGTCTTGAGGTTCAAGGTCTTGGTCTTAGTCTTGGTCTTGAGGTTCAAGGTCTTGGTCTTGGTCTTGAGGTTTAAGGTCTTGACAAAAAGACTGAAAGAGAGACGGTTATTGTGCAAGTGGGCACAAACAATTTGAGAATGGATGACACACTGCGTACCATCATTTCCGTGGGCATTAGATGGGACCCATATGGGTTTTTTATGGGTCCAATATGAGAGTATGGGCTCCGCTCTATGTGGGAATGCTGACAGAGGACTGTAAAAATTAATGTTGACGTGAATTCGTGAAATTGAGCGCTTGATAAATCGAATGAAGCGAGGCATGCATTTATAGCAGTACCCGATCTCACGGCCAATCAGTTGACCGAAACTGGAGATGCATGCGTGACTCTTTCAGGCAGTAGCAGAGAACTATGGAATCATTTATTAGGCCTACCAGTGTGAGAATTGTAGAAGAAAATACTGGGGAGTTTAGGCTTTGATCCATGTGGAGTTGAATATTTTATTCGTATTTTCTAACTGAAGGCAGCGAATTTCAAAGCAGCGGATTTCAACGCTAGCAGTTTTTGTAAGTCAAACTTGAATCAAAATCAATTCCTTTGTTAAGAAAATTCAAAAATGAATACATGATATATAGGCCTACCATGGAAATTTCTTCACCTAGTCAGAGATTCAGAATCAAAATAATAATGCCACAAATAAGGGTGTTGGTAACGGCTCAAACTACCCCTGGGGTGTACAATGAAGACTTACATGTTAAGTTCTTATAACTTTGAGGTCCTAAGAAAGACTAGGGGTTGAACCCGACACTTCTCACCCCGCTTACTTCCCATCTTCGTTATCATCAACACCATCTTCATAATAGAATTCATAAATTCACTCTACCAAAGAAAGACAACGACTATATCCCGTATTCTCAATAAGAACTCTTACTAATAGAGCAAACTCTAATATAATGTACTAAGTTGCAGAATGTCAGCATGTTTTCTTCAATGAACGAATATTATATTGTATTGCAATGTTGCTCGTCCTGCTGCTGATTGTCAAATCGAAACTTGAAAACCGCGATTAAAACAACGAACAAAATATTAAGTGAATGAAGTCGCTAGCAGTCGATAGCTTAGCGACTAGTTTCGACTTGAGAGCTTAACGGCGGCGGCGGCTGGCGGCGGCGCCGGGGACTAGTTACGGATATGCGTGTACACAGTAACATTTGCGATTTAACTAAGTGATATGGTCCGCAGAGATAAGGTCATTGTCGAAGGTGATTCCAAGACTGGAGAAGGTGCGAGTGAAATGAGATCCGTTGAAGAAATGTCTGGAGAATACTATAGTTTGTTTAATTATTCGCAGAGGACAATTATGAGAAATTCTGTTTTGGTGGTTTAGACATATATCCTAGAAGCTACCAAAACTGCCAAACATCACCGCATTCTGTTCTGAATTCATTTCATAGGCTTAAAGTCCCTGATCAGCGCATCCATTACAAAATTGTATCTTTCACATACAATGCTCTTCAAGCTTCTCAACCCTCTAACAATCACCTGCTATTCACTATAACGACCCTGATTAACTTCAACATACGTATTTCTGTCAAGTTTTCCAGTCTACTCCAAGTCTTCAACCGCTGCTTATCTACCCCTCGCCAGCTGTTGGAATGCACTCCTGAAAGACCTCCACCAGTTCGCTCATCGCCCCATATATTTCACCCGTCATCCCAGGCTTCCCAGCGCTTTCCCGTTTGCTTTCTCTCCTGCAGCACGCCGCTAAAGGCTGAAAACCGAACTTTCCAAACTCCTGCGCCATCCCATGACCACTATAACCATCGATTCTCCCGGTAGCATGCACGTTGTCTACTCAGCTTGATTCCCTTCTCCCACGGATTCTGATCTTACACCGAAACCAACCAAAAACGTAGGCCTACTGTCTTTTGAGGACTTGATTTAATATAGCGCCAGCGAAAAGTTGATCTCCTTGGAGCGACTTGTGTGACGTACACTGGCGGCGATCTTGTTTGACAGGTGGGGGACACTTTTACACTGATCTGGTCAAAAAAAAGAGTTTTGAACTGATCTGGTCACAAAGAGTTTTGAACTGATCTGGTCACAAAGAGTCTTGAACTGATCTGGTCAAAAAAGAGGTGAAAACTGTTTTGACCTTTTTTGATGTTTCTTGGAAATTTGGGGGGTCGAATGCATTGTGTGTCTCCCCACTCTTAGGTGGGGGTCTTGTTCCCTTCGACCTCCCCGGGATCGCCGCCCATGCCAACGGCGTTACATAAGATTTCGTGTTTCAATTGCTAAATGGAGGTTCGGGTGTACAATTTATGTAATTACCAACTTCTTGATAGCGCCGGTATCTAATCAAGCAATGGTGCACCAAAACCTTGAAAACCAAGCTGCAATCAGGCAAAGATCCAGAAGATCACTGTACCAAGAGAACATTATGATGTTGATTTGCTTATCCTCTTCAGTTGCCACCTAGCTTCCAGTCATATTATTTTCCTGTTATTGTCATTTTATGTAGGGCCTAGGCCTATGATGGAAATATGCTAGAACCAATCCCCGTCGTGAACTGCAATGTGCATGATAACAACGAAAATCTGTCGAGCAACAGTGAATGGCACAATGGGAGATAATCTGAACATGTGGGGAGGGGAGGGAAAGAAGTTCCCAATAAATCGCTATTTCGGCCCAATTTCGCCAGCTGCAGCCAATTCCATGGTGCAACGTGCGGTTGAAACCAGTTACAGAGGGCTAATTATAGGCTAATATTATTGACTCCTTGATGCCGAAAGCGTAGTGTAAAATTCTAAATATGATTAATTTATGTTCGCTGCTAATATTTAAAAGGAAAATGCGTCGAAGAGCAAGAGGTATGATGGACAAGAGCAGAAAGGACATAGGCCTAATACTTCCCCGTTCCACGCTACAAATTTACACTTGGAACCAGTGTGATTCTCGTTAACGATAACGGCAACGAAAATGTTCGTTAACGAAAATAAAATGATTTCGTTAACGATAACTATAACTGTAACTAAAAAATATCGTTAACTATAACTATAGCGAAAATAACACTAACGAAGATTCAGTTATTTTCGTTACAAATAAACTGTAACGTTGATTCATTGATTGCTTGAAAAGTGCAAATATCGAGGTGAGTATACGCTACAGGATACAACTGGATACAACTAGGCCTAATATATCCTATGTCGGCCTTGGGTAAAAATGGAACGTCGTGTTTTCATGAAGCTGAATGCACCCATTCTTCAAAGCCTTTCGAAGCTCTAGTCTAAGCAAATTGTAGGCTATAACGCGTCGATCTATAGGACTATCAGTGTGATTCTCGTTAACGATAACCATGGGCGGCGATCTAGGGGGTCGCGGGGGACAGGACCCGACCTTTAAGAGTGGGTGGGGGACACGCCATGCATCGGACCCACCCCCCCCCCAAATTCTGGAGAAAGACTAAAAAAGGCCAGCAAATGTAATAGGGTCTGAGGGTTTTCACAAATGTAATAGAGTGTGAGGGTTTTTTTCAGCATACGAGGAAAAAATGTCAATTTTTAGGAGAAGTGTCCCCCAAAATCACGAGAAAGAAGGCGTGGAAAGTACTGTGGGCAGACAAGAGACCGTAACGAAAAGCGAAAAGTCGCAAAAAAGGTCGATGACTAAAAAAAGTCATCAACTTTTTTGGAGGATGAAATCGCAAAAAAGTCTGAAACTTTTCTTAAAAAGCCAAGAAAATTTTTTTTCTTTAGATGAATACAATTCCTGGAAAACAGGTCATCAACCAGACACAACGGCCGACTTGTCCCCCCCCCCCACCTCTCAGACAAGATCGCCGCCACTGACGATAACGGTCACGAAAATGTTTTCGTTAACGAAAATAAACTGATTTCGTTAACGATAACTATAACCAGTGCTTTTTTTCAGCCGGAACGCGCCGCAACGGCGTCCCGGCACCTTTTTCAGGTACAAATAAATTATTTATTTATTTTAATAATAAAAACAATAATTTAGTAATTTTAAAATAATTTCAGTGTTTTGAACTGTTTTCAGTGTTTATTGAGTCCACCCGATCCCCAATCCAGTTTTTCTCGGGATTTTAGCCCGTCCGTAATTATTCCGTTCCGGAACCTACTGTTCCGTTCCGGAACCTTTTTTCCCAGAAAAAAGCACTGACTATAACTGTAACTAAAACATAATACTAACTATAACTGTAAATATAACTAAAATGAAAAACCATTAACTGTAACTGTAACTAAAATAAAATCTGTAAGGAGAATCACACTGCTTGGAACACAAAAACTGCTGCAACTTGATTCCTACCCTCCTACTGGATAATCTGATCCTGGTTTTCAGTGAAGCAGCAGTATTGTATTTCAAGCAGTGTGATTCTCTTAAGGCCTCGCACGTTTACTGACATATAATTATCGAAATGCGAACCCCTAGCGCAGGGAATGTTTAACTAATGTGCCCTAAGAGTTGCCATTTAACCGTACAAATCACAGTCTTATGCATTTTTGGAAACTAAACGTTGTAATTTTGTAGTCAGACCATCCAACTCCAACTGATTGCAAACTAAAGATAGGCCTATTAAGCGTCCTACTCAAGCTATCATTCCACATGTCTGTTCAACATGCAACTCATAAGCTTCCCAACTTTCATCCCATGTGGGTTTTCAATCTAAAAGTCGTGATTTTAACGCTTCAGCTATGCAAGAGCCTCAACTCCTATGTGATTCTTACATGTAAGTCGTTTACTTGCCTACTTACTTTCATACATATAGCAACATTTTTATACTTACAAAATTTACACGCAAATTTTCTTACATTATACACAAAATTGTGGTGTGAGAATGGTCCATATCGCGCACTAGCAAAGGTCTGCAATATAAATAATTTTATATTTTAAAACTATAATTATTGCAATGTATTTAAAAATATTAAACTACATTAAAATAATAAATAGAATAAAATGCACAAAGAGCTCTTCTTACTCATTTGCAGAGATATGCAAATAAAAAAGAGCATACAGATAAGTGGCGCAAGAGTACAAACGTCAATAGGCCTACATGCAGTCTGATATGTGTTTGCGACTTGTTCGTGTTTACATGCCAATGCGTTGGCTCCGCTCGTTTCGCCTCTGATTAGGTTGCACTGCGACAGGCACTTTATAAATTTTAAATACAATACAATACATGCTAAAATATAAAATAACTTAATTTACAATATAATATCAATAATAAAACTATTTTTTAATTGCTATAGAAGAAATAAGTTTTTTCCGCATATGCATATCAAATGTGCCGCGCCAAAGCACATCTATAACTAAGCCACGCTAGAGTACAACTTATAATTAAAATATAGTAAAAAATATATTAAATTTAATTAAACTATATCAATTTAATTTTTAAAATCTGCTCTTAAACGCGCACTAGGGTTGAAACTGCACTTAAACGCGCCCTAGTTCAAAATACTCAAAGTATATCATACAATAATTTTAAATTAGGCCTATATATTAATTAAATATATATTGTGTATATATATATGTATATATATACAATTTATATTTAATTAATATATAATTTTAAATTAAATTAAATATATATATAAAAATTAAATATATATATATTGTAACGATCTCCCAAACCACACAATTAATTCTCAGTTACACAACATGATGTAAGATGTTATAGTAATATATTTAGATTATATTATGTGGGATAGTAGAGCTACATAAATGTAATCAATTAAAATGCCAGCAGCTAAGCCAGCATTATAGGGTTTAATTAATACTAGATAGGGGTTCATCATATCTACGCAAAGGACAGCAGACGATGTGGACTCACCTCATTGGTCAGGACGAACAGCCATAGGCGTAGGAGGCGGGGGGTCAGGGGGGGCAAATGTCCCCCAAATTTCTGGCGTTCCTGTTTTTCGGGCAAATAGGCACCGGGAAAATGCTGAACAATTTGCCCGAATCGGACTAGTATTAGACTATTAGTAGCTACTAGCTCGCAAACCAGCATAGCATTTGCAAGGGCTTCGTCTCCCAACTTGGCCTATGACAAACGGCCAGCACATCGTGGTGATGGAAGAACAGCAGATGCCTCAAACTATATCACATATCGCAGGAGGCCACATCAATCGAAGAGTAACCTCCATCCACCCCTTCGCCGTATTCACCCCAGAGTCGAGGAATCTGATATCGCCCGACTGGTCTGTAAATTGGGCAGCTGCCTACCTGCTTGCCTGCCTGCCTGCGTTCCACCCTACCGGCCTGGAGTCGGCAAGCGAGACTGATGGGGCGATATGAGGGATTGTGGAGGAGGGGAGAGGAGGGGAACACAGAGGTTGTGGGACAGAGAACACGAGGCAGACGGAGTTGAAAGACGAACGGTGAAGAGGAACTGGGATAGATAGAAACGATACAGATTGGTATATGTAAACTGTATAATTTATATAGGTCGTTACATAAAACTCTGAAAACCTCCTTTGGTCCAAGATTGAATACGTCGCGCTCTCTATAGGCCACGACATGGCTAAAAGAGACGCGACAGCATTTGCAGTTTTATTCAATGATGTACTAAATAATTAGTTACTTAGGCCCTACTTACCTAATTATAGCATCCAACATGTGGGCTGGATACCAACTTCAGAAAAGAGGTAAATTCAAATTCTGTTGCACTCCACTTTTCAGCGTGCAGTTCCCGAAGTCAACGTTGTGTGGAGAAATTTCTCTCATGTTTGATATTAGTTGTGAATTTGTGACTCAAAACTAGATGTTAATTGTTAACATAAGTTATCAAGTTAGAAATATAACTTTGTAATCGCTGAACTTTCGAAGGTATCGACAGCGTGTTACGTGCAGTGAATGTGGACTACGCAGATTAGCATGGTTAAAATCACCACAGTAAAAATTTTATGTTCATCGCTGTGCGTGAAAAGTCCCAAAAGCAGCTGACTTTTTCGTGCAACCAAAGCAGACCGCAGTCTCACAATCTGCCTCAGATAGACCTATACTCAGTCTGATGTTTGCATCGGACACATCTGATGTAAGCTTATCGACATATGACAGTTGTGTCAAACGAGGTGTTTGGTGAAAACGACCCTAGTGAAAGTTCAAGTTATGATGAAGATGATGCTGACCAACCTGACTCTGAGAATGAGAACTTCAACGCTCCCTCTAGCGATGATGTAATGAAGGATGGCCAGCCTTGCCCAAACCAATCGGCCGGACGTGAAGGAACTCGAAAGGATTTTAACCGTGAGTGGTTCAAGAGCAGGCCCGCCGAACGGGGGGGGGCAGGGGAGGCAAATTCCCAGGGGCCCGGCAACTTTTGGGGCTGTTCTAGAGAGACGTGAAGTCAGTGTCAATAAATGCACGACGCCATGGCAATTACTCGGAATTTTTCGGGCACAAATAAAATCTTGCCCCCCTGCCGCTGAAATTTCCCCTACGCCTATGCGAACAGCTGATCAAAAACCGTTATGGCGAAGCGGCTGACGACTCGGTAACCAAGCAACCATGCTGACGTGGCGTGGCGACGTGGCAGTTCGATATTAGATTTCAACTGAACAAGACGTTCGAGAGATCTGGAGTGTATCGACTCGGTGGATGTCGGACTAAGTCGATGAGTGCATGATCGGCATGATCGTTTTGTGAAGCGATCGATGCAGTTGAGTTTATAAGTCGGAACGTTTGACAGTGAGGATCGGATAATTCGAGTGAAACGCTCTCATAACAAACCGTTACGAAGCGTGACTTTCTGCCATAGGAAGTCGACATTTGCGGAACGATCTTGTCAACGGACTTAAGGAGTTACTTCGCGAGTGAAGTGTATGTTACTTTGGAGGTAAAAAGCGTACGCTCCATCAGTAACGTTGGTCTCTTCGGGAGAGACATTAAGCTACGAGAAGTTGCGAAAGCGGTGGATTACCGAACTTCAACGAGGGAGAATTTGTACGATTTACAAACTGATCTGCGAACTCATCAGATGAACAAACGGGAGAATGACAGCTTGTCTACGAGGAACAAACTGTGAGAACATTCCGTGATACAGAGTCTTACTGGGAGGGTAACATTAGGCAATAATATCTAGATAGCAGATGCTGGCTATAGGTAGGACATAAGGCAAAATAGACACAAGATAACTAGAAATAGTTTAAACTGTTACATGCTTTAACTTTGATATACATTATATTCATATACATTTAAATGCATACACAGGTGTTCTATGTTCATTTCTCTAGTCAAACAGATAGGCCTATGCATTTCCTTGTCCAGTGTAGACATGAAGAAACAAAACTAAAGTAGTCGTGGGTGTATTTATAACACTAAGCACTCCTAGTATAGGGTGGCGCTACATATATATATAAATTAAATATATATATATATACATATATATTAGCGGTCTAGCAATTTAGGTTGTGTGGGTATAGATATATATTGAAAGGAGTTATGATAGGCTTAGGGCTGTCATTGTTAAGAACAATTATACGCATCGACAAAGGGGTTTATAACCCTAACCCGCTTACGGCGCTTAGAAACTGAATCGAACAATGGAAGGGTGCTTAAAGGAACTTAACTGTATACATGTACTTGGCTATATGGTAAGTGCAATTGTTTCTTTGTGTGGACCAGTTTCCTCAAAAGTTGCAAATTTATGCTGAATAGAAAATTTATTTCTCGTATCTTGCTTAATTTTAAACTTCATTTATTGTTCTTTAATATTGTTTTTATCTTACTTTTATATGTACCCTAATGCGGTCTGTCATTTAGTTTTTGAATAAACGAATATATATATATATATATATATATATTAATATATATATATATATATATATATATATATATATATATATATATATATATATATATATATAGCCTACTACATGCATGTATTGAGAGTATAACGATGCAAGCACACGTGCACACACCTGTATTGTCTGACCCGATTCTTGAACATGACATCTTTAATGGCCAGTGTGTTGAAATTGATATTGCGCCTCGTTTGAGAATTTAAAAGTTTCAAAGTCATGCTATGTGTTTGGATTGGTCGGGCCTATTATGGAGCATATAGTCCTGTAAGGGTATATACACCTGTAAGGAATGTTAAAGTTCAGTCCAAAGAAAAATTGTTATAGCGCATATATTTTATATTAAAGAATTAACCTTTCAGAATTTATACAATTCAATGAATGTAAAATTTAATTATAAAATGTATAAGAGAAACATCATTCTGCTGTCGTATCTGTACGAGGGTTGGTAAATGCATACTAGGGTTTGAACCTATCCTTAAAGCGATAATAGGACCTAAATAGGTTGCGTCTGCCCTTAAAGTGTCGATAGGTCAGAAGTGCGCTTAAAGTGGAAGTAAGTCAAAACTGCTCTTAACATAACATAACATAACATAACAAGGGTTTTAAGTGGTTCAGAAGACGTGTAGTCTGTGTTAGAACCATTGCATTGGGAGTGGGTCAAAACTGCTCTTAAACTATTACTGTGTTGATATTGCTCTTAAAGCTGCATCAGGGTGAACATCCCCTTAAACCAACAATAGGGTGAAACTGTTCTTAAAGTTGTACAGACTCGGGTCATTATGAATACAAATGAGGAGCTAGGCCGCGCCCAACCATGGAAGTATGTCAAAGGTGCACTAATGAGGAGCTATATCATGCAAGTAAGTCAAAGGTCGACCAATGAGGAACTAGGCCACGTCCACGCATTGAAATAAGTCAGAGGTGCACCAGTCAGAAGTCAGGTGGTGAAAGTAAGTCAAAGGTCGGCCAATGAGGAACTAGGACATGAAAGTTGGTCAAATGCCAATCAATGAGGTGGTAGGCCACGCCCACTCATGAAAGTATTTCAAAGGTCGACTAATCAGGTTCAAGATCGCGAAGGTAGGTCAAAGTTGTTTTTAGAGCTGTAGTTACACCACTACTCACCACTACTATTACTACTACTATACTACTACTACTACTACTACTACTACTACTACTACTACTACTACTACTACTACTACTACTACTACTACTACTACTACTACTATTATTATTATTATTATTATTATTCCTATTTTATTATAATTATTATTTTATTTTTCACCAGAGGTATTTAAGATCCCTCTGGCTCTAAGATGCTGCCTACTTATAGAGTAGTTAAGTTGGGAGTGTATGGTCCTCATCCCGGTGTGTGGTGTAAATGTGCCTCTGAAAGCTACGGCATTAAAGCGTTGAGTGCAGATTGATATCCTTCGGAAAAGGTTTGCTGCCTCCCTATAGGGTCGCCGGAAATGGCACTCAGCGGCATCCCAGCTCCGTCAGAAACTCGCGTCCCGCGCGGTTTATGGGACGGTAATAATAATAATAATAATAATAATAATAATAATAATAATAATAATAATAATAATAATAATAATAATAATAATAATAATAATAATAATAATAATAATGATAATAATAATAATAATAATAATAATAATAATAATAATAATAATATTACTACTACTACTACTACTACTACTGCTGCTACTACTACTACTACTACTACTACTACTACTACTACTACTACTACTACTACTACTACTACTACTACTACTACTACTACTACTACTACTACTACTACTACTACTGTGGCGTTCGCCGCCCGGACGCCTGCCCTGCCGCGCCGGGCGGGTTCCTGTGGTGACTCCAGCCCACTACCCGTCTGGAGCCACCCGAGTGACTGTCTTGCCTATTTTCAACGTCAAATGGCTGTTCTCCATCTCTGTCAGTGACCGTTCCTGTCAGAGGAGGTTCAGGGTTTACCGCTTGCTTAAGAGAGGCTACACTGTAAAGCTCGGTCTCGGCATCAGACTCTGCCACTTCCGCGGTCACCGGATGGGCAACGTCCTGAGGATGGCCGTCCTTCAGAACAGGGTTCGATCTTTTACCTGCAGCAGTCTTTGCCTTTTTGTGTACCTTCTTAGTTACGGGCTTTCTCTTCCTCTCCACCTGACCTGAACTTTGACGTACCATCCTGCACCTCGTGACTCTTGAACTATCGCCGTTATCATGGAACACCAAACGTTCTCTAAGTTCAGGGAACAAGGAGTACCTATGACGAGTCTCTGCGTCATGTAATCCGAGATACGTATCCATCGAGCAACGCGTCTTCTTACTGTCACGTGTCTCTCGCTCTATTTCCGTGTGCGGCATACCGGCCTCACGGTGATTAATTCTGCTTCAAAAGATAACGGATCTCTATGGCACTCTGATAATGAAGGTCCTCTCTCTATGACCTTCCTATCTACACACATAGACCTTTGTTCTGACCTTCGCACGAGGGGGCCCAGCCTCGCACTTAATCAGTTCTCAGAGCTGTGTGTTGCGACAAGCAAATATGTTCTATCTGGGTACCCGACTACCCGGACTTTCTCGTATCGTTTACTCTTGGTGTGATTTATGTCCCTTTTACCTGGGACTCTCGTACACTTCACCTTGGGACTAACTGAACTTCGGCTATGAAACCGCGGACGTGTCTCTGCCGGACCTGGGTACCCGAATACCCGACCCGAGCTTTGATGTTATCTCTGCCGGACCTTGGCACCCGAATACCCGACCCGAGCTTTGAGGTTCTCTTGGTCTTATTTAATGTTCCTTTAACCGGGAACTCTCGTACACTTCACCCTGAGACTCTGACTAGCTGGGTTTCGCTAGTAAAGCGGACGTGTCTCTTTCGGACCTGAGTACCCGAATACCCGACCCGAATATCTTGGTCTGATCTCTTTCCGGTTTACACAACCTTTTATCCTCCCACTATTCAGAATTAGTCTGTCTCGAGACCTGAGCAGCAGAGTGGGCCCTTACTCCACTAGCCGTATCTCTTGAACCTGACTCTCTGAATAAAATAGAGAACGTAACAGTTGCGTCTTTTTCCGGGAGCGTACAGACTCGTAGGCTTCGTTTCTCGGTACTCACACTTGATTCTGCTAACGGTATCTCTGGGTAAATATCAATAGATTTACCCCGTTATTGCACACAGACCTGTGTAGCTTTCCACCGTGGGAACTTTCCCGAACACTGGAACAGACAACGGTCGGATCGTCCGGATGGTCTCCCGGACGGATATTTGCCGCTAAACCGCGGGAGTAACTATGACTGCAAGGGAACCAAACACGGTGACGGCGAATGGAAAATTTACCGGTAGTTCCCAGATGTTATCGAACAGTTTCAACAAGATCGTTCCGGTACTTTACCGGACGTCACCAACGGAATATTTCTCCGCACTTTACCGATACAGACCTGTGTTTTCTATATCTCTCACGATTGGTCTCTCCCCGAGGATTACTCAGCCTGTTAAACTTCCACAATCGGGATTCAGACCGGCTCGCGATCTAACGGCAGGGTGGGCCCCAAACCTGTCGAATCGGCGGTCAATCCAACACCCAAGAGTGATTAGTTCTGCTGTAACTCGGGATCGCGCTGCTCAGCTTTTTATGGACGATACTTGAACTGAGTTGCCACTAACCGGGTCTTCCGCGTGTATCTCTGACGGCACCACCGGGTCTTTGCCCGTGTATCTCAGACGGTCACCAGCGCGGTCTTTCCGCGTGTATATCTGACGGGAACCACCGGGTCTTTGCCCGTGTATCTCTGACGGGAACCAACGGGTCTTTGCCCGTGTATCTCAGACGCTCAACAGCCGGTCTTTCCGCGTGTATCTCTGACGGGAACCACCGGGTCTTTGCCCGTTTAACTCTGACGGGACCACCACCGGGTCTTTGCCCGTATAACTCTGACGGTCAACTGCGGGGTCTTTCCGCGTGTATCTCTGACGGTCAACTGCGGAGCCTTTCCGCGTGTCTCTCAGACGGTCACCAGCGCGGTCTTTCCGCGTGTATCTCTGACGGGAACCACCGGGTCTTTGCCCGTATAACTCTGACGGTCAACTGCGGGGTCTTTCCGCGTGTATCTCTGACGGCCAACTGCGGGGCCTTTCCGCGTGTCTCTCAGACGGTCACCAGCGCGGTCTTTCCGCGTGTATCTCTGACGGCACCACCGGGTCTTTGCCCGTATATCTCTGACGGTAAACGCCGGGACTTTGCCCGCGTATCTCAGACGGTACCACCGGGTCTTTGCCCGTTTATCTCAGACGGTCAACACCGGGTCTTTGCCCGTATAACTCTGACGGCACCACCGGGTCTTTGCCCGTATAGCTCTGACGGGACCACCGGGTCTTTGCCCGTATAACTCTGATGGGACCACCGGGTCTTTGCCCGTTTATCTCTGACGGCACCACTGGGTTTTTGCCCGTGTATCTCAGACGGTCAACACCGGGTCTTTGCCCGTATAGCTCTGACGGGACCACCGGGTCTTTGCCCGTGTACGTTACCGGAGCAGACCTGTGAGCTCTCAATCTCTCACGATCGGTCTTTCCCCGAGGTTTACTCAGCCCGTAAACTACCAACAATCGGGATTTAGACCTTTCTCGCGATCTAACAGCAGGGTGGGCCCCGGCCCTGTCGGATCGGCGGAGTCAATCTTGCACCCAAGAGCGTTTGATTCGGCGGTAACCCGGGATCGCACTGATTAGCCTTTTCTCGGACGCCCTCTCGTCCGTAAATATATTTGCAACTTGCCCGAACCGGAACTCGCTTTATCACGAATCACACCGTATACTACCACACGGAGTGCAGTATTAATCGCTAACCAACGACACTAAAGAACCGTATCGCTGTATATGCAGAGCGCAGTACCGCCGCTCTATGTTAAAGGCAATGCACCGTGTGGCAGCCTTTATGAATCCCTCGCCACACTATACCGTGGCTTGTTCCTTATATACTTGCCTACGCACACGGTCTCAAATAAAGGTGTCTAAAACAGCGATTTCTACCAATGATATTAAGCGACGCCCTCGCTTCAGACCTTAATTATTGGACCGGAAGGCGTGTAATATTATATTAATTAATAATCTAACTCAATGAAATGGCAAAAATGAGCTAAAACTTAAATGTTGGCTATTATTAAATCGCCTTAGCGCTACCATTTACGCATCGGCCGCTGGTGCCCTCTGATGCATTACTTCACCGGATAACGCGTCAACAAGAAAGCTATTATTAATAAAACATGCATTCAAGCCCTGTGGCCTGTCCGCCACACTACTACTACTACTACTAGGAACGAATTTTCAAGGACTATTTACCAACAACATAGTATTTTCCAGTTTTATGACGTCGTGTGGAATGCTAGAAGAAATTATCAAGGACTATTACGAACAATAGAGTATTTGACCTTTTTTAGTGTATTGCAAGTGACCAATCGATGTTTAGACTAATCACTCTTCTCCTCATCCTTGCTCCTCCTCCCCTCAACCTGCCGTCAGATCTGTTTGTCAACAAGCTTATTTATCGTAAATTTGTCTACATTGCTGATACACATCAACCTTACTGTTCTCTTGTGAGTTCGAAACACCTGCTCATCTTTAGGAACTCGTTCGAATTGCCATCAACCTACTAAAAGATCGTTAGAACTCCTTAAAGCTGTTCGTAAATTAGTTTACCCTACAACAAATTACCTTACATACAATACTTTTGAGCCTTCAAATCACGGACATTTAAGGGTCCTTGGGGTACCTCAAAGACTTATAAAAAAAAATCAAAACTTTACATGCTAACTAAGAAGTATAAAAGGCAACTATCAGCAACTATTAAAAACCTTCTTTTTAAAAAAAGTTTTTCGATGCACTCTATTCTATAGCGCCACTATATTAAGGCAAAAGCGATTGCCTCAATACTAACAAGTAAATGCACAAATCTATCGATCCATCCATCCATCCATTGACCCAATCGTCCATCCACACACCCATCCATCCATTCGTCCGTCCGTACATTCATATAACCAACCACCCGCCAGTCAGTCCATACATGCACGCAGACATAGGGGACGTGGGGGCAAGTTGGCGGTGGGAGCAAGATGGTGTTTGCGCTATAAAATTATAATGCGTGGCAGGAAAACATTATAACAGAAAATTTATCAATGAGCAAGCCAAGCCTGTTCCTTTGTTCGATCGCGGCTACGTGCTACGGTGCCTTCTTTCCGCGTATCACCTAAAAGTAAGTTTTTCTATTTAGGCCTACCTCTAAAAATATTTCACTGTTATAAAATGTCGCATATCTTAATCCAAATGAATGCAAAAAATTTGGCAAATGTGTCGTTTTGTTAAGCATTTATTGTGAGTTATTACTGATATACCTTGTTTCTCCAAATCACGCTGTACAAACCATAGCCACGAGATTTTGTAGGGTGGACCTGTTGGGGCAAGATGGTGGGGGCAAGTTGGCAGATTCAACCAACTTGCCCCACTGGTCAGCCAACTTGCCCCACAGTTAGAGTAATTATTGTTGTGCCTATATATTGTTTAATTAAACTGGTGTGTATTGAAACCTGTTCCTTTGACGTTGTTATAGGGTTACATTGAACAGGTATTGCTCAAGTTGTGATTTAAAACATTTTGTAAACTGTTTCGTTCCATAAATAAATGAAGCAAGATTTAATTTTTTGGAGTCATCAAAACTGCAAGAAAGAAACTGAACCTGAATGTGCCAGATAAGGAAACTAAGGGAAAGGAGAAAATGAAAAGCAATCGGCCTGCTGCAGCTCATATAAAATAACAAAATAAACAAATGAAAAATAAGGAAAAGAATAAGCAGCCTGCAAAGATAAAAGACACACAACTCAAAAAGATTGAAGAAAAAACCCCCAAAATCAAAAGTCAGTGACATTTCAGATGTAAAATGCCCAGCTTGTGATGAAGTTGGTGGTGCTGAAGAGTGGGTGAAATGTGGCCAGTGCAAAACCTGGTGGCATGAAGCATGTTCAGCCTACGAAGGACGTGGCAATTTTATTTGCGATTTTTGTTGAAACATTCAGCAAATGAAGGACATTGCGAATTTTGTTTAAACATTGCCATTTTAATTAAATAATCTTTTTATCTGACATCTTTATTAAGACTCAATGTTCTTAAATTGAAACAAATGTGATCAACCACAATGCCATCATTTTCCACTATTAAAAAAGATTTATGTGTATATCTGTATTGCCACCATCTTGCTCCAAGCAGGCAACCAACTTGCCCCAGTGCGGGGGCAAGTTGGTTGACTTTCAGAAAATTTTTGAAGTCAATTTTTTCTTACAAAATATTTTGATGCCTGCTTTTGTGCTAGAATGTAGCTGTTATTAATAGATACGTTGTGGGGAAAAACTAATTGTGTTGGCATTATCGTTGACGATCACATGTGAGAAAACTGATTTCACCGCCAACTTGCCCCCACGTCCCCTATCTACATGTAAAATATGTATACCTTACATATATATATATATATATATATGTATGTATATATATATATATATATATATATATATATATATATATATATATATATATATATATATATATATATATATATATATATATATATATATATATTAGGGACCTGCGAATCGCAAATTTTCAGTCGAATCGAATCTCGAATCGAATCGGGGGTAAAGGTTCGAATTCGAATCGAATCTCGAATCGAATCAGCGGGTAGGTTTGATATTCATGAAGCTCGATTGCACAGGCGTACCACAGTTATATCAATAACTTGTCTGCAGTTTAAAATCAATAAAGCTAAACATTAAGCTAATTAACAGAATTAAAAATAACGCAAATAATTTTTTAGTTAAGTGAGTAAATAAGTAAGTATATTCTTTATTGTATCAATTGCATAACCGCACTTTGGTGTAAATACACCTACAAGAGGAGCATAACCAGAGCTTCTCATTTGAGGCGAGCGAGCGATCGTTCACCTTGGTCGCTCGTCTTGCAAAGGTACGGGCGAGCGGTTAATCGCTCGCCTAGCCGAAGGCGTCGCACCGTCGGTCGTCGCTCGATGAGTTTAAGTTAGGCCTAGACTCCAAGACTATAGACGATAGACGGAACTGGAGACAGACCATTATTTTATTTACCGGTACCTAATTTACATTACTTTATTTACTTAGGGCCTAGCCTACTTTGCGGCAGCCGTGAATGCGGAACTGGAATTTCGTTCTATGCGATTGGCCATAACAACACGTTCGACAACTCACGTCGAGTGACATCATTGGTAAAGTCACTAATTACATGCAGGCCCCTATACGAATGCGATGCACAAAATACTGTAGCGTTTTTGAGACGCCACAGACGTTTAATTATATATGTATTATTTATTTTATTGGCAAGGCATTATAAGCCCCTGTGTATTAAGTTTTCCCGCCATTATTTTATGCCCTTGCTAGCCTGGATGTTGAGTCATCCGAGTGGCGCGAAACAGCAGAGCTGCTGCTGCAGCCGCTGCTGCTGCGGTTGACGCGTTGCCGCTGCTGCTGCTGATGATAGGTTGCTGCTGCTGCTGCTGCTGCTGATATCATAGTCGCAGTTTCCCACCATTCGTGGTCTGTGGTTTACCCTGGATGATGAGTCACCTTTTTGGCGCGAACAGCAGAGCTACTGCTGCGGCGGCTGCCTGTGCAGTTTCCCGCCATAAATGATGCATTGTATGTTTGGCGCCAAATTCTGCTATAGATACTGGACGCTGCTGCCTTGCATTTGCAGTCGAGATGGGCCAGTGATAGAGAGAGGACTGTTGAAGTGCAGTTGACAAATTATTGCAGTGGATGGAGTTACAGTTTTATAGTTATAGTCGCTGTTGCAGTTTAAGATTTGTGGATTAGCTAGCATTGCGAATAGGCATTGGTTAGTGCGAAGCTCGTATTCGGCGTGGAGCTTGGAATTATCGTTACTGCATTATTTCGTCGGAAAGCATTCGTTGCATCGACTTGGAGCTATTTTCTTTGATGGATATCGTATCTCGTACTCTCGTGGATATACACGCACTTTGTCTGGAGTCTTGTCCCGCTTGTAAAATTTGGGGTAAATATTCATTTTCTTGTGTAAATTATGATTATGATTGCTTGTTTGTGCCTAAGTAGTTTTAAGTGTAAGGTTTAGAGTTGTTAGCGTAGAATTATATAAATCGTATTACTGTTCATATCATTAGATTGTCATTAATTGCTGGAACATTTAAATATATTAAAGATGTCACTAAACTCTTTGAGATCGTTGGATTTAGAGGCTGATCCTAGTGTTAGGCAAGAGCGTGCTGTTCGCCCGTATTCTTCTCTGTCTCGGCCTTCTTCGGCCATGGGCCAACTTCTAGAGAGCCTAGCGGTCGGCCAGTCAAACATAGTCTTGGGACAACGTGCCTTAGATCATAAGCTAGACGGTATGAGTGAAGACTTAACTTTTAAGATAGATGATGTGAGAGTGAATGTTGCCGATGTGAGAGAGAATGTTGCTGATCTAAGGGGTAGTCAAGTGAACCTAGCTGTTAACTTAGAAGAGCTGAGAGATAACCAGTTAGAAATGAGAGATAACCAGTTAGAAATGAGGGATAATCAAACAGAGCTTCTAGGGCGCCTAGAAAGACTTGAAGAGGCTTCTTCTCATGGTTCCGCAAGTCGTAATCGGACCCCAGACCATTTCCCTCATATGGTCGCTGTACATAGCTTAGCCGCGCCTAAACCACTCGTTGTGCCAAATTTAGAGTCAAATGTTGCTATGGGTACTTTGGAGCCGCTCGGAGTCAGTTCCGAACAGGGAGCCAGTGCACCTCCACCCTCGTTCAGAAGGAGTGAACGTTTGCAGATGAAATCGAGGCTTAATTATAACGAGCTAGGGAACCGCTGGAGTAGAATCCCAGCAGATCCCGTTGATGCTCAAGGATCAGGTCACCCCACTGAAATACAGGTTCTTCCTTCCATGGACTTGCGAAGACGCGTACCCGCCCCATTTCAACAGCCTGACTTAGCACCCAGTGCTGGGGGTGGGCAACGGCGTAACAATGGCGACGAGATATGGGGCAGTTTATTTCAGAATGTGCGTAGAAAAGATGAGGCACGTAGATTAAATTTTGGAAGAGAAGAACCAGATAGAGTAGATTTTCATTCAGTAGGGGTTGGAACGGAATCGTTCAGAATCGGTGAAGCCTCGAACACGAGAAGAACCGATTTAGACAGATCTATAGAAATCAGATCAGATCATTCTAGTTTGGTAGATCTAGATGTAGATAGAATAGATAGAATGGATAGAACAGATGATCGTAGAATTAGAATAATTGAAGATGACAGAAACAAGCAATCACAATTTGATTTTGGCATAAACAAATTTGGGAGGGATATTGTGAATTTGGAGCCTAACACGCAACCTCTCGCAAGAATACCTCGCCAACCTGTTGTCCCTGTTGTCAACGTCGAAACTCGCCCTTCGTTGTCAATCGCGCGCTCAGTGTCTGAACCACGGAATCTGCCGCGAACGTCTGAAATAGAGCGAATGCGAGACCTGCCTTTGCCTCCTGCGAGAACGACGCAATACGAAGCCTGGATGCAACCGATCCGACGTCCTGAGCAACAAGACGCGTTTTTTCTGCCAGATCTGATGCCTATGCCTCGTCCACCAACTCCGATCATGCCACGCTTAGAGAGACAGGTGTTCGATCATGAATATGATCGTCATGATCCGGCAATGTGGAGAAATCGACCTGTGCAACCGACAGTGATGTACAACGCTCCAGAAAGAAGCCTGAATCTGCCAAATCGAGTTCCTGGTATTATTACTTCTTCGTTTGGTAGAGGACCTTACTTTCCGATTGATGCTCAATTGGAGACGTACATGGGTCCTGTGGGAGCTCAGCAGTTTGGTTATAGCAGAGGAACTGTACTGACAAACACTTTTACGGATCTATCGTTAAATAATCGAGCTACTGAAGCGTTGTCGAGTGAGCAGAAATTGAGTTTGAATCAGCAAAATAGAGTGTCGACTGCAACTCAAACTACAAGTGCGCCTGAATCTTCATCGTCTGCTGAAACGTTGTCAAAACAAACTGTTGCTGTTGCTAAAGAAGAAGCATCGTCGTCGTCGATTGGCCCATCTGAAAAGCCTAAAAGCACGATTAAGCTTGGTAGCTTTGACGGACGAAGCTTACAAGTTGAAGCATTTTTGCGAAGATTTTCTATCTGCGCAAGACATAATAAATGGACGGCTTCCGAGAAACTTGATCATCTTATGTGTTCTCTTTGTGGAGCAGCTTCTCAGATTTTATGGGAGAATGACTCGGACCAAATCCTGACGTCTGAAGACCTGGAAGAAAAACTCAGATCGAGATTTGGTAACAGTCAGCAGACGGCTTTGTTTAGAATGCAGCTGCAGACTCGTAAACAGAAGGACAGTGAGGATCTCAGCTCTTTGGTCAATGAAATACGACGCTTGATGTCACTAGGATTTCCTGGAGGTTCAAGTGTTCATGGTGAAATTTTGGCTGTGGGTGCTTTTCTGGATGCACTCAGGGACAAAGAGATTTCGCTTAAGACAAGGGAACGTGAGCCACAGAGTTTGGACGACGCTTTCAGAATTGCATCTCGATTAGAAGCATACAAGAAAGCAGAACAAGAGAAATCTGGCTCTACTTCGCATCCGCTTGGTCGGGTGAAAGTTGTAAAAGAAACGGAGTCAACACTAGAAACAGTGTTGCGTCGTTTGGACAAAATAGAGAAAGCAGTGAAGCCTCCACCTGTGCCGAATCCATACAACGCACCGATGCCACAACCTGTCTTCTATCCTCCTCTTCCTCCTCCTCCTCCTCCACCGCCGCAGATGATGTATAATCCAGGAAATGGCCAACAAAGAAAAAATCGACCTAACTGGACGTCTTCTCGTCGTTGCTATGGTTGCAATAGTCCGTTGCACTTGGTCCGGGATTGTCCATACAAACAACCGCCTCCTGCTGCTCAGTTACCTGTTGATGATAATCAACCACTTCCGGTCAACTCTTGCTTCGTTCCAGGAAGTTCGAATGCATATATTCCACTTCGTATTTATGGCCGAATGGTGCACTCTTTGGTTGATACAGGCTCACAGCTGTCTTTGTTTCCATTTAATCTGATAAGAGAGAAGGATATAATCCCTTCGGATCAACGAGTGCTGGCGGCCAATGGATCTAAGATTTTTATAGAAGGTGAATCGATGGTAAGATGTCAATTGGGTGGTCGAAGATGTGACATTCCGTGCCTTGTAACTAAACAATTGGATGAACCGATTCTTGGACTTGCCTTCCTAGAAGAACAAGGAGCAAGATGGGACTTTAAGACTGGAGAAATCTGGATTAACGACCAACCTTTGCATGTGCAGCACCGACCGAGCGCTTTGAGCTGTAGAAAAATCGTCGCTCCACGGGTTACCATACAGTCGCCTAAAATAACTGAAAGTACCATCTGGGACTGCACGATGGGTACTGAGGAGTCGTGTAATGATAGAACAGCGTCAGATTGTCCTCCTGATACGAGAAGGAATTGTTCTGCTGCTGGAAGCCTGACTTCTATCGGGTCGAATCCTGTGGATCCACCGTTGACTCTGCCGGACAGCCAAGAAGTCCTTGCTTGTGGTAATGATATGGACAATGAAATGGGAAGCAGTAAGGAAGTTACGAAGAAGCAGAACGTTCGAGAAGTTTCACAGTCTACAGTAAACGAAACTAAAAAGATTTCGCTGTTCGTGTTGGTGATTCTGATGTGTCTGCTTCCGTTATTGTCAGTTCGTTTGAGTGTGGCTGATGGGAACTTATCTAGCGCAAGGCAATCGATGAGAGCTAGCGTGTGGACCAGCAGAGGAAAAGAACTGCCGATGTCCAGCTTCTTCCATAAGAGAGAGAAATTTCTGCCGGATGAAAAACTTCAACCGAAAGAACGACGCCTTTGCTCTTGTGATCGGGAAGCCAGTGCAGAAGTCGTTGTGTCTAATCCTGATCAACCGCAGGACTACAGCTCGCCGACTTTCGTAGATGATCTTCTGAAGAGTGTGTCTTCCGTTCTGTCAGACGCTTTGGACTTCCTTTTAACCCTGCAGCTGATCCTGACCAGCCGGAGAGCAGAAGCTATTGTGCTATTATGGTTAAAGGTGAATTATTTTTATGAACGATGTTATGAAGTGGCTGATAGTGATAATAGGTGTTATTTGAGACCTCCTGTAAGCCATCGGCCTAAACGTGAAATAAAGCGTCCCATTAGGTATGGTTATGAAGAGGATTAATGTGGCCTATGTAGATTTTATGGAGTATTATGTTTGCTTATGGCTGGGTATTTGTGTCTACTGTCTTTTAAATTGTGTGGTTAGCAGCATAAGTTCGATTAAGATTGTTATATGGATGTGTCTGCATTGAGTTTAAATAAGTTTCAATGGCAGCAGTGATTTGTCCTTACATGGAGGAAGAAGCTTATTATGTTGCCTGTCCTAATTTGATCGAAGTTGATCAACTGTAGGCCTAAATGATTATTGTTTATAGTTGTATTAGACTGTCTGTCCCAACTTATATAAGTTAAGATTGGTATTATTCTGTGTCTGTGCATTTGACTTAAGACTGTGTGTCTAGGCTGTGTATGTACATGTAATAGCAAGTTAAGGTATGTATTGAAACAGGTCTGGTTAAGATGATCAGATTAGTATTTTCCGTGATTATAAATGTATGCAAGATTTGTGGTTAATTAGTGTTGTAATATGATGCAAAAGGCATTGTAATGGTTTTAAATAGATAGTATTTGTACAGTCCCTAATTAGCATAAGTTCTTGTGTGATCGGTGCTTTTAAGTAATTATAATATAGTGATTCATGCAGCGCTGGGTTTATTCCGCATTAAGTGAAGTAAATCGCGCAAGCAACTTCTGTAGCAGTTGAATGTATATGGTGGATTATTAGTATAATTTATGTGGCGCATTGTTAGAAGGAGAAGTGAATCAGGTCACGTAAGAAACTCCTGTGATTGACAGTGGCAAAGCGCCTCATTTTGCATAATTTATGTGGATGTAAGATATTTGGCTTAGTATGGCACTATATGTATGCACTGGGACGGAGAGTACTTTGAAACGTATCTAGTGTGACTCATATTTCTTAGAATGCCAGTGAGTGAAGGATGAGGGAGAGAATTATTGATCGGGCGATGTCACTGCCGCTGTATCTTTCTGCTCCTACCCTCCGCTTTTCTGTCAGTCGGCTGAGTGCAGACCGTTGCTATAGGTAACCGACAAGGTAGACTTTTTGGCACCGTATTAGAAGTTATTTAGGTCACCAGAGTGTGACTAGTTTATTAAGCGACTCTTTAAGTTTTATTATTCTGGCAAGAAGCAGGCTTAAGTTTAAATTGCTTGTAAATATATAATTGTTTATACAGTGGTCTTAGTTTAACCGCTTAAACTGCTTATGTTAGTTAGGCCTAATGTCTTATGTTGTATGTAATTATTTAGTATATAGTGTATATTATAATTAGGATTTGGTTAGGAACATAGTATATTAGAGTATTGTTGCAGAACTGTTGAGGATGAATGAGGAAGAGAGTTCCTTCATGCTTTAGCCGCAGCTGCTGATGCAGTTGTTCCCTTTGTAAGGTTATGCAGGGTGATAACAGGCTGCATTATTTTGTGTCTAACGGAGTTTTGCATTTGGTTTTTCATTTGTGTAGTTAGTTATTGATATCCGATTATTCCCCTGGGCATAATCTTCTGTGAGGTGTGGAGGATGTAGCGTTTTTGAGACGCCACAGACGTTTAATTATATATGTATTATTTATTTTATTGGCAAGGCATTATAAGCCCCTGTGTATTAAGTTTTCCCGCCATTATTTTATGCCCTTGCTAGCCTGGATGTTGAGTCATCCGAGTGGCGCGAAACAGCAGAGCTGCTGCTGCAGCCGCTGCTGCTGCGGTTGACGCGTTGCCGCTGCTGCTGCTGATGATAGGTTGCTGCTGCTGCTGCTGCTGCTGATATCATAGTCGCAGTTTCCCACCATTCGTGGTCTGTGGTTTACCCTGGATGATGAGTCACCTTTTTGGCGCGAACAGCAGAGCTACTGCTGCGGCGGCTGCCTGTGCAGTTTCCCGCCATAAATGATGCATTGTATGTTTGGCGCCAAATTCTGCTATAGATACTGGACGCTGCTGCCTTGCATTTGCAGTCGAGATGGGCCAGTGATAGAGAGAGGACTGTTGAAGTGCAGTTGACAAATTATTGCAGTGGATGGAGTTACAGTTTTATAGTTATAGTCGCTGTTGCAGTTTAAGATTTGTGGATTAGCTAGCATTGCGAATAGGCATTGGTTAGTGCGAAGCTCGTATTCGGCGTGGAGCTTGGAATTATCGTTACTGCATTATTTCGTCGGAAAGCATTCGTTGCATCGACTTGGAGCTATTTTCTTTGATGGATATCGTATCTCGTACTCTCGTGGATATATACGCACTTTGTCCGGAGTCTTGTCCCGCTTGTAAAATTTGGGGTAAATATTCATTTTCTTGTGTAAATTATGATTATGATTGCTTGTTTGTGCCTAAGTAGTTTTAAGTGTAAGGTTTAGAGTTGTTAGCGTAGAATTATATAAATCGTATTACTGTTCATATCATTAGATTGTCATTAATTGCTGGAACATTTAAATATATTAAAGATGTCACTAAACTCTTTGAGATCGTTGGATTTAGAGGCTGATCCTAGTGTTAGGCAAGAGCGTGCTGTTCGCCCGTATTCTTCTCTGTCTCGGCCTTCTTCGGCCATGGGCCAACTTCTAGAGAGCCTAGCGGTCGGCCAGTCAAACATAGTCTTGGGACAACGTGCCTTAGATCATAAGCTAGACGGTATGAGTGAAGACTTAACTTTTAAGATAGATGATGTGAGAGTGAATGTTGCCGATGTGAGAGAGAATGTTGCTGATCTAAGGGGTAGTCAAGTGAACCTAGCTGTTAACTTAGAAGAGCTGAGAGATAACCAGTTAGAAATGAGAGATAACCAGTTAGAAATGAGGGATAATCAAACAGAGCTTCTAGGGCGCCTAGAAAGACTTGAAGAGGCTTCTTCTCATGGTTCCGCAAGTCGTAATCGGACCCCAGACCATTTCCCTCATATGGTCGCTGTACATAGCTTAGCCGCGCCTAAACCACTCGTTGTGCCAAATTTAGAGTCAAATGTTGCTATGGGTACTTTGGAGCCGCTCGGAGTCAGTTCCGAACAGGGAGCCAGTGCACCTCCACCCTCGTTCAGAAGGAGTGAACGTTTGCAGATTAAATCGAGGCTTAATTATAACGAGCTAGGGAACCGCTGGAGTAGAATCCCAGCAGATCCCGTTGATGCTCAAGGATCAGGTCACCCCACTGAAATACAGGTTCTTCCTTCCATGGACTTGCGAAGACGCGTACCCGCCCCATTTCAACAGCCTGACTTAGCACCCAGTGCTGGGGGTGGGCAACGGCGTAACAATACGCCATACGCGCAATAAGCCCTTTTCTTGCCAGAGGGTTTGCTGTTGTCGCAAGCAGAAATTTAGCAACCAATCCACGCGGAGTAAACAATTAAAACAATTAGTTTACAACAAAGAGCGTCAAGGGCTAATCATTTTTCGGAAAAAAGATTCGAAATTTTTCGAATCATGGCATCATTTTCGAATCGAATCGAATACCTCCGTCCGATTCGTTTTCGAATCGAATATCGAAGCTTCGCAGGTCCCTAATATATATATATATATATATATATATATATATATATATATATATATATATATATATATATATATATATATATATATATATATATATATATATATCTATATAAATAAAGCGAGAATTCTGTGTGTGTGTGTGTCTGTCTGTCTGTCTGTTTGACCGGGCTTAACTTCTACAATTTTGCACCTTTTCACTCGAAACCTTCACTGCTGTGTCGGCCTCGGCACCGGACACCCAGTGGAGGGGTTCACGTACCCCCTTTTGACCGCTAACATGGTGAAAATCCCCCAAAACTCTACCCAACCGACCGTCCGTCACGCCACTGCAAAGCGGATCTATTTATGGCGCCGGTATTCCCCAACGTCATTAATAATACGCATAACGACACTGTCCCTCACGTTGTCTTCCACTGCCAAGCGGTTCTATTTATGGCGCGGGTATTCCCCAACGTCATTATTAATGCGCACAACGACATTGTTTACTTTCGCACAAAATTTAATTACGATCGATTTGAACTATATTCATCGTCTTACAGCAAAGTTGTATGTTCAAAGACTTTGCACAACTAAGGGCAGTCACGGCTAGATTTCTGGCGTTTTCTTTAAGCCGCCAACGCCGGGTTCACCCTCTTCGACTGCGAAGCAGTCAGTCCACGGGGGACTGCAAGTCTCCCCGACTGCCAAGCAGTCAGTCCACGGGAGACTGCGAAGCAGTCTCCCCGACTGCGAAGCAGTCAGTTCACGGGAGACTGCGAAGCAGTCTCCCCGACTGCAAAGCAGTTGTCGCCAGAGGGCGACTGCGAAGCAGTCAGTCCACGCCTAGACTGCGAAGCAGTCTCCCCCACAGGTCGCCTAAATTTCTTCCTATTTCGCTACACGGATTTAAACTTATACCTAAATTTGTTGCTTATTCGCTACAGGGATTGAAACTTATAACCCCGGGCAACGCCGGGTAAACCTGCTAGTATATATATATATATGAGAGAGACAGACAAGACAAAACATTTATTGTTCCCAGTAAATTGTGTACATCAACAGTTATGCGTGTAATACAAATTACCATAGAGTATTAATCATCAATGTTAGGAGCAGAGCAAATAATGGGAGCAATAGGCACACCTAAAGGGAGTGATCCCGCTAAGCAGGGGCCTAATTGCTTCATGCAGGGTGAGTCAGGATGAAGGCCAATTCGCTATCAAAGAAGAGGAGGGAATTAGATAAGCTTAACTACCGAAAGAAAGAAAACAACAAACTTAAGTAACATGTTTCAGTGCGTACGCGCGCACCAGTTGTCTAAAGAGAGCGAGGCTGGTGACAGTACGTATGTTCAAAGGAAAGTTATTCCACGTGAATGGGCCCTGAAATTTGAGTGAAAATTTACGAGTGTTAGTTCTTGCATAGATAGATCTATAGTCACTAGCTGTTACTTCTTGTGAGGCCAGGATGCAGAGTGCGAATAAAGTAGGAAGAGAAGGAGGGAGGGAGAAGGTTATTAGTATACTGATACATAAGTACCCCAGTCTGTACAAATCTGATTTGCTTAATGCTTAGGAGTTTATGTTCAGCGAATAAAGGACCTGTGTGACAGAGACCATAAGATTTAGTGATGGTTCTAATAGCTTTTTTTTGTAGTATCTTTAGTGCGTTGAGATGAGTGTCGTAAGTAGAGGTCCAGATCAGGTTACAATATGTAAGATAAGGGTATATTAATGTGTAGTAAAGGTCCTTTAGGACATGAGGAGGGATCAGATAAGAGACTCTCTTAATAATTCCTATACTTTTTGATATTTTTTTGCTTATTTCATCAATATGTGTTTGCCATTTAAGATGCTGATCAATGTGGACTCCAAGAAATTTTGTTGAAGAAACTTGTGGAATAGTTGTGTTGTCTATAAGTATCGTGTTGTTCGTGAGGGGTATCGGCTTTTTATTGGAGCGAAATATAATGTAGTTGGTTTTATTGAGGTTCAATGATAGTTTATTGGCTTTAAACCAGTCACTAGCTGACATTAATTCACTGTTTACTGTTTGAAAGAGGTGGTCATATGAGGCATGAGACAGAAAGACATTGGAGTCGTCTGCAAATAATATGTAATGTAAGATAGTTGACGAGTTCGGTAGGTCATTTATGTATATAATAAACAGAATAGGTCCAAGAATTGAGCCCTGAGGGACTCCGAATTCTATGTGCTGAAACTTGGAGGATTTACCATTGCAGAGGACCTGCTGTGATCGATTACTAAGATAACTTTTAAGCCAAAGCAGGGCATTACCTCTAATGCCATAGTGTTCGAGTTTGGCAAGGAGAATTTTGTGGTCCACGGTATCGAATGCTTTTGCCAGGTCTAGAAAGATACCAATTGAATATTCGTTTTTATCCATAGCCTTAGTTATTTTATCATGAATGTCAATCAGAGACATGGAGGTAGAGTGGCCAGGTTGGAAGCCATGCTGGAACGGGTAGAAGATATTTTTTTGTTTCATAAACGAGAATATTCTATCATACATTACTCTTTCAAACAGTTTGGAAAAGAAAGTCAATATAGAGATAGGTCTGTAGTTAGTAATATCATTTTTAGAGCCTTGTTTGTGTATAGGTATGACCTTGGCAAGTTTGATTTCCAGTGGAACTTCACCATTTGTAAGCGAGCAATTGATCAGTTCGGCTAGTGGATCTGCCAGGAGTTCAATGACGGAAGATAATATGTAAGGGTTTAGATCATCGGTACCAGAGGTGTGAGTTGGCTTTAAAGTTCTATTGATGGCCACAATCTCCTGGGGGCAAGTTGGTAGTAGAGCAAATGAGTTTGGAGAGGACGGCGAGAGGTAATCATGGAAGCTCTTCTTAGATGGTTGTATTTTACTTGACAGTGATTTTGCTAAGCCTGTAAAGTAAGAGTTGAAGTGCTCAGCCATTGTTACAGGATCCTGTATTACATTCCCTTCAAGTTTAATTTCGGTTATAAATGTATCGCTGTTATGTGATTTAATTATAGTTCTAATTACCTGCCAGGTTTTTTTTATATCATTGGCATGTTTAATGAATTCATTAGTATAATAAGATTGTTCAGCGGTAGTACGAATAGTTTTGTATTTATTTCGATATTTGATAAAAGCATTTTTGTTGTCAGGCGTAGGGTTTTTTATGTATTTAACGTAGAGCTTTTCCTTTTTCCTTGTAGATTTCAGTAGGCCCAGTGTCATCCATGGTTGATGGAAGGTATTATTTTTAGATGCCTTTTGGGGTATAAAGGGAAATGCTTCATCATAGGATTTTTTGACCATATTTGTGAACATGTTATATGCTAGGTCAGTGTTGTTTTCGTTGCACAAGTGTGAAACAGGATTCCAGTCAGTATTGGCTAATTTATGTTTGAAGGTTATGGAGGTTTCATCAGTAATCTTCCTTTTCAACTGAGACTTTCCTATGTTGAGAAATGCTTTTGGTTCAGCTTTAGTCCAGGTAATTATAGGTAAGTGATCAGATATGTCAGTTGTTATTATGGCAGACTCAAGTATGTTATCAAGTGAGTTAGTAAAGATGTTATCTATTAGGGTCGCTGTGGTTGGGGTGATTCTAGTTGGTTTGAGAATCAGTGGGAGGTAGTGGCGTGACGTCATGGACTCCATAAATTGATTAGTCGGGGTATGATTTCCATATGCCAACAGATCAACATTAAAGTCGCCAGTTAGAAAAATTTCCTTGGGTTTGTTCTTATTCTTATTTAGAGTTTCCATTAGAATATCGAATTCCTCATTAAATTCATCAAGATTAAGGCCAGATGGTCTGTAAATTACACCAATAAGTTTATCTACCGTTTTGTGCTGTGGGATATTAATGAATAGGCTTTCAAATGAAGTCGTGGAGTCAGTGATGTGGAGATCCATTATGGAGTACTCAATATCCTTTCTGATGAGGAAACCAACTCCTCCGCCCCGCCCCTGTCCTCTACTCTTATGCAGGAAGTTGTAGCCAGTGATAGAAATTGTATCCGTCATTAGTTCGTTTAGCCAAGTCTCAGTTAGTGCAAGAACCGACACCGGAAGCTGATGCAAGAGAAATAGGATGTCGTTAATTTTAGGAATAATTGAGCGACAATTAATGTGCATGATAGAGAAAGAGAGAGGATGTTCATCGAATTTATCTACTAGTTGAGTTTGACCAAAATATTCACTATCTTTGGCAATATTACAAAAGTAATTTCCATCAGGATCCAAGTCTTTATTGTTGAGTAGGGGTCGGTGTGCTTCCTCACTGTTAAATAACTGAAGTGTAGTAGGTTTAAGGCATTCTGACTCATGTCTACTGGGTGGAGACGACTCAACACTAGCGTCAACATTGTAGGTAGGGCTCAATGAACAAGCATTGTCTGAACTATCATGGGAGCGCCAGTTCGTTATAGAGGTCAAGGTACAGGTACTATGAGATGTATCACAGAGCCTTATGCCAGGGCAGCCACATGCCCTCTGGTCAACAACCGGTCGGGGCGCGCACTCACGTTTTAATGGTATAGTTCCCTGAGGGACACTAGTCATTAGAAGACGAAAAGAGCAGAGAAAAAAAAAATAAACAAAACAAGTCCTATCCGGACAATCAACCTACATATAAACACACACACAAAAATTAGAGGAAATCAGACCAATCCATCAGTTCTCTGAGCAATCCCACTTGGGAAAAGTAAATGCATCTGGTAGATGAGGAGTAAACAGTGCTGTGGGAGTAAGACACATCAATTAATTATTATAATGAGTTATATGAGTGACTATAGTAGATGAGCTGATGGTGAAGATCACAGAAGACTAGAATAGCACAGTAGGGGCAACAAAGTATTATTGCAAATCACTAGGGCTTCTCATGAGGTTGCACCACATGCAACCACTCGACGAGTGGAGGTGCACAGATAGTGACAAGTGATCTAACAACTATGCACAGGAGACAATCCTACACCAACGCACAGAAGACAGGTAGCATAGCATGCTAGTCACCAGAGCATTGACATCAAATTTCCATGAGTAATGGTGCGTCAGATAGTGACAAGTGATCTAATTTCTTTGCACCATAGCCAAGGCATGTTGCATAGCAATCAAGAGAATCTCAGCAGATAAGATATCACGTCCATTTAGTAATTCACAATTAACACCAGTGATATTATCGTTAACGAAAACGAAATAGAAACGAAAAAGAAAAGCCAATCGTTAACGAAAACTAAAACGAAAAAGATTTTAGAAATGGAAACGAAATAAAAACGAAAACGAAAAAGATTTTGGAAACGAAAACGAAATAAAAACGAAAAAGAATGGATGTAAAACTAATAAAAACTAAAACTAAAATGATTTTAGGAACGAAAATAACACTGATTAACACATCGTATATACAGTAGATGTTTCGTAGGGGCGACTTCTGACCAGTTGGCCAATTGCAGTCATGCACCGTGAATAGCATCAGTTTAAATTATGCATGTGATGTATATAATGTGTGTATGTGAAGTTAGCTCATCTAGAGGAACTGTCACCTATCATATATCGAGTATGAATTTCACCTAACATATATCGAGTATGAATTTCGTATTCAGAGAGGCACAGAGAGGCCCATTATTGAGATGGTAATTAACCAAGGCGTAAAATAGCCAATTGAGCAGTCAATGGTCAACAATAACAGAACCCATTGTCATCGTTTCCATCAGTGATGGTGCACAGGTAATGACAAGTGATCTAACATCAATGCACCATACCCTATCTAAGTCAGCTTAACAAACAAGATAATCTCAACAGGTGAGATTTCACATCCACATGGTAATCCACAGATACCACATCACATACAGTAAGTATTTCGTAGAGGCGACTTTTGACCTGGTGACTATTGACCAGGTAGCCAAGGGACCAGTCGATAGTCAACAATAACAACAATAGCAGAAACCATTGTCATCACCTTCCTTCAGTGTTGGAGCACAATTGATGCCAAGTGATCAAGCAACAGTGCACCATAGCCTAAGGTAAGTAGCATAACAGGCAAGAGGAGCTCAACAGGTAAGATTACACATCTTCTTGGTAATACGCAATTGACCATCATATACAATTAGTATTACACAGAGGCATCTTATGACCAGTAGACCAAGTGACCAATTTCTATAATGCAATCTTACACCATTTAAAGCATCAGTTTCAGTTATGAATTCCGCTGATTTCAACACACTACTAACCACATAGAAGTATATAATGTGGGTGAGTGAAGTTAGGTCAAGTTACAAGAACTGTCTCCTAACATGTATCGAATATAATATTCAGGTGACGCACGAGACGACATACTAGAGGAATAAGAAATCGATTTTCACGACGAGTAACTAAATCCTCAAACGACAGACCTCAACCACAAGACACCCAAACTGCTTCGTCGATTCATTCAGAGTAAGAACGTGTGTTATATGTGAGAAATTAACGCATATAGACAACTGTCCGGTCAGGATCATCGATATCTATATGTCTAAATATAGATATCGATGGTCAGGATAAACATTAGGCGGCCACCATTCCTGGGTGCGTTTTTTAGATATATATATATATATATATATATATATATATATATATATATATATATACGTATACACATATATATATACATGCATACATAGTTACATACATATTTACATGCATAGAACGTAATGTAAATCAATAGTCCATTTGTTACAGTTTGCCTCTGTCGGCATATTAAGTCTTCAGATGCGTTTCTCTGCTGACTAAGAAAACAGCCGTGCAACAACTTGACAACGCAACTCGACAACGAGCTGGCGACTTCAAACGACACCTTGGGATACACACCCCGAACGCGGTGCTGCAAAAGACGCTCAACCGTGCACAGCGTCTTCCATCGATGGAGATCGTAGATAAAGAAGCTGAACTCAAGACTGCTGCTGCTGCTGTTGCTGCTGCTGCTGCTGCTGCTGCTGCTGCTGCTGCTGCTGCTGCTACGTGACTGGTCGGACTTTGTGGTCAGTCAACACTGACCATAGACTTCGCAGAAATGTATAGAAATACCAGGCACTATAGTGTATCTAATGCAGGTTCTATACTTTTGACAACACAGTTGTCTGCCTAAGTCTGAAAACCAGAAACGACCACACACATTGTTTGATTGTAGGACACACGCACACACACAAAATCTAATCCAATTCAATACATGTATACTATAATAATTATAAACTAATTGAATCGCATGCATTCTTAGAAAGATGTTCAGAAAGCACTTTCTTCCATTCCATTCCTAGGAGGTATGTCGAGGGTGCCATATAAATATCTAGCTTCTTTACATTACAATCTTTCTATTCTACTTTATTAGTAGATCTAGTTCTGTGTTTTGTCTAGAACTACTTGTGTTTTGCGTTCGTCGTGTACACACGCCAGTGCGTAGGTCTTTCGTTCTTTTGTCATTTTTCTCGGCTTAAGTTCAGTTTGTGTGGATATTTCTTGTCAACCTTTCGGATTTAATTTCAACGACAGCTACTGCTATCCAAAACTTAATTTAGATCGCAAATTGATTTTATAATCGATTTGTTTGACTGTTGCGTCGTCTGAACTGAATGTTTGTTCCGAGGCATGCCGGGTAAACGGCGTAAGTTTTCGTTCGTTTCACCGTTTATCTCGACGACTTTATGAAAGTTTTCGTGGTTTTTCTTGCCAGTCTTTGGAAAAAATTTCACTCGACAGCCACGTGAATTATAAACTGGATGTAAAACGCAAATTGATTTGAAAACTTCATTTGTTTGCTACTCCGTCGTTTGAATTTAACGTTGCGGTCAGATGCATGCTGGGTACTTTGGTGTATGCGCTAGTATCATCATCTACGCTCTCATTAGTATGGAGTGTATCGTCTATTCCTCTCAATAACTTTGGTCTTTCTGGTCATCATCCGTTCATCCTACTCGTAGTCTACGCAAGATCCTCTTCAAGCATCAGATATGGTGCCCTGCCAGCAGTCGCTTCAACCAAACACCTCGTACCTCGTGTCTTCATGAGCCGATGCTGACGACCTCCGATTCTTCATCATCCTCTCCTGCTTCTTCTCCAAGAGTGGACTTGCACGATCTTCACCCAACTGACTCGTCTCATCCTCCGCTCGCTCACTCCTCAGGCCTACGGGTTGCCTCCTGGAACGCCCAATCCTTATCTGAAAAGTTCGCCTTCGTTTCTCAGTCTCTTCTTCAGGATCAGCTTGACGTTTTCATTGTAACTGAAAGCTGGCACCAGGACTCCGATGACGTTCCGATTCTACGAGCGACTTCGTCGGGTTACTCTTCTCGTGACTGCCCTCGTCCACCTCATCCTGATGGTCGTCCGGCTCGTGGTGGTGGCATCATGACCTTCTTCCGGTCATCTCTACGGGTCACGCAAGTCTCACTCGACACGTCGCCAACCACGTTTGAAGCTTTGTGTCTGAGCATCGCCTTGCCTCGCGGCTCAGTTACCCTCCTCACGGTTTATAGACCTGGATCGGCTACCGTTACTCCTCAGTTCTTCGAAGAATTCTCCTCCGTCCTTGAGTTTCTTGTTACTCGCAATACTCAACTCCTCATTCTCGGCGACTTCAATCTACACCTCGAGGACCCTACCATTCCTACTTCGTTACGATTCCTCGAACTTCTCACTCAGTTTGGCCTCCGCCAACACGTCAATCAAGCCACGCATCAACTTGGTGGATGGCTTGATCTCGTCATTATCTCTGATGACGACCAAGTTACGGACCTTCTCATCCTTCCTCCTACGATCTCCGATCATTCGTATCTCAAATTTACTCTACCATCAGTTCACCTACAGCCAATCCACTCCATTCGGAAGATGCGAGGATGGAAATCGTTTGACTCTCAGGCTTTCAGCGTCGCTATCAGAGACTCTCTCCTCTCGTCACCGGGTCCTGCACTTGACATTCTCACGGTTCCTCAATTATTTGATCTCTACACCTCCACCGTTACCAGTCTGCTGGATTCCATGCTTCCATATCGTCAAGTAAAGACCCGTCATCGACCATTGGCCGTCTGGTTCGACGCCGACTGTCATAAACTTCGCCGTCGCACCCGTTGCTTGGAGCGACGCTCTCGCCGGACCAAGGATCCTAATAACCGATTGGCTTGGATTACCCAGCTTCGTGCCCTTCATCGTCTCTACCATCGCAAGGAGGCTGCTCACTGGGAGAAGCTGGTCTCACGCAATCTCAAAAACCCAAGACGCCTTTGGTTTTCCATCTCGGGTCTACTGGGCCGGCCTTCTCGTCCTTCAGAAATTCCTGCCTTCTCCGCAAATGAATTCTTGACTATGCTCACGGAAAAGACTGACCGAGTCAGAGCCTCCACATCGGATGCTCCTCTACCGACGTTTACCACAACGTCTTCTGCTTTTGACGATTTCCAACCCATATTGGACTCGGACCTTCGTACAGTTCTTTCATCAGTTAATTTAAATTCTTGTGAATTAGATCCTCTTCCCCCTTTCATTCTTAGTGACATTTTAGATGATTTTGCTCCATTTCTGCTTTATCTCTTTAATAGGTCCCTCTCTGAAGGTTGTGTCCCCGCCTCGCAAAAGCGGGCCATTGTTTTCCCCTCACTCAAGAAGCCCAATCTTGACACAAACCTCTGCCAAAACTACCGTCCAATCTCTAATCTATCATTTCTATCTAAAACCCTTGAACGCATTGTCTCTCTTCAACTTCTTCCCTATCTGGAACAATCTGGGCTTCTACCTCCCTCTCAGTCAGGTTTTAGGGCTCACCACTCCACTGAAACTGCCCTCCTTTCCTTGCTTTCTGAAATTTATTCAGCTGTTGATAGGTCCGAACTCACCCTTCTGGCACTATATGATGTCTCTGCAGCCTTTGACATGGTTGACCACACCATTCTTCTACAGCGTCTTGAGACCTCTTGTGGTCTGAAGGGCCCCCTCTCCAGTGGTTCCGGTCATACCTGTCTGATCGCACTCAGATGGTTATCTCTGGTGAATCTAGAACTCTGTGGGTCCCTATTAAACTCGGTGTTCCGCAGGGCTCTGTTCTGGGCCCTCTCCTCTTTATTTTGTATACGGCTGGTATCCCCTCTCTCTTCCCCATCCATGGGGCTTCAGGCCATCTCTTTGCTGACGATGTCCAGGCTTATGTCCATGGGCCTCCTTCCTCTCAACTTCTTGTTCAGCGCATCGAAGCTCTTTCTCATGATCTCCATACCTGGATGTCTTGCAATCGCCTCTCCCTCAATTCGTGAAAAACCCAGTTTATCTGGTTTGGCACTCCTCAGCAACTTAAAAAACTCGACTTTGCTGTGCTGTCTCAAAGGTTTCCGCTTTTCACTTTCTCGTCTAGCGTTCGTGATCTAGGAGTGACCCTTGACAATTCTCTCACCTTTACTGAACACATTTTCAAACTCACTCGCACTTCCTATTTTCACCTAAGGCGCCTTAGAGCTATCCGTCGCTCTCTGTCATCTCCAATTTTCACTTCAATTGTCCATGCATTTGTCTGCTCTAGACTTGATTACTGCAATTCCCTCCTCATTGGTCTTCCCAAAGTCCGTCTTGCTCCTCTTCAGTCCGTTCTCAATGCTGCTGCTAGATTAATTGCCCGTCTTCCTCGATTCTCTCATATCACCACCTTTATGGCAGAAGAACTCCACTGGCTCCCACTTTCTGCCCGCATCCAATTTAAGGTCCTCATCCTTGTCTCTAAGGCTCAACTTGGTTTCGCTCCAAAATATTTATGTGACTTATTTCATCGCCCTCACTCTGCGGCTTCTCTTCGTCCTCTTCGTTCATCTGACCGTTTGGACCTCCTCGTTCCCCGTGTCAGGACTTCTCTGGCTCAATCTAGGTCGTTTGCTTCCATTGGCCCTGCTCTTTGGAATGGGCTTCCTCCGTTTGTTCGTTTTTCTATTCTCTCAGGTAGCGTCTCTTCCTCTTTTACCTTTCTTAAAACTTGCTTTTTCTCTCGGGGTCTATCGCACTGGGAGCGCTTCTGAATGGCCCTCCCGCTAGAAGCGCTTTATAAATATCCGAATACAATACAATACAATACAATATTACAGACTACTTTAGTCTAAACAACCAAAAGTCTACATCCGATGGGGAAGTTAGCTCAAAATCCAGTAGATCTGAGGAAATATAAATTTAGCATAATGGCTTCTATATTATCATCATCATCGTCATCATCATCATCATCATCATCATCATCATCATCATCATCATCATCATCATCATCATCATCATCATCAGTTCCTGACGCCAACTAGGCCTATTTGACGGTAATGTGTGCTAATAAATGAGCTCCATTGTCCTCCGTCATTTCTCAAGTCTATTGCTCCCCTTAGTTTGAGTCCAAGTGATGTTATGTCCTCATTTATATTATCTATCCAGCGTTGTCTTGGTCCGCCTTTGTGTCTTTTTCTTTCGAATCTTGCATGTATAGTGCATTGTGTGGGATTCGGTCAACTGGCATTCTCTCTATATGTCCAAACCACTGGAGTTTCTTTAAGAGACTTTGTCTAGCGGAGTTGTTTGGGTACCGGTACCTAATCATTTATGTCATCGTTTCTTATTTTCTGTAGTCTTTAAATTCCTGTTATCTTCCGCCGCAAACTAATTTCTGTTCTATTAACTTTGTTCACATCTTGTTTTCGCATTGTCCAAAATTCCTATCCATAGTTCGAGAATTCGCATTTTACGAATTTTACGAATTTTTAAAATTCACGAATTTTAACGAATTTTAAAATTACAGTTTGCCATGGCAACGAATTTTATTATTTGTTTACTTTTGAACTTTTTAAGCAGTAAATGTCAATGTCATAGGCAATCAATCAGCCGTAAAAGATAGCTGACTAGCAACACAATAGTACTGACATTCAGTTACTGTTCTACTTGGAGTCTTGAACTTCGATTTCTATCATAATTGGGTTGTGTGTTTGTGTCAGTCAGCAGAACGAAAAACCACTAGTGCCCCATGCAGCTTCAGTGTTAGGCCTACCAGTCAGCCATTAACACAGCTTGCAGCCAAACATGGTTAAAAGGGTTGGCAACGTTCACCGAGCTGTGTCTTCTACTTCGTCGTCCTCTGATTCTGAGTCAGGCCCACTGCTCCCACTCGACTCTAGTTTCTGTATTTTCGCCGTGCAAATGCTTCCGAAATCCGGCAGAACAACCAACAAATTCTTTGTCACAAAAACAACACTGTATTTTTGGATTACCCTTTCCTTCTCCTCCAAAATTACTACATACTTCCACTCCGGTCCATGTTCTTTCATCTTTAAAAAACTAGAGTTTAAATAAATTAACTGGTTACGTAATAAACTTTTATATTGAATTTTACACTAAATTCTAAGTGCAGAAGCTTAACACAACAATTCATGACGTCATCACATTTGTTGGTGTTGCTTACGCTGTTTTTGCAAAACCCAATGTCAATGTAAAAAGGGCCAACAATGGTCCAACGAATTTTTACGAATTTTTACGAATTTTAAAATAGACCAAAAATTCGCGAATTTTAACGAATTTTAAAACCGAAAGTCACGAATTCTCGAACTATGTTCCAATCCATATAAGAAAATCGCTTGTATCATCGTCTCGTATATTTTTGTCTTGGTTTGTCTTTGTTAATTCTCTGCTTCTCCATATCCTGTTCATTATTTCAATGCTTTTCAAGTGCGTCAAATTCTTCGGTTTATGTCTTTTTCGTTTCCGCCACCTGCGGCCTATAGCCCTTCTATAGGTAGACGAATTGATCTACCTGTTCAATAGCTTGTCCTTGGATTGCGATGATGTCTCTTTGGTCTCGTCAATCACCATCACTAGGCCTATATATATATATATATATATATATATATATATATATATATATATATATATATATATATATATATATATATATATATATATATATATATATATATATATATATATATATATATATATATATATATATATATATATATATATATATATATATATATAGCGCCATTATAACAATGCACAAGCGATGTCAAATCAAGTGAAACCGTGGTATAAATCGTAATATTTTGGAGAAGACCGGTCGAAATATGACAAATCAGGACCAGGAACCAGAAGTAAAACTCTAGTGGATCAGCAATTTAAAAAAAATGAGTCTCGTGTTTATGCGGGAGGAGGAGCACCTGGATGGCATTAAAGAAACGATAGATATATGGAACACTAGCCAGAAATTTTTGCAGGCAAGCGCCTTGCTTAATTTGTATACCGCTTCATATATTCAATGTCCCCTCCAATATCTTGTTCGTCGTACGTTTACTACGGGCTGTGAAAAAACTAAAGTGAAAGCATTTCGTATTGCAGATTATTCAATTTCTTTGAGCATTAATTTTGTAAGTTATGCAAAGTCTGTTGTTAAGTCTTAAGAATCGATCATTTTCATCCATAATACAATAAGGAATACAATTTGCATTTGCAGGATTAGCCATACGAAACTCTGTTGCTTGAGTACTGTCGATTACTTAAAGCTGAGCAAATTGCAGAGTTGTGTTACTTGCTGGACGAAATTGGCTTGTGCGATGATAAATTTGACCGTGCAGTTTGAAAACAAAAGGACCACTTCCATTGAAATCGACGACTTTTGCGTCCATCTTTCGCTTCGAAAGATAGTGCACTGTTATAAGCAGAGCCGTAGCGACAAAGAACGTGGCCCCCTCCGAACGTACGTCCGGGGCCCCTTACAATGCGGAAACTGGAATGCGATAATATACAATATACAGGGTTCATATTATGTATACATAGGCCTACGCCCTGCAGTGTACAACTGTACATGTATTCCATTTCCTTTTCCGTAATTTATGCAAAGCGCTTCTTTCGAGCCTTGTTCTCCGCAAATTGGTTAATCAATGCGTCATAATCCAGAGATCTGGCAATCTTGTGTTCGACTGAGATAACTGCAAGTGCAGAAAGCCTGTCATCTGTCATGGTTGAGAGCAGAATATTCTTGATCAGTTTTATTCTGCTGAAGCTCCTATCAGCACTGGCGACAGTGACTGGTGTGGTCAGACTTGTTGTCCTCGAGACCAAGGTCTTGGTCTCGAGTGCACTCAAGTTCGTTTTTAAAAGTCTTGGTCTTGGTCTTGAGACCAAAAGTCTTGGTCTTGGTCTTGAGACCAAAAGTCATGGTCTTGGTCTTGAGGTTCAAAGTCTTGGTCTTGGTCTCGCAAGACCAAGACCAAGACCGGCTGTCAATACGAACAATCATTTAACAAAACTCAAGAATTAAAAAAATTATCAAGCCTGTTTGCATCATAGCCTACGACAGGAGGGATACAAGTCTTGCTGGTCAGGAAAACCCATCGACAGCAGCAATTAAGTTATGCTGTATCTGGAAGCCCTGCCGAGGTTTTTTCTGTGCCACACGGTCTGATAAACCATGGGAGGATTTTAAAAAGGCTCATGATTTTTACATTTAAATCCAGTGCTTGAAAAGCTACTGTGTGTGCCAGCGACTTCACCACCTACATGTATATGGAAAGTATTTTTTCACATGGCTAAATTTTTATGAGTTCCCAAAAGGTCAGAAAATTCTGAGCGAATTGGTTTTTATAAAAAAACAAAAGGCATTTGGAATAACATTTTTGCATGAAGGACTTTGTAAATACGAATTCGGAATTCTCTGCAGTCTGCATTTAAAGTTAATTTGTTTGAATAAAATAAAAGACTCACGTTTTCATTAAAAGAGCGAGTAGTCCGACTTGAAAATTTTGTTAAAGGAAAAGAAGTTTTGGCCTGAATATGTTTTTTTTGGGTCTTGGTCTCGGTCTTGGTCTTGAGGTTCAAAGTCTTGGTCTTGGTCTCGAGGTTCAAAGTCTTGGTCTTGGTCTTGGTCTCGAGGTTAAAAGTCTTGGTCTTGGTCTCGAGGTTCAAAGTCTTGGTCTTGGTCTTGAGGTTTAAGGTCTTGACAACAAGACTGGGTGTGGTCAGAAGAATTCTGATGCAAAGATTCGGATATATCTCCTGAAGGCTGTTCTTGTATATGTACGTTAAAAACTTGTTTGTCGTGACAAGTCCTCTCTCTTTCTCAATGACATAAATAAAACGATTCAATTCCATAATGAGTTTGTTATTTTTTTCACTTTCAGGGGCCCCTTCCTTGCGGGGCCCCCTCCGGTCGGAGGGTACGAAGGGCGGTCGCTACGCCTCTGGTTATAAGATCGAATATTTTCTCGAAAGTGTCGATGATTTGGATGATCTGAATTTGATAGTAATTCTCGGAGAAAATCTGGATATTCAGGAACATTTCCGGCTTCATCTGTTGGACTTTCGAGCTTAACCTTGCCTTTCTAAAGCAGCTTGTAAATGTTCCAGTTGATGGACGCTCATCAAGAAAATTCTTTGAACTACAGAAGCAACAGATGAGATTCATCGATCCTCAATAATGTTTTATGATGCTCTCATTGAAAGAGATATATCTTCATTTCTGATTGCCTGGCTTTGTGACTGAAGTTATAAAGCGCGGCTTTCGTTATTCAAAGTATATTGTGCTGCATTTGTTCTTGAGTCATGAAACTGCGTCTGTGATGCTGAGTGTGAGCGTTTGCTGCAAGTCGAGCTTCTCTTTCAAGTGTTGTTTCTTCAGCATGTTGCCGTTCATTAGACTGAGAGATCGAAGACAATCGAGTTTCTCCTTCGTGTTGATTCTTGAGCCCTTCGACGCGCCTGAGAGTGAGCAGTTGCTGCAAGTCGCGTTTGTCATTCGGATGTCATTTCTCGAGCCCTTCGACGCGCCTAAGACTCAGCATTTGCTGCAAGTCGCGTTTCTCGTTCAGATGATGTTTCTTCACTTTCTTGAGCTCTTCGACGAGATTCATTTGCTGCAAGCCGCGTTTCTCGTTCAAGTGACGTTTCTTGAGCACCAGTGGGGTAGTCCTAAAAAATGAAGTGGGGGAACGCCTGGAAATTGAAGTAGCAACTGTAGCAAAAAGTGCAATCTTGCAAGAATTTTGCATAGTGTGAGCGCTGCTATTTTTCAAACTGTTGAATGTAAAAAAATAACAAAAAAATTAATAAATGTAATTATGTAAATTTATACATAGGAATTTGTTATTTAGTATAAAGCCAACACATATATAAATATATCTGCGAAACTGCGAAAGGCTCCAGTAAGTAAGCAGTTGAAACTGTGAGTCTTGAAGTCTTCTTTGTTCATTTATTTCAGCAGAAATGCTGCAAAATAGTGAGGGATCGCGTTCCCTCCCTGGAAAAAAGTGCGGGAACGGCGTTCCCCCGCGTTCCCGCCCCACTACACTACTGTTGAGCACCTGAGATTGAGAATTTGCTGCAAGTCGCGTTTCTCGTTCGGGTGACATTTCTTGGACATGTTGCAGTTTTTGAGCCTGAGAGATTGAAGAAAACCGAGGTTGTCTTTCGGGTGTTGTTTCTTGAGCTTTCTTTGTAGCATTAGATATTGCACTTGCAGACTGACCACGTGTGGATGGTTGCGGTTGCAAATGATCTTGATTTAGATTTTCTTTATCAAATCTGCTTTTATAATCTTGACTGAATCATTTTCTGTATCTTCTCACTCGCTCTCTATCTTGACGACGTTTCTTTTCAATAGGATCCTCATCCATGATGGTGATCCAAAGTCTAGCAATTACTGAGAATAGGCCTGTATCACAAAAATGGGTGTAAACATGCAGTATGAGAATTGTAGAAAAAAGACTGGGGGGTTAGACCTTGATTTACGTGGAGCTTGGGTGTGCAATGAAGACTTTACTACGGGGCCCTAAGAAAGACTATGGGGTTGAACCCCCCTCAACCCCCCACCCGACAATTCTCACCCTGTAAACATGAGAGAAAACTAAATAAAATTGTTAACAAAACTGCAATAAATCAATTAGGCCTAGAACATCCAAAAATGGGTGTAGGCCTAAACATGAGAGAAAACTATTTACAAAACTGCAATAGGCCTAAATCAATTAGGCCGAAATGAGAATATAAGAAAAATGGATGTCAAAATGAGAGAAAATTACAAAATTGCAATAGGGCCTAAATCATCCTTGGCCCAGAGCCGTAGACCTATATTGTAAATATACGGCTCTGCCTTGGCCTAAATCAATTAGGCCTTTAAAAGGTCTGATTATCAGGTAACAGAACAGAGTAGAGTCATTAAAACAAATGTGAAATTGTACAGACGGTTTTATTTATCGGTAAGTAGGCTAAATTAGTTTTAAAACGGGTGCAAAAAATGAGAGAAAACTATTGAAAAAACTGCAATAAATCAATGAGCCCTAAAAAGGTCTGATTTACAGGTATATCAAATCAAATCGTGAATGGCCGTTTGGGTGTGTTTTCATGCGTCACCCCTAAAAAGTCTGATTATCAGGTAACAGCTAGGTAGACTAGAGTCATTAAAACAAATGTAAAATTGTACAGGCGGTATTATTTGTCGGTAGGCTAATTGGTTTAATCCTGTTTGTTGTAAATTAGTTTAATCCCGTTTATATATGGGCAAAATTAATCAAGTCGTGAATGGCCGCGTTTGGGTGGCTTTTAAGTGCGTCCTTTCGTTATACTTGTGGTCCGTTTAAACTGGTTAAGCAATTATATTTTGCTTCTAAATATAATTCCTAATTCAGTTTTACTTCAGTTCTGTCCTCTTGAATCACACTTCTAATTCTAATTTTACTTCACAGATAATTATTTTACTTGTCGTTTCTATGTTAGTTCTCAAGCAGTGGTGTAGTGGTAAAATCAGCAGTGGGTATACTGTCAATTGTAGTGTTCGAGTTCTCGGGCGCGGAGCGCCCAAGAAAATCCGACTAGGGGTCTGGGGGGAGCGTCGTAAGCTCCCCCAGCGGGGTCCGGGGCAGAGCCCCGGCCACAAACGATTTTAAGGAACTTAGTTATCAATTCTTGCATGGAAAACTGATTTGAAAATAAGTATTTCTCACAAATGAAATAGCTTAAGAAATATCAAGACCTTGACGACACCATGAAAGAATTTTTTTAAAGTTGAACATGTTGAAAACAATCAATCCAAAGAGAATATTGAATAGTACAGTCGAATAGTACACCTGTTACCTACAGCTTATTTCCAAGTTCCAACCCTGTACAAGTCTACAACGTAGAACTGGAATTACATATTTTCCATAGTGCATGAAGATTGCTGTCAAATGTTGGTACCTTGCATTGACGTGAACGTGTATCTGTGGCACCACGGTGGTTTATTTTCCACGATTTCACATACGGTTTACAATCGAACAAGGCTAGCGGTGGTCCATTGATTTTTATGAACATTAAAGCCACAGTCGCAATAAGCAAAGACATCAGTTTCTGACATCAGTTTGAATGTTATTCATCACGCTGAGCTCTCTCTCACATTCACTGGAGCTGCATGGTATGCTACGGATACACAGTGCCATTGGTCGTAGATCTTCAGGCTCAACAGAAGGGTCTTCAACATATTCTCTCATACCTCTGATGGTCTTCTCTGTATCAATGTTCCACCTCCTGCACAGACGTCGTACTTCGGTTTCTCCATGCCGAATTGATGGACTATTAGGACATTAAATTTTACTTGGGTCAAGAATGTCTATATCCTGCAGGAACTGAGATTCAGCAGCAGCATCGTTGCTCATCCGTGCGTTCATAGACTTTGTAGAAACTGGCCGCGGTGAATCGACTTTACTTTCCTCTTTTCCATCAGAGTAACGTCATTCAACATAAGCAGTTCTCCAGCCTTTAGTGCTTCGGCAAATTTCTCACCAGGACTTTCTTTGAATGACTGCAGGACACGTATTGTGCGTAATATCATAACCTGAGCACGAGATAAAGTCATTGAGCGAAGTTGCAGGTCTAGAGAGAGGTGTGATAAACATGGGGCTACCTGCGCCGTATACCCACAGCGGGGTCCGGGGCAGAGCCCCGGCCACAAACGATTTTAAGGAATTTAGTTATCAATTCTTGCATGGAAAACTGATTTGAAGCGTATACTCGCGTTATTCACCAAATTCCAGTGGGTATACGGTGCTAGCTAATAATTTTCAGTGGGTATACGCCGTATACCCGCGTATACCCTCGACTACACCACTGTTCTCAAGTAGCCTAATTATAGTTCTTAAGTTAATTTAGTTTTCCAAAGAATTATTAGGCCTAATTTCAGTGCTGTAAAAAAGTATACAATGCTTGCATAGAGAAACGCACCAACCTTATCTCGAGAAAGAAAAAAAACTGTTTGAAGTATAAAACAAGGGGTGAAACGTAAGTTTAACAATGCAGCCAGTGCTTTTTCTGGAAAAAAGGTTCCGCAACGGAACAATAGGTTCCGGAACGGAACAATTATGGACGGGCTAAAATCCAGAGAAAAACTGGATTGAGGGTCACAGAAAACCAATAAAAACCAATAGGTTCCGGAACGGAACAATTATGGACGGGCTAAAATCCAGAGAAAAACTGGATTGAGGGTTGGGAGGGGTCTCAATAAACACTGAAAACAGTTCAAAACAATGAAATTAATTTAAAATAACTAAATTATTGTTTTTATTATTAAAATAAATAAATTATTTTTTAGGAGCTGAAAAAAAGGTGCCGGAACGCCGTTCCGGCTGAAAAAAGCACTGAATGCAGCATTTGTTACACTTACGTTTCACCCCTTGTTTTATAATAGGCCTACACTATCACAGAGAGCTGCTTCTGAGTAGGCAATCTTGAAGAGGCGCTATATAAATTAACAGTAAAAACGAATAAAACACATGATGATTTTAATTTTAAGTCAAGTGTGGTAATCATTTTACGAAACGAAGGATTATCTACATGTAGTAGTAGCGTAACCGGGTAACTTCTATGAACATTGAACAACCATATTCAAAACGCTGTCCATAAGCTGATGATTTTCTTTCGAGTCGGTCGGCTATGTGACGATTCTACTGAAATCAGTCCCCTCTTTTCTGGACCGTCAGCGACGCTGGCATACCTGCATATCTGGCATATCACCCCTTGTTTAGTTGTTTAACTTCATTTCTTTCTCGAGATTAATTTGGTTGCTTTTCTATTCAGAGAGAAATGATTTCTAATTGTAGGAGAACATTTGTATAGGCGCTTTTAAGAGCAGATTGTGAAATTATTACATAGTTTATCATGATCGTCACTAACAACACCATCTCCTCCTCTCTTTCTTTTTACCTCATTTTTTTAGGAGATCTGAAGGTAGAAAGCATAGGCCTACACACGCTTCTAACGTGAGGGCCATTCAGAAGCGCTCCCAGTGCGAGAGACCCCGAGAGAAAAAAGCAAGTTTTAAGAAAGGCAAAAGAGGAAGAAGAGACGTTAGCTGAGAGAATAGAAGAACGAACGGACGGAGGAAGCTCATTCCAAAGAGCAGGGCCAATGGAAGCAATTAAAACACCTCGATTGAGCCAGTGAAATCCTGACACACGAACGAGGAGGTGCAAACGGTCAGAGGAACCAAGGGGACGGAGAGAAGCAGCAGAGTGAGGGCGATGAATTAAGTCACACAAATATTTTGGAGCGAAACCAAGTTGAGCCTTAGAGACAAGGATGAAAACGGGAACCAGTGAAGTTCTTCCGCCATAAAGGTGGTCATAATATGACCACCTTTATGGCGGAAGAACTTCACTTCACTCATATTATGAGAGAATCGAAGAAAACTGGCAATTAGTCTAGCAGCGGTATTGAGAACGGACTGAAGAGGAGCAAGACGGACCTCATTGGGAAGACCAATGAGGAGGGAATTGCAGTAGTCAAGTCTAGAGCAGATAGATGCATGGACAATAGAAGTGAAAATTGAAGAAGAGACAGAGTGACGGATAGCCCTAACCAATAATACAGATGTTCAGAATATTATAATAATAGGCGAAACTGGGAAGCGCGGGAGAGTTTGGAAATGTGTTCAGTAAAGGTGAAAGAATTGTCAAGGGTCACTCCTATAGATCGCGAACGCTAGACGAGAAAGTGAAAAGTGGAAAATTTTGAGAGAGAGAGAGAGAGAGAGAGAGAGAGAGAGAGAGAGAGAGAGAGAGAGAGAGAGAGAGAGAGAGAGAGAGAGAGAGAGAGAGAGAGAGAGAGAGAGAGAGAGAGAGAGAGAGAGAGCTCAGAGCACAGCAAAGTCAAGTTCCTGGTGTTGTTGAGGAGTGCCAAACCAGATAAATTGGGTTTTGGACAAGTTGAGGGAGAGGCGATTGGATGAATCAACGGCCAAGCGCTTCTGAAAATCCGCTCAGAATACTTCCCAATCCAGGACCACGCCGCATGCTCGCGCTTTGGAACACAGGCATGTTGAGGTTTCACCTTCCAGAAGGACAGGCACAGGATTGAAAGTTTGATCAACCGCATGATCCGGTTGGGTTTCCTGCCTGTGGATGCGGCCAATGCGGCACGCATGGACGAGGCATCTGATGACAATCTCTTAAAGGCTGTTTGTAATGATCCCAACCATGTCCTTCGGTGCCTGACCCCCCCTCCTCGTAGCACCGGTGGTCATAATCTTCGCACTAGATCTCATAACTTCTTCCTGCCGCACAAAGATGACCGCAACTACATTTCACGCATCCTTTATAAGAATGCTTACTGACAATTTCATGCATAAAACCTTGTACTCTTGGCCCTAGAATTTGTCTTTTATAGTCTAGTTTGTCATAAATGACGTCACGCACCTAGGGGAGGGAGGGGGTCAGAAATTTGTGACGATGTGTAACAAGAGGGGAGGGGGTTTAAGAAATGTGACGTCACTCACTCAGGTCTTCGTAATTTAATTTTAACAATAACATCACTAATTTTGAGTAATTTTCATTATTAATTTTATTTAAATAAATAATATGCGGTCACTATCATTATTAATTTTCTGATTACTTAAATACTTATATATATATGGTCACTCTAAGATTTTATTCAATATTAAGTAAATAAACTTATCTTTAATCACTACAGATGTCAATAGCCTAGTACTGATAAGTGATATCATAATCTATTATATAGTTATGGTTTGAAATATATATGTTCACTTTTCATAATAAACATCGTCAGAAAGAGGGGTAGTCCTAGAAATAAATGTTTGAAAGAGTACGGTTGATAGTTTTGAATTAAGAATTATAAATGTAAGTAGGCTACTATTGATCTGAATGGAATATCCATTCCACACACCACAGGATGAAGAGAGCCATGCTTCCATATTTATTCCATGAAGAGCATTTGCTGCGCCATAGGAGAATTGAGAAGCATAAATTTTGTAATTTTTTTTAATTATTCTTATTAAACATTTTAATTCTAATAATTCTACCAGAGCTTTTCATCCAGTGGAATGAATATGTGATTGTTATAATTCTACTCTCTCCATTTTCAATTATTTTTTAATAGTTATGACTTTTCACTTGGAAATATTCATCGTCTAACCAATAATACAGATATTCAGAATATTATAATAATATTCTGGACTTCTGTAGTAATTGGTTAGACGTTGAATATTTTGAAGTTAATTTTTATGCTATATTTCAGCTTTCCAACACATCGTTTTTAATACATGGCTTTCATCTTAATTGCAACATCAGAGTTCAGCACCCCATTAAATGCTTTAATTATTAGAATGATAATAAATGTGATTTGAAACATGTTTTATTATCGAATGGAAATTTGGTTTTTAGGGGGTCAGAGCTTTGTGACGTCATTTTTGTGGGGGTGTTACTTTTTGTGACGACATGTGACGAGGGGGTGAGAGGGTAAAAAATCGGCCAAAATAGCGTGACGTCATTTATGGACGGCGCCTAAGTTGCGTCTGTGTCAACTTAATGTTTGAATAAACGAATTTGATTGATTGATTGATTGATTGATTGATTGATGTATACCATTGCCATTCTGCATAATCTTCGTATGCAAATTGACTAGCATCGCAAAGAATTGTCTTTTCTTTGTAAAAAGTATGGAATTTTGCAAAGTCTAAAATGAAGCGTCATTATCTCCTTCCCGTATCCGAATAGTATTGGATTTCCAGTGTCACTCCTTATTTCTATTTCTATGAGTCAAAGTTTTTCTGTTGCAGTGGCACATAGAGTTGTTTTTCATATAATCATATGTAGGGCCTACGATCACCGCTTTTACCAGATATCGTATTGTATTGTATTGTATCTAAACATTTATAAAGCGCCTCTCACAGTGTTCGCTAATCAGAGGCGCTCCCAGTGCGAAAGACCTAGTGAATAGAAGGTGGTTTTAAGACAGCGGAACGAGGTACATGGGCCACCAGCTAATAAAGAGGCACGTGTCACAAACCTTAATAGCTTTCCAATGCAACTGTGAATCATTTGTGCTCACTATGGGCTTCTGATTTCAACCGATACCGAATCATTGCACACAAGTGTGGTGAGAAGCTTAATATGTTAGCACTTTTGCTTATACTTGCATTGACTCGCTATAGTATTGTTATGGTATTGTATTTAAACTTTGAGAATGCAGTACTGTAAGTCTGAATTTATGTGCAGTGTCTTCGATATGATCGTTATCATTGGTATGCGATCCAGAGGCGAATCCTTGCGGCCTGTGAATGCGTGGGAATTGGTGTAAAGACTCGGCAATGATTTTTATAGCGGCATAGTGAGCCTTTTCACAGAACACGCTTTCATTTAGTGTAGGCCTAAATACATCCAACATGTAATTACTTTTACCTATATTCGCCGTGTACGCAGCAACACAACAGTGAACTGCATGAACGGCGAACAGATCTGTGTTGGTATATTTCCCGAAACCCGTGAATTTAATAATGTGAAAACTCTTGAACTTATAGGGATGACAGCGGTGCAAAGTTGTAGTTAGCTCTGCGTTAGACGCTAATTAAATGTATGTATGCATAAAAGTGCCAATCTTGACATGCAATATGCAGAATATAGCCCACTTAGCCCATCCCAGGATGTTAAAATTTCTAATATTGCAGTACACTGTATGTTATGTTCTATATCGTTGAAGACAGACACAGGCAAACAGGATGGCGTGAGTTGCAAACAGATCGCACAGTGGAAAATGTGGCGATCGAATTATGGACCAAGCTATTACCAATGGATAAGCCTAATCATCATTGTATAGTTTGCCATCTCCCTCAGAAACATTTCCAGTAGAACGTATCCTTGTGGCAGTGACTGAGGCAGTGGCGCCGCCGCATATGTCTGTGGTAGGCCCTACGGAAAACGTACCACTTTTTTGTATGTTAAAAGCTTCCGTCCCCCAGACTCTTTAATTTGCCGTACTACTTTCAAATCATGGCGCCGCCACTGCACTGGTCTTAGTATAAACTAAGTTCAGCCCGTGTAGGACCGTTGTTCCGTTTGGTACAGATTAAACAATTAATCCTGTAGGTACCTGATAGCCAGCACTATACTCGTTATCCATAAGTAAGCTCGGTGTTTTGTCATAAGAAGTACCTTATTGATAGACAACGAAGAAACCATTTATATGAGTCATGTGCAGTGGCACCAGACAGGCGTTTTAAACGAAGCTGAATGTTAAATTACAAACAGATATATGCCCATATATTCCACCATGCACTAAGCGCCCTTTATAACATAGCCGGAAGACTTTGTGTTTCTTATTGGCTAAATTCATCAGAATGTTTAAAGCAGGCCTAACGCTTGCAACTGAATGTGACTTCAGAACGTCAGTTGAGTGTGTCCAGAGCGCATATGGATGCTGCGTTTGGTGCATACTAGTGCATGCTTTCATTAGACAAACAATGACGTATTTTCAGAATAGCTGACGTCGTCGTAGTTAAAAATCGATTGTCTTGATCACCATGACAGCATAAGGAGAGATGTCAGTGGTGGCCATTATTATTATTATTATTATTATTATTATTATTATTATTATTATTATTATTATTATTATTATTATTATTATTATTATTATTATTATTATTATTATTATTATTATTATATTATCTTCTTTATTACTTCAAACTGACAAGTATTACATTGAAACATCTAGCCTAGATCATACAATCGTACAATCTAGATCATAATAATATGATCCCTCAGGTGGTCAAAACTATTCCGGAGATCTATATGGTGTTATTCTGGAACGGCTTCTCCCTCATCAAGATTTTGTTGGGCAAAGGTTCCTCGACAGGCATTCGCAATAAAGCGTTGAATGGTGATAGAGAGGCGCTGGAAGAGCTAGCAATTAAGTCTCTCTGGGTTCTGTGGTGATTAGAGTTACTCGTTTGCCCAGTTCTTTAATAAAGTCCATTCCGCTGGTGTTAATGGGACCTAGAGTCTCGAAAGCCACAGGGACGAAAAAGTGGTTTGCGAGCAGCTGTTTTACTTGGTGGTTTTTCTTGCAGCTGCCAGTTCCGCCGCCGCCCCAGCCTCTGCCGCAGTCGCGTGAAGGTAAGATGGGGCCAATATGTCAGATACAGTGGTATCCCATACTAGGCTGCGTCCCCGACGCAACGGAATCAGCATCAATCCGTCGGGCGCTTTCCGTCTTATCTAAAGAGTCCGGATGGTTCTTTGATGTTAGGCACACCTGCGCGTGTGAGGCTGCGGCTTATCAGATCGTTCAGGGCCGCATGTCTTCCCATTTAATATTATTATTATTAATATTATTAATAATAATAATAATAATATTATTATTATTATTATTATATTATTATTATTATTATTATTATTATTATTATTATTATTATTATTATTATTATTATTATTATTATTATTATTATTATTATTATTATTATTATCTCTTATATTATGCTTCGCGATAAACTAGAAGGTCTAGTGTAATTGAGGTGGTCGCTCCTTGGCACCGGGCAGCGACGTGGTGCCCCGAAGGCGACCTCGTGGAAGCGTTGAATCGCCACCGACAGCCGCTGAAAGAAGAAACTCGTCTCCCGGTTGTTATTATTACTATTAATATTAGGGCCTACTATTGAAACAGTTTTATATAGAGCCCCTTCAAGATTGCCTACTCAGAAGCACTATCAACCCAACCAAAGTTTAACAACACAGTTTTGAAAACGGCAAGAGATGAGGTGAAATGACCAGTCGGTATTTGGCGAAGCGTGGTAGGTAGCCCATTCCAGGTCATGGGTGCGGCCAAGTAGAAGACACGGCGCTGCCGTACGGCAGTCCGTGCGCGGAAAGGCGAACCTGAGGTCGGACAGCAGACCTCCCGCAAGTATGAAGAGGTCAATTAAGCCTCAGTTCTTCGTAACAGTTCTTTACTTATTGATACACCGTCTGCAATGCGCCTAGTAGCTCGACCGTGGCGAATCCCATTTCCGAACCGCCAACAGAATATTCAATATGGAATCTAAAACGTAAGAATCAGATGATGACAGAGATAAATCTCTTGGGCATTCAACATCTAGCGATCCTGATTTTGTCCTTATATAACCTCCGCATGATTACACAGAATCAGGGCTGTAGTCGAGGGTGTACGCGGGTATAGGCCTACAGCGTAGGCCCCTATAGGCTACTCACCTCTATAGAGACCGTATACTCACCTCATAAAATATTTCTATTTATTTATATTAAAATACTGTAGCGTATACTCACAAAATACTCTAGCGTATGCTCACCTCTAATTTGTTTCGGAAAACTAACCGGTATCGTGTACTCACCTCTAATTTTACCACTACAGCCCTGCACAGAATATATTGAGCGACCTAATTAGAGACTTGGATTTGACAAAAAACCAGAAATGTTGACCTCCGGAGTCCGGACTGTGACAATTGAATCTATACTTGTATTGAGGAGAATGTGTAACTTTTAGTTCATCGTGACATTCAGATGGACTTAACTCGGCTCTCGACTAAGGAAACTGACCTTGTCTTCTGTCATAAGATCAATGGTTTAATTACCTCGCTCGATAGGCCCCTAGCTTTTATTTTAGTATTTTAAGCACCTATTATTGTGGTAAAAGAACTACAGCTTAAACGTCACTCGATCCGCGACATATAAAAGCTCAGGTTTAATTACCTCGTTCAGGTTTAATTACCTCGCTAGATAGCTTTTATTTTAGTATTTAGTTACCTATTATTGTGGTAAAAGAACTACAGCTTAAACTTCACTCCGACATAATTATAAAAGCTCAGGTTTATAATTTACCCCGACCAAGGACGTAGCCAGACTTAAATTCAAAAGGAGGCAACTCCGGTAGACATCCAGGTGCAGTAGGGGTGCGGAGGCATAACCCACGGAAAATTTTTCAGATCTAAAAAAAACAAGATGAGGCAACTGCCTCTTCTTACCTATGACCCCGACAAAAATATAATTAAAAATTACCCACCTCTGACTCGTGCATTGTGACATCTTCGTCTGCCACATCTATGCGCCATGTCTCTGGTGGTTTCGGCACTAGCAAAATGTTATCATGTGGCACTGGTTTCCTGACTGAAGGCAGATTGGGGTATACGAAAGAATTCTTATTTTTAGAAAAAGTATTGGTGAAGAGAAGTAACAATCCGTCCTTCTGTTCCCGCTATATATAACCATCGGAACTGCGAACGGTATTGACTTTCAAGTACCTCAGAGCCAAGCTCTCAGACCGACAGCACATGTTGCACAGTAGATGAATAAGACCACTGGCGTAAACTTGGCCAAAATATTGTGGGGGGGGGGGGGGGGGCATAGGGGCATGGGCGGCGATCCCGGGGGTCGAGGGGACAAGACCACCCACCTTTAAGAGTGTAGGGGACATGCCATGGCATCTATCCCCCACATTTTGAAGAAGCACCAAAGGTCAACATTTTTTTTGGACCTCTTTTTTGAGCAGGACCTTTTTTGAGCAGGACCTCTTTTTTGAGCGGAGTCAGTCGCTAAGGAGTTACCGATTGACTTGATGAGTTAGCGACTGACTTAGCGGCTCAGTCGACTACGTCGCATGCTTATCGACTGGCTAAGTCATTTAGACTTATCGACTGACTTAGCGACTTCTCAGTTCAAAACTCTCCTTTGACCAGATAAGTTCTAAACTCTAAAGTGTTCTCACACCTGTCAAACAAGATCGCCGCCAGTGCATAGGGGGTTGACAATCAGCGAGTCTAAGAGGTAGGCTTCCGGTGTTACCTTATACTTATGAAAAGCAGCGTTGCAGACGATCGAGGGTATACAGCGTGTACTCACGTACCTCTAGAGACCGCATACTCAGCTCAAATATATATATATTTTTAGTAGCCTACCAAATCGTTTCCATATTTCAGCCCCCTCCTTCACAAACGCATCTGTTTCTGGGGTGTTTCTGTTTCGGGAGGTGTTTTCTCGTCCTTGAGCAAGCCGAAATGCAACCGAGTCAACCGACCAAGGGGTTTGTCGTTAGTAAATGCATTATTTTTTTACATTATTTAATTTCGGGGGTGTTTAAACACCAAAAACACCCCCTAGCTACCTCCTTCACAAACGCATCGTCCTCAATGTTACGGAAAACTAACCTGTAGCTTGTAGCCTACTCACCTCTAATTTTACCACTACAACACTGATGAAATGGGTGCGTTTTATTTACATGTAAATTTGTTTCATATTGAAGATATAAATAAATCTTTGTTTTCATTATGAATTTCTGATAGCATTTCAGTTCTTTGTCTCTGTTTTTCTGTTTTTGAAGAAGTTTGTCTATATTGAAACATAATATTTTAATATTTCAAGAAATTCTCATCTCGATTTGGGGGCAATGCCCCCTTTTCAATTATTTGGGCACTTGCCCCGGCTGCCCCCCCCCCAGAGTCTATGCCTATGAGTCAGACAATGGTCAGACAGAAGCAACATCCATCACGTGATCCTTATGTTCTCATCATGTCATAGGGACTACGAACGGCATTGACTTATGAGTACCTCTAAGACAAGCTCTCAGATCGACAGATCATGCTGAATAGCAGGTTTGAGGAGCCCGAAGTTTGTCTTAATCACCAATTTACAACCGAAGAAGAGTTCATATACGCTATCCTAATGAGTTCAGTCATGCTCTCGTCTGTGTGGTGTAAGTGAATATTCGCAAATGTAACAGAATGTTCCAGAATTAGGGGCCCACCACTGTGCAAAGCTTCCATGTTGCATTGTCGAAGAACGCGAAAGAGGGATGGAGGGAGGGACAGAGGTAGGGCGCGAGGGAGGGACGGAGGGAGGGAGGGAGGGATAGACTACATCATGGAAATTTCTTCACTTTATCAGAGATTCAGAATCAAATAATGCTAAATCACACCAGCACAACTGAGAGGGTTGGTCAAGATCTTGAGGACAGAACTTTGCAAGCTTTTCACTGTATTCTGCTATTTGTTCTGCATTAATTATTGTGTATCAATGTGACCAGATTCTCTAACACGCTCAGTATAAATAAAGTATGCACTTTCGATGACCCTCACCATTTTCATGTTCGCTGAGAAGTGTCAGTGCATTCTTTCAATCGTTAAACCAGCTGTGCATAGAACAGATTGCTGAACCACAGTAGGCCTAATTGTTCATTCATTCATTCATTCATTTTAAAAATTTAGTATAGCGCCCCCTCAAGGTACCTACTCAGAAGCGCTCCCAGCCCAACCACGGCAATATAAACTGGACTTAAGTAACTTATAAAAAACAAGCGAACTATTCTTAGGCAACAGGCGTATCTGCAATGGGAGTTTATTCCAGATGGAGGGGCCAACCACAGAGAAAGCACGACGCTGCCTAGTTGCGATTTTAGAACGAGGAACCAAGAGCTCACCCGAAGAAGAAGAGCGAAGGGCTCGGCGGCCAGTCACATGAGAGACAGGACAGCAAAGCTCACGTAAGTAAACCGGGGCACAGCCAAGTTGGCATCGCCAGATCAATGCAGCTATTCTATAGTTGATGCGTTGCGAGATGGGAAGCCAGTGTAGTGTGTCACGCATATAAGCTGAGACAGAGGCACGTTTAGGAATGTGACCAATGAGACGCGCAGCAGATCGAAGAACCCGATCAAGACGAGCAGTCAGAGAAAGTGGCAGGCCTACCAGAATCGAGCAGCAATGGTCAAGTCGACTAGTGACAAAGGCATGGATAAGGGTAGCTGCAGCATCATGAGATAAGGAGCGAGAGATAACCCGCAGCTGGCGCAGCTGATAGTAGCAGCTACGAGTAAGCTGATTTATGTGAGGGGAGAAACAGAGTTCACTATCAAGAATAATTCCCAAGTCTCGGACCGATTCTAAGAAGGTCACATGCGGAAATGTATCAGCCACCAGGGGAAGATCAACGCCAGCCAGACGCCTACGACCGCCAAGCCAGATAATTGTTGAAAACAAGCGATAAACAAAAACTTCTGCGATGGAGAATAGAGCAGCCACTCGCGACAAGCTGATTCACCATTTCGCAGTTAACGACGGAAACAGATCAATGCGTTAAAATTATTAATTTATTTCAGTCTAACTTCTGTAGCCCTCTGTGCTTATTACCAATAATTATATTTAACTAAAAATGCAGACCGCAGCAGACGTTTATTTAAAAATGTGTTATTGTTCTTATTTGCTTTGCAGAATTGCTGTTAGTTAGAACAGAACTTATAATATTATTTTGTTTCTGGGCCGCTGCGGGGCCTCTGTTGCGCAGGGCCCTAGGCACGTGCCTATGCCTTAAAACGGCACTGACTGCTGGGTAGGTTAATCATTCTTTTATTCAGTAAGCAAAAAGGTAATTCATTTATTCACTAAGTAAATAATAACAATTTAATTTATTCAGTAACCAAGTAACCTAATTCATTCATTTATTCAGTAAGAAAATAATAAAAAAATCATTAATTCAGTAAGCAACTAATAAAAAAATTCACTTATTCAGTACGTAAATAATAAATTCATTTATTCAGTAAATAAATAATAACACAATTTGTCTATTCAGTAATTAAATAAGTAATTAATCTATTCATTAAGTAAATAAGAAAAAAATTCATTTATTCGGTAAATAAAATAAGTAATTAATTTATTCAGGAAGTAAATAATAAAAAATTCATTTATTCAATAAGTAAATAAGTAATTAATTTGTTCAGTAGCTTAATAAGTATTTCATTTATTTAGTTGTCCATTCTTCAAGTATGATAAGTCAATCATTCATTTTATTCACTATAAGACATTCATTCAATCATGTAATTCACCCAGTAAGTAAGTAAGTTGCTTGTTGAACTTGTTGGAAGTTACGAAGTGGCACAACTCACAAAACGATCTACACTTTCTGTAAACACATGTAATTAGGCAGACGAGCAATTATTACACAATTACGAAAGACCACTGAGTAAATCTTTACACACACTTGAGAATTTTGTAATATTTACACTAACTTTAAGTTTCAAACAGTAATTTCTACAGTCTGCACTCTAACAGCTAGAGTTGCCTCAACACAGAAGCATAAAATGAAGACAATAAACAAAATACAATAAATGCCAAATTTATTTCATATTGTCTTTTATTGTTTTGTTCAAGGTACCGTATTGAACGAAGAGAACAGGTCGTGTTTTCAGGGCTAATCACGGACTCTTCGCAAGAGCAGATCTAAGGGCAATCGATCCATGCCACCATGGTACAATTATCACGACATAAGAAATTTGGGAGGGATATACTGTTGAATTTCCCTATCCAATCGTCTAAAGTCTAAACCCTTTGGATGACCTCGAATTCATTCAATTCTGAATATTAAACCCCAACGATTCTCACCTCAGCCCTAGAGGGTTAACATCAGCATCACGTTCAAACAAGCAACTATATTTACATAAAATGAGTAGTTTTGTAATAGTAATAATGATAATAATAATATTAATAACAATAATAGCAGTTCAAAGAAAACAACGTCATCACCTCAGATCACAACTAGCACGACACAAGACCACAGGAATGACATCACGCTTACAACAGAATTACGGAAATCGTTACATGGTAAAAATGTAAATATTTACACATCTTATTACACCTTGTTACTTGGTTCTAAAACATCCATTACATTGAAACTAAAACGAGTACTTCGATAAAAATATTGAAAATTCAAACAGTTCTGTTCAACTTACATTTTCACACTCAGCAAAGAATTCTAACAATAATTATTAATTAGAATTAACAATAATAACTATTAATTATAATTAATTAACTTGATGTGATAATGAAAACAAAATTTCATATACCGTTGTTCTTGAAAGGCTATTCTTCACAGACAAGCACAAACTCGCCTTTATTATTACCATTATTTATTATAATTATTTATTTAAAATTATAAATATATATTACGATTTAGTATTATTTGGACTGAGCCAAAAAACAGATTTACAGATGATAGAGAACTCACGCAAACAATAAATATGCGCTACAAAATATGTCACAGGTCGTAACAAAATTTAGTGCAATGTCATAGCAGATCAATTTTGACACACCGTGATTTAGGGGATGGCAAAATAAATATAAATTACAGGAAGGTTAGGTAGCATAAATTATGATAACATAAAGTAGGGGAAGTTTATATCACAGTTAAGTACCATAAGTTAAGTTACTGTATGGCAAAGTAGGCAATGTAAGGTAGTGGGGTAAGCATAAATTATTGTAAAGTATGGCATTTCTATTATGGCAAGGTAAAGTAGCAAAGTACAAAGTATGGTAAGCATAGGCGTAGACTCTGGGGGGTCAGCCGGGGCACGTGCCCCCCCAATAATTGAGGAGCCGGGGCAATCCCCCCCAATAATCGAGAGGAGCATTTCTTCAAATATTAAAATATTATGTTTCAATATAGACAAATTTCTTCAGAAACAGAAAAACAGAGACATAGAACTGAAATACTATCAGAAATTCATAATGAAAACAAAGATTTATTTTTTTCTTCAATATCTTCAATTTAGAACAATTTGCATGTACACAAAAAGCACTCATTTCATATGCATTACGTAACACCGGAAGCCTCTGAGGCTCGCTGATTGTCCAGACCAAAGGTGAAAAGAGCTTTTTTCGGTTGTTGGTTTAAAAACCACAAGAAAAGGAAAACCACAAAACATTTTTTTGTTTAAAAATTTTTGTTCTTATTCTTGTAGAAGTCATTTTAATAACATTGATTCAATGACTTTTAATTTTCGAAAATCGCAACTGAATTAAACTGAGTTGGAGCTCTTATTCATACCAATTTCATGATTTTTGTGATCCAAAACCGAAAATCTTAAAAACAAATAAGCAAAACAACAAAAACCATAAAAACAAAAGAAAACGAAAAAACACACACAAAACAAAACAATTTTTCATCTTGAAAAACTTGGTTTTTTGCACTTCTGGTCCAGACCCCATGCCCCACCAATATTTTGGACAAGTTTACGCCAGTGATGGTAAGGCAAAGCACAAGTTTAAATTATGGTAAGGGAAAGTAGAAAATGATAGTTATGGTCAAGTTTAAATTACAAGGCGATGTCAGTTAAGTATAAATTATGGTAATGTAATGAGGCCTTTATATAGCGCCAGCTGAGGTCAGGACATGTACAGGTGCTGAGTCACTTATTCATTTACCTCATAAAAGTGCCGTGTCACTTCTGGTACTCTTTACTTTGTAAACGTGTGTTGGCACTTATTTTTTACTTTGCAAGTGCCACAGCACATAATGCAGACACAAAGATCTGGCGCAACTGCATTTTCAGAATAACTGTGTCATGGCACTGCCACCTCCAGATCATTACCACCTTGAGCAGGACATCCGATGTGCCTGCATTGGCAAAAACTGCAGATTGGGGCCATCCACATATCACATACGCAAAAAAAATCATATTTTCATACACCTCATTGCACCTCATACATTTTGTGGACCCCCATGCATACCCTAGGCTACTATTTATTTTTGTTAAAAATCATATTTGCTAGCTAAAATTTGTTAACTTCTATGAAGAAATAAAATACTAACAACACTAACACTTACATTTTAAAAACTTAGTAAACTGATAAAGCACGAATATAGTCAGTAGACGTCATAATTAGAAATTCATTTTGCGTACGTACACATTTTGTCGAGACCCTCCCCCTCGCCATACGCACCTGTATGCAAAATCGCCTAAATCCAATCACCTCTCGTTGCGTACGTAAGATATGGATGGCCCCATTGTAAACATTCATAAAACTACACATTTAAATTAACGCATCCAAAGTAACATATCCTCACCGAAGACACGAATACTGTATCGTATAGCGCCACTACTCAAATCCCAGCAGAAGGAAACGTGTGCAAGAAGAATGGCAAACCAGCGTGGCTAGAATGCTCGCACACTGCATTTGCATCATATACGAGATACAGTATCCTGTGCACTGCAGCCGGACACTAACTATTATCATTTATTGCACGTATTTGTAAATCTGAGGCACAGGCAAGAGTATATGTCCAGGGTTATTTCCGGGAGTCTGATAAGCAGGCTCAGACTCATAATCGTTGGACTACAAACCCACCACAATACCAGACTATATTCTGTCTGACTACCACAGAAAATCACCTTTTGTCTGGCTGTACGTCACAGGGCTTAAAACTAAAAGCCTTCCAAATTAGAAGCATCAGCACCACAAACGCCCTACGCAAGTCCAACACAAACCATCAAAAAGACGTCTAGAAGCATTCTGGCCACACTAGAGTCTGCTTAACATGATTGGCAACTGGGACTGCACGTTGATACGAGACAATAAATCTTGATTAGCGTTCTATTCACATAAGTGTCTGCCATGAGCAGATGTTACTTTAAAGATTATACAATGTTTGAACACAGCGAGGTTTGGAAGTTGGGTTGGTCGGTTGGCAAAGCATCGAGATTTACACCGGTCAACTCTGGCAGAAACCAGCTGAATATACTGGCGTCGACATCGGCAATCTTTCATAAATAGGTCTAGAAAAGCCAAAACAGAAAAACAAACTCATTTAAGACAGGTCAAAGGCATCAACAGGTCTATGCAAGAAAGCTTAAACTTTAGATCATAAGCAAGAAAAGAAACTATATCAGCATCAATAATAAAATATTAACAAACACATCTAAACACACATGAAAATTAACTGACTTAATCATTAAACATATTTAAATAGTTGCAAACAGGTCTAGCAAGACACAAACAAATTAAATCAGCTACAATGGTTAACACTTTATCGACGAGTGTACTAAAAGAGACTGAGAAAAAATGCAGCTCATCGTTAAAGCGTTAAACATTTCTAAGTCTACAACAGAAAAGAAAAACTAAATCAGTAATGATTAAATATTCACAAACAAGTCTAGAATGGCAAATTTAGTTAAATAACAACTAGTTTTGATATAACCATTAGTTTAAATGGTTACATATTTTTAATGGATCTACAGTGGCAAGAAAAAGCAAAATTAGTCCGGAAGGTTCAATGTGTAAAGGGATCAGAGAAGGAAAGTTTCAATGCGTAGAGGAATAAGGAAGGGAAGGTTCAATGTGTAGAGGGATAAGGGAGGGACGGTTCAGTGTGTAGACGGATAAGGAAGGGAAGGTTCAATGTGTAGAGGGATAAGGGAGGGAAGGTTCAATGTGTAGAGGGATAAGGGAGGGAAGGTTCAATGTGTAACGTGTTAAGGAAGGGAAGGTTCAATGTGTAGAGGGATAAGGGAGGGAAGGTTCAATGTGTAGAGGGATAAGGGAGGGAAGGTTCAGTGTGTAGACGGATAAGGAAGGGAAGGTTCAATGTGAAGAGGGATAAGGAAGGGAAGGTTCAATGTGAAGAGGGATAAGGAAGGGAAGGTTCAATGTGTAGAGGGATACGGAAGGGAAGGTTCAGTGTGCACAGGGATAAGGGAGGGAAGGTTCAGTGCACAGAGGGATAAGGGAAGTTAGCTTCAATGTGTACAGGGATAAGGGAGGGAAGACTCAATGTGTAGATAAGGGAGGGAAGGTTCTGTGTGTAGAGGGATAAGGGAGGGAAGGTTCAATGTGTAGAGGGATAAGGGAGGGAAGGTTCAATGGGTAGAGGGATAAGGGAAGGAAGGTTCAATGTGTATAGGGAAAAGGGAGGGAAGGTTCAGTGTGTACAGGGATAAGGGAGGGAAGGTTCAGTGCACAGAGGGATAAGGGAAGTTAGCTTCAATGTGCACAGGGATAAGGGAGGGAAGACTCAATGTGTAGATAAGGGAGGGAAGGTTCCGTGTGTAGAGGGATAGGGAGGGAAGGTTCAATGTGTAGAGGGATAAGGGAGGGAAGGTTCAATGGGTAGAGGGATAAGGGAGGGAAGGTTCAATGGGTAGAGGGATAAGGGAGGGAAGGCTCAATGTGTAGAGGGATAAGGAAGGGAAGGTTACTTCCTCGAACTGCATAGAGGTTCTCAAAACCTGCTACAGACACACAAAGTGACTGGAGAAGTGAGAATGTAATGTGGCCTTTTGTAGTAATCAGACAAAGAGAAGTTCAGTTCCGCCAGTGTTAAAGCACATTACACTAATCTACAGCTAGACAAAACTGTCTGGCCACAAAGGTAACACTAGACAGTTTACCAGGAAGTAAGCACTTATCATATTTGTCCATTTGTATAGCACCTTTTTTCACAGTCACCTCAGCTTGAACAGAAATTGAGAAGAATGTGACAGACCCAATACCTCGAAAATCCTACATTTTGCCATAGAAGTCGTAGCCCAGGTAACAAGCATTTTGTCAATAGACACTTAAGTTATACTATACTCTTTGTGACAGTGTCACTAGACACTTGTTATACTATACTATCGTCTACTGTTAACATAAAAGAACTGAGTAAAACCAGAGCAGAACCAAAGTCAAACTGAGAAAGCCACAAACCCGAAGTTTCGGTCAACACAGCAGACCACCAGAGCTGGTTACAGCTGTAAGAAAACACACAAAGGCTCTTAATACAGTGTGGACTGCTGCCTTTCCCTGGCCAAATATTTGCCCTAGGGCAAAAAATGCCAACTTTTTGGAAAGCGTTGAATTTGGTCAAGTGCATTCAAGTGCCAATGACGAATTTTAAGGCAAGAATTTGCACCCATAACAATACATGTACTCTCTTCCAAAAGGTAAGAATGCAGTTAAAAAGTAAACTGTCTCTTTGCCAAGTATTTTAAGTGAAAATTTGGTTAAGTGAGAATTAATTTCAGCACCACTTCTAATCTTGCAGAGGTAAGAATTAGGTTTAATGCACATTTTGTTCCAAAGGAATGAAATTGAATCAAAGCCTGTTGAAAAGAAAAGTCCTTATTCCCGTCCAGGGTTCATGGAATACAAAATTTGAGGGTTAAACCCCAACCTGGTCTCAGGTTTAACCCGGATGCCAGATAAAGAGGCCACACTGTATCAGACAAGCAACTCTGTCTAGTCTCCAAGAAAAAGCAACCTAAATCACACAAAGGGGTGTCACACCCGTATTGTTCAGTACATCAAGAACAACAGTAGAAACTGTTTCACAAGAAGGTCCACCATTATGGTTGGAAGTACTGGAGTCTCCAGATCACACATATTTTAAAAATCAAATTCTGACAGGATGTGATTGATGGTATCAATCGTTAATTAACACACCAACCTCAGTCATGCAGCAATTTGTAACGTGTATGTACATACGATGTCCAAACGCATCAACTTCTAACACTGACCCTATACCCTATACACAGGTATATAGCATCAAAATCCTTGCTTAATGGTACCTTATAAGTTATCTAGCTACCATGGATTAAATAAAAAATATGAATAAATATTAAAATCATAAAAATGATAATACTGATGCTTCTTGTTGAATAGTGGATTAAGTTTAAATTGCACAATTAACTGTTAACGTCCCACAACCAAAGCCTTCTTCCATCACATCTTCATACACTGTAAACGCTCTAGAAGACCATCGCTTTCATCTGACAGGCCTATTGGCTTGTTGCAAGAGCCTAGGTTCAGGGCAACTCCGGCATCACGTGCTTTCAGTTACTGTCCCCTCCTTTTTGGAATGATATACCACAACTTAAAAACTTGGCAACATCAGTTAAATGACTTGTCGGAACCTATATATGTCAGATCCAGATTAACATCTCAGATCCATATTAACATCTCAGATCCAGATTAACACCTCAGATCAGGATTAACATCTCAGATCTGGATTAACATCTCAGATCCAGATTAACATCTCAGATCAGGATTAACATCTCAGATCCAGATTAACATCTCAGATCCGGATTAACATCTCAGATCCAGATTAACATCTCAGATCCGGATTAACATCTCAGATCCAGATTAACATCTCAGTTCCAGATTAACATCTCAGCTCCAGATTAACATCTCAGATCCAAATAAACATCTCAGATCCGGATTAACATCTCAGATCCAGATTAACATCTCAGATCCAGATTAACATCTCAGATCCAAATAAACATCTCAGATCCAGATTAACATCTCAGATCCAGATTAACATCTCAGATCCAGATTAACTAGATTTATGCCTCTTTTGAGTGCTTTACATAATCACCAAGAATCATAGCATAGCCCTTGATATGGATTACAAAGAGTTTCCAGCGTATTTAAATATTTACAGAAAACACAGCCAAAGACCAAAAAGATACAAAACAGATTCCAAGACCGCAGAACAAAACAGCTGATGTAGTACAACTTTACAAGAAACTAACCTCGAATGTACACATATGTATATTCGCACAAACATACAACATTTGGTAAGTAATATATATAATTATATGTATAATTATATATATAAAATTATATTATACAATTTCATATATATAATGGTATATATACAGTTTAATATATATAACAATATTAAACAATTATACATACAAAGAAGATATATATCATACAAAGAAGATATATATATATATATTATATATATATATATATATATATATAGATATAGATATATATAAACCAACTCTATGGAAAATAAACCAACTCTATGGAAAATAACAACATAAAATAAACTACAGACAACACAATTTACACAAGTTGTATATGACAATGCAACAAGCCCCATGCGTCATAGCATAATTTCATCCGGACTTACGACTTCAACTGAGTCCTCCTGCGCGACGTAGTCTCCGTCGGTCACCGACTGCTCAGTGTCATGTGGCAACGAGTCGTCCTCGACTGACACAAGTCGTCCTGATGCCTCTTGCAGAGTCGCAAGCGACAGGTCATAGGCCAGCTGGCCCTCTGTCATGCCTTCCGTGGAATGCATACTACGACCGCGGGAGTCACCGACTTGAAGATGCTGAGGGGTTGACTCTGAAGAGGAGAAACATCTAAGTTAGAAAGCTAGTGCTATATTGTATGCAGTACCCCGTTACTACATCATTTACCACCTGTTTCCAGCGCGCAATAGTCTAGTGGTTAACATGTTGGACTTTTAACTGGTAAGTCGCGGTTCAAATCCAAGCCAGGGCAAAACTTGTTACGATATATCAGCTCCATCTGCACCCATAGTCCACTCGGCTATAATGAGTACACTGACCAAACACTATCGGTGGGAAGATGAGACATCGAGGGAGAGCACTGGCCATCCACCCTCATGTGCTGAGGCTGAGAAAATGTAACACTTCACAGCCATGGTTGCTTCACCGGGTAGCTTAAGGCACTGATTTTCTTCTCTTTCTCCTAATTTACACCACCATGCAACGTAACGCCCTTTAAATGACAGTACTGAAGTTACATTCGAAAACATATGTTATTACATTCTAATACCTATCACTTGTCTCTGAGTTTGCACAATTACGAGCGTTGAAGAATGTTGGACAAATGGAGGCTGTGAATGAAATGCAAGAACACATAAGATACCTACACAAAGGCAGATAGTCAACCAAACAGACAGTGAAACTTTGAAATTGAACAGACATATAAATATGCACAACATAGACACAAAGACACACAAAACGACACACACAGAGCAGACATATGCAGACACACAGACCGACACAGCCACAAAAATAGGCAGACAAAAGGACACACAGACAGGAAGCCACACCAACACACAGTCAAACACAAAGATGAACAGACACTGCCAGACATACAGACAGACAGACTGACAGACAGACAGACAGACAGACAGACAGACAGACAGACAGACAGACAGACAGACAGACAGACAGACAGACAGACAGGCTGACAGGTTAACAGAGAGTCGACAGACAGACAGAGACATACTGACACAGACACACAGACAGACTGAAGGGCAGCATACCTGCCAGCGAAGTGTTGGAGATGCTTGGGCTGGAGACAGTGTAGCTGGGAATGCCTTCGGTGCACTCTGTGTGGGTTGGGGTCGAAGCGGAGTAACTGTTGAGTGACAGGTACTCTTCTGATCCACATGTGTTATGCGGCATGTAACCAACGTCATGTCTACAATCAAATCACAATCAATCAATCAATATAAAATAAATCTACAAACTAATGAATTCACGGTATGCGGACGTTTCGTCTCCGGACGATTCGTCCCCGGACGATTCATCCCCGGACGATTCGTCAAGAGGATGTTTCGTCCCGGGACGAATCATCCCAGGACGAAACGTCCGAGGATATCATTTCGTGAATCTTAATTTTTGTGTTTGCGACTGGTGTATAGTGATTTGTGATTGGTGATGATTGCCTATTTAAGGAGTGATTTAAATTTGGTATATGGGGTTCCCTCCTAGCGGGACTTGTCCCTTTTGAGCTCCCCTTTAGAAACTCAACCAGAAAACTGTTGCCTGGCAAACTGTTCTGTATTCCTTGTCACCTTGTGCTGTCAGCTCGTGGAGCTCTAGCGATCGTCCTGGTGAACACACTCCATTGTTTCCTATTCGATGACAAGTCTCTTAATTCCGCCAAATTTTGTTCTGTATTACTAGTTATAAACTGTTTGATGTCTTCTAATAAATGGATTTTTAATGATTTTGATTTTGATTTTCGCCCTTTTGATTTCGCCCTTTTGATTTTCACCCCTTTGATAGTAAACCCATTTACACAACCATCGTGACGAACAGTCCGTGACGAATAGACCCGAGTTGAGTTTTATCCTCTGACAAATCGTCCTGGGATGAATCGTCCCGGGACGAATCGTCCGGAGACGAAACGTCCCCAAATCGAATTCACCAATCATTACCCAATACATTGTCAATGAATAGAAAAATTTAACAGACTAAGCTGAGCATCAAACTAATGGATCAAGTAATTAATAAACCAATTAATTTAAAAAATCAACCAATCATTTACTCAATATATCAATAAACAGACAAAACAATATCTTTAAAAAATCAAAACATTAATAAATTGTTCGGTTGCTCTCAATCAAATCACATAATTAATCAATAATAATAATAATCTTCTTTATTAATTCAAACTGACAAGTACGCAGTAAGATTACATTGAAACATGACAGTACAATTATTAAGATCTTAATTAAACACACTTTTTTGCAACCATGCACGGCACCCACTCTAGATGGGGGGGGGGTTACGGGTATCGAATGCTCTTCTGGCCACGAGTGTTACCATTACTCGATCCTCCCATCCCAACCAAACAACCAATCAAATCAAAAAGTAACCCAACCAATAAATCATCAACCCATCAGTTACTAACCAGCATGCTCAAGTACTACACAGTACATTACAAATGTATATAAGTAAGTATGTATGTATTGTATGTATGTGTATGTATGTAAATATGTATGCATGTATGTATGTGTTTGTATGTATGTGTGCGTTTGTATGTACGTGTGTGTATGTAGGTATGTATGTATGTATGTACATGATCTTACACGTCAACAGAAATGTCATTAGCAGAAAATGCACAGAAAAGGAAAAAATCACCAATGGTGCACCCACACACACACACACACGCACGCGTGAAGCCGAAACCAACCTGCCATAGTACACACATGGCATATATTCAGATGTAACAGACATTACAGTAGGTTACGTATTACACAATCTTGTCACTTGCCGAGTTTCAGAGTCATCTATGACGCTTAGGTGATGCGAGTCGACGTAAGGCGTCGTCTCCGACAGAATGTCAGGCCTTCCCTCCTCCGCTGTCCCTACATCAATCAGAAGCATTCACTAATAAAACATACATTTCTATTCACTTAATTAGATGCTTCTATAGTTCATTGAGTTTTTTTATTTTGTTATTTATTTATTTACTTTGTTTTACTTTAAAATGCAACTGTCTAGATCAGTTAGAGCCATGTTGGCAGGACCTTTGGCTGGCACTAAAAAAAGGTGTTTTTGTATCTATAGTTATTTGTTTGTTTGGCTATTTTAATTACTTCACATAATTGGTTTCTTTATAACCTTATCTTTTTTATAGGGTTTATTTTGAGAAAAAAAATTTGATAGGAAGTTACTGAATTACCAGACTTGTTAGTCGTCGACTCCTCTTCATCTTCACCTTCCTTTCCAGTTTCCTTTGAACTTTCGGACGAAGACTTTGCTCCCAGCGCAGTGGAATGTTTCAGAGCTACGGAAAAAATCACAAAACAACAACCGCAAATCATGTCATTATGCTAGAACTACGAGTGATTGTAGTTGCATTCGCACAATTTTCTAGCTCCTATTTCAGAGAAATTCCGCAGACATACCGTGAATTGACAACACAAAATGGTGATCGAAAAGATCAGTTTTCAAACACCGACAGAAAAGTGGTAAAGAAAGGCAAAGAAGCTCATGTCACCGGACGCTAGGCAACCAGAAACCGTTACCCAGGCTACTAGACTACGAGAATGAGTTAGGCGTATAAGTATCTAGACCTGTAGTTCAATGTGCATAGTCAACAAATAGTGCAGTTTCAGGGTGAAGGGTTTAACTTGCTTAGAACTGACTCCAGGATGCTAGTGCCCAGGATGAAAACAAACAGTGCAACAGTCATTCCTCTGTCACTAGACTAGTGTCCTGCCTAATACTTGTTCAGAAGAGCAGTTCTTAAATGGCAATATAATAATAATAATAATAATATATTCGTTTATTAGAATCAGGATGACACACCGCATTCTGGTACAATATCACTCGTTTGGGTTATATACACAGCTAGATATAGACATATTTAACCCTTTAAATATGAGAGAGATTAGTTTTCCACACATTTTTTTATTACATGCTCATTAAAGCCAGTGTTAAAGCCAGTCTAATCGTAAAAAAATCGGGTTAAAATTGGAGAATTTAGTCTAGCTAACTTCAGAACGCCTAGCTAACTTCAGAACAAGTTTCAAGTTAGGTACAGAATAGTGGCGACACAAGTGTGTTAGTAAGTAAGCAAGCTGGCATATGAAACCATATGAAGCACCACAGCCGTTAGTTGTAGGGTCACCGAGACTAAATTAAAACGGAAATATTTAGTTAATTCAGTTTCAAATATACTAAACAAATAATTGATTGATTTTCAAGTACAGTAGATTAATTACTAACTCCTAATTAATGCTGCAATTAATAATATAAGTAAAACCCATTAACTTCTACATATATCTATTTCAAGAATAATATGACATCTAAAGTTAACTGTATAATTCTGATCAAATATAACTGACCAGCGTGCGGTATAAAACTTCAAGCCAATTAACAATTAATTTCCAATTAACTATTCAAACAAGAATAAGACAGAAAAGCACAATTGATTAACAATATACTTCTACTGGCACACTCTATTAATAATATAATAGAGTGTATCTGATCACTAACTCTACACACACAACTCAAATAAGAATATGACAATAAAATCTGATCTATTGTCTTCTAAATTAATTAAAACAGCAACCAATCCGCTAATCAACTGTCATCTCAAATCTAATCAGAGCTAAGGCCACTGCACCAAAACCAGGCAATCATATGACAGTCAAAGCGTTAAGCATCGGTCTGATTCGAAAGAAAAATTCCTCAACCGCAAACCAAGAAGGACTCACCAGCACTGTTTAAAAGTTGCACTGTTAAATGACATATCAAGTCATGAATGGAAAATGCTCCCAATGGCATCTAATCAAATCTTATTTACGACACTGAAGGCATCAATTGATGGTCACTTTAAAGTAAGTAATTAAGTAAGTAAGTATATTCTTTATTAACCAATTGCTAATTGCACTTTGGTGTACATTTAATAAACAAGTGCTGTTAAAAGTATATATAACATCCTAACAATAAATGTTTTGCGCATCAGGCTGTCGGCTGGGACGGATTAAGCGGTCGTGGGCATGGGGACGGAGGGAGTAATAGGTGGGTTGGTTAGAGTAGTAGTTGGTGCAGGATGTGGCCTGGGTCCATCAAAACAGCCCAAAAGAGGCGAATGTCAGCAAAATGACCTTCCGAAATCACAATCCTTTAAAATCTAATGTAATAATTTCTAAAAAGCCATAATCACAGACATAAATCAAAGGTTGCTTCTGATCGAATCCACGTTCAGAATTAGAGTCCTTTGAGCAGAACACGAACTGAGTCCCAGATCCAGAAGAAAGCCTATGCAGGATACGCAGAGAAAGCTATTTGGATTAAATTGTTGTGCTAAAAGCAGCGCCTGAAATACTCAGGATTATCGTCTGCACACACTTCCTTAAACTCTCAAAACTGAACTCGAACTGATAAGTAAAATCTCACGTCTAAGAATGAAATTGTGTGTAGTTGACTTGAGCTAATTATCTCTAAAAAATTCATGCCACAGCATAGTCCAGACAAGTTAGCTGCACACTTGACAATGTCAGCTGCACACTTGACAATGTCAACTGCACACTCGACAATGTCAGCTGCACACTCGACAATGTCAGCTGTAAACTTTGTGTCAGAAAACACACTATTTTAGGCCCTGGCTTAAAAACCTCTAGGCTTGCAGGTAGCGCCATCTATTAATAGAATGCACTACATGAATATCTAGTTACACTTAATTACTGTTTAACGTCAAATCAGTAGTAATTGCAATTACCATTTGGAAAATTCGAAAGGCTTATAGATTTTGAACTACAGAGCTCAAAACCTTTTACCAGCAGAAAAACAAATTACAACTTTATTCAAAATATTTACAAATTCATGACAACTACCGTAGTAACATATTTTTATGGACAATTAGACAGTTACAAATTTACGACAATTTTTACATTACAATTTATGTCAGATGACTATTTCAGATTTACGCAAAGAGAGTAGAAAATTAAAGCTATGTATTTACCAATCTGTACAAGCTTCTTGAATCTCATGTGTGATCCTTTGACCTGGGGTTGGTCTACTACAAACAACAGTTACAGTATTACAATAGCGTAACAGAAAAATGCATTCGTAAAATGGTAACTACTGTAAATCTTTACAGAAGGCACTCAACTGAGATGTAACACAGTAGAAAACATATATCGTAAATTTAAGAGAACTCAGAGTTTAGCGTGCTATAAAGGTATGGCTGAAACAACTTTCTGGTAGTTTCATGGCTGGAATGATGAACAGTCCAAATGCAGAAACTTGGTAAAAAATCTAGACTGTTCGGTATAACGACTCTGCAATTAAGTGAAACTGTTCTAAACTTTGAGATTTCAGAGACTGCCCGATTAGTTGAAGAATGAAAATCAAATTGGCAATTAATCCATTCTAACGTAATCTAATGACTCAGGAATCAAGAATGAGGTTCGGAGTAGCAATTTCACTATCTCTTGAAAGTCAGGCCTTGTCACAGTTTAAAATTGATTAGACTATGGTAGACTAGACTAAACGAGAAAATAGGACTAGATTTGATTAGATCATGATCCTCAACTGTGTCGAGACCCAGCTTCCCTATGGAACTACATGTCTTGGCAGTTAGGGACATTACGCATACCTTTCCCTAACGCTTAAACACTGTTCTCTTTTGCTAGAGCTGGGCTGGGAGCACCACCGAGTGGACATCATAAATTGGCACTACATAAATGCTGTGGGGCATGGTAGCCGATTGGTTAGAGTACTCGGTCCGTACAGGTTCGAGCCTCCAGTCAGGCAGAGACTGCATAAGGACCTTGAGCAAGTCCTTGACGCATAATTGCTCAGCACCATCAATGTTCTATCATATGGTCGGTCGTGGTTGCAATTCTCAACTTTGGAAGGCAGGTAATATCAAATACAGTTTCATTGTATTGAATGAATGAATGAATTTTACAAAATTCTGTATCAGAGAGAGCCTCACATGATGGTATCTTCTGAAAGACCTGTCGCTGGAAAAACTCGAGGAAACGTTGAGCGTAGAAACCCGGTCGATGAACGGATATGGTGTCCTGTAAGTAACGCCAGAACAATGACTAGTTGGGTATCTTATCTAATCTACTGTAACGACTTCCATAGTGCCGTTATCATACAGCATCAATCGATCAGCACTTTCACTGAAGCTGTATTCTAAATTGTAATTGAAATCACATACAAAGTCAGAGAAACTTTAAGTCAGGCTATGGTTGGTAAGCCAGCTGAATAGATAAGTTTTAATTAATCTTGCCTTCCCCTCCCTTAGTAAGGTGAGGTCATGGTGAGGGGCAGAGGGGGATAGATAAATGGTAACACTCTTGCTCGAAGAACATACGATCTTGAAAGACATGGCTCGACACCCGTAAGCTTCCTATAGGTCGACTCAGCCTTCCATTCCCTAGGGGGCAGCTGTAAAATGAGTGGGCGCCTAACAGGCTGCCAAGACATGTGTTCTATGAGATCTTAATAATTGCGCTGTCATATGTTTTCAACGTTAGTTACTGCAGTTTGTCAGGAAACTTGTCAGTAAACACCAATATATTATATTATGTACGAGAAGTAGGCATGCAGTCCCTTAAGCTGACAGCGAGAGGCAGTCATGGGTATTAAGTGCTAGAGATTTCACTTTCTTAGCCTCAGCAAACAAGAGAAGGTGCCCAATCATCTTCCTCGCTGCCTGATCTTGTCACCAACCATTTTATAGCACTTTGAGTTTGCAGAAAGCTTGAAACATTTTAACCCCAAAACCTTAAGTTGACAGTTCAGCAAGCTATCCACCAGCATATCGTGCACCCCAGGGTAAGACGATACACAGAGAATGTATGGTAAGATACATGGTAAGGTAGGGGATAACCAAGACATGTTAGGTAAGGTAAGATAAGGATTACTTTAATCTAATCATTAACATAACAGATAGATTAGATTAGATCAGGCAAGGCTGGATAAGATAATCATTAGAATAGAATAAATTAGATAGGTTCGATTGCGTTACGTTACACAGATAGGAATAGGTTGGATAGGGTTGAGTAATATTTGATTGGATTAGGCTGGGTTAGATAGTTTAGCTAAGCATCAGATGAGACTAAATAGGATTATCTTAGGATAGATAAATTAGATTAGATGAGATTCTATTATGTTAGATGAACTACGTCAGTTTTGGATTAGATTAGTCTGGATTAACACAGCTTGGATTCGATACGATTAGATGACATGAAATTACCCCGTCGTGGACAATGGACTTGACGGTGTGTTCCAGTTTCTTTACCAGTCGGTAGCTTTGCAGGATGTCGATGATTCCAATGTAGAGCAAAAGTCGTTCACCCTTACAATTGCGAGCAGGAATTCCACCTGGTCTATAACGAAACAAGATGCCACTCCTGAGATAACTAGCTCAGCTGTTGCAGTGAGAACTGTACAGACTTTTTCCTATCGAGGTCACAACCTTTCGGGCCATAAGATGTCATTAAAACTGTTGGAATCTATCCATTATGAGAAAGCAAGCTAGAATTTTACGGCGCTATACAATACAATTCACCCACTCAGTCACTCAATCATTCATTTTCAACGAATACAATTCATTCATTCACTCACACAACCTTACACACCCAGCCACTCAGTCATTCACTCATTCATTGAGTACAGTTCATTCACTTACTCATCCAACCCATTCTCCCATTCAGTCACTCATTCAATCATTCATTCATTAATTTTGACAGCAAATTGCCTTGCAATCAGATACTGCACTGCTTACATATTCTGTTAGTACAAACTACAAAGGAAACCTTACTAACAGAAAATGTCAGCCATGCTGAGTCTAAAGCTTAGGTAATGTTCATTCAGCTAATATATCATGACATCAATGAATAAATTAATTAATTGTACTGATTAAAATAGAATAGAATATCCTTTATTGGAACCAATTGCAAACCGCATTTTGGTGTACAGCAACGTTAACATGTTTATACAGATAATATACTAATAATATGTTAATATTAGCTACTAATATTTGTCTCAATTATCCACAATTTATATTGTTTTAACCCATAGCGTAAAGTAAGCAGCTTCATAAAGCATCCTGATGATAAACGCTTTTCTGGACAAGCTATCAGCGGTCGGGATTTCTAGGTCATGAGCTCGTGGGCGCAGGAAGATAAAAGGAGATAATGAGTAAGTTGTATTTCTGCAGTTTGAGATAACTAACAGATCTCAAAAATGCAACCTACATTTTACCAATTTAATTGTAATTAGCAACTTCAATCTCGCCAGTGTCAAATGCACAAGGCATCGACCAATGGCGCACCAAAATCAAGATGTAATCAGGCAAATAATTACATTGATGGACGGGTTTAAAGGGAGAACCCAGAAGTTACACTGACCAGGATTCTGTGTGTAATTACATCAACGTTTATTTAGTTTTGCTTATTTACAGACTACATACTACCAATGCACACAAGGTCTACAAAGCTGAATCTGAAATGCGAGACAAGTGTGGTCGAAAAACTTGTAGAGGGTGGTTGTACAGAGTCTACTCAGCAGGTTCGTAGCCGCAATTGTGGGACTACAGCCATGGCCTACGGAATACACAGCTCACAAGCACATACGGACTTAAGCAATTACTATTTTAAACACACTTTAAGTTGTACTGCAAAGTAACTTGACATTTACACAGCGTCTGGTACAAAACTCTCAATACTATATTAGTCTTGATCAGACATACGGAATCTCTTCATCATCGATCTCGAGTGGATCAGATCTGGCCTGGATCGCTTCCATAGTAGTTGAGAACTGGGCGAGGCGCTGGTGGACTGATCGTCCACGAGACAGGCCTGAAATATAATAACATATAATGTCTATAAAACATAATGTAATATTATAAGGCAACCACAGTTTAAGTTACCTGCAAGGTAAGGCAATCACAGATCAATGTACCTGTTTAAAATCTGTCTGACACTTCACAAGGTATTGCAACTGAATCGACTTCCAAGGTGAGAATGTCAGGGGGTTGAACCACCCTAGTCTTTCTTAGGACCCCCAGTTAAGTCTTCACTGCACACCCCGGAGTTGTTTCCAACCCCCTGAGGTCATGCTAGTGTGATTACAATGTGCATACATTTTAGCATTTTCTTTCATAAATCACTTTGTGGGTTACTAATAAAGTAACGCTCTGGTTTATTGTGAATTGTATACTAATAATTTTTGTGATGTCATCACTTGAAGCAGTTTAAGCTTTCTATTGCATTTTGAATTTTCTCAGTTTGCAAAATAGGGATGAAATATTCAGCTCCACATGGATCAAACTCATCAAAGTCTACCCACCGCCTCTGTCTTTTTCTACAATCCTCACACTGTCAATCTCTATTTTCCTTCCTCACTCCTCATACAAACAAATACTGCAACGATCAGTGAATGTCTCGACCCTTGCTGTACTTCACAGTGCTCGGCTCTCGGACATTCTGTGATGCTGATACAAAGCTTTGGAATTCACTGCCCAGTCTTAGGCATTCAGTCCAATTCTCTAAATAAGACATTCAGTGGTAAACTCATCTCTTGTAACTTGCTTACCTACCACAGCTACACTTTGGTTTCTCTCAAATACTGGAATTCAACTGGGCTACTACAATGGATTATGATTTTTATTACAGTTTCAACTGAAGCTAATCCATCAATGAATGCTTTGAGCATTATGATAATGATGCAATAGAAATCATTACATTAGAAGTCATTACAGTATTAATTTCAATCATAATTATATAGCGCCTCTTCAAGAGCTTCATCAGAACTGCTCCTGACCTACTGACGGAAAACCAGGTAATACAGGAAATAAATCCATGTATGTATTGCAGAAGAATGGAGGAGATCAGCTGGACACAACATATACCAAATGAAGACGTGATGAGAAGGAATGGAGAAGAAAGACCCTTGATACATACAATAAGAGAGAGAAAAAGGAAATGGCTCGGGCACACACTGAGAGGGACACCCTCCTAAGAAATGTCATCGAGGGAAGAATGGAACGGAGGAGGACAAGGGGAAGACCAAGACAGATGATGCTGGATTGGATGATGAAGGAGGGATGCAGCAGACTCAAGGAAGAGGCTCAGCATCGAGAGTTGGACATTTGAGGTTGAACCTTTGAAGCAGCCTGAAGGCAGAGAACCAGATACAAAAACGAGGTGCAATATAACAGATGTGCTATATAAATACACTAAATAAATTAAGTACATGAAAACAAGGAAAATAGAGTGACAAACTACCTTGTGACGGCGGATGGAGGAGATCGGATGTGACAGCTGGTGGCAATTTGGCATTTTTGGCAGAGTGCTAAATCCACAAAGACATTTGGTTAGAATTAATCATATTAACCAATCAATCAATCAATCAATCAACCGAGCAACAAATAAATCAATCCATCATCACATTTGAAAGGATGAAAGAGTAAACTAAACGAGTAAGAAAATTTTAATTTTTCCAGCCCAGATTAGATTTGACCAGATTACTATGGTCCAGAGTATTTTATTACATTAAATAAGAAATATAGTGTGAAAGAACAGAGACAAAAGCAAACATAGAAGTGTTTCTGGGGTCAGTCCATCTACCTCGAACAAGTTGCCTTAACCTGCAACATGAACTCCTCAGCCTCTCTTTGAATAAAAAAAACAATAATAATAATTTTTGTGTTTACTGAAATTGGCAACACAGACATTTAGAGATTAGATTAGATTCCTGTGATCCAAGCAAGAGAAGGTCGAGAGTGAAACAATGACGAACCCTTTCTCGCACTGCCTGATCCAGATTGTGTACCCCCAGCAGAAGACTGTAATCCATGATCTGAAAACTCTGCAGCACCTTTAATGTGGACAAAAAACATCTACGTACACCTCTAACAAACACCGTAATTAAAAACAAAGTATAAGAGTTAAAGCAAATGGAAAAAAGTTCAAAGAAAAACTGACTCATTTCATGCAATGGAATGGATAATACCTTTTAGTCGTTTCATAAGGCACAAGATTAATGGTCTTGAAAAGGCTCTACTCAGAAAAACAAACTAACTGTTCAGACCACAGCACTCAAACACCTGGGCAAATGCTGCTTATTAGTTACACAATTCTACAATGTCAACTGTATACATGGGGTTAATACAGCACCATAGGTAAAAAATGCCACTTCCAGGCAAAACGACACTTAAGGGCTATCAGCCACTTAGTGTTCAAACGCAACTTTAGGGCAAAAGGCCATTTTGTGGTACAAGCGCTTTTCAGGGTAAAAGGTTGACTTTGGGAAAAGAGGCAAATGTGGGTTATAAAAATATGACTTCATAGTCGAAGTCATACCCTGCAGTCACGATCCATTGTCTTGAGTAGAGCAGCGCAGGTTTCTGCTTCGAGCATGACCCCTTCAGGGTGGAGCTCTCGATAGTCGAGGTCCTTGAGAGTGGGACAGTTCTTGGAGCGCTCCTGCTTTGACGCCTTGCGTTTGTACGTGCTGCCTTTCAGATCGTACTTCTCATGCAGCTTAATCGACGACGGCAACAGGTTGTTCATCACGCAAAACCGAATATTCTTCCCACCACACTGCAAAACAATACGGCAACTCAAAGTCAAGGTAAGGCAAGGTAAATGTACAGTTACGACTTCAAGCATATCAATAAATCAATCAACTTTTGTTCACCATAACAGATCAAACACAATGTTATAACAGGCATGAAGTCCCGTGACAATGGGTAAACCCAGAGGAACATCAAGTTCCGCTAACAGGGTCGCACTAATATAATCTTTCACTAATCATTCTAACTATTACAATAGATCATTATGTACTTCTTAATGCCCAAGTTATAAGACATAAATATGGTAACCGTAGTTATACACAGAGCAAACTTCAACATTATAAATGCAACACAGTCAAAATTGCTTCATCATCTTCAAGTTGACATTTGGACTGTCTGATATGAAATTCTGGTGAAACAATCAATGTAGACCATGTGTACACTAATTGGAAATTTTAAAAGACAAACCAGAGTCAGTCTAAATGAACTTGATCTTGCCATGGTCTTTTTAATACAACCGATTTCATTACTGTTTAGTATTTTAGGCCTAACTGATCAGCAGTCTTGCACTGACCCAATTTTAATTTAGATTTATCTTGTTCACTTCTTTTTTCTTGATCGAAGTAATTGATTAGAATATTGATTTAAAGACTTTTATGATGACATTTATTGTGATAGTATTGAACCTTAGGTGGACCTACATAGCGGAATTTTTTTATCCCTTCTGGGTCTCCTTTTGTTGCAAATGCTGATACTGTTATGTTATACTGCTCTGTTTTCAAACGGCTTCAATAAAAGATTTGATTGATTGATTGACTGAAATGTTACTGTCCACGTTGCAGGCCAGTGCACGGCAAGGCAAACAAATTGAAGGGAATATTGTTTCTAATCAGAATGAATATTTTCCCACCTCAACGCATGCAGAATATGAAACAATACAGTAAAGTAATGTAAAGGTAAAATAAATCAAGCTAAGGTAAGGTAAAGGTAGATAAATCACAGTAAGGTAAGTTAAAAGGTAAGAGTCAAGGCCAAGATAAAGGAAGTAAAGTAGGATTTATAGGAGATCTGAAGGATAATTTAAAATAGTCGACGTACCTCATAACAGTAGAGACCATAGAACTTTGGCAAGAGCGTTCGAGGATTCTGGTTCAAATTCTACAACAGCATCACGAGGAATCTCAAGTAACTTAACATAATTTACTGTAATGTAAACTCACGTAATCTTCTGTAACTTTTTTGTCGCCAACATCCCAGGCTGGACAATTAATCTAGCGTAATCACATCCAACGTAATTTGAACTGGACTGAGAGAAATGAATTAAATTGGACCAACTGAATTGGACTAATGATACTGATTGGGTGAATTGGACCAAATGAATTGCACCAAGTACAATGGACCGGCAGATTCTGACCAACAGAATTGGACTGACCAAATTAAAAGATCTGATTTTTACCGACTGGTTAAGATCAGTGAACCATTTGACCTGAACCCACTGAACTGGACTACCTGATTGGACCCACTGAACTGGACCGAGTAAACTGAAACTGGGCCTGCATTGAATTAAACCACGTTAAATGGACCTATTGAAGTGGCCCAAATTACTGGATTTACTGAATTGGACCAAGTAAAATGGACCAACTGAATAAGCCCCTACGGAATCGGACGACTGAATTGGACCGGGTGGATTAGAAAAACTGAACTGAACAAACTGAATTGGACTGCATGAATTGGACCGATTACCATGTAGTATCCCGGCAGGAGTTTCTGTAGGAACTCTGCTTCCTTGTGTTGAACTGTCTTAATGATGAATTCATCATCGTCTGTGATGTAGAAGATGCTGCCGCTGGCACCCGGGTTCGACAACTCTTGCAGCGGATTGTTGCACAACGACACCTGACAACCAAGTTCAACAACTACATATAACAACCACCTACATGTCCAACAACTACGAACAACAACATACAACAACTTAGTACCACAGGTCAAAAAACATAAGGCAATGCAAACCCGTGGCGGATTCCTCCCTGGCGATGCTGATGGTGTCAATCAATTGGTCAACAAGTCAGACAAACCACTTTTTCTTGCTATTATGAGGAATCCCACTCAAGTTCTGCGTGACCTGCTTCCTCCCCACCGCAGCAGTGGACACAACCTTAGAGCGAGACCGCATAAATTTACCCTACCCGAAAAAGATGACAACAATTTTATACCCTGTATTCTCTACAAGAATGGCTACCGACGCTAATTAGCTGCTCCTGAGACCACATAACCCGTGTAGCTTGTTCTAGTTGCGTTATGTCAGCTATATGTTTCAATAAACGAGTCTTCATAAGACTAAGTGGACAAATATCTTATAACAGCTACAGATTAGCTCTGATTGAATAACCTCTACCTTGTTTTGATTCCACTGAAATTGCTAGACAAGTAGAATGATCAGCTCATCAGGAAAGTGTGGCACTATACAATAATAATCAATACCAATAATAATAATGATAATATAAATAATTACCAGGAAAGCATGTGGCTGTATGCCGAAGAGCTCTTTGAAATATCGAAAAGCGACCGGTGCATACGTCTTAAACCGGAAGTCACTGTAGTCATGAGCGGGTGTCTGGTTGCTCCCCTCCCTAGCCACAAACAACAACCATAAGTACCTAACACAACACGTTATATAAACAACATATCATATTGCAACATAACTTATCACTGTTACGTAATATACTGTAAAATGTACTATATTGTAACATCATATAACAATCTAACATTGTAACATAAGTAATAATATAAACAAACAGAAATGTCACGAAGTCAACATTTTGTTATGCTCCTCTCATTGGCCTCTTCCAGCTAATGAATATTCATGACCAATAATGTCATTGTTTACAAATGACGAGATTCCAATGGACATTTATTTCACACTTAATTCAATGTAAATTCAATATACCATCAATGGCTGCTCTTTTAAACTAACGGCTTAAAACGAACTTAAACTAATTTACTTACTTGGCAGGAACAGGGTTAAACTAACTTAAGTGGCGAAAACAGGCTTAAACTAATTTACTTAGGTGGCTAACAGACTGAAATGAACGAGCTTAATGGATTTAAATGGGCCAATTTACAACTATGTTAATAAATTTCACGCACATTAGAAAATACATTTTCAAATTATTTTTAAACCGTCTTAGGATAGTTAAAAAGTGTGTTATATGTTAACATATCATAACATAAATATAGTCAATTTAAAATAATGTAATGTATTGTAATGTAATACAACAGGCCACTGGCATAAACTTGTCTAAAATATTGGGGGATTTGGTTATTTTTTCTACACTTATTGCATTGGATGTACAGTCCATCTCAATTATTGGGGGGCACGTGCCCGGCTGCCTCTCCCCCCCCCCCCGAGTCTACGCCTATACATGTAACAGGCTACACAGCAGCTTCTCACTTGGGGAAGAAGACGGTTTCAACAATCGTAAAGTCCTGAAGTAGGAGATCGCGTTTCGGTTTCGTCGCTAGACTTGTAATACTCTGGCCAATGCCCAACTGAATGGCTGCCATTAGCTCAGAGGTTGGTTTCTAAAGCATAACACAGGATACCAGGTCAAATAGTTAGATATCACATATAAAAGAAAACAGGTAAGATCACAGCAGTCAATTGAAAGCACACTGGGTCTGCATTCCAGCAATGGCAATTTCAAACCTCCACAGGATACAAGGTGAAATAAATCAGTACAATATCAGGTAAGATATCAACTAGGAAAACAGGTAAGATATTCTGTACAGCCCAGTAGGCTAATTTACAGCAAACTGGGTCTGTATTCCAACAATTGCACTTTGAAGCCTCCACAAGATACTGGGTAAATATATCTACAGATACAACATCAACTAAGAAATCATGTCCAGAAGCTTTGCCTATCTTGGGCCCACCAGTTGCAATCACCTTTCTTGAGAGCTGCAGCTCAAGCTCCTCAGTTTGTCCCTTCCACAGTTTTACAAGCGCCTCAAGTCTGCATTATTCAACTGTAATTTCACTAGTTCGGGTCAGGAGTGCCACTGATGAGTTTCTTCTTGAAGTGGTGCTTTATAAATGTCAGATTACAATTACAATGTACGATATTCTGTACAGCGCAGTATCCTATTTAATAGCACCCTCAGTCTGTAACTCCATAATTCAAAGATTAGGGAATGGAATCCTCTTGACAAGAAACCAGGTAATGAGTCTCGACAAGGTGTTTACATAAACACACAAACACGCATACACACACACACCTGCCTCACACTTAAGATTTACATCTCCTGACCTTGTACACGTAATAAGTGCGATTTAAATAAATACTCATATAAATAAATATTGGCTAAGAAAACACAAGAAAGACAAATCAGTTGAAATACTTGATTTAGAAACAGTCAAATAACAGATAAGAAATCAGGTAATAAACTGCAAGATACCAGATCTATAGGCCATCAGATATGAGGTAAAACTGATAAATTATGAGATATGACACTGACAGAGACATCTGAGACACAGGAGGTGTTACAAATGTCACATGTTACAAATGTCACATGTTACAAATGTCACATGCTACAAATGTTAAAAATGCCACATGTTACAAGTGTTACACGTTACAAATGTCACATGTTTACAAATGTCACATGTTACAAATGCCACATGTTACAAATGCCACATGTTACAAATGAACTACAAAGTCACAAATGTTACAAACATTACTTGTAAATGTTTTTTAAGTATTCACCCTAAGTCTGTATATTAAATTTTTTTGGGTTCCTTGTAACCATATCCACCCTCTTACCCATAAATTACTAATCTAATCTTATACTAATCTATTCTTATAGATTCTACAGTGCCATTTAAATGCCACAATTAATGGGAACTACCTCTCCAATACCCCTGGGTAAACAACAACTCACCCTGGCATTTGACCCCACCCTACCTTTTTGTAGGTGACCTGTCCATCCTCATTGACCCTCCGGTGGCCAAGCTTCTGTGCCCGGTCATGCTGCAATGGGTTCTCTGAGACAGAGGTCCTCATTCGTGTACTTCCCGGTGTACTTGGATCAGTCTACAATCATAAGATAATCCTCAAAATCATCATTTAATCATATCTCTCACATCACTGACACTTAAACAATTATGATCATGATGATCATAAAAGCTACATAAACATTGATCATAAAAGCTACATAGTTACGATCACTATAATCTAAAAAACCATGATAACTTACATGATCATCATCCTTTAGATCAGCGTTTCCCAAACTTTTTTGGCCACGGAACCCTTCTCATCTTTTCATATTATGGCGGAACCCCAACCTGAACTAAACGTATTGAGGCAGTCGAAGCGCCTGGGAAGCATACTAATATAGGCCTAACTAAACACACACCCATACAAGCAGTTTTTAAAAACAATTTATTTTCTCTTATATCAAAATGTTAAAGTGTAGCCTGCAGATTTTAAGACCAAGACTTATGGAGCACAATATTGTGAGTACAGGAAGTTTTAATATGTGTACAGTGATTTTGTTTTTCCCGTGACAATTTTTTAATATGTGGTTTAATGCTAGAAAGCTATATTATCATGTCAGGTGGCAATTAAACGGCAGCAGCACGCTAACTGCACATTTCACGACAGTAGGGTATTCATTAATTAGCCCGATCCAGAAATTGATTCATGAAAGTTCAGTGAAAGTCTGCTTCACATGCGAGTCCGACGTTATCTCAATAAGAAATTCATAATCTTTATTACAAAAGCTTGCTGGTTTTCGGCTACTTTGAATGGTTTCGAATAGAATTAATGTCACCCTTCATGGGAGGAAAGTATTTAACCAAGTTCGCTTCCAGGTCGTGAATATGATCTGCAATCTGAACGAATGTTTTGGTCGAGAACACAATCCATTTCAACTAAATTTCAACTAAACACTCATGACAGTCCACATCATTAGTTTGAACATAAGCCCATAACCCTTAAATTTCCATCCTGTCTATGTCGGTTTTTTATACCAGCAAATTAAAAACAAATAATTACTAACACTGTTGTACGATTAATTATCAGACTCGGCTGTACTTTTAAAATCTTTTGTGTTAAATCAACTTGGGATTCATTCGTCGAGGTAGCGATAACAAAGATGGTTACGTCCCTATGCAGACTTACAGCTCTGACCTACACACGCGTGTAGGTCCCTTCAGGGACCTCTATAATCAATAATTCTATATAAAAACTGGATAGCTAAAGGGCATTGAAAGTTCGGATTATCGCTCAATGGGGCAAAATGCAAAACGACTGACGGCAGTTTTAAATTTTTATTAAACATTTTGTGTAATTTTTAAAAACTGTTTGGAGTGTTTATTCCAGTGATATTTTCTCAATGAAAATCCTTTTAAATTACAACTCTTCGCGGAACCCTTGTGTTCACCCCGCGGAACCCCTGGGTTCCGCGGAACCCACTTTGGGAAACGCTGCTTTAGATTATTATAATCATGATCATTTACATTACCATGAACATGACGCTACATCAACGCGACCATGATCACAAACATCTATCTACATAATCATAATCACAATAATCTATATTTTTTTTATTCCGGATATTTCTATAGCGCCTCTCGAAGTCTACTACTACTCAGAGGTGCTCCCGACTACAGCATTTGATACTGTGCCGGAATTTTCACGCCGAAGCGCCCCAAGCAATTGCGAGTGAAGGACTTGCCCAAGGTCCGTACGCAGCGGCTAGAGTGGGATTCGAACCTGCAACCCTCCGGTCACAAGGCGTCGAACTTACCACTGAGCCACCACGCCCCACAATATATAATCATGATCTACATAAGCAAGATCAAAATACACAAAATTATGATCACTATCCTGTTAGTCACAATGGTCATGATCACGTGCTCTACAAGAGTGTGATCATATATATCACTTGTAAGCACCATTTCCCTCTACAGCAGGCCGACAGTCAACTCTTAAAACCAAAACACACACTGAGACAATTGATTTAGTGCAACATTCTTCAGCTTGTCATGAAATTCCTAACATGGTTCATGGAGTTTCTAAGAAGTACTCTAGCCCTGTGAACAATCTCTCGTGAGCTCTTCAATCATAGAACGCCCAATTTTGAAGACCTGCACCACGAAAACAATATGACCACTCCTAATCGTCTATGGTTTCAATCTAATCTGAAATTGATTCTAATCAAATCACATCTCAACACCTTAATATCCACGACTGCCACTTTGGGTTAAATATTTATTTATTTATTTATTCTGGATATTTCTATAGCGCCTCTCGAAGTCAACTACTACTCAGAGGCGCTCCCGACTACAGCATTTGATACTGTGCCGGAATTTTCACGCCGAAGCGCCACGAGCAATTGCGAGTGAAGGACTTGCCCAAGGTCCATACGCAGCAGCTAGAGTGGGATTCGAACCTACAACCCTCCGGTCACAAGGCGCCGAACTTACCACTGAGCCACCACGCCCCACATTGCAGTATTGCAGTTAACTGATGAAGAAAGAGTTAGGCCTGAGTTAACAGCATTGCCATTATCAAATCTCAATCCTGGTACCCACGCATGAATGCATACATCAGGGTTGTAGCAGCTTGGACTGTAATCAAACAGCGTAGGCCCACCATCCACGTCTGACGCAGGTGATAAAAGTATGTGACACCTTCACATGTTTTGAGAATTCCTGGATGAGCTTTGAGATTCCTGGTCTCCCAATCATACACAATGTTACAGCACAAAGCACATTATATCAGGGAAGCAATAATGGAACTGAGGCAAATCACTTTCAGAGATCTAGCTGGCCACAGCTACCAAGCATGTGTGTGCATGTATGTGAACTTGTGCATGTATGTAAGTATGCATGCATATATGTATGTAAGCACGCATGTTTTATGAACGCACACATCCATGTTTGTTTAAATATATGAAGACCTTTAAAACCTTTAAGTAGTTCAGAGGCACAGCACATAATCACTAAGTAACTGATCGTAACAAAGGCATGACGTAGGCAGACAGCATATGCTGAGCACAGTAAATAGTGACAAATGAAACAGTAATGTAAATGCTTTCTGTCCACGTTAGTGTCAGCTGTTTCGAGACATTACTTTTAGGCGTGATTTAAGTGAGTGGATACATGACGCTGGTGTTTACAAACTGTGGCCGTATCAGGTTCATCAAATAGGAATTCTAGACAATCAATCAAACCAACTGTTTGAGACAATGGTCTCTCAAACAATACACTTGTATGCTGCAAACCAGAACTCAGTCTTACCTAATCTATCACAATCAAATTAGACTTCAAAGTCTTAGATCTAATATGCAGTAATCAAAATCAAATATGACAGTATAATAAACAACTAATCATAATCATAAACACCACCTTTAAGCACTCCTCTAAAGCTACGCACACAGCACCAGCTTATTCACAATTGCTGCGTCAAGTCAAAGGGGTTGTCCAGAGAGGTAAGGGAAGACCCAAGTCCGGTTGTCAGAGAGACCAGAGATAAGAGGCAGAGGAGCTAAGTGTGCATGTATAGATCTCATCTAATCTAAAAAAAAACGTAATGCAACAGTAATGCAAATGCTTTCTGTCCACGTTAGTGTCTGCTGTTTCAAGACATGACTTTTAGGCGTGATCATTTAAGTGAGTGGATACATGATGCTGGTGTTTACAAACTGTGGCCGTATCAAGTTCATCAAATGTGAATTCAAATGTGAACATTCAGACACTGCTGGCCTCTTAAACAACCAGACCTCAGAGAATAATCAACCCAATCTATCATAATCCAACCTAATCCAGTGGCTTCATAAACAACACGCTGGTGCCCCGATAACTGCCCGTAGTCTAGTCTTGTCTAATCGACTGTGTCCATTGCGTGACCTTAACAAATGAAGAGTTGAATGTTATTCTCATTATCCCATGCACCAAAAGGGCAATATATAAATGCATGACATTTCATGTCCAATGATGGCACAAATCTTCAAACTTAAACAGCGCAGGTGTGTCAACACAAGCTATCATTAAGCATATATATTGGAATATTCAGACTCTAATGCAGCCAGGAAAACCCACACATCACTTGTCTGGTAATAGAGCACAATAACTGTGTTATACCTGCTTAACATAAATGTCTGGACACAGTAGATCTATGCTAGATTTGCAACCAGAACCCTAACAGACATCTGCTGTCACGTATTAAATCACACATTCATTGTGGCTTATCAAGACGTCACCACAGGCTTTTCTAGAAAAAAACTCACAAAAGTGTCTAAGCAGTGAGCACTCTTTGAAGGAATTGCTTCCAACAGATGACCACATTCAGCAGACATTACACTCAACACTTTGACCACACAAGTACCTGCTCATACTAGACATTACAGCCGCCCACTCTGACCACATTCACTGTCTGCTCTTATCAGACACTGTCTTCTACAGTTTAGCCACACTTCATATCGACTTGGACCTTTAAGATGGCGCACGCAAGTGTGGCATTACGGTGAGCAATTTGGGTTATCACGAGCGAAGAAAATCGCCCAAAGTGCCAGTGATCTCGCAAGTGTAATGGGCCAAAACTCCTCTGATGCTGTAATTGCCAAACAATGCACAACCGTCACCGCATGCCACAAATGACATGTAAGAACTGACTAAACAATACTACCTGGCCTGCTAATGCTTAAATCAATGACTAATTGTTTGCCATAGATAATTGAGGTAGACTGATGATGCGTTGACCTCTCACCTCGGAAAAGGTATGACGACAATCTTAATGCATGGGAAAGTATCCAATCCAATCTAATCTAATCTAATCTAATCAAATCTAATCTAATCAAATCTAATGACTTCTATAGAGCCATTATCATAACGTCCAAGTCATCAGTCGATGGTTGCTTCGAGTAAATCACAATGAAATATTATAAACCATTCGAAAAGCCAGGTCGAAATTCAATAGATGGTAGGGTAAGGTACAGCAAGATAAGGCAACACAAAATATGGCAAAGTACAGCAGTTTGGCAAGGTAAAGTATGGCAAGGTAAGGTGAATTTTAGCAAGGTAAGGTATGGTAAGGTGAAGTTTGGCAAGGTATGGTATGGTAAGGTGAATTTTAGGAAGATAAGGTATGGTAAGTTAAGGTGAAGTTTGGCAAGGAAAGGTATGATAAGGTTAGGTGAAGTTTGGCAAGGTATGGTAAGGTAAAGTTTGGCATGGTAAGGTATGGTAAGGTAAGGTGAATTTTAGCAAGATAAGTACGGTAGGGCAAGGAAAAGCATGATAAGCTAAGGTGATGTTGGCAAGGTATGGTATGATAAGGTAAGGTGAAATTTGGCAAGGTATGGTATGAGAAGGTATGGTGAATTTTGGCAAGGTAAGGAATGGTAAGGTAAGATGAAGTTTGACAGGGTAAGTTATGGTAAGGTAAGGTGAAGTTGGCAAGGTATGGTATGGTATGGTAAGGTTAATTTTAGCAAGATAAGGTAAAGGTAAGGTAAGATGAAGTTTGGCAAGGAAATTATAATAAGGCAACTAGGTAAGGTGAAGTTGGCAAAGCATGGTATGATAAGGTAAGGTGAATTTTGGCAAGGTAAGGTATGATAAGGTAAGTGACGTTTGGCAAGGTATGGTATGATAAGGTAAGGTGACTTTTGGCAAGGTAAGGTATGGTAAGGAAAAAGGTGAAGTTGGGCAAGGTATGGCAAGGTGAAGTAGGATAAGTTTACATACCGTGCAGTGGTCATTCATCTATGTACATGAATTACTGTTGTAAACAACAACTTTCAAGTGTGCAAATAACAACTTTCAAGTGTTTGCATGAGCTGGATGTTAATGAATCATTTGGCTCAAGCACAATCACAACATCTCATGGACAAATTCCGAAATATGTTAATTTTTACAATGGATTTTGTGTTGAAAATAGCTGATCACAAAGAACTCACCTCTATGGCATAGGCTTTTGCTCTGACCCCATGACCTACAAAGCAGGAAGTTTATCACATCGTTTATTACCATTCAGATATTAACTATGCCATTTCTTTATCATTAGGAAATTTTCAGCCCATTTACCAAATGCTATGAAATGTGTCAGGCCATTTATTTCAATGTCACTCATTCACTCCTTCAATCATTAGTTAACTGAACAATTAATTCCTTTAATCACATATTCATTCACTCATTCATTTGTTCATTAATTCATTTAGCAACAAACAACACATCAACTCAGTCAATTTGTGAGTTTCAAACGTTACTTGAATCCAAATACCAGAATGTTTATATATAAGTGATTCATCTAACAATGTATACATGCTGTTTGTATATATATATCTATATGTTTAAGCTATAAATAAGTACATATAGTAATAGATAATATACATATAATCATAATAGATAAAATACATACATATATATACATCAAAATCTGATATTCATATGCACACCAATAGTAATAATGCATGTTGCATATATATACATATATATATATATATATATATACCAATTAGGTCAGTAATGTTAACAGACACACATACAGGCAAAGAAACACCCACATACAAACAAACACAAACAAGCAGACACAAACTGACAGACAGTACAGAATCAGAACACAAACACACAAGAAACATAACCACAGAGGCATGCAAACAACCACACATACAACCACACACACATGAATGCACAGTCACACACAGATGGACAGACAGAGACAGACAAAGACACAAGTAATTAACCATTTAAGCTAACAACTACAGGATTACAGGATACAAGGCCACTTAGCATCTAGCACCTGGGAAGCAGCCTGTTAACTTGTGGTAGCAAGTGCTTGTTTACATATATATATATATATATATATATATATATATATATATATATATATATATATATATATATATATATATATATATATACACACGCACACAGCATTTACAAACTCAGTACATAAATACATGTGTATGTGTATATACAAATGCAAGTATACAGAAGATAAGCACAAAAGAAACAGAACCACAAAGCATGCACACAGCCACACACACACACACTCACATGAACAGACAGTCACACACACACATCAGAGACAGACAAAGACACATACACCAGTAATTAACCACTTAAGCTAATGACTACATGATTACAGGATACAAGGCCGCTTAGCATCTATGGAAAGCAGCCTGTTAACTTGTGGTAGCACGTGCGTGTTTACATAAATACATGTATATATATATATATATATATATATATATATATATATATATATATAAATACATGTATATATATATATATATATATATATATATATATATATATATATATATATATATATATATACATGCATTCATAAGACTAACTTATGCAAGTGTCTGGTTTTATTAACATGTTCAGTTTGAGTACTCTGTAATAGTCAAGAAAATTAATATGTGTAAATTTGACCAGTAAACGTTATGTTACGTTATATTATTTATATAAATAAATATATATACAATACATCATGCATGCATACACATAATAGATATATAGATATGCATATACATACATGTACACATATGCATATTGCATGTAAACATACATACAAACATATACATACATACAAATCACCCACATAAAATGTATTTACATATGTACAGCTTTGCAAAACAAAGAGGAAAGGCATATACAACACAACCTAAATAATAATTATATATAGATATTGTACAAGTGTATATAACTGTGTATATAAATATATATCGGGTACATATATACATAATTACATACATACATACACACTGCATTTATAAACTCAGTATAAATGTATGTGCATATGTATACATAAATGCATACGGCATACATGTATACAGATTGAGTTTAGTGCTCTGTAAGTATCTACAAAGGTAATGGTAGATAGAAACAAGATCGTTTAGCAGCATACCGAATGTGGTTAGAATTTTGAAAGAATAGTCTCCAAGAGCAGACAATAATGTGGTTACAGCCACTTAAAAGATAAACAATCTGGGTTCAATGCACACTGATGTCCCTCAACGATACTGGCCACACTAAACTTTTTAATTAATGTTGGCCAATATTTAGCAGACACTTGAGTGGCAAGACCTGCTGTAGATATGAACCATATGAACTGCACATTCACATTTTCGGAACCGTTTGATCTAATTATTACAAAAGACCATATTACCAGTCAACTAACATTATGAGTTTTCTGGCTACATTTAATGTCTGCTCTACCCAGACAGTACTTGCCACACTAGACCCAAATTGACTTCACACCCTCCCCACTCTAGAGGTTCAACAAGTCTGCATCTAGATATGGGAAACCTGTTTATTTAAGCCAAACTCATTTATGGAGTTAATTGAGGAGCCTGGCATCTCAATCATTGGGCTAATGTAATTGCTGATAAGATTCATGACCTACTCCAATCAAAACACATTCACTGCCCTATATATACATGCATATATTTATATATACATACACTCTTACACATACACACATACATACATAGCCTACATATGTACGTACATACATAAATACACAAACTAATGTACACTCACACATGTATTTTTTGGTTTTTGCCAGAGAAAGTAAATGTAATACCACTGCAAAAACACTAGAAATTTGTAACTCTTAAATGTCATTGGGATTTGCACTGATAGTAGGTTGAATTGGTCTTGGAGAGTGAGATTAGTAGTTCAGGGCATGCCCACATGGAAGGCGTGTCTTTAAATAGCGAGTTGAATCAGTCTTGGATAGTGAGATTAGTAGTTCAGGGCATGCCCACATGGAAGGCATGTCTTTAAATAGTGAGTTGAATCGGTCTTGGATAGTGATATTAGTAGTTCAGGACATGCCCACATGGAAGGCGTGTCTTTAAATAGTGAGTTGAATCGGTCTTGGATAGTGAGATTAGTACTGTTCAGGGCATGCCCACATGGAAGGCGTGTCTTTAAATAGTGAGTTGAATCGGTCTTGGATAGTGAGATTAGTACTGTTCAGGGCATGCCCACATGGAAGGTGTGTCTTTAAATAGCAAGTTGAATCGGTCTTGGATAGTGAGATTAGTAGTTCAGGGCATGCCCACATGGAAGGCGTGTCTTTAAATAGCGAGTTGAATCAGTCTTGGATAGTGAGATTAGTAGTTCAGGGCATGCCCACATGGAAGGCATGTCTTTAAATAGCGAGTTGAATCAGTCTTGGATAGTGAGATTAGTAGTTCAGGGCATGCCCACATGGAAGGCGTGTCTTTAAATAGCAAGTTGAATCGGTCTTGGATAGTGAGATTAGTAGTTCAGGGCATGCCCACATGGAAGGCGTGTCTTTAAATAGTGAGTTGAATCGGTCTTGGATAGTGAGATTAGTAGTTCAGGGCATGCCCACATGGAAGGCGTGTCTTTAAATAGTGAGTTGAATCGGTCTTGGATAGTGAGATTAGTAGTTCAGGGCATGCCCACATGGAAGGCGTGTCTTTAAATAGTGAGTTGAATCGGTCTTGGATAGTGAGATTAGTAGTTCAGGGCATGCCCACATGGAAGGCGTGTCTTTAAATAGTGAGTTGAATCGGTCTTGGATAGTGAGATTAGTAGTTCAGGGCATGCCCACATGGAAGGCGTGTCTTTAAATAGTGAGTTGAATCGGTCTTGGATAGTGAGATTAGTAGTTCAGGGCATGCCCACATGGAAGGCGTGTCTTTAAATAGTGAGTTGAATCGGTCTTGGATAGTGAGATTAGTAGTTCAGGGCATGCCCACATGGAAGGCGTGTCTTTAAATAGTGAGTTGAATCGGTCTTGGATAGTGAGATTAGTAGTTCAGGGCATGCCCACATGGAAGGCGTGTCTTTAAATAGTGAGTTGAATCGGTCTTGGATAGTGATATTAGTAGTTCAGGGCATGCCCACATGGATGGCGTGTCTTTAAATAGTGAGTTGAATCAGTCTTGGATAGTGAGATTAGTAGTTCAGAGTATGCCCACCAGGAAGGCGTGTCTGTAAGGGGTGAGTTGAAGCAGTCTTTGAGTCATATTAGTTGACTTACAAACTTCACAGCAAACTCCGGGGTAGGTAAAATGTAATTAGTTTGACATGAGTACAGAAGTGAATTTCTGTGTATAGAAGGGTTTGGCTCCCACAGATGCAAGTAGCCTATGTTTTGTTGACTTTGTTATCAATAATTGTGTTTGACATATGAAACATTTTTGTGAGCAAACTTTTGCTATCAATATTTAGGCATATAATTTGATAGGTCTTGTCAACACTCTTCTGTTGAACATTTGATAAATTATGAACAGAAATCATATGTAGTTTAAAGGCTGTATGGTCAATGGCTGTATGTTCAAGGGATGCATCCAGTATGTTGTAGCCTGCCAGTCTATGTTAAAAAACGAAGTTTAAACGAGTGTCTGACCTCCATTCTTGACATGCTTGTTTTCGTTCCTCTTTAAAATAATATGTGAAAAATATTTTCATGCATAATTTTGGCTGCTTAATACAATAAATATGATACAGAAATACTGTGCTAGCAAAAGACGAAATGACCTACATTTACGTACCTAAATAAATATATGTATAGATAAATAACCAACACGTAAACAATAAATAAATAAATAAATACAAATATAATCAATTCAATTCAACTGAAATAAATACAAATATAATCAAGCCTGTTATATTCATACCTGCAGGTTCACCGGTCATGTAAGATGAACCATCGACTGATGAATTTGCCATCACCCTCAGTCAACTCAGAGGAAACGGAGGGTGGCCTTAGTTACAGTAAATGATTTACTGTAAGTAAGAAATCTTACTTAACCTACAACCCTACGCCAGTCATTCATTTATTTAAACCCCGATTGACCACTTGCTGATCACAGTCACCGATTCAGATCAAGAAATCCGGCCACCGATTTAAATATGGGCTAAAACCCCGCTATATCTCCTTATCTTTCGCTAAAACTTAGATCTGTAAATAAAGCGAATAAAAGTGAAAAACCGTCAAAATACGCCACAGACTCCTTTTTCGCCTGTGCTCTTTTACAATAGATGACATATTGTTAACGGTTCCGCACTAGACAATGACGTCATTTTAGCGTTGAGCGAATTTAGCAATCAATGTAAATCAACACCCATGTGATTGAGAGGTTTCTTATTATCGTTGAACATAATAACAATCGTACTTTTATTGACTTACAGAAACCCAAGTTGAGAACCCTTTTAATATATTGGCGCTTGATTAAGTCAAAATCGATCGAGCAAAGACAAACCACTGGCGTAGGTTTCAGTTCCGATTCAACATCCATTTGCCTTTTCGAATCACCAGATTACTGTTTTCAAAACTGTAAAATACACTCATTTTAATAAGTAGAACCTAGCGTCAATTCTAGAGCATAGTTTCTCTTTCACAGTAATTGTATACTGACTTCTGAACATAATATATTATACTGTAACATCGCCTTCTTCAACTGAGGCGTGGCTTATATCGCTACGACGCCCTACCTCAAATATATCTGGTCCCGGATTTCAACTAGCAACGCCGGACATGAACAAAACTAGCAGAATATGTGCTCATCAGACGTTGCTTTTGCTACTTACTATAAAATGAGCTGGTGCGTATACGGTCTTTAAGTTTTATGCGGTTCGTACACGGGGGACCTTAAATGGCGGAGCACCCATTCCAAAGGGGATCGAGCAGTGGTAGGCTATAGGAAGTCTCACGATCAATTCATTAAAACACCACCAGGGTCGCTATAAATACGTGAAAACACCACCATACAGTCGCTATAAATACGCGTAAATTTACATTTTACTTAGAAACCCAGCATTACACAATAATCATGATTGCACTCTTTCACCATATAATCAAAGATCTTAGAGTCGTAGACTGATGACTACAGTTATAATTGCACTCTTTCGTGTGAGACTTATTTTAAGGTCTACGTTCAAATGTAGACCCTATATTTAAATATGTAATCCGAAAATTAGATACAAAATAATATGACAGGAGCTTTAAAAGCCGGAAAGTATCTTATAAGCTGTCGTTAACATGATTTCGCATTAGGCTGTCACATTGCAGTGAAAGACTTTAGCCACTAGGAAACTAAGCCAAATGCGTTAAGACTTAAGAATATTGACGTTAGAACTAGAATCGTAATCGTAGACTATATAGGCCTATAGATTAATGAATTAAGCGTTACTTAAAGCTAAGCTCGGGGCACCAGCTTATTCACGAGCGCTATAATTATGTCATATCAGTGCATAGTTTAACTGATTTTGACTACTGGGACAGAGTCGGCCAATACTATAGGAGGTCGATCTGGGCCTGGGGGAGCGTCGTAAGCTCCCCATCTCAGAGCATTTGCTGCAAAATGGAGCTCATTTTAGCCACTTTATTTTACCAAATTTGCTTTCTATTATTATACATAGGCCTATCCCTATTTAAGTCAGGCATAGAAGTTTTAAAATATAACATAGGCCTAATTAGTTCAACCATAAACCACCAAAATAATAATATTTATATAAACAAGTCAGTGACAGGCTGAGTGACTATGACCCAGTGGTGGGACGTACTGCAACTACAACAAACAATAACTTTAACTTCAGCAAACACGACCGACGTTATTTTGACCTAGGCCTATATCATGGGTTACCCATAGGCCTATATGGGTGGATCCACCAAAGAAACAGTATTAGTCAGCTATTATATTACTGTTTTAGTTAAGACAGAGTTCGGTCACAACAACTTCCCTGATGGTAAGATCGGTTACTGTTAAAAACTTGTGCACGTTGAACTGCGTGACGTAGGCCTAAATGTCCGGATCCGAATGTCATTCGCGTCTGCACTGGCGGCAATCTTGTTTGAGAGGTGGGGGTGGGCACGGGACACTTGTGAACTGACCTGGTCAAAAAAGAGTTGAATTTTTTTGTTTCTTCAAAATTTGGGGGGGACAACTGTATACTGCAGTGTCCCCCCACTGTTAAAATATACGTTGTACAGGTCCCCAACAGCAATGTAATATGGAAACCATATGGGCTTCATATGGGATGCCATATGTCAGGGATCTCTAGATTCATCTGGTTTGCACCCGACAGCCCATATTGAATGCATATGTGTAAACCATCTGGGCTTCACATGGTATGCATATGGTATCTATATGGCACCAGGTCATCTAAACCATATGTATGCCATATAGATACAAGATCTTTACCAATCTGCATTCTATATAGAATCTATATTGTTTCTATATGTAACTAGCTGATCTTCAACGTATGTATGCCATATGCGATCCAATATGGCAGGGATCCCTAGATTCATGTGGTTTGCACCCGACAGCCCATATTGAATGCATATGTCCAAGCCATCTGGGCTTCAAATGGTATCCATATGTCATGCATATGGCACCAGGTGATCTATGCCATATGTTTACCATATAGATACCAGATCCTTTACCAATCTGCATACTATATAGAATCTATATTGTTTCTATATGTAACTAGCTGATCTACAACGTATGTATGCCATATGCGATCCAATATGGCAGGGATCCATAGATTTATCTGGTTTGCACCCGACAGCCCATATTGAATGCATATGTCCAAGCCATCTGGGCTTCAAATGGTATCCATATGTCATGCATATGGCACCAGGTGATCTATGCCATATGTTTGCCATATAGATAACAGCTCCTTTACCAATCTGCATACTATATAGAATCTATATTGTTTCTATATGTAACTAGCTGATCTACAACGTATGTATGCCATATCCGATCCAATATGGCAGGGATCCCTAGATTCATCTGGTTTGCACCCGACAGCCCATATTGAATGCATATGTCCAAGCCATCTGGGCTTCAAATGGTATCCATATGTCATGCATATGGCACCAGGTGATCTATGCCATATGTTTACCATATAGATACCAGATCCTTTACCAATCTGCATACTATATAGAACCTATATTGTTTCTATATGTAACTAGCTGATCTATGCCATATGTATACAATATAGATACCAGATCCTTTGCCAATCTGCATACTATATAGAATCTATATTGTTTCTATATGTAACTAGCTGATCTATGCCATATGTATACAATATAGATACCAGATCCTTTATCAATCTGCATTCTATATAGAATCTATATTATTTCTATATGTAACTAGCTGATCTATGCCATATGTATATCATATAGATACCATATGCTTTACCAATCTCCATTCTATATAGAATCTATGTGGTTTCTACATGTAACTAGGTGGTCTACACCACGTGTATACCATACAGATACCAGATGCTTTACCAGTTACCATTCTATATAGAATCTATAAAGTTTCTATATGTAACTAGGTGGTTTACACCATATGTTTGCTATATAGATAACAGATGATGTACCAATCTGCATGCCATATGCAATATCTATAGTTCCTATATATAACTAGCTTATCTACACCACATGAATACTACACAGATACCAAATGGTTTAGCAATCTGCATTTCAAACAGAATGCTAAACAGTAAACCATCTGTGGTCTATTTAGCATCCATATGCATCTTCTGTAAGTAATCAGGACATCTACAACATATGCACAACATGTAAAACACATGTAGTCTGCTTATGTAGTTTCCATTTTGAATAAACTTTATTTCACCACATATGGGCAACACAAAACAACACCCCCTATACAAAGGAGAAACAGCAGAACAAATATGCACATACAATGAGAAAAAATTAGCAGCTCAACTAATTGATAAGCAAATGCCTTTCATAAACATTTATCCTTAAGTCACTAAAGTTACAATTTTTCAATATATCATAGATTTCACAAAGTGTCTTTTGTCGTTGTACAAATAATGCTTGCAGTTCATTTAGTACAGTGTTAGTACTGTAGATTAACGGTTCCACGACAAATGGTTCACGACAAATGGTTCATGGACAAATGGTTCACAATCTCCCAGCTTCTAGTTTGTGTTTTTTACATTGGACTACGAAAAAGCACTTGAGCTCTATTTTCATCAAACTAGAATCTGGATGAGCGATGAAAATATAGCTCAAACTAAAGCTGGATCAGCGATGATGAAAATATAGCTCAAACTAGAAGCTGGAACATCAATGAAAATAGAGCTCAAACTATAAGCCTGATTCTCGATGAAAATATAGCTCAAACTAGCAGCTGGAAGATCGTGAACCATTTGTCTGGCACCATTTGTCGTGACACCAGATTAACTTTACAATACTGCCTAACATCAAAGTCAGCCTGAAGCAGTAAACAACCAACATATATGAAAGCACCCATCAATCATTGTGTTATTTACTTTCAAAAACCTCCAAAATATTCTGTTCCATGCATTTGTCAACCTTGCATACTTACTGATGGTAAATGAAATACATTCACATGTAAATACAAGTAGTGGCTCACAATGTGTTTTGAATAAATGCAACAGAACAATTTCATCCATGTGTCGTTTAAAAAGCTATTATTATCAGACTTATAAAATTTTCAAATTATTTCACTTAGGCTCAGTTTAAACCACTGGCGTAAACTTGTCCAAAATATTGGGGGCATTTCGTTATTCAGTCTACACTTTTTGCATTAAATGTACAGTCCATCTCAATTATTTGGGGCACGTGCCCCGGCTGCCCTCCCAGAGTCTACGCCTATGGTTTAAACTGTCTCCTGCAGTCAAAATGACATTTGCACATCAACTGTCACAGTATAATTGCAAAGTATTTTGCTTTTCAACACATGGCAAACTCAAACACTAATGGCAAACGCATACACAAATATTTATGGGCACCAACTATCCTGAGCACCACAGATTTTGTTATACCGAACTTCATATCCATATAGGATACTCTAATTCACAAGTAACAATTATTTTCTACATAGAAGTCATTCTATCTATCAGATTAACAGTGTAATCCACAAAAACAACAAATAGGATAGGGATAACACCCCTCCTTGTCTGACACTGCAAACTAATTTGAATATTCTAGAAAATATACAATTCCATCCTACAGCTGGAACCATCTACTAAACCAGTGTATCAAACTTATCAAAAATCTGTGTGGAATATTCTTCATCATTACTTTCAAACACAAACATTTTGATTTACTCAACAGTAGACCTCAAGTTCTGTATAAATTGCTCTATTGCAACCAGTTTTCTTCATGAATCCAGACTGAAGGCCAGAAGAACACAGCTAACAGCTATACAGCTCAAAAAGACACCTCAAACTTCGCAATATTTCCACTAAGTGTTATATCACAGTAGCTGCTACAAGATAGATCACCTCTTTAGTTTTCACAGAAGGAATTATTACGCCTCAACCAAAATCATTGGTACATATCTATAATGCACTCTGCTGCAAATAGTAATGTTAGCAAAGACCTAACTGTATTGGTTGAGTACAGAACAGTTGTTCAGGTTCTATGGCATGCCATCAAAACCTGCAGCTTTACCGCATTTCAGTTCACATAAACATTTTATAAGGTTGAGATCTATAGCTCTGATGTCTTCTTGACCAGCCTAATGTTTTATAAATTTATATACTCAAGTACGCACCCCACAAATTCATCACTCAATTTCTCAATTGTAAAATATAAAAATGGAGGTTATAAGAACAGAATATGCAGAGAAGTATTACACCCCTTACTGCACACTATGCCCACAAATTAAAATACCAAAGCAATAAAATAAGCAACCAAGACATTCCAATTAATGATCACCAACTTAACAGTGCCCATCGAATTGTTTGATCGGTTAATATCATATCAATACAGCTTTACAACTATCAAAAACATAAGTTGATGAAGAGGTCATTAACGTCAACCAACAAGAAGTCCTACTAACCGCCTCGTGACAAGAAATGACACAGACAAGAGAAGAACACATGTTCCCTCAAGATTAAATGCAATCCTGTGTCCAACATAAGAGTTTATTCTGGGGCATGTTCCTCAGAGTTACAGTGATATCCTAGCTGCAATCGATCATGCTGTCGTCAGACTAGGTTGATTTCTCTATCTCTGTCATCAGAGTTTGTAAAGACTGCAGCACATTTAAGTCAGACTTCATTGTCCGTTACTGGCAAACTTCATGTTTCACGGCTCCTACAATGCAACAAAAAGTTCACAGAAAATTAAAAACCAGATGCTTCACCCCAAAAAGAAGTTAATTATTGACAATGATTGAGCACAGAGCACTTTTTCAGAAGAGTTGTAAGAATAATGTCAAGGAAACAGCTTTCATAGGTGAAGAAAAGATGAGTTCATTAAGAAATGAATACACAGCAGAGTATGAATTTAACTTTTTCTGATGTTTATTAATTAATTCAATTACATTACACACGTATAATTATATAAGTATGTATCAGACATAACTAAATATATACATATAATTGTAATTAGTAACTTCTACTGTGCCGGTGTCTTAAGCACAAAGCATCAACCGATGGCACATCAAACCAAGCCTAATATTATCAGGTCAATATCCAGAAGATCAGTCCATAAGACAGCAGTGTTATTTCAGTTATGGTTTTTCAGTTACAGTTTCAGTTACCTAAGTTTTTATTTTTCAGTTACAGTTACAGTTAACTGCAATCTGATTTTTCAGTTTCAGTTACAGATTTTTATTTTTAAGTTACAGTTTCAGTTATTGTTTCAGTTATTATTTTCAGATGTCACGACTATTGACACACTGACCACAATTAGTATTCTGAACAGTTTCAAGAAATATTTATGCAGTAAATCAATCCGTTTACTTTAATGAAAACATGACGTTCCAGATTAACACTTGCCCTGTTCTGCTTTCGTCCGCATAAAACACACTGAGAATACATGCTCAGTATATGCTTGTGAAGCTGGCACGAATACGAGGTCTTCCGCTATAAGTGCCAGAGTTGGATAAGCATCCTTTCAGTAGTACTATGTCATCTCGGCCCATTGTTGATGACACAGTCGGATCCAGTTAGCAGGCAGCAGATGGAAGTTGGTCAAAAGAGACAGCAGAAAAATCTAAGAAGACAGCGAAGCAAAGATGTAGACTCAAAGTAGAGGAACAGCAAGTGTATTACAGACCGTTGGATCTTGGAGGTTCAAGGAGAGCTCTAGAAGGCAGGGACTAATGTTGGAGAGTGCAGGAGTGTCTGTTTGCATTAATTGCACCTGTCTGCTCCTTACATGGCTTCAATATTCTAGCTAGCTCTGCAAGTCGTGCCCATTCATAAAATAGCTGTGAATCCATTTTCATTTCTTCAAGCACCTTGTTCAACGTTGATTTTATTTCCAGCATTCGCCTCATTATAAAATATACAGAGTTCCATCGTGTACTACAGTTTTACCACACTTCTGAAACAGCTTTTCTGTGGCTACTGATGAAACCCTTACGCTCTTCACAATGCTTCTGGCATTTGCAATTATGGTTTAAAAAACTGGTTATAAAAACTGGTTTTAAAAACTGGGATCTTATCAATCTCTTTCAAAACCAGCTGCAATGTGTGTGCCATGCATGGCAGTCTGTGGAGAGCTAGGCCCCTATAGCTTGCATCATTTCATGTTCAACTTCATCAATGCTCATCTCTTCCTGCCCATCATCACTATAATCGCTCTCATCGCTATCATCACTCAAGTGTTCAACCTGAATTATAGGCTGCATAGCTGTCTCCCATGAAATGAGAATAGAACTAACCACAGACTAGAGTAGGATTACTGTAGAAGGCAACGATGCAGCGATTGGTTCGGTCTCGATATTTACCAGAATCCTACCTTACTTTCAAGCAACTCTGCCAGAAAGCTGAGTCTAACCTTTTCTCAGCCATATTAATCAACCCAACACATGTTCTGATTCAGCTGTTACCCCCAGAAAAACAGTCGTATACTCACTGTGCCCCAGGGCACACAATAGAATTATACCTAATGTCGACTCCTTGGCCTGTAAAACCTTTGTAATATGGATGTTATGCTTAAATCAATTTGATGAACTATGTACACCAAAGTGCAGTTAGCAGTTGGTTTGTAATAAAGGATATACTTACTTACTTACTTCCTATTCAGAAAGTAAGTAACGAAAAAAACACTATTTTTCATTTTCAAGTTAACTTTGTGTGATTTTTCAGTTTTACAGTTTTTGTTTTTCAGTTTCTATTACAGTTTCAGTTATTCAGCATTTTTCAGTTTCAGTTACAGTTACAGTTAACTGCCCAACATTTTTCAGTTATTTTGCTATTTCAGTTACAGTTTCAGTTAATAGAAATAACACTGTAAGACAGAGATACAGCCTATGATGGATAAGCGATTTGAAAGAGGTAAGTTTTAAGTTGAGAATGAAATGACACAAGGGGCTGGCTGGACAGAGTAAACAGACACAGGGGCAGAATTCTAAAAAATAGGTCCAGCAACCAAAAAACTCATTCACCAAAAACAGTTCTTCATTTTGGTATGACCCCACAAAGATAATGACCTCGCTGAATAATGACAAGTCTGGAGAATAAGAACTGGTTCTAAGTATTGTTTCTGACCAGAATTTGTAAACCATGAGACCCAATTTGAAAATAATTCTTTGCTGAACAGGAAGCCAATGCAAAGATTTCAGCACATGGGTTATATGTTCAAATTTGGATGTATTATTTATGGCTCCAGCCAAAGAGTTCTTAAATCTCAGCAGCTTAGGCATGTTTCACCTATTGATACTAGTAAGAAGAGAGTTACAGTAATCTAGGCAACTGGCAACCAGAGATATCCTCGCAGACATGTCACGAATGAACGTATATAATTATGATGACTTACAAATGCTGTTTACACGACCAGTGAGAGACATGGTAGAAATGAAAACAATGCCTAAGTTACAAGAAGCATCTGCCAGCTTAACAAATTGAGTCACCCAGTTTCAATGACTAAAGCTGATCATATTTTAAAGCTGCTGTGGAGTGCCCAGTAACAGAAATTCATTGTTTGTTTGGTTAAAGAGTTTAGAGGCCACCACCCAAGACTTTAAGTTGCAAGACTTTAAGGACTATGACAGACTGTCAAATGAAAATGTAGATTTTAGTATCACCAGTATAGAAATGATGGCCCACCGAATGATTTTCCAGCACTGTGCCTAGTGGTATGAAATGTAAACAAAAGAGGACCAAGCACAAAACTCTGTGGAACACCACATGCCAACAAAGTCCTAGATGAATAATTACCATTTAAATACACTGAGTGCGTGGACTAAGGTAAGTAATAAACCAATTTAGTGCCGGACCAGATATCCCAAAGCAGTGCTTGAGATGATGAAGAAGTAGCAAATGTAACAGACAAGCCATGTAGAACAATTGCTGTTACCTTACCCCGTCCACTGAACATACGATATCATTATGAACAGTAAGAAGTGCGGATTTCGTTGAGTGAAACTTAGGATATGCAGTCTGAAAACGGGAGATGAGTTTGATGATAGATGAGTTTGCATGCGTTCAAGGATTTTAAATGTAAAATTCAAGGTTGAGATTGGCCTGTAATTTGAGAGGCAAGAGAAGGTTTCTTAAGCAGAGGATGAACTATGGTTGAGCAAATGCAGATGGAAGGCATCCCTCGTGCATATTGATAATCAGTGTAATATATGTTACAGGACATATATTACAGACCCAGGACATCAAAGCACTCTTTAGAAACCAAGTAGGAATGGTGTCAAGACCGGTTTTGTTAGGCAGTTGACAGAAAGTAGTCCATGATAGGAGGTGTAGAATTTGGATGGAGGAATTTGTCAGTGCAAGGGACTGACCAATTTATGCCGTAAATCAGAAATTTTGTCTGAAAGAAAGGTAAAATATTTACATGTACCTGTACATATATATTACATGTATATAAAACCTACGCAGCATCTCTCCCCATTCAATCTGTTCTGAATGTTTCTGCTAGACTCATCGCTAGACTTCCCCGCTTTGCCCATATCTACATGCTTGATGTCCTGCACTGGCTTCCTATTGCTGCACGCATCCGTTATACGATCCTCCACCTTTTCTCTAAATCTCAGCAGCGTACTGACCCAAAATATCTCTTTAACCCTCATCCGAACATGCCAAAATGCAACTTAATTTGAACAAGGTGGTCTGGCCAGACCCCCTCTTTTGATATGGTCTATTCATAGGTAAGTGTGTGTTTTATATGCCAATTTTGCAAAATGTTATTAGGTTAACAAGAAATAACAGTATCAGTCTCGCCATGCAGCATAAATAATTTCTATGATGAATTTGAAACTAAATGTTCGATCACATTATTTTGTGACAGTCTGTCATAAATGTTTGATCGACTCAATGATAGTCTATCTATAAAACTAAAACCAAAAATGTAGAAACCATTATTCTAGTAAAATTATTACTGATTGCTGCTATGATCAAATGCTACATGACTGTTTTCTACAAAATATCTCACAAAATAATGAAATAAATTGTAATTGTAAGCACTGATTCTTGTTTGCATTGATCACATGTGTACTGTGGAGCGGAAGAACATGAGATGACTGGTTTGTAGCATGTGCAGTATCTGTAGTGTGTTTTTTGTCCTTCTTCTTGCAACACAGTTAGCATCTTCGTTTTATACCCTCCTCTTCCTGCTTCTGCTGAGCAACAATCCGGAATACTCAAAATGAGGACTTTTACAGAAGAATCAGTCTGACTAAAAATCTCAAGCAAAAAGTTATCAGGAGAAAGCTAAGACTGTTTGGACATATCTGCAGAATGAAGAGGGACACAAAAATTAAAACTTTGGTTTTTGGAATAATGGAAGGCACAAACAGAAGAGGAAGACCTAACAGGGAATGGACAGATGACATTGAAGAATAGTGCAGAGCAAGTCTCCAGGAGTGGAGCAAGTCTCCAGGAGTGGAGCCACTTGGCACTGGACAGAATGGAGTGGAGAGACCCGGAGGGCACCGAACACCCATGGGCGCTGAGCCCATGGCTGATGATGATGATGATGTGTATAATTGTATATGCATACAGACACGAAAATAAATGTACATATATATGCATACATATAAATACATACACACACATATCAACACCTATTTCTGGCATAAGAATTTAAAAAATCCACCAAAAAACATCTATTATTTTAACAAAGCAGAACATTAAAAAAATAATGCATACATACATGTAGATATGCAGAAATATGTATTTATTCACCCAAATCACAGAGAAAGTCATCAGGTTTAATCCTATGGTAGCCTGCAGACTTCTGAAACAGTTGGGGAATTTTTTTGTATGTTATTTGATAAATCCTGTACTTAAAACTTTCAAATATTAAATGACAAAAATAGTTTGAAGAGGTGGTCAATACCATCAATGACTTTTGGCCAGCCTCGATCAGTTCCAGTCCTTGCAGTACTTACTTGTTCTCAAAACTTTACATGTGAAAAGTTTTTTAAATGTAAACATACAGCATATGAACTGATAGGATTTTAAGGGTGCTCGGACAGGCTACCAGTCAGCTTTTAGTCATTAGCTCATATGGTTTGGACATTTTGGCAGTTCTCCTGTGGCGACCAGAATTAGACGGATAATCGTTAAAATTGAGCCAACAATTATTCATAATTGAATGCTAAGCATAAGTTTTAGCAAAAAACTATGGTGACTTTGGTGAAAGTGATTGTTTGTTCTTCTAAAAAACAGCAACGCTTTTCTCGAGAAACTGTATGAGCCAGTGTTAAGTGCATTGATTATGCATGCATCTAACACACCTGTTGGACACGTTTTTAGTTATATATCAAATATGAGTGATAGATCAAATATGAGTGATAAGAAGCCATATCGCTAATATTTCTCTATAGCAATATATAGCGCCCCTATATAAATGTTCCTTAATAATAATAATAATAATAAATAAGTGCACATGGTCGGTGAAAATATTTTTTCAACTGTTAAAGAATAAACATCTCCTTGCTCTTGCGGTAGCTGCGTGTGCTTGTATTATAACTTATATTATTTATTCCATGGAAAACATTTCAGTAATAATGACACATGGCCCTCTGGAGTTACATAATGTAGCTTGTTTTGGCCCTAGGTGCAAAATGTTTACTGGGTTAGAGCGATTGCCTTGTAACACGAACACATGTTCAAACGTCATGAGATGGTTACCGTGTTGGGACCTTCAGCCAGACCTTCGACCACAATTGCTCAGCACCATCAATTGATGCGTAGTCATTAGATATGGCACTTAATAAATGCATAATAATAATTATAATAATAATAATAATAATAATAATAATAATTACTCAATAGTAGCTATAGTCTGTCACAACCATGTGTGATTACATGTTTGCAGTGCCTTTGAAAGTTGTGAGAAATGGTAGCCAGTTTGTCAGAGTGCCTGCCGAGTAACAGGAGAGTATGCGTTTATGCCTCCCGAAATTATTATTATTATTAAATTATTATTATTATTGAGCTTTTATATAGCGCCCCTTCAAGGTATGGACCTTCAGCAAGTCTTTCAATCACATTGCTCAGCGCCATCAACTGATGCTTGATCACTAGATAAGGCACTTAATAAATGCATAATAATAATAATAATAATAATAATAATAATAATAATAATAACAATAATAATTCCTTAATATGAGCTATGCTCAGTATTCTGTAACAGCATTGTATGTGTAATTCAACCATGTTGTGTCTTAGCATCACCTTTATCCTTGTCCAGGACTGGGAAAACCAAAAACACCAGTGCCGCAGTTAACAAACATGGGCCCATGCCAAACATGACACAATGAAGGCCAATTGAGCACTTTTAATCGAAGAAATTTTACTCTAGTAATGTGAGCCCCATAAAAAGATAATAAACCTATTAAGATATAAAATGTCATTCATGCATATATTTGCATGCATACAAATATATATTTAAATAAATATATATTAAACCAAATACACATACACACACATACATACATACATAAAGACACAGTTACATTCAAACGTGCATACATGCACACATACATACAATACAGCTGTAATTTGATAATGCCCTCCTTACGAAGTTAAGAAGTGCACATTGAAGCTGAGCAACCATTCAGACACTGGAAGAGGCAAGTTCTCAGTTTAAGAGGTAAGTTTTCAGTTTAAAGCAAAAGACAGTCTCTCTAAGGAAAGTGCGAACATGAATAGGTAGAGAGTTCTCGATGGAGGGAATGGCAACTGAGAATGAACGCCAGGCAAAGACAAGACATGTACCAGGAATAACAGGCTTTCCAGCAGATGCCGATCGAAGACACGACTGACCTTAAACAGAGTTGCAGGGTGTGACCATGAAAGATAAGTAAAATGACAGATGATCTGCACGTGCTCTGTACATGAGGAGTGCCAAAGGACAATTGCGAGACTTTAAGTAGGATACAGTGATCCACACAGTTAAATAACAGCAAAGGTATTTTGAAAGTTAAAGTTGAAACATACACATATACATGCACATATACATAAATAAATACATGGGTATCATGCAGACTGAGTGCCTGTGTAGTGAGTATATAAATAATATGGCTGACACTGACTTTGCTCCAACAGAGCACTGCTACCTAACTGCCACATATCATAATGCAGTTCTCTAAGTAAATAAGTAATAAACATGATCTTTAATTGACTTCTTAAGAAACAGAACTAAATATAATAATAATAATAATAATAATAATAATAATAATAATAATAATAATAATAATAATAATAATTATAATAATAATCTTCGTTTAATATCTTCAAACTGACAACAACGCAGTATGATTACAAATCAGTACATGTTATGCGATAAATCTTAACTACTAACAGAACAGACAGCCTGCAATACACGGCGCAAATTGCAGCCTACAAAGCATGTCCGCCTATGGGACTCGATCTCTGTACCTCTCGCACTCTACGCCAGATGTTATCCAATGCGCTACCCGCCCCCCCCAATATAGTGAGTGTTTGAAATGGTTACTGAGTGTTGTGGGAACAGCAAGTGTAATTTGGCACTTGCGTTGTTTTGTGCAATATGTCCAACCCTTTGTTGGTGCTGTACAGTCAATCGTGTAATAAAAGTCTGTGTTTGTCACTTACTTACTTAGCGAATTGCATTATGAGATGTGGCAAGTAGGTAGCAGTGCTCTATTGGAGTGAATCTGCGAAGTCCGTGGCAACAATATTGTTTATATAAACATGCACTCAGTCCGTGCCCATACATGATACTAAAAAGTCGGTAGTCACATGGCTACCGACTTTGATGGCTACATGGGGTAAATGTGAACACTGAGCATCTGTGTACATAAATAATACGGTTGCCACTGACTTAGCTCCAACAGAGCGCCGCTACCTCCCAGCCACATCCCACAATGCAATGCGCTAAGTAAATAAGTAAAACGCACTTTAAGTAAAATGAACTTTAATTTGCTTGAAAATTATAATATATGCAAACATCTTAGGAAATGGTTATTTATATATATAAATATATACTAAGTATCTCAGCAACGTCTGCAATTGTCATACTCGGCATTATACCAGAAAGTTAATGTTCAGTCTTCCAAAACTACGCCAAAATTAGAAGTTTACCAAACAATGAACTCTTTGCAAATGACTGCGTGTAATTCAGAAATTGTATTTTGGGCAATAGGAAGTGTATCAGGGTACTTGCGGTTGTTTTTGCGTTATACTGCTTTAAATAAAGATCTGTTTGTATTGCGGTTGTTTTTGCATTAGGCCTACACTGTTTGTAATATAAACGCGTGTTCTTTTTACTTACTTACTTACTTAGCAAATTTTAATGCAGGATGTGGCTGGTAGGTAGTGATGCTCTATTGGAGCAGTCAGTGGCAACCATATTTTTTATATACATAGGCACTCAGTCTTAGCATTTACCCAATTCGCTAAGTAAAGTCAGTAACGAACACGAACTGATATTGCACACACAACTAAATGATTTTATTTAAAACAATATAGCACAGAACTGGAAGTGCCAGAATAGTTTCCTATTTTCCCAACACACATTATATAGCTCAAAACAACTATAAAGAGGAAACTAAAGTTTGTGTTACTTACTTAGCGAATTGCAGTATGGGATGAGGCTGGTAGCTAGCGGCGCTCTACTGGAGCGAAGTCATTGGCGACCGTATAGTTTATATAGACTGGCACTCGGTCTTCGCATTTACCCTACATGGCTATGTAGACGATGATTGCAGATCCTGAAAATGCAACACAGAATGTCACTGAAAGCACATTAAGAAGCACATAAATTTTAATGATTGCTTGACAATGTTGACATCTACCAGAAACCCAAGTATGATGATAGTCTGAGGTCCGACCACTGGTTGATTCTTCGAACAACCACGAGCAAGTCTGTTAAGCGCTATATATATTAATGGCAATCTTGGTCATAGCTGTGTCTTCATTGCACAAAATATGGTAATAGGTGATGCGAATTTACGATTAAGATTACAGTGATTACTTACTTGAATCATCAGAAGTTCTCGAAATTTGTAATCTATAGGCTTACAGGTCCGCCATTATCCTATGATGTCATGGGCTCTGGGCCCCGTTGCACCAACCGATGGAATTCATGCGCCACGCGGCAATGTGTTGAAAAATAATATAGTCCCTCGTATTCCACAACTGCGAAGGTGAAAGAATAAAATTTCGAAACAATTGGCCTTCAGTTATTTACACTGAAACGTGGCACAACAACACACTTACTCAGTAATCTATAATAATTTCTATTTTAAAGAATTTTTTCAGGCATTGGCCATTTGTGACAGAATTAAACATCACAGAAATAATTGGTTATAATAGTTGGTCCCAAATTAATAACAACGGGTTGTGCTTCAAAACATATTTACTTTATTTTAAAATAAATTAATTTTAATTTTTGCAAATTTTATACTGCGCGGCAAATGCCTAAAAAGTATTAATGCGCTTAGTCATCTGGAATATTACTGATCAGAACTATTTTTAGATAAGTAAGAAAGCATGCAAATGATCATCTGTACCACTTCATATCAAAGTCTAAATGTGACCTCGGCCAAGAAAAGTGACCACTTGTCGGGAATGGACTTATTAGCATTTTCCACAAGCTTACACCTTAAGTAAATCAGGATAAAAATTTCAGAACGTTTGGCCCATAATTTATACATTTTTCACAAAAATATAAAATATATGGCGGGAAATCGCACATAAATATTTAATGTGTCTCTACCCAATCCATTAATAACAAAATTTCGCCTTAACGCATCAAGTAGCATAAGATTTAAAAACGCATTTTCTGGCTAATCTAATACGCGACAAGTGGTCGTTTTTCTTGAGGAGCTCACAAATATCTAAATACCCTATTAAAATGTCCGATTTATTTTTAACCCAGCTGCTCTCGTTAGACTTCTGAACATAGACATGCCAAAATAAACCGCCCTCAAGCTATTCAGAATGCCCTCGCCCGTGCTGTCACTAAACCCCTAAACACCACCACATGATCACTAATTAATTCTGTCCTCAAATCTCTCCACTGGCTTAAAATACCCGAACGAATAGAATATAAAGTGATATCACTCACCTACAATACAACAGTAAAACCCAACTCGTTTGGTTTGGTACAAAGCAGCAATTATCTAAACTTGATTTCTCACTTCTATCAGCTCACTTTCCGACCTTCTCATACTCCACGAATGTCCGCGAGCTGGGAACCGCCTCAGACTAACCCTTGCTTCTCATTTGCTTCTGTCTGTCTGTCTGTCTGTATGTCTGTCTGTCTGTCTGTCTGTCTGTCTGTCTGTCTGTCTGTCTGTCTGTCTGTCTGTCTGTCTGTCTGTCTGTCTGTCTGTCTGTCTGTCTGTCTGTATGTATGTATGTATGAAAAACACAGACAGACAGACAGACAGACAGTCTGTCTGTCTGTCTGTGTTTTTCATCATTTTAAGTCTTTCTGTTTCCGTGAGGCTCACACGCTGAGAGCGCCTCTGAATAGTTCGCACTGTGAGAGGTGCTTTATAAATTCCAAGATACCATACCATACCATAACATACCATACTTAAATCCTCCCAGCCCTCCTATCTCCGTCAGCTGTTCACGGTTCAACCACTTCGCTCAAGCTGCTGCTCTTCCGCCCAAACACCAATTCTCCGCCCTGCCGTCACTTCATCACTAAAATTTGCGAATCGCTCCATAGCCCTAGATGTTGTACCCCTCTGAAACAAACTCCTACCAGTACTTAAGCTCAAATGCATGTGTGCATGTACAGGATGTATGTGTGCATGTATAATGTATGTATGTATGTATGTATGTATGTATGTATGTATGTATGTATGTATGTATGTATGTATGTATGTATGTATGTATGTATGTATGTATGTATGTATGTATTCATTCATTCATTCATTCATTCATTCATTCATTCATTCATTCATTCATTTATTCATTCTAGAAATGTATATAGCGCCTCTTCAAGAGACCTACTCAGAGGTGCTCTGTATGTATGCACGTATGCATATATGCATGCATGTATGTATGTATGTATACCTGCATGAATGTATGTATGTATGTATGCATGTAAGTGTGTATGAATGTTGGTATGTATGCGTGCCTGTATGCGCGTATGTACAGTAGGCCTATGTATGTATGTATGTATGTATCATCATTCTGTTCACAATACATAGATTCCTTTCGAACGATTTAAGGCAAATTCAACATATTCCATATTAGTCACCAGGTGTCGCATTTTCTTTTTTCAAAATTTAGTTAGCAATCTCATGCTACACGGTTATAATAATAATTATAAATAGCAGACTTTAACAATACTGTACTTAACTTCAAAAAATTCTGAAATACTATTTTCAGCTTAGACAAAACAGTGCTTCATAATTTTCAGATGCTGTTAGAATTTTGCTTCGTTTTCTCTAAAACACCTTTTAAATTGTAATCAATAACTGTTAAGTAAACCGGAACAACAACAACAACCAAAACTCCGCCACTGTTCGTACTCTGACAGTGCCAGTCCCAAGCCTGGATAAAGGAGGAGGGCGACGCTAATCATCTTTGTTATGACACAGCGTCGCTAAACTGAAACTGCTACTGTTTACTACAGTCTACTTTTCAATCCAGGAATAAGTCTTTGGCCTTTTACTAAAGGTTTCCGTGGAGAGGAACATTACTTTGAGCGCCTGCTAACTGTGGGGTGAACTAGAAATAAACAAGTGAGTTGGTTAGAGGAAGAACTTTTTAAAATCATTGCACTGGAAAAGTTTTAAGTGCTGAAAAATGATTCCACGGAGAAGAACAGTAGAGTGGATTCTATAAATTAATTTATCTCAGTCCCGCCTAATGGTAGATTAAATGTTATCATAGGAGTAATTTGTGGGGGTACGAGGGGTACCTGTATCCCCACTCTTTGGACTGGGGGTACCGTACCCCCACTTTTTGAATAATGCCATTCAGTATTTTATTATTGTGCCTTCCCAGAGATCGCAGTTTCCGCCTTGTTTCGTGTAGGCCTATGCAAGGGTTAAAGTGGGGTGGGAACGGCGTTCCCACTGCTCTCGAAATTCTTTGCTTCTTGCATTCCCACTGCTCACGCATTCGTTTCCATGAAACTCTTCTTTGGCGTTCCCATTGCTCACCCAAACCACTTTAACCACTGGGCTTATGTAAGAAATTGGTACCCCCACTTTTTAGACCAAAGTTTCGCCTGTGCGCCAAACACTTTGCGCATTCACCGAATACGCGCTGCAGCTGCAGCATATAAATGTAGGCCTACACGTTTTTATATAGCGACCGTATGGCCTCGATCCTTCTCATTTTTCAACGAATTGATCGGGTGAGATCTTTCACCACCGCTGCCCGTATGAATAAGCGTAACGCCATTTAAGGTCCCCGTGTGCGGACCGTGCTAGCCCGAGATTTAAATCTCTGTAATAAGCCAATTTCGGTAGGCGAACCGCGATCCGCACGCTCTTTAACACAGAGGCGCATGAAACGCAGCATATGCCGTAACCAGCGTTGCTAACTCGGCCTACATCTCCATTTATAATGATCATTGTGTCCCGTTATGTATATATGTATATATATTGTATATATAGGCTATATTGTATCCATGTGTCTGTCATGCCTCCTGACAATATCTTGACCATGTCTTCACCATATCTGGACAATATATTGCCCAGATATGGTGAAGACATGGTCAAGATCTTGTCAGGAGGCATGACAGACATGTCTTCACCATATCTGGACAATATATTGTCCAGATATGGTGAAGACATGGTCAAGATATGGTCAGGAGGAATGACAGACATATGGATACAATATATATATATATATCTTGTATCCATATGTATCCATAGATATATATATGTATATATATATATATTGTATCCATATGTCTGTCATGCCTCCTGACAATATCTTGACAATACATACATACATATATACATACATACGTACATACATACATTCGTACATACATAAATACACATATATATGTGTGTGAGTAGCGGGAAGGATATATATATATATACATATTGTATCCATATGTCTGTCATGCCCCCTTACAATATCTTGACCATGTCTTCACCATATCTGGACAATATATTGCCCAGATATGGTGAAGACATGGTCAAGATATTGTCAGGAGGCATGTATGTCTGCATGTATGTACGCGCATACATGGATGGCTGCCCAATAGTATTATTAGTCGGATTTGTGTTATTTTGTCAGCAGCAATAGCACACAGGTTCACGAGACCTGACATACATACATACATACGTACATACATACATTCGTACATACATAAATACATATATATATGTGTGTGAGTAGCGGGAAGGATATATATATATATACATATTGTATCCATGTGTCTGTCATGCCTCCGGACAATATCTTGACCATGTCTTCACCATATCTGGACAATATATTGCCCAGATATGGTGAAGACATGGTCAAGATCTTGTCAGGAGGCATGACAGACATGTCTTCACCATATCTTGACAATATATTGTCCGGATATGGTGAAGACATTGTCAAGATATGGTCAGGAGGAATGGCAGACATATGGATACAATATATATATATTGTATCCATATGTATCCATATATATATATATTGTATCCATATGTCTGTCATGCCTCCTGACAATATCTTGACAATACATACATACATATATACATACATACGTACATACATACATTCGTACATACATAAATACACATATATATGTGTGTGAGTAGCGGGAAGGATATATATATATATATACATATTGTATCCATATGTCTGTCATGCCTCCTTACAATATCTTGACCATGTCTTCACCATATCTGGACAATATATTGCCCAGATATGGTGAAGACATGGTCAAGATATGGTCAGGAGGCATGACAGACATATGGATACAATATATATATATATATATATATATATACACATACATACATACGTACATACATTCGTACATTCGTACATTCGTATGTATGTATGTATGTATGTATGTATATATATATATATTGTATCCATATGTCTGTCATGCCTCCTGTCAATATATTGACAATACATACATACATACATACGTACATACATACATTCGTACATACATAAATACATATATATGTGTGTGAGTAGCGGGAAGGATATATGTATATATATACATATTGTATCCATATATTGTCCAGATATGGTGAACACATGGTCAAGATATTGTCAGCAGGCATGACAGACATATGGATACAATATATATATATATATATATATATATATCCTTCCCGCTACTCACACACATATATATATGTATTTATATATGTACGAATGTATGTATCTATATATATATTGATCCATATGTCTGTCATCTGGACAATATATTGCCCATATATGGTGAAGACATGGTCAAGATATTGTCAGGAGGCATGACAGACATGTCTTCACCATATCTGGACAATATATTGTCCAGATATGGTGAAGACATGGTCCAGATATGGTCAGGAGGCATGACAGACATATGGATACAATATATATATGACCATATCTTGACCATATCCTGACCATATCTTGACCATGTCTTCACCATATCTGGACAATATATTGTCCAGATATGGCGAAGACATGCCTGTCATGCCTCCTGACAATATCTTGACCATGTCTTCACCATATCTGGGCAATATATTGTCCAGATGACAGACATATGGATACAATATATATATATACATACATATTTATTGTATCCATATGTCTGTCATGCCTCCTGACAATATCTTGACAATACATACATACATACATACATACATACGTACATACATGCATTCGTACATACATAAATACATATATAAATGTGTGTGAGTAGCGGGAAGGATATATATATATATACATATTGTATCCATATGTCTGTCATGCCTCCTGACAATATCTTGACCATGTCTTCACCATATCTGAACAATATATTGTTCAGATATGGTGAAGACATGGTCAAGATATGGTCAGGAGGCATGACAGACATATGGATACAATATATTGTCCAGATATGGTGAAGACATGGTTAAGATATGGTCAGCAGGCATGACAGACATATGGATACAATATATTGTCCATATATATATATATATATATATATCCTTCCCGCTACTCACACACATATATATATATATGTATTTATGTATGTACGAATGTATGTATGTACGTACGTATGTATGTATGTATGTATGTATGTAGGCCCTATGTATGTATGTATGCATGCATGTAGGCCCCTATGTATGCATGTGTGTTTGCATGTATGTCTGCATGTATGTACGCGCATACATGGATGGCTGCCCAATAGTATTATTAGTCGGATTTGTGTTATTTTGTCAGCAGCAATAGCACACAGGTTCACGAGACCTGATATTCCGATGTTTTCGTGCAATTGTTTCATGTATGTACAATGTAGATTTTATATGGTCTAGAAGTAGCATATGCTATATTGCTTTGTCATATGCGTGACATATACAGCCCATATGGGCAAAATCGATGTATTTTTAAGATATGTATACCATATAACCATGCTGTTGGGGGTCATAGGCGTAATTTGTGGGGGGTACGAGGGGTACCCGTACCCCCACTTTTTGGACTGGGGGGTACTGTACCCCCCACTTTTTAAACAATGTCAATCAATATTTTTGTTATTGTGCCTTTCCAGAGAATGCAGTCTCCGCCAAAAGTGCGAAAGTAGGCCTACTTAGATACACATGTAAACCGAGAGCCAAAATTAATGAGAATACTGACAGGGAATATGTTCAAAATGGCCACCATGCGAAAAGCGAAAGTGGAGAAGAAATTGTATGGTACCCCCCACTTTTTAGACCAAAGTATTGGTACCCCCCCACTTTTTAGACTAAAGTTACGCCCCTGCTACAGGTGCTGAAGTCGCTGGCACACCCAGTAGCTTTTCAAGAACTGGATGTAAATGTACAAATCGTGAGCCTTTTTGAAAACCTCCCATGGTTTGTCAGACCGTCTGGCTTCAGAAAAAGTCTCGGCAGGGCTTCCAGACACAGCATAACTTAACTGCTGCTGCCGATGGGTTTTCCTGATCAACAAGACTTGCATCCGTCCGTAGGTATTTGTCGTAGGCTATGATGCAAACAGGCTTGATAAATTTTTAAATTCTTGAGTTTTGTTAAATGACTGTTCACATTGGCAGCCGGTCTTGGTCTTGGTCTTGCGAGACCAAGACCAAGACTTTGAACCTCAAGACCAAGACCAAGACTTTGAACCCCAAGACCAAGACCAAGACTTTGAACCTCAAGACCAAGACCAAGACTTTTAAAAACGAACTCGAGTGCACTCGAGACCAAGACCTTGGTCTCGAGGACAACAAGTCTGAATAAACGTGTGCATGACCTCCACGCGCGGCAGAAGCAGTTTTATATAGCGCCCCTCGTGATCAAGACTCTACTCAGGAGCACTCCCAGCCCAACCACGGTAGAACAACGCAGTTTTGAGGATAGTAAGAAACGAGGTGAAAATGACCAGTCGGTATTTGGCGGATTGTCTTCGGGATCGAGTCCATTCCAGATCATGGGGCCAGCCACAGAGAAGGCACGGCGCTGCCGTAAGGTAGGCCTACAACCTCTGTCTGTACGGTGTAGCAGTTATCCTTTATATATTGAAATATTCATAGGCGTAATTTGTGGAGGGTACGAATGGTACCCGTAACCCCACTTTTTGGACTAGGGGGTATCGTACCCTCCATTTTTTGAACAATGCCAAAGTTGCCAATCAATATTTATTATTGTGCCTTCCCAGAGATCGCAGTCTCCGCCTTGCTTCGTGTATATAAGAAATTGGTACCCCCCCACTTTTTGGACCAAAGTTACGCCCCTGATTAGATACGTCCATTTTACGTATATTAGTAGAATAATGTAAATTAGTACACGGAAAGCAACATAGATATAATAAGCAACGCGCTCAGGCCAACATGCGCTGACACAATTTCCGAACGAGGCACGCTTGACCCAGTTTCCGAACGAGGCTCGCATTAGATACGCGTATTGACCCTAGCAACGACCACTGGCTGTGTTAGAAACATCGGGTCTTTGCAGGGAGATATATTACTTCATAAACGAGAATTATGCGATAAATCGGTAAAAATATTCGGGAACTGTAAACTATAAGCCTGCGAGAATGGCGATGTCTGCCCCAGTAATGAAGCGAAGTATGAAGGGGCAAACCTGCAGAAGAGGTCTGTTATAATATTGAAGTCAATGCACTAATTCTGTATTTATTAAAAAAAATTAATTGTAAACACATTACATTACGTTATCTATGGAGGCTCAATACAAACAAAAATAACTAGTTGTTTGAACACTCGTCTTGTAAGTTGTAATGTAAATGTCTGAAGCTGTCGCTGTTTAAAGGGACCTTAATATGTAACATGGTTGTCTGACTTGGAGCTTGTAAACTAACAATGTTTAAACAATATATGTTTATTATATTTTATATCCGTAAAGCTGCAACAGTGAATTGTTTAATGGTGATGATGAGAGTGATAGCTACGATGTCAGTCTGGATAGACCGTTCAAAACCATTAGTGTCGGTATAGTTGAGAAGATTGGGGTCGTTCACTATAGTGGCTCCAAGTGCAGAAGTTAGTGGTTTTGAGTTAAATTAGGGTGCTAAGTGCTGGAGCTTAATTAAGATGCTGATGCAATAAAAATTGCTGATTAATAATAATAATTATTAATAATATTAAAGCATTATTATTAATTATTATTAATAATAATAATAATTATTATTATTATTATTACTTGGCCGAATTAGCAGTCATAATTCTAAAAAGTCCTAGATTGCTGCAAATTGGATGATATTCTAAATCTACTAACATGGTTCTGGCAAACTTATCCATTTACCTTGCCCTAATTACTTTCCATTACCTTATTTCTTTACCATACCTTAATTACCTTACCTCATCATACCTTACCTTACATTGCCTCGTCTTATTTTCCTTAATGTTGGTTAATGGTGCAAAAGGTCAGACATTGAGGCAAAAGATATTAGGTTTCTGTTACACTATTTGTTCTGTCCAAGTTTACAATTACAATCACATTTGAAGTTTGTAATGGTTACATACAAAATACAATTAAATTTACAAGTGGAATTATTTGTTTATTTGTGTTACTACACAGAGCTGCCAGCCATAAGTACAAATGGTGCCTCTAAGTCCATCCATCAAGCAGGAAGCGTGAGCCTGAGTGATGTGAAGGTCCTGACACAGGCGGACTGGATTCGAATCCAGAACCACCTGCACAAGAACCAGGCGGAGGAGGAACGACTGCGGAAGCTGAATGAGGAACGCATCCGATTGCATGAGATGTCACAGGAGAAGATCAAGAATTGGACCAATACCGTCTATGTGAGTTCGTTGCCATGGAAACTACAAATTCTTGGAGTTCATGTTACTATGTTACTATGCTTGTTACTATTATTATGATTATAAAATAATAATAATACTAAGAATAATAATGGTATTAATTTTTTTATAATTATTATTTTTGTTTTGTTATTGTTATTATTGTTATGATTATTATAAGTAATAGCAGTTATGTAATAATAAAAATTTTATTTAATAAGAAATAAAAGTAAACTCATTATGATCGATTGGACCCTGACAAGCTCTACCATTTCAAGAATGTTTTCTTTCTGCAGATAATTCTTTAATTCCTTTTAGATCATACATACATTTGGTAAAAATATAATAAAAAAATAGGTAATAGTTACTTTATATTTTTTCCCTGTTACTATTAGTAGTACCCTCTGTTTTTAACCCTTATTGCTCATTTCTATCTCAGTAAAAAATTAAAAATAACCTTGAATAATTATGTTCTTTTATAGATTAATTGTCACTAGTTACTTATTACTAATTGTCAGTAATTATAAGTTAATGGTTACCTATGGTCAAATACTTAAAAGACTAATTAATTGTAACAGGGTCAGCGTCAGAAGAAGTTGGAGGGACGGCGCCAGAGGGAGGAGCAGGAGGAAGAGGAACGGAAGCTGATAGACCTCGAGGAAGCCAAGTTCCAGGCGGAACAGCGCAAGGAAGCAATTGAACGCGCCAAGACTCAACAGTACTTCCAGACTGATCGACTTAAGGGATTCCATGTATGATCAATCTGCATTATCATCATCATCATCATCATCATCATCATCATCATCATCATCATCATCATCATCATCATCATCATCATCATCATCATCATCATCATCATCATCATCATCATCATCATCATCATCATCATCATCATCATCACCACCACCTCCACCATCTTCATCATCATCATCATCATCATCATCATCATCATCAACAATATCATTATCAGCAACAGCAGCACCATCATCATAATCATCAACAGTATTATTGTCATCGTCATCATCATCATCATCGTCATCATCATCATCATCATCATCATGAACAGCATCAGTATCAACAATAGCACCATCTTCAGCATTGTTGTCATGATCGTTGTCATCGCCTTGTCATCACCAGCAGCCTTATCATCATCTGAACTTATCTTTATCTGATTTTTCATACCTTATTTACCACATCCTTATCTGACTTTATCTTCCCTACTATGACTTGACCTTACTACTTATCATACCTTATTATCTATACCTTAGCATACCATGCCACACGTACCATACCATGCTTTACCATACCATAACATGCCTTACCCTACTATGGCTTAACCTATCTTGCCATACCTTATGTGTATATTACAGAGTGCACTGCTACTGACTGAGGTGCTGAAGGAACGAGATGCCCAGGTTGAACTTAAGAAGCTGAAGGAGAAGATGAACAATGGAGCAGACAGGGACCTTCGAGAGAAAGCGGACCAGGAGTATCACGAGTTCCTCCAGAAAGATCTTGAGGAGAAACGCCGGCATGCCGAGTTGAACAAGATGACCGCGGAATTCCAGAAAGCTCAGTAAGAACACGGTCAAAAGAGTTTCATGTTTATTTAAACCGAGTACAACTACTTACTGACAAGTAATTAATTATGTGGACCCGTGTACAAGCTCCCAACTATTGCATCAATCTGCATAACGTGTTATATATCCGTTAGCGTCGCTACGGAGGAGGAAAAGGGGCAGCTGCCTCCAACCCTGCTCAGGCTTGGCCCCACACTCCACAACATAACTAAGTGTAAACTTGTAAAACAGAAGTAGTGCTTCTGACCAAGCAAGGAGGATCGAGCTTGCATGTTCCACGTTGCAAGTCGAATGCTGAAACCAATCAGCTAAATTATGGATGAGGAAAGTTTCAGTATTAAGCAGACATTCAGAAGCATATTTAACAGACTGCCAGCCCAGGTCAAGTCTTGTGGAATGAAGCGATTAAGAATCGAACATGTGTACAGCAGTTACTAACCAAAACAATTACTTGTAAAAAAATGAACAAAACCTTCAAAATTTGAAGAATTTCAAGTGAGTGAATGTAAGAAAATAAAGTGCAGTATTTGTTTAGCAAGTACTTGTTACTTTGTTTTTAGTTTATTTATAAAACCATAAGAAAAACGACCACTTATCATGTACTGGTGAAACTGGGAATTCAGAACTCATTGAATTTTTAATACAGAAATGGTAGTTACAAATTGAAGAAATCTCCAGCTTCTGTGGACCCCCAGCTATGGTACTTCCTTTAACTCCACTGGAAGTCCCTTGGATTCTCTGCCTTGTCATCCAACCTCGTAACTCTGGTGACGCCACTGGTTATATCCAAAAGCTATAACAGACCATACTGGTTAACTCGTATACAGGAACTACAGTATCGCACTAAATATTGACATTTTTAGCATTATCCCTTTTTATGTGCAGCGTGGTTTACATGATGATTTATAGAGCATGTCCTGTAACTGTCTAACAAACACTTGCATTAGTGAGTCCACAGTGTAATTGTTATATTGCCTGGAAATTGCAGGCACTGTGGCTTATAGGCAGACACTAATGTGGTCAAACTAAAATTGTCTGATAATTAAGCAAAGTCATTGCACTTAATTATTTAGTTATGTACAAGGATCAATTATAAATAAATCAATCAACAATATAAATTGGGGATAATTGAGACAAATATTAGTAGCTAATATTAACATATTATTCATGGGCGGTGATCTAGGGGGGTCATAAAAAAAGGTCATCAACTTTTTTGGTAGATGAGATTGGAATATTTTGGATTTTTTGAAGATGATATCTGGGGAAAAGGTCTACGGATGACTAAAAAGAAAAAAAAGGAGATGTAAGTGTAATTTTTTGGAGATGAAGTGGCCGACTTTGTCCCCCCTCCACCTCTAAGACAAGATCGCCGCCACTGATATTATTAGTATATTATCTGTATAAACATGTTTGTGTTGCTGTACACCAAAATGCGGTTTGCAATTGGTTCCAATAAAGAATATTTTATTCTATTCTATTCTATTCTATTCTATTCTATTCTGTTTCAATCAATTGCAAATAATTAAGTAAGGTCATTGTGTTTAATCAATTAATTATGTGTAGTGATCAATTACATTTTCGATTACATAAAAATTCTCCTACATTACATGATGACTTTACAGAATCGATGACCGCCATCGCCGGAGTGAAAGAGAGAAAGAGGAAGGAAGAATTGAAGCGGAGGAGATTGAACGTCTTAAGGCTCAGTATCGCGAGGAGCTGCGGAAGCTGGACGAGTTGCGGCAACAGGAATCAAAGCATCAGATGGCAGAAAACCTACAACAAATCGAGGATAAGAAGTTCATGAAGCACATCGATAAAATGCAAGAAGAGGCATGGAAAACATTTCATGTTATTTTAGGGAAATTTATGTTAAAAATAATAAAATTAGTACACTAAATAAATAATTAATAATTAGGTAAAATAAAATAAATAAATTAGTATAAATAAATGATTTATTTTATAAATAAATTATATTATCCATCATTTTAGTAAATCATTTTCTTCTTACTTTTTGCACAAGGTGCTATGTATTTTTGGCAAGTAATATTCTTCATATTTTTTGCAAATGATACTCCTTTGTATCTGTGGTAGAATATGTAAATAATAATAATTTAATAATAATCTTCTTTATTAATTCAAACTGACAAATGCAGTAAGATTACATTGAAACATGACAGTACAATCAAATCTTAACTAAACACACGGTTTGGCAGCCATGCAAGACGCTGCCCTAGAGAGGGATTACGGGTATCGAACCGCGAATCTAATGCTCTCCTGGCCATGAGTGTTACCATTACTCTATCCCCCCTCACCACATTTATAAGCACCATGTCAGGCTGTGTTACACAGAGTCAAATTATTCTATATCACACTAAAGCACCCAATGTTAAATTGATCCCACTACACCACATTACACACTACGCACGGATTTACAAGAATTATGCATCAAGAAAGTGCTTATTACACTATGCTGTGTAATACCACATTATGCTGAATTAAATTACAAGTAGTTAATAAAGTAAGTGTTTTTTTCTCTTGTTATCTATGAATAGTAGGATTGTAAAATGCTCATCAGTGGTGCTCCCGACGTGAACCAGTGAAATATCTGTCGAATAATAAAGACTTCAAGCGCTTGCAAAACCATGTAAGGGACAAACTGTGGAGCTCAAGCCACAGCTCTTGAGAAAGGCGATCCAGCCTCGATTCCAGTGAGAAAGGCGATTCAAGTAGCAATGGATTGTTTGCGCCTAGGCATGTGGTTGTCTTGACCTGTGTGTTTATGAGCGCCTCGACTTTGAGTGGTGCTATATAAATTCTCAGTTACAATTACTAGGATGATGGCATTTTTGTAACTATGCACTGTGCTAAATTATATCAACTGACATTATGTTACATTTACACTCCCTTATGTTACGGTAAATTACACTGACTGTGAACTAACTGGTTTGAAAGAAAGTGGGTGTTTCTGTTGTCAGCAAGAAGATGAGGACTGTCGAGTATTTGCAACAGCCAAAAAGAAGATCATGAAGATGCGAGCGGAAAAAGAGAGGGAAATAATGATGTGAGCAAAGGCTGCTTGATTTATTTATTCATTTAAATCTCTGTTTTATTGTTAATTTACTAATTTCTTTGTTTAGAAAGCTGCTGCAAAAAAACAAGGGTAGATGCACAAGACTTGGGTAGGGAGCTTTGCAGGACTGACGCCTTCATTCATTTTTGTATAAATTGTTTCTGTTGCTTTTGGAGCCATATAAGTTGGTGCCACTTAGTGGTTCTGTATAATTATATATATATATATATTATATATATATATATATTATATATATATATTATATATCGTGGCAACTCTTCATAAACATCGTATGTCCATAAAAGTTAATTCTGAGATAAACACAAAAAACTGTTTATTTTTTAAATTTATTAATACATATGCAAAATATTACATAGCATCATTCAGAAACATATCAGAAGTCTAAATTAAAACTGCAAATTAAATAATTCACATCACACTGTGAATTATATCAAATTTTGGTTTATACGATATTTTCCCGGACATTTATGCATTTTACGTGCTAGTGCAAATTATCATATAGTTCATTCCCAACTGTTTTATTAAATAAGTTGCTCAAAGAAGTTGTGGTGAGCTTGTGGGATTACAGTTTTGCAAAGTTCTTTCAAATCAGCCAGCCTTGACGGTTTAGGGATAGTCAACTTTAGGTTTAGGGATAGTCAACTTTTTAGAGTACTTCTGAACTGGTGGCATCATTTTGTCAAGCCCACGTACTTGTAACGGTTGTACAGGGGTTGCATGAGTAAGGCTGTAAAAAATACCGTCCTGAGTAAACAGTAAGTGTTTAATATCAGTAACACAGGGGTCCCCTACCCTTTTTCCAGGTCTAATTGATGGTATTGGGTTTGGAAATGTCTTCCAAAATGTATGATCAATTGAATTGACAATGAAAGGTTTCCTTCTTCTAGCAGCCTTCATGACTGCCATCCAATCTTGCGGAGTAAACAATTCAATTTTACAACTTGCTGTTTCTATTGAGGAATGCATTGCATCAACCTCCATCTGAGTGTGTCCTCTGCATAAATACTTTTGATGCACCTCTTTCAGATTTGCCTTTTCACCACTGCGCAAAAAATGAAATATTGCAGAAGCAAGAACGGCGTTTCTATTTTGATATGCGCAGCCATCTGACCATATAATCACGGATTCGACCGTCTCTGGAACGTTCCTTAGGTAATGAACTATTAGGCTTGCAAACTCTTCGGCATCTAAGGCACCTTCACCTTCATGCCAAACATTACATGAGCCATCCCCACTTGCAACATCATATGTAGTGAAATTATGTAAAGCCAGCTTCCGTTTATAGTAAACTGCGGATGCGAATGTTTTGGGGCAGAGCAAACTTGCTGCAGATCTACTGTAATCACTCGCATTGTATCACGGTGCGACTTGCCCAGCATCTTATCTACATCTTTGCACATTCTAGCGCGTTCTTTGTCTTCTACATGACTATCATAATCAGCTTGATTTACCACCTTATCTTTATATGAAATGCAGAAGTCACATTGATCTTTACGGGGATGGAAAAAAGAACGGTTCAAAGTTTTGAAAATGCAAGTGAAGACTTTCTTAGAACATGGTTTACGCTTAGCTACATTACACTCTTCTTTATAAAGATCATACATTTTGGCTACACTAAGGCCTGGTTCCAGATAAAGGAGTTTGGAGTCTTTCCTGCAATAATGTGAAGGAATTGTTGGAAACTTCTCTATAAAGCTTGTAATGTATAAGCGATCAGCAGGCGGTGTAGCATTTGGGGGAACTCGCTTCGAATGACCATGTGCAGAAGAAAAAATTGTTCCAGAATTGTTGGCTTTACGTACTGCCAGCCGGACAAACATCTCGCCAACACATAGGGTGCCTAAAAAGAACTGCTTACATACTTGGATTTTCTTTCCAACAACTGGAAGATAATACTTAATGGTTTTCCCCCTGCGACTTACAACATTCTGCGTTCTCTTACGAGAAGCATTGCATGTCTCTGTGTGGGAAATTACAAAATCTCTCTTTCTTTCCGAGGTAACCTGCCAATAATCATCAAAAACTTCTTTGCGGTTTTCATCGGACATTTTACTACGACAGCATTTACAGTTTATTGGCTTCATTTGCCTTTTGTCCCCATGCAATCTCTTGTTGGCTGCAATATTTCGCTTCCATTTGTGAGGGTTACCCTGCCCTTTTTTAGCAATTTTTCTCGACATTGATAGGGAACGTTCATCAATAATATTGTAATTATTTTGATCCGCAACACAAGCAACAAGACTGGGTGCAGTAGCATCGACAACAGGCAGTAGAGAAGCCGGTTGACCGTCTATTGGCTCAATTGAAGCATCGACAACAGGCAGTAGAGAAGCCGGTTGACCGTCTATGAACATTGGCTCAATTGAAGCATCGACAACAGGCAGTAGAGAAGCCGGTTGACCGTCTATGAACATTGGCTCAATTGAAGCATCGACAACAGGCAGTAGAGAAGCCGGTTGACCGTCTGCGAACATTGGCTCAATTAAAGCATCGACAACAGGCAGTAGATCACCATTCGGAAGCCACGAAGCATCAGCTGGGTCACTGTCTTCGGATGAGGAACCTTGATCGTCACTGCTCGACATATCAGCTACAACAAGATAGTCATGAAATTCACGTCATTATTATAATTAATTATATAGTATTTAATAGTAATATTGATTTCTTTTCATTAAGCTACCACTGTAATGTCTTGACAGTGTACAGTCGTCGATCTCGTTTACTGTGACTTACCACCCCGTCCCCTCGTCAACACTAAACGCCCAAAAATTATAGTCTGCCTGCAATTTATCTAAAAATAACATGTTCACAGCCTCATTTTCCTGTGGCAAAATTACTTTATTATCCTGTGCGACAGTTGGCTGCAGTATAATAACTGTTATCAAAATACTTGTATCATCGCCCATCGCCCAACCAACATTTTTTAAAAACATTTACAATGCTAAATATTGTCAAATAATAGTCTTACTCACCAATTAGCGACAATACTTCCTCTCCTTTAAACGTCTTCTTTCTGTTCGGTCTGAAATTGTACGCCATTATTTAACTAAGCTAGCTTTTAATCGTTAAAAGATAGCGCGTGTTAGCCGTACGATTGGTCTCAGCAATGACTATTTGGATGTACGATATTTTGCAAGGCGCAATCCGAGCCTTGGTCTGATAGGATAATTTGCGTCATGTGATATAACTCTGTATTCCTATTCGCTATGGATATAGGGTTTTTTGCTGGACATGAAGGATGTTTTAACACGTCGAATGACACTAACAGTCTAATATAGGCCAAAAGTGGATATACGATGTTTATGAAGAGTTGCCACGATATATGTATATAGTGGTTAAAGTGGTTTCGGTGAGCAGTGGGAACTCTAAAGAAGAATTTCATTGGAACGCATGCGTGAACAGTGGGAATGCAAGCAAAGAATTTCGAGAGCAGGGGGAATGCCGTTCCCACCATTCCCACTCCACTTTAAACCCTGTATATATATAACTTGAACACGTGAATTGGATGTTACTACTTGTGCTACTTCAAGGTGTTAGTAAAGACGGGTGCTACTACATAAAGGCTAGTTGCTATACGACTTGAAGTGGATCTATAATAATGTGCTGAGTGAATGAATGAATGAATGAATGAATGAATGAATGAATGAATGAAACAGGTGCTACTGCTATGTACTACCTAAAGACACTATATAGATGGGTTCTCCTATTTAAAGGCTAGTTATAATGCCGTTCTGCTCTTCCTTCCTTCATCTAGACACTTTAAAATGTTGACTACTACCTGTATGACTTCACCCTGTGTGAATGAAAGCAGCCACTGTGTGCTGATAAAATGAGCTATATTAATTGGTGCTACATGTTTTGTAAATGATTATGTGGATCCAGGGAGAAACAAGAGCAGCTGGAGAAAATCCGTGAGAAGTTGGCGTCTCAGTTTAAGCAGACGGTTGACGACGAAGATGATCGGATCAAGCGAGCGATCGAAGAGAAAGAAGCGCGGAGGATGAGGGAGGAGGAAGAAAAGGAGGCAAAGAGGAAGAAGATGATTAGCTCAATCAAGGATCACCGACGAGAACAGGTAGGGCAGGTGGATTGTCACAGGTGAGACAGGTAAGGGTAAGGTAGATGGAGTTTTAAGAATGAGGTTAAGGCAGGTGGACGAGGTATGATAGGGGAAATAGGTGGTTTAGACGACAAGCTATAGAAGTCTTCATGGAATTCTAGATCAGGTTCCATAACTTTTCATAACATTTACTTGTATGGGGCACTATTAACAATGTCATATAAATTTTCTGTTGTAATAAAACTTACAAATTATAATTACATCGTTTGCGATATGATACCTTCTGTGTTACCGTAAATTCGGTAATGGCATAATTACATCACATTGCTTGGTGTAATAGTATTATTGTGTAATTTTACTGATGACAGGATGAGTTAGCAAGGCGTCAGAAGGAAGAGCAGAAGCAAAAGGAGCTGGAATCACTGAAGGCCAGACAAGAGGCCGACGCTGTCTTTGCAGCCAATGAGGCGGAAAAGCAGCTGAGGCGTCAAGACGAAGCCAAGCATAACAGCAAGCTATACTTGGAACAAATGGTTAGTTCCAGAGTGTAGTTCGATTTCATCTCAGCTAGTTACAGGTAGCCATTGTTTAGCGTGTATATATATATATGTATGTATTATTATATGTATGTATGTATGTATGTATGTTTATTATTGTTATAATTACTACTGCTATTATGTCTACTGCTACCACTACCACTTCCACTCTTACCACTACCGCTACTGCCACTACTGCTACACCTGCTATTAAAAGTGTATTTTGTGGACAAAGAAAATATTTCAAGTGGTGATGTGGGTTTCTTTGGTAAGTTTATGCAAAAAGAGACTTTTTTATATGAAGCTATTTCTTTGTAATTCAGTATGGTGGTAGACACATTTTGAAAACACCAGAAAGTAGGGATTGACCGGAAAGAGATTTTCCACCGGAAACCGGAACCGAGTATTTGGATGAACTATTTGCCGGAAACGAACCGGAAACGAACCGGTACCATTTGTTCCATATGCGAAGCTTCACATTTTCAAATTTTCATGTAATAAAAAATTATCGAAATAAATTTGTGTACATGTAATAACTGACTGATACATTTTGAATTGTAGAAATAAATATTAAATAATCAATGAAATGTGGACTTCAATGGATGTTTAATTGTTTTAAGGCTGAACATTAATAATTTTATATACGTAAGTTTATTAAATAAATTCTGAAAGAAACAAATTTTTTGCAACTATTTGCGTCTACAATATTTGCCGAGGCGAATACTTCCGGAAACGGGATTTCCGGCCGAACCGAGTATCCGAAACGGTTTCCGGTCAATCCCTACCAGAAAGTTTATTCTGCCACACCTTCAAGTTTTGCTTGACCAACACCACCATCACCACTACCATCACTACTAGTCTACTATTATTGCCATATCCGTAATTTTTATTACTCTTGCAGGAGGAACGTCGTCGGCTGGAACAGCAGCACAAGGAGCGCAACCTGGAACAGGAACAGCGCAACCGTGAACTTCTGGAACTCGAAGAACGCCAGTTCCAGGAATACGCCAGAGCCGTCATCGACAACAGCGAGCGACGTGGCCGTAAGACACTCCCACTCCACCGGGCGGCCCGTGAGGGAGCTGGGGGCGGTCTGGGCCCGGTCTTGCCGGGTCGCGGGCCCATCCGCCCGAGCTACCTAGTGTCGGACGGCACAGGAGCCCAACTACCCAACTACCAGAGATACACAACAGACGAGACGAAGAAGAATATTGGGGTGGATGCCGTGACCTCCAAGCGATTGGGGTTCGTTTGGTAGAGGAGGTCGCTTTATAAATTTCGGTTACGTTTACTGAAGCGCCTCGTGTGGTGCCTTTCTGAAGAAAGAACTTCAACGTTTAAGGTCTTTGGAGAGGCTTCCACCGGCGCTATATGAATTTCATTTACTTTTCATTCCTTTTGATGCCTTCCTGAAGAATTTTCATCGTAGACTTCGGTGTAAACTTTAACCAATTATTTTGATGCCGACTGATGCCTTGTGCGTTATGAAAACGGCGCTACAGAAGTCAGATTAGATTAGATTAGATTAGTTTCCCACTTCGATTTATGTGGGTCGGCGGAAACTACCGCTAACTGGCTTGGGTCTTTGTGGGTGATGCATTTCTGGGACACATTCCAAGGCAATATGATCTCCCCGCAGATCTGTTAATTCCCACCTCTTTCAACTTAAAATTCCAGTCTATGGGAAAAGGGATCATATACTTCCTGCAGAAGTACATAGGTTACCTTGTTGATGAAAGCCGTTCAAGAACTGAAAGGGAGCGGTTTAATTGTAGATAGGCCTATTGGGGACTCTTCCATTGCGGGATCAGCGTCCCCTCACTGGAATACAGCTTCTGCCCACCTGTTGGTAGTTCTACCTTCTTCTAACCACTAATTGCAGTCTGTGACCAAAACTCGTTTGCGAAGTTAAGTGATGAAATTTTGGGCTGGCTGAAATCGTGAAAATTCTGGTGGACAAGTCTGGTTGCCTTGAAGTGTATGTACGCCGATGGCTCTAGGACTGCTGTGGCTTTTATGGTGTCAAATGGCTTCACGTAAGTTTTAATTAATTTCCTTTTTTGTTATTCAGTAAAAATTCTAGGAAAAGTATAGCCTACGTTGAATTGTTCATTTTACGGTTGAAATCGTAAGGGGGCTCTTGCTGACGGAGATCCAGTAACTTCAATACTTCATTTTGTCCAGGCGAGAACTTTAACCCGCTACATCACGTTGTAGTGGCAACTGACAAATCACTAATTTGCTGACGGAACCCAGTACATTTCACTCGCCCATTTTTTTCAACAAATAGATGTAATTGTAACTTGAAATGCTGGGACAATATTTAGATTTTAGAATTTTGAACTTTGAATATCAGCTATCTCGGCTGTTGCTGACTGGCTTTTATTGTATTACATTACCAGTAGGTCCTACATACTCTAGCACTCAAGTGTAGTGCAAAAAACGTTTTAGTGAACAAAATTTTTTTTTACTTAACTGCGGAGGAACCGACGTCCGCGGAACCTAAGGGTTGCGTGGAACCCCGGTTGAAAGCCACTGGCATCATGGGCGGCGATCCCCCAGGGGTCGAGGGGGACAAGACCCCACCTTTAAGAGTGGGGGACACAGTATACAGTTGTCGCCCCCAAATTTCGAAGAAACACCAGAAAAGGTCAACAATTTTTCGGTCGAAAAATTTTTTCATCTCTTTTTGACCAGATCAGTTCAAAAGTGTCCCTTGTCCCGCCCACCTGTCAAGGAAGATCGCCGCCAGTGACTGGCATAGACTATCGCGCAAGCTTTCAGAGGCGTAACTTTGGTCTAAAACGCGGGAGTACCAATTTCTTACACGAAGCAAGGCGGAGACTGCGATATCTGGGAAGGCACAATAATAAAATATTGATTGGCCTTGTTCAAAAAGTGGGAGGTACGGTACCCCAGTCCAAAAAGTGGGGGTACGGGTAGGCCTACCCCTCGTACCCCCAACAAATTACGCCTTTGCATACTTTAGAGCAATAAGTTAACAGAATAAAGAAATTATGTGACGTCCTTTATATATAGGCCCCTATAATGCTTGTTATCGAAAATCTTGTTGCGAAATTTGTTAATAGGCCTATCTAGTTGGGCCCTATAGTTTCAAATAGTTTTTGTTTTAAATATATCGAGTAAATAAAACAACGTTTTATTGCAGATGTTCACAACAACACATTTTAAAAATACTCTAACGATATCTAAAACCTGAACGACATAATTATAGGCATTGGCGTAGACTCTGGGGGGCAGCCGGGGCACGTGCCCCCCCAATAACCGAGGAGCCGGGGCAATGCTCCCCAATAATCGAGATGAAAATTTAAAAAAATATGAAGGTATTTCACGAAATTTGTTCGAGAGGAATCGGTAAAAAAGTTAATGACAGTGCGGTGTGAGTGTGAGGACAAATCGGTGACAAGTTTATGATGGTGTTTTGTGTTTGCTATGAGCTCCTGAAACAAAGAAAAGAGGCGAATGACTAAAAAAAAAAAAGGTCATCAACTTTTTTTTAAGATGAAATTCCAAAAAAGATTTTGTAAATTCAGAAATTTGTCGGGAAAATGCCCCCCCCCCCAATAATTTTTTGAAGTTTACGCCAGTGATTATAGGCCTAATACAATAATGTAAGACAAACTCAGTCGCACACTAACAATGAAAGTCGTCGAATAAAGTAGCCAGTACCATCTGGATTTCTGGAAATTGAATTTGTGTTCAATAATCCACCAGAGGGAGTATGTATGAAACTCTGACTTCCGGTCTGCGTTGTGCCAAGTAAACGGTCATAATCTAAGAAGGTCATAATTATACAAATGCTGCTGAAATGCACCAGCAAAATGATTACACAACTCTGCTCTCACAAATCTTAGCCGCTTCAAATCTAAACATCATCCACCTTAGCCGTCTGACTATCTGCCTGCCTTTGGATCTTGACCTGGAACCGATTTTGACCGTACCTGCCTATCGATTTTATTTTGACTAAGCGCATGTGAATAGGCTGGTTCTTGCGACTTGGCGGTTTTGGCGTTATAGAAATCTTGAGATTACGATTAGGCCTATGATGTTCGTGACCACTGGTAAAAACAAGTATCGGAAATAATATATTATAGTTACAGGACAAGTTTAGCTTAAGCGCCACCTATTAAGGGCGACATTACACCACACATTACGTAGCTGAGTCCAAGTCGTTATAAAACGCCCACGCTTTTCTAACCTCGGGTCTCCACCACGGTGGCACCCGCATCTTGTATTACTAGACTTGATGCAGCGCTCTTGGGTATACTCATCCAGTCCCTTAGCTTCCAGTGGGTGCTTTAGAAATGTAGAGATTACGATAAAGAAATACAGTTAATCTCTTCTCAGAATCGTAAAAACTGTCAGCGTTAGATGGGGTAAACGAAAAGAGACACACCGATAAAACACCCAAGCAAAATATCAGTTCATTTAGGGCCTAGTTTGGGGGGGGCGTACGTTCAGTAGACGCCCGCCTGAAACCGCCAATGAGAATAAACCGTTAACAAGAAAGTCAGCTTATCGAAAGACAGAAACAATTGGGACTGATTTCCCCGAATTACTTCCGAATTACGCTTTCTGCAGCCGGAGATGACGCTTACGGGAATCGTTTTACAAGTGGTTGCTTACTCGTAGCCATCAATTCCGTTCGCTCGAAGCAAAAGTCCTTAACAAAGACCGATTAATAAATCAGATTATGCAGTAGAATTGACTTAGGCTTCGGCAGTGCTTCCAAGGTCCTTATGCGGATCCGGGAGCGTTGGGAAAAAAGGCCATAAAAGCTGATCCTGGGTTTCGTTAATCGCCAGATGGCCAAAGTAACGTTCTCGATCCAACGTCTAGGTATGTTATCATTGTAAAGCACGTGATAGTCAGTACTCGTTGTCGGATGTAAGTATACAGACAGGAGTGGCCATTACTTAGGCATTTATGAGCAGCCCTTGTACCACCGTAGGCCTAATTTTATGATCATCGACGTGGAATAGAGCGCCATGAGCCTCTCCACACGTTCGTATTCCATACGAGGAAATCTCCTGTGGTATAAGGAATAAGGCCGGGTCAGGGCAGGTCAGGTGAAGTAACTTCGAGTAAAGTACTTCTGTTAGGAACTTTCGGCTTAGGCGCTGACACTCCCATCTTTTGGATGTCCATCTATACATCTTTCGTGCCATCCTTACATCCATCTATCCACTCATCCTAACCCGAGTCGGTGGTGGGCAGGGCAGCGTACTTAGGCACGCCTTTCACCGGCGATAGCGACCTCTGCCCGGCTGGAGCTGCAGTGGGGAACAGTCCCCCATGGTACCTTCCTTCCTTCGTCGGCGACTCGGGCGCCCTCTGGTCCACGTGATCGACCTCCGTGGCCGTCGACAACGATAGAGACTTCCGTTTCCGTTCCGGGGTAAAGATCCCGACGTTGGCGACGCCTGGCGCCAGCGAGTGACACGACGTCGGACTGGGGTTCTTCTGAAGCCCTCCGGGAGATGTCGTGAGTCGTCCGTTGTTGGGCGAATGGACGCTGGGGTAGATTGCCATGTTGGACAGGCTGTTGCGGATCTCGCCGAGGGTGAACTGAGTCAGCTGGGTGGACACCCCACGGGACCTCGGTGAGCAGGACGGATCGTCGCGGTTGAAGCAGCAGCGAAGACCACGGCCAGAGAGACAGCATGGCATTCGAGACAATACCTTCAGAACAGAACAATACAGAAGAACAATAAAAACGACGTCACCGTCACCGTTTCTGACATCAGTTACATTATCGAGAAGCGATTATTTGTGATATCGAAATCTTAAATTAAATTCAATGCGTTGAGGTATAGACAACCAGAGTAAGGTACCACGCATATAGGTAGATATGCATTGGGGTTGTCAGAGCTACGAGATTGAGGGGAAGGTAGGGGAAATGGTGGACTTCAATAGGAGTGCAGAGCAGGGCTCTTGTAAGCTATCTTTTTTTACACAAACCCGCCCCAACCTACGATGCAACAACTCCTTGGATATTTTCAGTCCTTGGAGTTGGAGATAAATCAAACCCAGAGGAAGGACATGTCAAACTACAGAGAGGGAGGGTACCATCATCATCATCATCATCATCATCATCGTCATCATCATCATCATCATCAGGTACCATCATCATCGTCTTCGTCGTCATCATCATCATCATCATCGTCATCATCATCATCATCATCATCATCATCATCATCATCATCATCATCAGGTACCATCATCATCATCGTAGTCGTCGTCGTCGTCATCATCATCATCGTCATCGTCATCGTCGTCGTCGTCGCCGTCGTCGTCGTCATCATCATCAATATTCGTTTAATTCATCATATCCAGTTGATAAAAGTGCAACACGTCACAAAAACAGGACAGTATTGGCGGAGCTTCCGTTATTTGTTGGCAAAGATTAATATACGTTTCTGAATAGAACTGGGAGAATGAAATTGCACTTGTCTCGTGGTTGGAGGCTGAAATTATGTGTTCTTGGTCGTAAGTCATATTTATTTTGCCGTATCGGAGGGAAACCCCGGAGAACATGGGGGGGGGGTATGGCAATGTTTCGAAACCGACCAGCATCCGCTGCCTCAGCCAGGGCCGCCACACTAGGTGTGGAGGGTAAAAGGAAACCGCTACGCTTGGTCCGGTGTAGCATACGCTCCAGCCTGTCCCCTATCATTTTTTCTGGCATATCCCCACGTACATAAGGTTAGCGATAGTAGTTGCCATGGTCACCTCATGCAGGGTGTGAGAGGACAGACCACCCGAAACCAATCGGATTTGCACGAATCCCACGACCCAGCCTAAGCAGAGATGGGGGGCAGCTGCTCCCCTTCCCGCACCCCCATCGTAGCAACGCTAATTTAGATGTGACCAAATTTCGGGATGGCACCAATCAGGCGAGCAGAAGCATTAAGAACATACTGTGATTTCAAGGTAAGAAGGGAGTCCATACCAGAATGGATCGCATTTCCAAATCCATTCTGGAAGAGATGAAAGTGAGGATCGGCGCAGAAGCAGCCTGTGGAGTAAGTGATCGTCGCATAAGGGAGGGATCTGACGGAGGTGATATAGTAACAGGTACGGCATTCATTCAGTGCCGAGTTTAAACTTGGTGAGGTCCTAAGCTGGGTAGGCCTAAAGCTTGAAGGCCCTTTATATACATGTAAGTCTGAAAACTTCGTGCTATATATTGTA
>OY744611.1:24183900-24208900 GCA_963556255.1 Allolobophora icterica | reverse complement strand
TTTTTGGGCGCTGTAGAAATCTCGAGATTACGATTACGACCCCCAGCACTTTAACTCTTTCATGAAGCGCAGAAGAACGTATGGTCCAATTTCTTAAAGCGTGCTACAAGTAAATTAGTTACTTACTTACCGAGATGGTTTACGGCCGAGAGAAGGGAAGCGTTATGTCGAATTAAGATTAATCCAAGTTCTCTAACGCGTGTCATTTTCCTTTAACACTGAGGGTCGAAGGCGATTTTGCGCTCAAAATCAACAAATGGTCCTTCTTGGAAATCAATTTATCTTTCGGAACAATTTCAAAGAATGAGTTAGTTGGCGTGTGGATTTGAGGAAGTGAAGCGGAAGAGAGTTGAGAAGGGTGACGATGAACGCAAGACAGATTGAAAGAAACCTCGACAGATCTCCATTCCAATCTGCTCAGCGAAGCAGTCGAAGCCAGTCATATGCCACAAGATGGTCTCCTCGGTTGGCGCACTGTGTCTGTTATCGACAGGTTGCGGGTTTGAGACTGCTGAATGCATTCCGTGTAGCAGCTCTGGGCTTCTGTCACCAAGCAGTATAATTTGAGACCAGCGTATGCTTGGAAGTAAATGGCAAGTCGTGTATTGCGCTGATCCCATGCCCAAGACCTGTGCGTTCCTAACGACTCAATGATAGAAGAGCAGAAAATGAAGTCTTTCTAATTTATGTTCCACAATGGACAACGACAGTAGCGCAACTATGGGTCGGCAGCTGTGGGATTCCAGGCCCGATTCTGTCAAGAGGGGGCCCGCTCAGAGTCTAATAATGGAATGGAGAGTAGGCCCAGCGGACGCTAACCATTTTCGTTATGACACAGCGCTGTTAAACTCTGGGGCAATAACTGTGCTCCGACGCCAGACATTTATGTCTGCGACCATTCGGTAAAACTAGGGTCTTTCTTAGCAGACATTGCCGCCAGAAGTAATTTTGTCGCACGTTATGGTTGGCCCGTGTTGGACTGATTACGTGCATGACTGGAGAAGGACTAATTGTCAATTTCAAGAGAAGATGCAACGGAGTCAGAAGGTGCAACGGAGAGGACGTATTCTGACACCATAGATTTATCAGAAGAGATGACGATGACTTAGTTGATAATTATATTGATGACAATGATGATCATGACGACGATGAGGATGATGTTTATGATGATGACGACGTAGGATGATGATGGTTGTGAACAGAGGCGTAACTTTGGTCTAAAAAGTGGGGGGTACCAATCTCTTCCATTCACGAAACAAGGCGGAGACTGCGATCTCTGGGAAGGCACAATAATAAAATATTCATTGGCATTGGTCAAAAAGTGGGGGGGGGGTACGGTACCCCCAGTCCAAAAAGTGGGGGTACGGGTACCCCTCGTACCCCCCACAAATTACGCCTATGGTTGTGAACATCAACCCGTTCTATGTGTCTAACTGTGTGCACTTTGTAACTGTGTTGGCCGCTTGCTTAACATCGGCATTGACAGCTCAGCCGTTTCATTCTAACTCTCAATTGCTAGAGTTCGTAGATGCCATTCTTTTCATAGGCAGCAACTTCTATAGCTCAAGAACTCTGTCTAATCGATTTTTAGTACTTTTATCGTAGGAAATCAACCAAAACACGACGTAGAAAATACCTTAGATTCACACAGATGAAAATGTACGCTCCATGTACTTATTTTATGGTTGAATTAGTACATTACATGTTCTCATTTGACGATTGAGTGCACAAGGGACGCTAGTGCTACATAAATCTTGGAATTTTACTACGTCCGGGATTTGAACTCCGTATATCTATGGGACGACGGTCGAGAGCGCCGACCAATACTAGGACTTTCATAGGCTGAGGTGAGGAAAAACTAACCGGAAGTTGCTAGGTTCGTGTGGATGGGAGTGCAGCCGGAACATGAGGATTCGTAGGATGTTGCAGAGGAAAACGAAATTTAGCTGGAAATAATTCAGCAAATGAGGGATAAATAAATAGAACAGATCAGTTGTGTATTTATAAACATATCAACACTTCAACAGCCAATAAATGAATGAAATAAAAAAAGGGATTTTATAAACAAATAGATAAATTTGGTAATACATACTCGAGAACATCAATCAAGCCTTCAATCAATCAATCAACACTTCATTCAATCAATAAACACTTCAGTCAATCAATCAACACTTCAGTCAATCAATCAACACTTCAGTCAATCAATCAACACTTCAGTCAATCAATCAACACTTTCTGTCAATCAATCAACACTTTCTGTCAATCAATCAACACTTTCTGTCAATCAATCAACACTTCAGTCGACCAATCAGCACTTCAGTCAATCAATCAACACTTCAGTCATTCAATCAACACTTCAGTCGATCAATCAACACTTCAGTCATTCAATCAACACTTCAGTCATTCAATCAAGCTATTGTCCCTGTGTCTGCTATGAACTGTGATGATGATGATGATGACGACGACGACGATGATGATGTTAATGGTGATAATCAGTTGTAACAATAATTAATTAATCATTATTAATGTCGGTACTGATTAAAACGCGCAGTGTTCTAATTAAATGTAGCCGGGCATTTATCAAATGGCGCAGGTTTTAATCTGACCTAAACTGGATCTACATAAATGATACTGACCACCATGCACAGAAAATTTGGTGCGTAGATGATCCATTCGTATTCTCCGAAACTTTTTGTCCAGCAGCTGCAACCGATTACAAAATGATGGAATTAGATAGCAGTAGTTCCAGTGTTTAACGCCATCTTATCGTTGCCCGGGGCTCTTTTTTATCGTTACCCAGGGCTCTTGACTTCACCCTCATTATCCAGAATTTAGTATTTGGTAGCAGAGACAGCCTGCCCAGAATCGTTACGTGGAGTCCTCTAAGCTGGCTCGAATTCAATCGCTAGAGCAAGCGTGCTACCGAATGACAGCATAACGTAACAGGGTCGGCGTACAAGACCCAACTGGAATGTGCACCCACTTTTGATCAGATAGATAAAAGTTTTAGTGCGCTTTCTGAAGTTCTACCAACTCTATATGTCTCAATAGCAGTTGTAGGGCATTGGCTTAATTAATAAATGAAGGAGGGCAAAGAGTTCGACAAAACTTACTCTCGTTTTCTCTCTCCTTCCAAGCCCCCCCCCTCTCTCTCTCTCTCTCTCTCTCTCTCTCTCTCTCTCTCTCTCTCTCTCTCTCTCTCTCTCTCTCTCTCTCTCTCTCTCTCTCTCTCTCTCTCTCTCTCTCTCTCTCTCTCTCTCTCTCTCTCTCTCTCTCTCTCTCTCTCTCTCTATTTCTTTCTTTCCCTCTCTCTCTCTCCGTATGCTTCTGTGTCTCTGTTTTTTTTCTCTGTGTGTGTGTCTCATTCACCTTTTAACTGTCTCTCTCTGTCTTCGTCTGTCTCTGTAGTTTTCATTCAATTTTACTCTTTCCTCTATCTCTTCTCTCTCTCTCTCTGTCTCTGTCTCTGTCTATCTGTCTGTCAGTCTGTCTGTCTTTCTCTCTTTCTCTCTCTGTCTGTCTTCTCCCTTTCTCTCTCTTCTCTCTCTGTCTCTGTCTCTCTCTTTTTTTTTATCTCTTTCTCTTTTTTCTCTCTCTCTCTTCTCTCTTCTCTCTCTCTCTCTCTCTCTCTCTCTCTCTCTCTCTCTCTCTCTCTCTCTCTCTCGCTTTTCTCACCCTTCTGTCTGTCTATCTGCCTGTCTGTCTGTTTGCTGTCCGTCTGTCTGTCTATCTGCCTGTCTGTCTGTTTGCTGTCCGTCTGTCTGTCTATCTGCCTGTCTGTCTGTTTGCCTGTCCGTCTGTCCGTCTGTCTGTCTGTCTGTCTGTCTGTATGTCTCTTTGTCTGTCGATATAGGAATTTATAAGAGTTTATTAGGGAGATTGTAATCGTAGTGAATCTAAGAGAACTAACTTTTTATGGCAACGTCCTCATTTCACCCTTGTGCTGCACTGTCCAAGGTCTAGAGCATCTGGTTAGTTTGACACTGAACTGCTAAGCTATCAGCCCTAGCTATCTAAGTAGCTCAACTAGGGAGGTATAGATGGCTTATCAGTAGCTAGGGTGCACTAACTGACTGAGCCATGAAAATCTAAGTGGGTCAGAGCCATGAAGGTGTAGGTGGTTGAACCAGAGAGGTTTAAGTATGTGGAATGGTTGTCTGACATGAACTATTTAAGGCCACAGGTTCTATTACATGTTTTACACTTACTTAAGTTCAAATTAGTGTAATGTAGTTTAAACATGAACCAGTTTAGAAGCAATGATTTCCCCCAACGAGTGTTGATGTTGGTTTATCTAACAACTGGGTAAACCAAACTGCATTTTCTTTAGTGTTTAAATGAATATGCTGTGTTCAGAATGTTTTCATTCAGTCAGTTTTCCTCTTATCAATCATAACTGTTTTTTTTCATTTTGTTTATATTTACTGCAGTCATACAAGTGTATTGTAAGTGGATTCTGATAATAGCTGCTGCTTGGCGTAAAACCATATTAAGAACGAAACATACTGCGGATATCTGATATTTTCAATAACTTTAATGCTGTGACCTTGATGTGAAATCACTGAGGTTTTTAACCGTGTTAATGAAGCTGCGAATGGCTTGAATAATGTCTGTTGGCATCTTAATCAAGGAATTCTCTCTGCACTCTGTGAACCTTATCTAAACTGTTGGTGCTTAAATGTAGCTTAATCGCCTGAAGTGTAGTTGCTCAGAACCTATGAACTCACTGGCAAGTTTAAATGAGGTAGCAAACGACAGGCCGTGGTGTGTCCATGCAGTCTCTTAAGTGAGAAATACAAATAATTGTTGCATTTAGTGAGAGAATTGGTTGATACAGTTGGTTCTGTATCCATTTAGGATTCGTTGAGCAGGTAAGACCAACAACTCATAGAGCTAAGCATGCAAGGAATCCAGAGGAAAAACTATTTCTAATCTAAGTGATTCTAATCTACTTGTAAGCCGTCTTTAGATTATCTGTCTGTGTGTCTCTCTGTCCGTTCGCCCGTCCGTTCGTCTGTCTGTCCGTCTGTCTGTCTGTCTGCCCGTCTGTCTGTCTGTCTATTTGTCTATCCGTCCGTCCGTCTTCTGTTTGTCTGTCCGTCCGTCCGTCCGTCCGTCTGTCTGTCTGTCCGTATGTCTGTCTGTCTGTCTGTCTGTCTGTCTGTCTGTCTGCCTGTCTGTCTGTCTGTCTGTCTCATCCCTTCCCTCATCTCTTTTTCACTCGTAGCACATCCCTTAAATACTGTTGGGTGTCGTTTTCCAGTTGACAAACCAGATCCAATATCTGATGCGTGTTTCACGGAACCAGACTATTACGACCGGATGCCAACCCCCTCCTCTGCCCTTACGACCACAGGAAGCACCCCCCCTTCCCAGACAGCTTGAGCAACAACAGACAGTGACATCATAAACAACTACACCAGTCATAACAACATAGGGCCTACGTGACAACGACAATATGTTCGCTAAACGGTGAAGCGCTCGGCTTGCATCGGAAGCTGTACGGGTTCAAATCCCACCGGAAGGACCCTGAGCAAGCTACTCACGCGCGATTACTTGGCTGTGACACACCTTGACGTTGATGACTTTTATGACCCATTTGGTTTCCCGTTCCGTTTGATTGACATTTCTTATAAGTATGTAAGTATGTACGTCTGTACGTATGTACGCATGTAAGTGTGTAAGTATGTATGTATGAATGTATGTAAGTATGCATGTATGCATGTGTGCATGTAATTGTAATTGTAATTAGTAACTTCTATTGTGTTGGTGTCTAATGCGCAAGGGGGACCAAAACCAAATCATCGTAATCAGGTCAATATCCAGAAGATCAATCCATACATACGTATATACATACATATATGTGTGAATATTATTTGTATGTATATATGTATGTATGTCTTCATGTATGCATGTATGTATGTATGTATATATGTATGCACGCATGTATGCATGTATGTATACTATGTATGTATGTATGTATGTATGTATGTATGTGTGTGTATGTATGTATGTATGTATGTATGTATGTATTCATGTATGTATGTATGTATGCATGTATGTATGTATGTATGCATGTATGTATTTATGTAAGCATAAGTATATCACTATATGTGTGTGTGTGTGTGTGTGTGTGTGCGCGTGTGTGTGTGTGTGTGTGCGTGGGTATGTGTGTATACCCATGTGCGTATGCTTACATATAGCTATGTACATTGCATATTATGTGCATATTTACGTAACTGCTTTTATATGTACGCATGGATCTCCAAAAGATAAGATAAGATTAGGTAGAATTACTTTTCATTGGCCATTGACCCTCTGATGATAGCGTAGACCGTGGCACCAACAGCGGGCATCACTTGAAGAACAAAGCAACAGCAAATATAATATTTATATTTATATTGCCCTTATCACGCGCCAACGGTCCGTAAATCAGAATATATGAGGTGTGGGACAAGTGTGCGAGAACAGCTCGACCACAGTTTCATCGTACTGAGTCTGCTGAGTGGGTTCGAAGCCGCAATCGTTGGATTAGAAGCAAAGTGCACTATCGCATGGACCATTCTACCTCACGATGGAGTAAGTAGGTAATTTAGAGCGCCATGAAAAGGCCTGCATAATTGTGAAGTGAAATATTATCGGCGGATGGAGCGGAGGCTGAGATGAGACGGCGGATCGGGTTTGTTGCGTTATTCATGAAAACGATCTTGTGATCTTGATTATTACGATGATGATTTTATTCACCGTCGTCAATGGCCTTGAACGTCGTCGTTGTGATAACCTTACGATGATCATAGTGTTCATTATCATCATCCTCGTCATCATTAGATCACAATGTCGTTGCTGAATTATGATTCATTGTCATCGTCGTCGTCGTCGTCATCATCATCATCATCATCATCATCATCATCAACATCATCATTATCCTCCTCCTCATCATCATCATCATCATCATCATCATTATCATCATTATCATCATCATCAACATCATTATCATCATCATCATCATCAACAACACCATCATTATCATCATTATCATCATCATCATCGTCATCATCATCATCATCATCATCATCAACAACACCATCATTACCATCATTATAATCATCATCATCATCATCATCAACAGTTCAACACCATCATCATCATTATCATCATCACCTTTATCGTTACCGTCATCACCGTTGACGTCGTCATCATCGTCATTACGATTATCATCGTCCTCATCGTCATTATATATCGTCATCATGATCAATTTCGTCTTTATGACCTACGTCATCATGACCTTCGTCATCATCATCGTCATCGTCATCATATTTCGTCATCATGATCAATTTCATCTTTATGATCTTCGTCATCATGATCTTCGTCATCATCGTCGCCATCGTCATTATATATCGTCATCATGATCAACTTCGTCTTTATTATCTTCGTCATCATCATCATCATCATCGTCGTCGTCGTCGTCATCATCATCATCGTTTCCACAACGAGATAATTCATGTCTGTCAACATCCTTCTGGACGAGTGCACGCGTATAATAAGCGAAGACATCTAAGCACACAATCGCTGAGTGAACGACATCTAAGCGATGACTTGATGAGACTCCCGCGAGTAATACGCAACGAGAGCATAGGACTTGACAAATGACCAAAGAGAATGGAGGTCGTTAAGTCAGCGCCGTTGAATGGTCCGCCGAAGACGCTATATAAATGGCTAAATGCCAACACATAATGCATAAATACGCTCATACATACAACATCAATGCATACCTACATACTTGCATACATATATATATATATATATGTGCGCACATCCTGGACTACGCACGTAAGTACATTCCAGAGTAGTCGACTTGCGACGAAGTTTTAAGGGTTAATATCCTCCCGTTGGTACGTAGCATGTATGCTACTTACCAACCTACCTACTTACTTACCTACCTACTTACCTACCTACCTACATTGCATTCGTAAATTAATGCACACACATATAAATACATACATACAAATATACATACATACATTCAAACATACGTACATACATACATACATACATACATACATACATACATGCATACATACATACATACATACATACATACATACATACATACATACATGCATACATACATACTTACATACATACATACTTGCATACATACATACATACATACAAACATACATACAAACAGTCAAACATGCATACATACATAGATACATACCCACATACGCACATGCATGTCTACATGCATTATTATTATATTTATTATTAGTAGTAGTATTATATTTATTATTAGTATTAGTATTATTGTTAGTAGGTTTATTTTAACAACAAGAAGTATAACGATACGAGTGATGCAGTCGGTGTTCTTACGCCATCCGAGGAGACAAAGACCGCGCAGGGATTTGGGCGGTTCGAAGGTGTGCGTGATGAGGCGATGCAGGTAGAATCCTTCGTTGAACATCCAGAAGTAGGTGGCGCTAGTTGAGTAGATCTTAGCAAAAGACAGCATGCGACACCAGACCTCAAAGAATGCACCACAAACGAATGGTATGGCATGGTATCACATAATGCAATGTAAAGACTTATTTATTTATTTCGGATATTTCTATAGCGCCTCCTCAAGTCTACTACTACTCAGAGGCGCTCCCGACTACAGCATTTGATACTGTGCCGGAGTTTTCACGCCGAAGCGCCACCACGAGAAATCGCGAGTGAAGGACTTTCCCAAGGTCCGTACGCAGCGGCTAGAGTGGGATTCGAACCTGCAACCCTCCGGTCACAAGGCGCCGAACTTACCACTGAGCCACCACGCCCCACAATATTATATCACGGAAATTTATCAGCATCACAGAAAAGCCACGTCAAGGAGACCAGCTTGCTCACCGACGCTTTATCAAATCAAGTCCGCACAAAGGCGTAATTAGTGGGGGATACGAAGGGTACACATACCCCCACTTTTTGATTGGGAATACTGTATCCTGCACTTTTTAAACAATGCCTATCAATATTTTATTACTAAGCCTTCCCAGATATCGCAGTCTCCGCCTTGCTTCGTGCACGTAAGAAATTGGTACCCTTACTTTTTTAGACCAAAGTTACTCCCCTGAGTCCGCATAGCCAGGTTGTTTGTTTCGGTGCCAGGTCAGAATCTGGGGAGGTCAAGCCGAGGAGATAGCATGGTGTTACGGTGGAAATTGTTGAGAATGGTGGCCGTGGGGTGGTGCAGGAGTAGAATCAGTAGAGGACAGCTAGCTTGAAGAGCTGGGTTTTCAGTCGCGAGTGGAAAGATGTAGGAGAGAGGGTAAGCGGAGGACAGGTGAGATTGACAGAAGTGTAAGGTGGTATAATACAGTATAGCATATTATGGTATGGAATGGTATTGTATAATATTGTGTGGCATATTATGGTATGGTGCAACATAATATATACTGTAATATAATAAATTGTAAAATGGTATGAGATGGCATACTATAATATGGTATGATATAGTAAAATATGACATGGTAAAAAGTGGCACGATATTATGAAGTATAATATGTGGTATGATACAATATGGCACAAGGTGATAATATGGTATTGTAATTGTAATTGTAACTGGACATTTATATGGCACCGATCAAAGAGCAAAACAAATCTGAGCAGCTCGCTGTGCTGGTATATTATATGATGACTAGAGTATTTACCCGTCATAGTATGACGGCAGTGTATATAGGCCTATATGTATCGTTGGTTAAAATGCTCTGATCGCCGTCGTCAAGACCGCACTACTGACGTCACAAACGGTTTCCTTTTCACAATAGAACAGAAACCGTTTGTGACGTAGCGTCCTCCGACAGACACACGCTCTATGGATATTATATGTATAGATGGATGTAACTTAAAGTGGACAATTACATCAGTTGGCAAAACAATGCGCAGTAAGCTGGAAGCGTCACCATTTGCAGGCCCACGCACACACACAGTTAACAGTCTCTGGACCAGTTTGGCTCGATAGGACTGAGAGGCGACAGGTGGCAGCGTTCGCAACACACGATGACGCTACTGCCAAACAGCTCCTCATTGGGAGATGACGCATGTCCGGCCAATTCGTCGAGGCGCCAGTTGTAATTGTAATTGTAAATCTTCAAAATTTCTCAGCGCCACACAAAAGGGAGACCAGCTGAATCACCGGAGCTAAATCAGATCAAGTCCGCAATAACCATGTCCGCCTTGTCAGTTCCGGTGCCAGGTCAGAGTCAAGGTTGAGGTCAAGCCGAGGAGACAGCGTGATGCTACGGTGGTAATCGGTGATGATGGCGGTTGTGTGGTGGCGAAGGAATGGAATCAGGATAGGATAGCAGGGAGAGTTTGGTTTTCAGACGTGAGTGGAAAGCAGCAGAGGACAGTGCAAGTGGAGGAGAGGTGCTGTCATCAGGCGATATGGGAGGATGAGCAAACTGGCGGAGATCTATTGGGAGGTCATTCCAAAGAGCCGGTGCAGCATAGACTAAGGAGCGGTTGCAGAATTTATTTCAGAGATGAAGAGACTGAAGGCCGAGATAGAGAAAGATATGATGATGAGCGAGTATATATAGACCTGGGCGGTTGGACTGTGAATAGCTGGCGAATGTAAGGAGGTTTGAAGGGCCTGTGTTGTAGGCTTGTGTAGAAGAGGAATTCATCGTGTGTTTGTCGCTCGATTGAAGCACCACCGGTGACTAAGGGTCGACCCAAGTCGGTCGACCTCTGCCGAATCGAAATTCACGAAACCACCCAGTTACCGGCGCGTACACGGTCCGTATGTTCCAGACTCGATCACACATGTCAAGCGATGGGCCTGATGCTGTCACGTAGGCCAGGCGACTTGCAAACAAAATACCTTCCAAAGGCACAAACTCCTTGGCAAGAACGACGATTAAGTCCGATACGCACACTAACACGCAACAGTCAACTTCAACATGTTTGAAATTACTGAGCAAGTTCTGCATTTATACAAAACAATCCGTCGAAGTCAACAACCGACATTCCGATGAGATGCGTAGAAGTCCACAATGTAATAAATTATGGATTGATGTCATGTGTGGTATCAGTGGCGTCTACCCCACCCCCGCTCCCACCTGGAATGGGAGAACAAACCCCCACTTTGACCGGCTTACTATGAGAGGCTCAGAAGTCATCCAGAACTGTAAATTACTCCGAGATAACATGTTTTCGATAACATACATGATACATCATTTAAAATGTTACCGGAAATCAACAAGCCCCCCCAGTTTATACCCAGAACGTTAAACCCCCACCTCTGGCAACCGTGGGAGATCGTTCTCCCAACCTCCCACTGGTAGACGCCACAGTGTGGTATGTCAAGGAATGGAACAGTATAGAATGATGTTAATTGGTAAGGCATGGTATACTAGGCCTTAGAAGCACACCAGACAACTTCAGGTAAGAATAAGATAGGTCTTAGCAAGGGGCGTAACTTTGGTCTAAAAAGTGGGGGTACCAATTTCTTTCCACTTTCGTTTTCACATGAAGACCATCTCTGGGAAGGCAAATAATAAAATATTGATTGACATTGTTTAAAAAGTGGGGGGTACAGTACCCCCAGTCCAAAAAGTGGAGGGTACGGGTACCCCTCGCACCCCCACAAAATACACCTATGGGTCTTACTATGATATGGTACAGGACAGGTTAAACATTAATATTATTATATCGCATCACATTACATAATATCACACGATGTCACATTAATATGAACATCGGTTGGGGCTGTTAGGCGGATGGGTGGGGTACATTATCTCTTACCGGGTTCCTGAAGAAGACGGTGTCGCCGTAGACGGGGTTGACAAGGAGATCGTGGTGGACGAGACCATACCAGGGAAGCGTCACAGACGAACAGAGGACCAACGACACAAAGAAATTGATGTGCACACGTATACGGTGTTGTTTCACTAGCTCCCTGTAATGATAATAATAATAATAATAATAATAATAATAATAATAATAATAATAATAATAATAATAATAATAATAATAATAATAATAATAATAATAATAATAATAATAATAATAATAATAATAATAATAAATCACACAACGACGTATACAGATAGCAGCAGGTAGAAAAACATCCAAGTATACTGCCATTTTCTCATCGTATTGCTTTGTGGTGCCCTTTTAAACTCCGGGTCCAGAATACCAAGATGGCCTTGCGCTGATCAACCTTCTAGGCTGTGATTATTTGTAAGATAAGGATTGTTCTATGGAAAAGTTAGAAAACTCGATTCAACATAAGGCAACGAAGGTATGGCATACCGTATACAGCAAGAAGGGTTATTATTCTGAGGACGTAATATGCACCTATAAAATTATGAAGTAGTGCGTGCCACAGACAGTTTAAAGGACATGTATAAGGTAAGTTCAGACAAGTTAAAGTAAGGTAAGGTATGACAAGCCAAGGCAAAGTAAGGGTAAGGTAAGGCAAGTTAAAGTAAGGTAAGGTATGACAAGCCAAGGTAAAGTAAGGGTAAGGTAAGGCAAGTTAAAGTAAGGTAAGGTATGACAAGCCAAGGTAAAGTAAGGGTAAGGTAAGGCAAGTTAATGTAAGGTAAGGTATGACAAGCCAAGGTAAAGTAAGGGTAAGGTAAGGCAAGTCAAAGTAAGGTAAGACAAGCCAAGGTAAAGTAAGGGTAAGTTAAGACAAGTTAAAGTAAGGTATGACAAGCCAAGGTAAAGTAAGGGTAAGGTAAGACAAGTTAAAGTAAGGTAAGGTATGACAAGCCAAGGTAAAGTAAGGGTAAGGTAAGGCAAGTCAAAGTAAGGTAAGACAAGCCAAGGTAAAGTAAGGGTAAGTTAAGACAAGTTAAAGTAAGGTATGACAAGCCAAGGTAAAGTAAGGGTAAGGTAAGACAAGTTAAAGTAAGGTAAGGTATGACAAGCCAAGGTAAAGTAAGGTAAGGGTAAGGTAAGGCAAGTTAAAGTAAGGTAAGGTATGACAAGCCAAGGTAAAGTAAAGTAAGGGTAAGGTAAGGCAAGTTAAAGTAAGGTAAGGTGATCGCTCATACCCTATCAACATTAGTTGCTAATGGCGTCGTATTAGGTTGAAGGATCTCCGGCTAAGCGCAAGAACAACAGCACCATACAGAGCGATGGCTCTAGGTAAATGATCGCCTGCATTACAGTACAAGTACATGACGAAGGTGTTTGACCGCAGGGCGGCGCGCTAATCGCCTCGTTTGGCGAATATTCATCGGCGTCTGTCATGCCTTCTTGAAAAACAACTTCAAACGAAGCCGAAAGACGAGGACGGAGGGAGGGCTGGGAGGGAGGTGGTGGGAGGGAAGAGACAGGAAGGGGGGATGATGATGAAGGGTGGGGATTAAGCGCGGCTGGGCAGAGAAGAGACAGAGAGAGGCAGTGATATGAACAAGAAGACAGGTGGAGAAAGGAGAAGGTAGGATGTAGGAGGCAGAGGGAGGTGGAAGAGGTGCGATTCGGAAGGGAAGAGATGAAGAGAGGCAGGTATAGAAGGATGGAATCAGGCAGCGAGGAAGGGAGAAGGCAGAGAGGGAGGAAAACATTGATAGGGAATATGAAATATGGGAGGTAGGAAGGGAAGAGTTGCGGTCGGGGAAAGAGGTAAAGGGAGGCAGAGATAGAAGGATGGAGTTAGGCAGGGAAGAAGTAGGGAGGCAGAGGTGGGTGACTGGGGAGAGCAAAAGCACAGTGAGGGAGGGTGAAGGCAGGAAGGTAGGAGACAACGAGATATGTTTGGAGGAGAAGACAGGATTAGAAGAAAAACGTCAGGCGAAGAGGAATGAAGGTCAAAAAAGAAGCAGTGATAGAGATGGATGAAGAAAGAGAGACAGACAGACAGACAGACAGACAGACAGACAGACAGAGACAGAGACAGACAGACAGAGACAGAGAGACAGAGAGACAGAGACAGAGAGACAGAGACAGAGACAGAGACAGAGAGACAGAGAGAGACAGAGAGACAGAGACAGAGAGAGAGACAGAGAGAGAGAGAGAGACAGAGAGAGAGAGAGAGAGAGAGAGACAGAGAGAGAGAGAGAGAGAGAGAGAGCCAGCCAGCCAGCCAGCCAGCCAGACATATAGACCGACATAAAGACAGTGACAAACGCAGAGAAAAGAGGTCAGGCAGAAGGAATATATATATATATATATATATATATATATATATATATATATATATATATATATATATATATATATATATATATATATATATATATATGCACGAAGGTAGAGAGACATAGAGACAGACAGAGACAGACAGAGAAGATGGATGCAGAAAGAAGCAGAAGGCAGGCATGAAGGTGAAGAAGATAAACGGAGACAAACAGAGGCAATCACACAGTGAGACATGGAGAGCATGAATTATTATGGTACAGACAGACAGACAGACAGACAGCCAGACGTTTGGACAGACACACAGACAGAGCTACTAAGCGGGTAGATGGAAATACTTTTGAGAAACAAGTTGACCAGGTAACGAGTGATGTCTGCATAGTTATGTAAATTGGATTTTGAAGTGATCTCATTCACTTTGGCTGACCGTTAATGCCGATAGATGGCCTACCTGAAGAGGCAAAATATCGCTATGGCTGGAACCAGGAGAATGATGCTGAGCGCATTGCAGCCAAAACTCATGTAAACTCCGATAAGGTTGGACTGCAATCAAAAGGACATAACCATATATATTATATATATATATACATATACATATATATATACATATATATAAATGAAATACACACACATACGCATGCACACATATATACAGACATATTACATACATAAATACATACATGTATACATATATGCTTACATACATACATAGTGTGCATACATAAATAGATACATGGACACACATACATACATACATACATACATACATACATGCATACATACATACATACATACATACATACATATATACATATAATGTCATACATATTACATACATACATATATATAGACATGTGTACATGCATACATATACATATGTACAATTGTACATACACACATACATGTGTGACATATGCATGCTTACATGGAAAATATGACACATATTATGCACTCACTTGATAGACAACACAACGAAGACTTTGGACCAAACACCAGAAAGCACTGCATTCAGCAAATGAACGAGAAGGAAGGAGAATCATTTATATTCGCACTCAACGCCGCAGATGTGTGGCCTCGGAATATATGATGATGATAATGGTGATGATGACGGTGATGACGATGACGTCGATGAAGGTGATGATGATGATGATGACGACGACGACGATTATGATGATGATGAAGATGATAGTGACGACGACGACGACGATGATGATTGCGACGATGATGACGATGGAGATGACGCCGATGATGATGACGATGATGAGGACGGCAACGGCGACGACCATGATGATAATGATCAAATCGCTTATTGGAACATTTTTGTGTGAGGTTAGATGCAGATTCAGTTAAAATTGTAGGTATTGCTGCCAGAATGAAATAAAGTTTTGCTACGTTATCCAGTCATCATCGTCATGGTATTATCACAAAGATTAACTCAACTCAAGTGAACAGAAAAAGGAAATTTAACTGAAAATTACAGTCTGAATTCAGATGCAAGTTTTAAGTTTTAGCTTCCTAGTTAAACAGGTCATTGGTATGAATCTTATAAGAATATCGAATATTGATTGTCCTAAGTCGCCTTCAAATGCTGTTAAGATTAATAAGATATCTGCATTTATTATGTTTAGTTATTTCTACCATTCTTTCCCGTTCTTTCATTTCACATCTTTTCCACACATTATTTCTCTTTCGGTTTGTTTCAATACTTCACACCCACCTACCACCTGTTTTTTTCTTCACCTTCTCATAGGCAGACAGATGACATAAGTATACAGACACACAGACAGGCAGGACAGGCAGGCATACACAACACTACTACTACTACTACTACTACTACTACTACTACTACTACTACTACTACTACTACTACTACTACTACTACTACTACTATTACTACTACTACTACTACTACTACTACTACTACTACTACTACTACTACACAACAACAACAACAACAACAACAACAAGACAGACGTCGACAAAAAATATATCGTAATCTCGGAATTTCTTCAGAGCCCAAAAAAGTCAATTCGCGTGAACAAGCTTATTCACAGGCGCTCAGTCAAAACAAATCGATGGCCCGGGTGGGAGGTAAAAATCGGTGTCGAGTCAAAACCCAAATGGGTCAGGTATACGTCGACAGACGACTAAGTTGGTTGATGGTTAGAATAGAAACGGAGAGGGAGGTAAGGGGAAGAGGAGGAATCGGGATAGGATTTGTGAAAGAGCAGTGTTGTCAGTTTAATAATAATAATAATAATATTTATTCTTTAATTAAGCGCCTGCAAACACACTGCGCTGTACATGTACATGTTATGCGATAAATCTTAACTACTAACAGAAGAGACAGCCTGCAATACACGGCGCAAATTGCAGCCTACAAAGCATGTCCGCCTATGGGACTCGATCTCTGTACCTCTCGCACTCCACGCCAGATGTTATCCAATGCGCTATCGGGAATGGAAGACCAGTGGAGAGATGGCATGGGCGGCGATCATGGGGGGACGAGGGGGACATGTCCCCCACCTTTAGGAGTGGGGGACACGCCATACATTTCTCCCCCCCCCAATTTTGAAGGAACACAAAAAAGGCGGAAAAATGTAATTGCGCGTGAGGGGTTTCGCTGCCTTTTTGACCAGATGAGGTAAAACTCAATTTTTGAGCAGAAGTGTCCCCGAAAAAAGGTCATCAACTTTTTTAGATGAATTCGTAGAAAATTCATCAAGTTTTTGTGGAGATGAATTCGTAAAAAGTAAAAAAAATTGGGGGGACAAGAATTCCTGAAAAAAGGTCATCGACCAGACTATGGCCGACTTTGTCCCCCCCTCCCCCACCTCTCAGACAAGATCGCCGCCACTGAGAGATAGCCAGCGGTGAGGTTTGGTGAGTTCGGAGGATGGATCAGATATATGGCGTAATTCTCGCGGGAGTTTATTCCAGAGAGCTGGAACAGCAATGGCGATGGAGCGAGAAAGGATGGAGGGAAGAAAGAAAGACACAGAACGAAAGAAACTGGAAAAGAGAAAGGGAGAGAGACGGATACAAACTGAGAGATAGAAATTCTTTGACAGCGATTTTACCCTTCGCCCTTATTTTTGCTAGTTGTCGCGGAAATTTCTTCGAAGGCACCTACACCGTCTTGGCGCCCCTGGGCATTCGCGGTCGTTAGTGTTATGATGAGGACGAGGTACCACCGATGAATATTAGCTTTGTCTTATAGTTAGGGCCAAGCATCCTAGAGTAATGACGCTAATAAACAGCAAACGATGGAAAACAATTCTGCTGCTGAAGCTCTTTGCCAGAGTCGCCATATATCCCTTTCAAAGACAGACAGATAGATAGCTCTCTCTCTGTCTCTGTCTCTGTCTCTCTCTTTTGTTTCTCTCTCTTTGTTTCTCTCTCTCTCTCTTTCTCTCTCTCTCTCCCTCTCCTCTCTCTCCCATCTCTCTCTCTCTCTCTCTCTCTCTCTCTCTCTCTCTCTCTCTCCTCTCTCTCTCTCTCTCTCTCTCTTCTCTCTCTCTCTCTCTCTCTCTCTCTCTCTCTCTCTCTCTCTCTCTCTCTCTCCTCTCTGTGTCTCTCACTCCCTATCTCTCTCTCTGTCTCTCTCTGTCTCTCTCTCTGTCTCTCTGTCTCTGTCTCTGTCTCTGTTCTGTCTCCGTCTCCGTCTCCGTCTCCGTCTCCGTCTCCGTCTCCGTCTCCGTCTCCGTCTTCGTCTCCGTCTCGTCTCTCTCTCTCTCTCTCTCTCTCTCTCTCTCTCTCTCTCTCTCTCTCTCTCTCTCTCTCTCTCTCTCTCTCTCTCCATCCGTCTGCCTGTCTCCCTTTCTCTTTCTTCCTGCTCTTTTCTTTCTGCATTTCTGTATTTTTATTTTCATTAGTTTTAAGTTTCTCTTTGTATCTAAGTTTATCTCGTTGTACCTAAATTTTTTCTTTGTATCTCTTCGCGTCTGTTTATCTCTTTGTATTTAGGTTTATCTCTTTGTATTTAGGTTTATCTCTTTGTATTTAGGTTTATCTCTTTGTATCTAAGTTTATCTCTTTGTATCTAAGTTTCAGTCTGCCTCTCTTTCTTTCGATATCGAAGTCGTTCTATGGACCCTGTCTTCTTGTCTCTCCTATTCTCTTTCAGTTGTGCCTTCTGCCTCTCCGTGTCCCTGCCTCTGCCCAGTCTACTGCCTATCTCTCTATCGCTTTCCCTTTCTCTCAGCTTGTGTCCACTCTTCGTTCTGCCTGTCTTTATGACTCTGTTCCTCTCTTTATCCGCCTGCCTGTCTCTGTATCTGTCTTGTGCCCCTTCTATCTTCCCACGCAACCGTCCCTATCCCTCTCCATCTCTATCTTTTTCTTTCTCTGTCTCCCTCTATCTCTCTCTCTCTCTCCTCTTCCTCTCCTTCTTCCTCTCCCTCCATCCCTTCTGAACCCTCTCTCCCTCTGTTTCTCTCCTCTCCTCTTCCGCTTCCTTTTCCTCTTTCTTCTTTCGCTTCCTTTCCTCTCTCTCTTTCTTTCTCTCTCTCTCTTTCTTTCTCTCCCTCTTTCTTCTCTCTCCTCTCTCCCTCTCTCCCTCTCTCTCTCTTACTCTCTCTATTCCTCTCCCTTTTCCTCTCTCTTTCTCTCCTCTCCCTTTTCCTCTCCAATCTCAGAACAAGCTATGGCGTCTATAAATAACAGTCTCTCAAGACCGGGTTTACAATGTCGTCGACCCACCCACCCTCTCTCCCTCCCTCTCTCCTCTCTCTCCCTCCCTCCCTCCCTCCCTCCCTCTCTCTCCTCTCTCTCGCTCCCTCCCTCTCTCTCTCTCTCTCTCTCTCTCTCTCTCTCTCTCTCTCTCTCTCTCTTCTCTCTCTCTCTCTCTCTCTCTCTTCTCTCTCTCTCTCTCTCTCTCTCTCTCTCTCTCTCTCCAGCAGCAGCAGCAGCAGCAGCTAAGGCGCCAAATGAGTCGTTATTGAAGAACAATCATGCGTTCTGAACTGCTGCGACCACTAGCCAGGCGTCGCCACCAATCCGTTATAAGCATCAGCTTCACGTTATGCAGATATAATACAATAACAAAGATGATGACATGCTATACTGTACATATATTACATATATATAGTATAAACTATAACATTTAATAAGCAATATATATTATATATGACATACATAATATCGATGTATACATGGATATTTTTAGCCCCTACTGATGTTCTTAATATGGAGCTTTACAAATAAGCAGATATATATATGTATGCATAAATCTATATATATATATATATATATATATACATTCATACATGGCAGATACATATATATATATATCAATCAATACATATATATATATACATTCATACATGGATGCGCACTTGGGCTCAGCCATTATCCGCCGTTTATCCGCCATTAAACCATCATCATAAGCTATCAATCCATTTCTCAATCCATTCATCTCGCTCTTCCTCCTTCCTCTTTCTCTCCTTGTCCTTCATTCCTTCCTTTCCTCCCTTCCAACAGGATCTCTGCTTCCTTCGAAAGACATTTTGTACTACATCGTCTCCCCATTGAAAAGTATCTGCCTTCCTCCTTCCATCGATCCATCCACGCATCCCTTCTTTCTCCTGCTTCCATCCATCCTGATATCTCTTCAATTCCTTCTTTCTTTTTATCTACCTTCCCTATCTTCCCCATCTCTCTTTTCCTTCTTCCTTATCACCCTGAGTCGTTCCCTCCATCCTCCGTCGTCCGTTCTTTCATCATGCAAGAGGCGGGGGTGGTATTTCGGACGTTCGTCACGCGTGTGTCCAACGTCTATCGTCCGGTCGTCTGCTCCGCAACATCCGGTCCCTCCCTTCCTCTCCCTTCCTTCCTTCCTCCTTCCCTCCCTCCCTCCCTCCGGTGCACGCTTCCCTCCTCTGTCTGTCTGTCTGTCTTTCTTTTGTTTGCCTGTCCGACTGCCTCTCTGTCTGTTTGTCTGCCTGTCCGTCTTTCTGTTTGTTTGCCTGTCCGACTGCCTCTCTGTCTGTTTGTCTGCCTGTCCGTCTTTCTGTTTGTTTGCCTGTCCGACTGCCTCTCTGTCTGTTTGTCTGCCTGTCCGTCTTTCTGTTTGTCTGCCTGTCCGACTGCCTCTCTGTCTGTTTGTCTGCCTGTCCGTCTGTCTGTTTGTATGCCTGCCCGACTGCCTCTCTGTCTGTTTGTCTGCCTCTCTGTCCGTCTGTCTGTTTGTCTTCCTCTCTGTCTGTTTGTCTGTCCGCCTGTATTTTGTCTGCCTGTCTGCCCGTCTGTATTTCTGTCTGTCTGTCTGTCTGTCTGTCTGTCTGTCTGTCTGTCTGTCTGTCTGTCTGTCTGTCTGTCTGTCTGTCTGTCTGTCTGTCTGTCTGTCTGTCTGTCTGTCTGTCCATACAGGTGCCCCTTCCCAGTTCTTTACCAGTCGCAATGACTTCCGTCGTCTGCTCTGAATTGTATCTGCCTATATTGTGCTCGTCTGTCGTAAATATGTAAATTCATAACCAAAACCATAAATTTTATTGCTCATATCAAACAACATCAAACAAAACATTCAAGTACTTTACAACAAGTGTATAGAATGAGGTCATCCGGGAACAACAGGAAAGAAAAACCCTAAACGGCCCAAGATCCCGCTTAGCAGAGTCACCCTCACATTAAATGACAGTACCGCGGCTGGTTTAGTCAATTGCACATCCATGAATCAATAAATCTTAACTAGTTACACACACATTAGATAATTAAATATGACACAGAGTAGGCCCTAATAACGGAATCGATGCTTGAAAAGACAAACACTAGTCGAACGTTTTATGTCAGCAGGGACTCTATTCCAAGTATTGGAGCCATCACCTCTAATCGAGATCATAGCATAACATAACAAGGGTTTTAAGTGGTTCAGAAGACGTGTAGTCTGTGGCAGAACCACTACATATTAAGCTCGAACGCTTAGTAGCCCGGTTTTCCTGGCTTCTTCTTAAGAGCTGTGATAGTGTTCACTGAGACAATACTATCACCCAAACCATTCCACAGGTCTACAACTCTTGCACTGAAGAATTTCTGCCCTATAATACAGTGTGTAATCTAGACGCCTTTGGGGGAATGTCCCCCCCAGGATTTATGTTCCCCCAGAGGCCAGCAATATTACAATGTAGAGACCTTTAGGGAGGAAAATCCCCCAGGATACATGTGGATACATGTTTCCCCCCAGAGAGAAGATTTCCTAAAAAAAAGGTCATCAACCTTTTTTGAGAGAGTAATTGCTGTAGAAAAAGTTACAAAAATCGCACGAAGGACTAAAAAAGGTCATCAACTTTTTTTGAAGATGAAAAGTCAGGAACTTTTTGAAGATGGATGAAATGACAGAAAAAAATGTAAATGTGTAAATTCGTTGGTCCCCAGAAACCTTGTTTCCCCTCCCAGAAGAGGGGGACTAGATTAAACACTGCCTATAATGTTCCTTTCGGCTTCTTAAATAATTTATATCTGTGTCCCCGAGTGCTAATTTAAAGAACCTCTCACACTGCAATGCTTCCTTTACAGTGATAATCTAATAAGCTTCGATAAGATCTCCCCTGCTCCTCCTTCTCTCCAGTGTTGTTGGTCAACATCTTTTCAACCTTTCTTCATAGCTCAAATGTTTGTGGCCCCAAAATCATTTTTGTAGCACTTCTTTGTACTTTCTTTCACTCATATCTTCCTTCACACGCAATATTGCATAAAAATCTATTATTAGCCTGGATATTTATATTGCGTCTTGATTACCTCAGAGGAAACAATGGCCATTATACATTCACAGACAAATATATCTACATATATTTATTTACATACGCATATGTGATAATAAATAATGCAACAAACAACAGTGCCTTTGTGAGGCACAGAACATGCGCTGTATTAAGTGTCTTCATACAAACAAACAAGGCCACATACATACATACATACATACATACATACATACATACATACATACATACAATCATACATACATACATACATACATACATATATATATATATATACATGCATACATACATGCATTCATACGTATATTACATATCACACATACATATATAGATACAAACATACATGCATACACATACATGCATATAAGTAAGTAAGTAAGTAAGTAATCTTTTATTAGTATAAGACAAACGCTCATACTTTACAACAATACATACAAAAGGATCACAATATCAGTAACACTGTAAGACAGTTTAAACACAAGCAATTCTATATAATGTCTTATTTACATACATATACATTATACAGTATTATAAACAATAAACGATAGTGTCTTATTTACATACATAAATATATATACGTACATACATGCACACATATACATGCATACATACGTACATACATACATACACACATATATACATACACACATACATACATACATATATACATACATACATCAATCAATCAATCAAATCAAAGATTTTTTATTGCAACCAAATGACAATTATGACAGAGTACAGTAAATGTAAAACAGAAATAAGCAGTCTTGTCACTAGTGACAAAAGGTGGCCCCTAAGGGATATTCGTCCCGCTAACTAGGGTCACCTATAAAGCAGCAGTAACATTTACAATATGACTGACAATGGTGAAAGAAAATAGCCTCTTGTCCCTGTATTTATGCAGTTGAGCCAATCGGCATCAAATTTACTTACATAGAGGCAACATATAAACGGATAGTATGCGTACCTTAACTAACTTAACTAACTTAACTAATTAAAGGTAACCAAGGTAGACCCACGTGCGATCGTGTGCAACCAGATACGTGAGAACTAGGATGAACCAGCCCTCTGACGAAGGGAACTCAGACGATGTTCAATAGGTGCCTACGTAGTCGAGTCTTAAATAAGTAGGGATTAGCCAATTGACGTATGTCAAGGGGCAGGTTATTCCAAATCTTAGGCCCATAGAATTTTATGCTGAAGACCCTTACATTGGTCCGGGCTCTATCAAGGCGGTAATTGAGGGCATTCCTAGTAAGGTGTGAGTGAAGTTGAGAACCCAAAACAAAATAATTCTTGAACGAGTCCGGTAATAGCTTATTTTCAAACCGGTAGAGAAAGATTCCTATTTGAAATGTTCTAATTTGATCCATATTTAATAAATGGAAGTGGTTAAATATAGGTCCAGAGTGGGTGCCATAGGGGGCTCCCAAGATCAGTCTAACTGCTTTCTTTTGGAGAATCACTAGTTTGTGAAGCCTTGAGTTATAATTAATTGCCCAAATTATATTACAGTAGCTAAGGTAAGGTAGGATCAGAGTATAGTATAAATTTAATCTAATGGAAGTGGGAAGCAGGTAGGATATCCTCTTAATGATTCCTATATTCTTTGCTATTTTCAAAGAAATGTAGTTAATATGGTCTTTCCAGGACAAGTGTCTATCCACCAGTACGCCAACGAATTTCGTTGTCTCCACTTGTGCCAGAGGGGTTTCCGCAATTTCTAGGGTGATGTCAATGGGCTTGATTTTCCTATGTGACTTGAATATAATAAAGCTAGTTTTATCTATATTAAGGGAGAGCCTGTTTGCCGAGAACCAATTATTGACTAGGATTAGTTCAGCGTTAATAATCTCCATTAGGGATTGCCAGGAATGATGAGCAAGGAATATATTAGTGTCATCAGCGAATAAAATAAAATAAAGAGTTTTGGAGACATCTGCCAAGTCGTTGATATATAATAAAAATAATAAAGGACCAAGATTTGATCCCCGAGGGACCCATATTTAATTCCTAGGCTATCCGACAAGACCCCATTACTCCAAACTCTCTGTGTGCGATTGGCTAGATAGCTGTCAAACCATTTTAATAGTGGGCCTCTGATACCGTAATTTTCTAAATTTTTTAGTAGAATAGTATGGTCTACGGTATCAAATACTTTTGCCAGATCGACGAATATTCCCACAGAGTAATCATTATTGTCTATAGCTTTGGTAACCCTATCCTCCAAGTCTAATAGGGCCATGTATGTAGAATGACCCTGTTGGAAGCCATGTTGAGTCTGATGAATCAAGTTAAAGCTTTTGATGTAATTGCTGAGTCTATCATATACAATTTTTTCAAAATATTTAGCAAAGTAGTTCAGTACAGAAATTGGTATGTAATTGGCCGGGCTATCTTTATCACCCTTTTTGAAGACAGGTGTGACCTTGGCTGCCTTAATGTTAGTCGGAACCAAACCATTAAGTAGTGAACAGTTTATAATTGCCGTTAGTGGTTGAGTAATTAAGGGCAAACGAACATACATGCATAAATGCATAGACACATACATATAAACATAGATACATATACACGTACATACATGGAACATGCAATTTCTTTCAATGTGTGTGTGTATATATATATATATATATATATATATATATATATATATATATATATATATATATATATATATATATATATATATATATATATATAAGACATAATTATGTTGATATATTGAAAGAAAATTATTTAAGAAACACATTGATGTATTGAAAGAAAATAATGTAGTTGTTTATATATAAAATATATAAACTATATATATATCTATATATATACGTCTATTTTCATTACGTCCTGACATCTGTTGGGCATCCCTCACTTCGTGCATAATACGATCGTCTGACCTTCCTAACCCGACGCCCCGATTTACCCTTTCCCAACCAACCGGAAGCTCGACCCGCATAAACTTCCGCCACATAAAAGCGGTACCGAGACCCAGAGGGGGCAGATTATTTCGCGGAACGTCGTGTCTCCTCACCCCTTCGGTGCAAATACACCCACCTCTTTATCGACGCAGGGGCGGTAGTCCGTCCACTGATGTCCATTTTTTTCGAACCACGTCCCGTTCACCATGCAGGTCTTTATGGCGCGTTCTGTAAAGGATAACA
>OY744611.1:24168900-24178900 GCA_963556255.1 Allolobophora icterica | reverse complement strand
TTATAATGCGTCACGTGGCACTTGAGTTCGGGTCAGGTAGTAGGTGTTTAAATAGGCAAGTAGAACTAGGTCTTACTAGATTTCTGGCTGATTTTGAAATAAATCTGCCTGATAATGGAAACTCCAATAGGGGCCACACATGTGCGAAAGTTGTGTATTTGTTCATATTCAAATCAGTAGTTTCGAATAATTTGTCCTGAGTTTTTTGCTCATTTTTACTATTATACTTAACAAATAACAATAATTATACAATATTGACAATGTTTTCTTTTGCATGTGTGGGGCCCTCAAGTGTTGGGCCTACGTTCGGCGGAACATGTTGAACATGCCTCAATCCGCCTCTGGGAAGAGGAGGAGCATCGTCATTATAATAATAACAATAATAATAATAATAATAATAATAATAATAATAATAATAATAATAATAATAATAATAATAATAATAATAATAATAATAATAATAATAATAATAATAATAATAATAATAATTAGTAATAATAATAATAATAATAATAATAATAATAATAATAATAATAATAATAATAATAATAATAATAATAATAATAATAATAATAATAATAATAATAATAATAATAATAATAATAATAACAATAATAATAATAATAATAGTAATAGTAATAATAATAACAATAATAATAACAATAACAATAATAACGAAAATAATAAAGATAACACACTTAATCTCTAAGTCCCTGAGGGAATGAAGTACCTCAAGGCATAAAAACAAATAATAATAATCATTATCATCATCATCATAATCAGTTCCTGAGACCAGCCATTTGGACGCTATGCGTGCGAATGAATGATTCTAATCCTTTTCCCGCATTCGTCATGTCTAATGCTTTATGCATGTGTACCTTGTGTAGTCCAAGCCCTGTCAAGTTAAGTCTTGGTCTTTATTGTCGATCCAACACAGTCCAAGTGATCTTCCTTTGTTTCTCTTTCGTGCCGAATCTTGAATGCAGTGAAAACATATTGTTCGACTAATGGTTTCCTCAAAGTCCTCTCACTCGAACTTTAGGCTATATTAACGTTCGAGTTTCACACTTTTAGACTATAGCATAGGTTGATTGTTCGCATTACATTACTCGCATTGTTCTGCTGTTATGGTTGTTCTCACGCTAGTAATGATTACTTACTTGATTACATGTTTATTTACTTACCTACTTGCTTACTTACGTACTTAATTAATGATTTGTATCGATTAATACGCCCGGCCTGGAATTCTGTAGGGATCTCCCCAGTCCCGCTAGTCATGTATCGAGGGCTTCCGAAAGGATCTTCACAGTTGCCATACAAAAACTTATAGGCTAACACATTTAAATGATAATGTTAGACAAATAATCTAATGGCTTCTGTGGTTGCTTGGAGGTAAATCGTAGAAATCGTTCGAGAAGTGCACTGCTGTTTTTGTTGTTGTTGTTGTTGTTGTTGTTGTTGTTATTATTATTATTGTTATTATTATTATTATCATCATTATTATTAATAGTAGTAGTAGTAGTAGTAGTAGCAGTAGTAGTAGTAGTAGTAGTAGTAGTAGTAGTAGTAGTAGTAGTAGTAGTAGTAGTAGTAGTAGTAGTAGTAGTAGTAGTAGTAGTAGTAGTAGTAGTAGTAGTAGCCTGTTCACGAGCGCTGCATCAAATCAGAGGGGGTTTTCCAAAGGGTAGTCCAGAGGAAGTACGAGTCCAGTTACCATGGGGCAGGTCAAGGGAGGAGGAGGCAGAGCAGTTACTAAGGCGGGTGTAGTAGTAGTAGTAGCAGTAGTAGTAGTAGTAGTAGTAGTAGTAGTAGTAGTAGTAGTAGTAGTAGTAGTAGTAGTAGTAGTAGTAGTAGTAGTAGTAGTAGTAGTAGTAGTAGTAGTAGTAGTAGTAGTAGTAGCAGTAGTAGCAGTAGCAGTAGTAGTAATACTGGCAGTAGTATATAGTAGTAGCAGTAGTAGTGTAGTAGTAGTATTTTATTTATTACTATCACCTAAGTACTAATTAAGTAGAAAACACATGTATTATTAATAATAATAAAGAAAGAGGGGTCAAGGTGGTAATGAGCTATCAGCTATTCTTGGCCCTGTTGCACAGTGCTTGATGATTCGTGGCTGTAACTCTAATACTTGTCTTGAGCAATAAACAATTAAAACGAGGAAATCCGCTCAGGGTACGATGGGTAAGCAAGTAATTAAATGGGTGATTAAAGTTTAACAAGATTGTTCTCTGTCGAGGTTATTGTAATTTACAGTGTCCTTTCTGGATCGGAGTTAACGTTGAGGCCAATGTTAGCATGAGGAGCAGTTTTATCGGTTAGAAAATCTTACAGCACTTGGTGCGGTTCAATCGTGCTGCTTAATGATCATCGTATTTCTGGATTCAATGTATTTTGGAAATTAGAAACAGAAAGGAGGGAGCAAATAAGGGACGAGTTAAAGTAAAAGCAGAAGGAAAAGAAATCAACTGACGGAGCCAAAGAAAAGAACGAGTGAAATAGAGCTGAAGATGTTGGAGTAAAGAAAAGAAATCGGTTGCAATTAAATGGAAAGTGGAATGAATTGGAAGAGGTCAAGGGAGGAAAAACATAGATGCAAAAATAGGAGGATGCAGAGCAAGGAGAGAGAAAGGACAGCCAGATACTTACATACGTACATAGACACATACATACACATACATACATGCATGCATACATACACGCGTACATACACACATACACACATACATACACATACATGCATACATACACAAACATACATACACACATACATACATACATACACACATACACACATGCCAACATACATACCTTCATACATACACGTACACATACCTACATACATGCATGCATACATACATACATACGTACATACATACGTACATACATACATACATACATACATACATACATGCATACACACACATACATACATACAAACATACATAAATACACACATACATACATACACACGCATACACACATACCCACGTACATACATACATACATACATACATACATACATACACACATATATGCATACATGCGTACATACATACATACACACATACATACATACAAACATAAATACATACATACATACATACATACATACATACATACATACATACATACATACATACATACATACATACACACATATATGCATACATGCGTACATACATACATACACACATACATACATACAAACATAAATACATACATACATTCAATTCAATTCAATTCAATTCAATTAAATTCAATGTCTTTTATTGCATTCCTGACAGTTTAACACATACACATATATCATTTCGTAAGGAATCTAGGAAGGCAAAAGGAAGACCCAAAGGGACTAAGGTCCCGCTGACGGGCCGCCTATACATGTAAATTACCAAGACAAATTAAGATAAGAATCAGGAAGAAAAGCAGAGAAAAAAGATGAAAGAAGAAAAGAAAGAAATTCAAGAAGAGCATAACTAAAAAGAAAAAAAATAACCATCTAGGTAATCTTAACTACTCTTAACTAAATTTAACTCGCGCCAGAGGCCATTCAGCCGACCTCCCCACACCCCCAATCTCCATATGTGGAGAAATACATACATACATACATACATACATACATACATACACACATATATGCATACATGCGTACATACATACCTACACACATACATACATACAAACATAAATACATACATACCTACATACATACATACATACATACATACATACATACATACATACATACATACATACATACATACATACATATATGCATACATGCGTATATACATACCTACACACATACATACATACAAACATAAATACATACATACATACATACATACATACATACATACATAGGCTACATTCAACGGAAACTGCCCTCCTGTCACTTCTCTCGGACATTTATACTGCCATTGACAGGTCTCATTTGACGCTTCTAGCACTCTTTGATGTTTCCTCGGCCTTCGACATGGTTGACCATGAAATCCTACTTCAACGTCTTGAACTATCTTGTGGTCTCAGTGGTCTCCCTCTTCTTTGGTTCAAATCTTACCTCTCTGACCGTACTCAGAGGATTGTCCTTAGTGACTCCAGAACTGCCTGGGTTAGAGTTGAGTATGGTGTCCCACATGGTTCTGTCCTTGGCCCCATTCTGTACTTACTCTACACAGCTGACATTCCTTCTATATTTACTAAACACTTTACCTCTGGTCACCTTTATGCAGATGATGTTCAGATCTTTGTCCAAGGCCCATCCTCTCAGCAGATCTCCCTTGTTGGATCCATTGATTCCCTGTCACATGATCTCCACTCTTGGATGTCATCAAATCGACTTAACCTTAACTCTTCTAAGACCCAACTGATCTGGTTTGGCACTAAACAGCAACTTTCTAAACTTGATATCCCACTTCTGTCGTCAATATACCCTGCTTTTTCATTTTCATCCAGTGTTCGGGATTTGGGTGTCACCCTTGATAGTACCCTCTCGTTTTCTGAACACCTCTCCCATCTAACACGTTCCTGTTTCTATCATCTGAGGCGTTTGAGGGCTGTAAGAAGATCAGTTTCTCCTTCAGTGTTTACTACTATGGTCCATGCCTTCATTTGCTGCCGCATTGACTATTGCAATTCATTGTTTGCTGGGCTCCCTAAAGCGCGCCTTTCATCTCTGCAGTCTGTTCTGAATGCGGCTGCCAGGCTCATTGCCCGTTTTCCTCGCTTCTCTCACATAACTACCTTTATGACTGATGTACTTCACTGGCTTCCTGTTGCTTCCCGCATCCAATACAAGGTTCTTCTCCTGGTCTCTAGGACTCAACTGGGAAAAGCTCCTAAATACCTCTGTGACCTAATGCGCAAACCTCTATCTGCTCTGTCTTCCCGCCCTCTTCGGTCTGCTGACCGCCTTGATCTGCTTGTCCCTCGTGCAAGGACTTCGATGGCTCAGCATCGTGCGTTTGCCATCCTTGGCCCTTCCCTTTGGAATGACCTGCCCCCCTCTCTCCGTAGCAAGATTTTGCTTGGGATCTCGCCTTCTTCTCTCCGCTGCTTAAAGACCTTTCTTTTCCCTCGAGGCTGACACGCTGGGAGCGCCTCTGAATAGTCTATGCTGTGAGAGGCGCTTTATAAATAATTATATAAGATAAGATAAGATAAGATAAGAGAGATAGAGAAGACGAAAAGGAATACAGCGGGTGACCGCGAATTAAAGAGAGTAACGTCGAGGAAAGAGACGCAGAGAGAAACAGACAGGCAGAGACAGAGACAGAGAGACAAAGAGAGACGGAAAGAGAGACAGATACAGAGAGACAAAGAGAGACAAAGAGACATAGAGACAGAGACAGAGAGAGTCAGCAGAGAGGAAGTGACTACATTTCGCGAGAGATGTCACAACTCGCCTGAGGAAGCTGGAGTCGACCGGAGATTGGAGGAGGAGAAGTGACAGAACCGGAATAGGAACAAGAAGAAGAGTACGACGAGAGAGGAGGAGGAAGGTATGAAGGACACATGGAAGGAGGAATGATGGAAAAATAGAATGAGGAAGAAAGGAAGTTGTTGGATAAGAAGAAAGACTTGGAGAAACAACAGGAGGGAAAGAGGAGGAATAAAGTGGAATATGAATATGAGAAAGAGGTATGAAAGGAGGGATTAGGAGTGAGATTAGGAGGAAAAGGAGATTTAGGAGAAGATATAAACAGAAGTTAAAATAGGAGGAGTAGCAGGAGGATAAACAGGAAAAGGAGTGTGAAAAAAAAGTAAGAGGGAAAATACCAGGGCGAGTAGTTTCTGGAGGAATAGAAGGATAATGGATCGTAGGAGGAATATAAGGAGGGAAGATTTTAGGAGAAATTCGAGAACAAATGGGACGAGGGACAGAAAGCGGAAGAGAGGAAGGACTATAGGGAGGAGGACTAACTGGAGGAGGAAAATGAGAAGAATAATTAAGAAAAATAGGAGGAGTAATGAGAGAGAAATGTGAGCTCCAAAGCAACGGATATTAAGATAACAGAAAGAATCGAAGGATGAGGAATAAGAGGAATGGATGAGGAGGATGAGAAATAGGACGATGAGGAATAAGAGGAGGGAGGAGGCAGCAGAGGATGAAGGGATGAGCAGGGATGAGCAGCAGAGGAGATGAGGTGATAGGAATTGGAAAATGAGGAAAAGGAGGAGGGGACGAGGCAGCAGATGGTAAGAGGAGGAGGAGGAGGAGTAGGAGGAGGAGGAGGAGGAGGAGGAGGAGGAGGAGGAGGAGGAGGAGGAGGAGGAGGAAGATGAGGAATAGGAAGATGAGGAATAGGAAGATGAGGAATAGGTGGGTGAGAAATAGGAGGGGATGAGGCAGCAGATGGTGAGAAGAAGAGGAGGAGGAATAGGAGATGAGGAATAGGAGATAGGGATGAGGCAGCAGAGGATGAGGGGATGAAGAATAGGACGATGAGGAATAGAAGATGAGGAATAGGAAGATGAGGAATAGGTTGGTGAGAAATAGGAGGAGAGGTGACGCAACAGAGGAAGAAACGTGTCCTAATGAAGAAGCCTTAAAGCTATATGCAGACAGTTGACAGCTTTGCCCAGGTCGTGCCTCCGCCACTACCTCTGTCTCTCTGTCTCCGTCTTTGTGTCTGTTTGTATCTGTCTGTGTCGTTCAGTACTCTACCTGTTGTATTTGTCTACGTACACTCTCTCTTTCTCTCCCGTTGTCTCTTTCTCCGTCTTGTTTTATCTCTTCTCAGTGATTCTGCTCGTTCTCTGCCTTCCTGGCGATCTCTCTCTCTCTCTCTCTCTCTCTCTCTCTCTCTCTCTCCTCTCTCTCTCTCTCTCTCTCTCTCTCATTCTCTCTCTCTCTCTCTCTCTCTCTCTCTCTCTCTCTCTCTCTCTCTCCATTCTCTCTCTCTCTCTCTCTCTCTCTCTCTCTCTCTCTCCTCTCTCTCTCTCTCTCTCTCTCTATATATATATATATATATATATATATATATTTATATATATTTATATATATATATATTTATATATATTTATAAATATTTATATATATATACATCTGTCTCTCTCTGAGTCTCTGTCTGTCTCTTTTTCTCTCTCTGTCTTTCTGTTACTTTTTTTATTTTTCTCTCCTTAGCTTCCTGTCACACATTTTTGTTCCGTTCTTATTATTATTATATCCGTCGATCCGCCTCTCGTTTTTGTCTATCCGTCGGTCTATCTCTTTTTCTCTTTCTCTTCCTTTCTCTCTCTCTCCCTCTATCTATCTATCTATCTATCTATCTATCTATCTATCTATCTATCTATCTATCTATCTATCTATCTATCTATCTATCTATCTATCTATCTATCTATCTATCTATCTATCTATCATCTATCATCTATCATCTATCATCTATCTATCTATCTATCTATCTATCTATCTATCTATCTATCTATCTATCTATCTATCTATCTATCATCTATCATCTATCTATCTATCTATCTATCTATCTATCTATCTATCTATCTATCTATCTATCTATCTATCTATCTATCTATCTATCTATCTATCTATATATCTGTCTATCTGTCTATCTGTCTATCTATCTATCTATCTATCTATCTATCTATCTATCTATCTATCTATCTATCTATCTATCTATTTATCTATCTCTTTCTCCACTCTCTTATTTCTCTCTCCTCTCCTTCTGGCTACCCTCGCTCCCTCTCCTTTCACCCATTCTCCCGATTTCCACTTCCATGTCGTACAAACATGTAAGTCTGTTTGTCTGTCAGTCTGTCTCTCTGTCTGTCTCTTCATTTCTCTGTCTCTGTTACCCTCTACCGTGTATTTACTTTAAGTCCGCCATTTTGCCATCTAAGAGAACGCTGTAAGAACTCGTCAGAATCGTGCGATCAATTCCTGTTTCTCTTTTCCACTCATTCTCTGACAATAGTCTTCCTTTTGCCATACTCAGTGACTCCGTTCCTCCCTTCCTTTCCTGCCTCATTCCATCCCTTTGTCTTCTTCGCCTTCATCCTTTCTTCCCTCCTCTATCCATCCATCCATCCATTCATCCATCTTTCCGTCGCTTCCTCGCCAGTTCCTTTCCTCCATTTATTAATCCCGTTCCTTCCCACCTCCTATCCTTCTCTCTAGAAGTGTCGCTCTATAAATTTTCAATTACCATTACCATATCCCTCCTTCCCTCACGTGCTCAACTGTACTTCTTACCTATACTGACTCATTCTTTTCCTTTCTATTCTCTTCCTCCGTTCTTCTCTTCCATTTCAGCCATTGCTGCTCCTCTCTTCTGCGTTTGCTGTTCTTGACCTTACTCCCCTCTAACTCTCCTTCTCCATCGCTTTTTACTTCAGTCCATACACTGAGCGTCTTCGAACGGTTCTTCGTAGAATTCATAAATCAGCGCGATATATATATTGCTACAACTATTGACACTACCACCAACACCACCACAACCACTAATAATAATAATACTAATAATACTTGTAATAAAAATGATTATGGTAATGACGATGACAATTATAATAATGATAATAATAATAATAATAATAATAATAATAATAATAATAATAATAATAATAATAATAATAATAATAATAATAATAATAGTAATAATAATAATAATAATAATAATAATAATAATAATAATAATAATAATAATAGTAATAATAGTTATAATAGCAGCAACAGCAACAACATCGAGAACAACAATAATAATAATGAAAATGACAATGGTAATAATGTTAATAATATTCATTGTAATAATAATAACATAACATAATATAATACTATTAATTTCTAAGACCTTGGGGAATCAAGTACCTCAGGACAAAATAATAATAATAATAATAATAATAATAATAATAATAATAATAATAATAATAATAATAATAATAATAATAATAATAACAATAATAATAATAATAATAATAATAATAATAATAATAATAATAATAATAATAATAATAATAATAATAATAATAATAATAATAATAATAATAATAATAATAATAATAATAATAGCTGCAACAGCAACAACATCGACAGCAACAATAATAATAATGAAAATGACAATGGTAATAATATTAATAATATTTATTGTAATAATAATAACATAACATAATACTATTAATTATAAAAATGATAATAATAACAACAATAATAAAACAATAATAAAAGAATGACAACAACAACATTAATGATAATACTGGCAACAGCAACGATAACAATAACATCTTTAGACACAAACTATTCTCGCATTGTGAAGTAATTAGACCTGCTTTACAATCAACTTATCTGTAATTCAATCAACTCACCTGTCGCCAGGTGTTGGCCGAAAGATGACAGAGCATTTTTCCTTTCCTTGTCAACTGCCGATCTTTATTAATCAGTTCGCTTGTCAGTAGCTACGAACGGCAACAGAACCACATGAACAAACTTCATTTAAGTAGCTAGTGTTTACAGAGCCTTAAAACTTCGACGCATAAGTTTACACTGTCGAGCTCTTGATTGGTTAGCAGGCGTTTTATGTACTCAAACCATAAGACTGATCCGGCACGCTACACACACCTCTCGTGCTTAAACTAAATAAATAAGTAAATTATGCAGACTTTTATGACGTTATGCGATATATACTTTTATAGCCCAGACTGCCTGATTCCTCGGGGCTGTCGAGCCGAGAGCGCCCTGAATTGTTCGTTCTTCTTGAGATGCTGTAAAAATTGAGAAATACAAGGCAATACAATGTGACTTATACCTTTATCAGCCATTGCTACTCGGAGTTGAAGCAAGATGCCGAACCGAACTGTCGACCTCTCTTGTGCTGCTCTAAATCGTAAGACGATGCTCGCTCGCAGCCTCTGTAACCCGCTAGATGTCGCTGCGTCGGTAATGCGGGTGATGATGGCTTGCTGCAGCAGCTGGCTACGGAGGCTGCGACACGGATTCTTGGCTTCAGAATGCCCGGATCGTGTTATGCTTTGCCGCCTTAGGAAGTTATGTTTGATA
>OY744611.1:24164586-24168700 GCA_963556255.1 Allolobophora icterica | reverse complement strand
TAACGCGCACAGGGTCACGTATAAATGCGAATCTGAGACGCGGTTAGTCAGTCGCCAGGTGAAAAGCTGTCAGTTATCCAAATTCTTGAAAGCCAATGAGAAATAGTGAGTTTTGAAGCGCGTCTTAAAGGAATAGAAAGAGTTCGAAGTTCGGACAAACATTGGTGGACGGTTCCACTCGGGGTAGCAAAATGCAATGCACGAGAGCCCATGACAGTTGCTCAATCAAGAGACCCATAGCCGAAGACCGCAGACTGCGTGGCGGAATGTAAGAAGAGAGCAGCGGTTGAAGGTGGGCAAGAATGCTCACTACAAGGGTTTGTATGTAGGACAAGCCAGTTTCAACCTAATTCTGAATTCTACAAGAAGCCAATTCAGTTGACCAGGCAGAGTTAAGGAGTTTAAACAAGAAGATGCATAGAGAACCACGCGAGGCAAAGAATTTTGTATGCGGTGAATACTGCTGACTTACAAGATCTGAGTTACCTGCAAACACAGAGTTGGCATAATCGAGGCCAAAGCATAAGATAGAAACAATACTTGCAAAGGTTTGTTATGTGGGATTGGACAGTTGGCAGTAAATATCGATGTATGAGCACCAGAGTGCGGGTGCGCAACTGGTATAATAAAGAATACTTATAAACTTACTTACTTTCCTGAGATTATCCATAGACTATCCATAGTCACTCCGTGTTTTAACAGCATTGATAGCGGAACAACAGTGCCAGCAATGTAAACGGTGGAATGAGTAAGCAAAGAGCGCAGTCGGCGTGAGCCAAACATGATTGCCTCAAAATTATCTGGGTTTCTATCTATCTATCTATCTATCTATCTATCTATCTATCTATCTATCTATCTATCTATCTATCTATCTATCTATCTATCTATCTATCTATCTATCTATCTATCTATCTATCTATCTATCTATCTATCTATCTATCTATCTATATCTATCTATCATCTATCATCTATCTATCTATCTATCTATCTATCTATCTATCTATCTATCTATCTATCTATCTATCTATCTATCTATCTATCTATCTATCTATCTATATATCTGTCTATCTGTCTATCTGTCTATCTATCTATCTATCTATCTATCTATCTATCTATCTATCTATCTATCTATCTATCTATCTATTTATCTATCTCTTTCTCCACTCTCTTATTTCTCTCTCCTCTCCTTCTGGCTACCCTCGCTCCCTCTCCTTTCACCCATTCTCCCGATTTCCACTTCCATGTCGTACAAACATGTAAGTCTGTTTGTCTGTCAGTCTGTCTCTCTGTCTGTCTCTTCATTTCTCTGTCTCTGTTACCCTCTACCGTGTATTTACTTTAAGTCCGCCATTTTGCCATCTAAGAGAACGCTGTAAGAACTCGTCAGAATCGTGCGATCAATTCCTGTTTCTCTTTTCCACTCATTCTCTGACAATAGTCTTCCTTTTGCCATACTCAGTGACTCCGTTCCTCCCTTCCTTTCCTGCCTCATTCCATCCCTTTGTCTTCTTCGCCTTCATCCTTTCTTCCCTCCTCTATCCATCCATCCATCCATTCATCCATCTTTCCGTCGCTTCCTCGCCAGTTCCTTTCCTCCATTTATTAATCCCGTTCCTTCCCACCTCCTATCCTTCTCTCTAGAAGTGTCGCTCTATAAATTTTCAATTACCATTACCATATCCCTCCTTCCCTCACGTGCTCAACTGTACTTCTTACCTATACTGACTCATTCTTTTCCTTTCTATTCTCTTCCTCCGTTCTTCTCTTCCATTTCAGCCATTGCTGCTCCTCTCTTCTGCGTTTGCTGTTCTTGACCTTACTCCCCTCTAACTCTCCTTCTCCATCGCTTTTTACTTCAGTCCATACACTGAGCGTCTTCGAACGGTTCTTCGTAGAATTCATAAATCAGCGCGATATATATATTGCTACAACTATTGACACTACCACCAACACCACCACAACCACTAATAATAATAATACTAATAATACTTGTAATAAAAATGATTATGGTAATGACGATGACAATTATAATAATGATAATAATAATAATAATAATAATAATAATAATAATAATAATAATAATAATAATAATAATAATAATAATAATAATAATAGTAATAATAATAATAATAATAATAATAATAATAATAATAATAATAATAATAATAGTAATAATAGTTATAATAGCAGCAACAGCAACAACATCGAGAACAACAATAATAATAATGAAAATGACAATGGTAATAATGTTAATAATATTCATTGTAATAATAATAACATAACATAATATAATACTATTAATTTCTAAGACCTTGGGGAATCAAGTACCTCAGGACAAAATAATAATAATAATAATAATAATAATAATAATAATAATAATAATAATAATAATAATAATAATAATAATAATAACAATAATAATAATAATAATAATAATAATAATAATAATAATAATAATAATAATAATAATAATAATAATAATAATAATAATAATAATAATAATAATAATAATAATAATAATAATAGCTGCAACAGCAACAACATCGACAGCAACAATAATAATAATGAAAATGACAATGGTAATAATATTAATAATATTTATTGTAATAATAATAACATAACATAATACTATTAATTATAAAAATGATAATAATAACAACAATAATAAAACAATAATAAAAGAATGACAACAACAACATTAATGATAATACTGGCAACAGCAACGATAACAATAACATCTTTAGACACAAACTATTCTCGCATTGTGAAGTAATTAGACCTGCTTTACAATCAACTTATCTGTAATTCAATCAACTCACCTGTCGCCAGGTGTTGGCCGAAAGATGACAGAGCATTTTTCCTTTCCTTGTCAACTGCCGATCTTTATTAATCAGTTCGCTTGTCAGTAGCTACGAACGGCAACAGAACCACATGAACAAACTTCATTTAAGTAGCTAGTGTTTACAGAGCCTTAAAACTTCGACGCATAAGTTTACACTGTCGAGCTCTTGATTGGTTAGCAGGCGTTTTATGTACTCAAACCATAAGACTGATCCGGCACGCTACACACACCTCTCGTGCTTAAACTAAATAAATAAGTAAATTATGCAGACTTTTATGACGTTATGCGATATATACTTTTATAGCCCAGACTGCCTGATTCCTCGGGGCTGTCGAGCCGAGAGCGCCCTGAATTGTTCGTTCTTCTTGAGATGCTGTAAAAATTGAGAAATACAAGGCAATACAATGTGACTTATACCTTTATCAGCCATTGCTACTCGGAGTTGAAGCAAGATGCCGAACCGAACTGTCGACCTCTCTTGTGCTGCTCTAAATCGTAAGACGATGCTCGCTCGCAGCCTCTGTAACCCGCTAGATGTCGCTGCGTCGGTAATGCGGGTGATGATGGCTTGCTGCAGCAGCTGGCTACGGAGGCTGCGACACGGATTCTTGGCTTCAGAATGCCCGGATCGTGTTATGCTTTGCCGCCTTAGGAAGTTATGTTTGATATCACGGCAAACACTTGTGCGATCGCGCGTGTGTACGGTGGCTGTATATATAATTATGTGTGGATGTGGGCATGTTTACGGGCTACTAATGGCAATTGAATAACTAATTGTAATTAAGGAATTAATAGCAATGGATGAATGGATTGATCAACTTGTGGTTTCATTTATCCATTCGTTCATTCATTCATTCATTCACTATCTCACTCATTTTTTCATTTTACATTATTTTATTCAGCATTTCATTTGTTCGGTCGCTCACTCATTCAGTCTCTCACTTACGTACTCACTCGTTTACTCACTCCCTTACCAGGCTAACTCACTCACTCGCACAAACTCACTCATTCGGTAACTTACTCAATAACTGTCACTCAATCACTCACTATCACCTACTCACTCACTCACTCACTCACTCACTCACTCACTCACTCACTCACTCACTCACTCACTGTCACTCACTCACTCTCTCTCTCATTCACTCACTTACTCACTGTCACTCTTACTCTCACTCACCCACTCACTCACTCTCACTCACGCACTCACTCTCACTGACTGACTGATTTACTCACTCACTCATTTTCACTCTCATTCTCACTCACCCACTCACT
>OY744611.1:24157086-24159586 GCA_963556255.1 Allolobophora icterica | reverse complement strand
TCTTCTTCTTCTTCTTCTTCTTCTTCTTCATCATCATCATCATCATCATCATCATCATCATCATCATCATCATCATCATCATCATCATCATCATCATCATCATCATCATCTTCTTCTCTCCCTCCTTCTTCTCCTTATTCTCCTTCTTCTCCTGCTTCTTCTTGTTCTTGTTCTTCTTGTTCTTCTCCTTATTCTCCTTCTTCTCCTGCTTCTTGTTGTTCTTGTGGTTGCTCTTCTTGTTCTTCTTCTTATTGTTATTCTTCTTCTTCTTCTCCTCCTCCTCCTCCTTCTTCTTCTCCTCCTTCTCATCCTCCTTCTCCTTCTCCTGCTTCTTCTTTCTCGCCTTCTTCTTCTTCTCCCTCTGGGCTCTTCTTCATCATCTTCTTCATCGTCGTCTTCTTCTTCTTCTTCTTCTATGCTAGTCGGCCACATTACTATTCAGACTGATGCTGTTAGATTTGCTCAACTCTGTGACCATAATATTGTTTTTGCGTGTAAGTCGTGTCTAAAATTTCAGAGCTGTGCATCGCCTCCAACCTATAGCTGCATATTTGATAGGACGCGAAGTGAGGAAAATTGCTCTGGGATGATTTGTAAATGGATGTCGCCTTAGCCACGTTGTTGGCATATTGGCTAAGGAGCATCGACCTGTTTACGTACGAGGATTCGATTCCCGGTGTGTAAGGCTGCACGAGAAGAACAGATTTCATTTTCTATACCCCTGTAACTTTCTCTGTGTGTTGTTCTCGTTGTTTTGGTTTCTGTTTTCTCTCTCCCTCTCGTTTTCTCTCGCGTGTGCTCTCTCGCTCTCGGGTCCTTTTGCACTCTCGTTTTCTCGCACCTGTTCTCACTTTTAAACTCAATCTCATTCTGATTCTTTCACACTCTCTTCAGTCACTTCATCACTCACTCTCAGCCTGTTTTACTCTGTGTGTGTTCACTCTTTCTCACAGCCGCTCACTCGTTTGTTCGCGCTCTCTCTCACTCTCTCTCTCTCTCTCTCTCCCTCTCTTCACTCTCTCTCTCTCTCTTTGTCTCTCCTCTCTCTCTTTTACACTCACCCTCACTCACCCTGTCTCTCAATTATATTCGCTCTCAATGTCTCTATCAGTCTCTACATTCACTCTCTAACTCACGCTGCCTCACGCTGCCTCTGTCTAGCTGACTTTCCCTATGTCTGTGTGTGAGTGGGGGGGGTCATCATGTCATTATCATCATAATCATCATAATTATCATTATCATCGTCATTATCGTCATTATCATCATCATCGTCATAATCATCATCATCATCGTCATTATCATTATTATCGTCGTCTTCATCATCATCGCCGCAGTCATCATCATCATCATCATCATCATCATCATCATCATCATCATCATCATCATCATCAATACAAAGACGACAACAACAACAATAATAATTAAACAACATCATCATCATTTCCTGACGTCAACCATTTATTGGCGAGGAATGCAATTACATGAACCCCGTTCTATTGGTAATTTAATCATCATTACCATCGTCCATGTATTTCCTATCCAACGCTGTTTACCTGGGCTTCCTTTTCTCTCTCTCCTTCGAATCCTGTGTCTTATTAGGTCAAAGGAAAAGCAGATTCATTCCTTTAAAAATCAACATCAGTCAGACAGACATGCAAACAGTCAGGCAAGCAAATAAGCTGAAAGATAGATGATCAACAATAATTAGATAGATAGACAGACAGTCGGAAAGAGAAGCAGAGGAGAACAGGACAAGGATTAGGAAGGTATAGGAAGGGATCGTATTCGTAATCTCAAGATTTCCACATCGCCCATAAAAGCGGTGTACCAAGAACCTGTCTATTCACAGTCGCTCAGTCAAAACAAAATCGATAGGCAGGTGGGGTCAAAATCGGTTCCAGGTCAAGATCTAGGCAGACAGTCAGACGGCTAAGGTGGGTGGTGTCTAAAGTTGAAACGGTGAGGGAGATTAGGGGTAGAGAACATGGGCGTCCGGAGGAGGCCCTCCGCTGGATTTTGCACATATTTTACACAAATAAAATCGTTGGATTATTATGATTATTACAACAGTCCCAACACAATTTCAATGCGAAAGTGCTTAATAATTTAGGTACAGTCATTGACAATTATTTATTTTTAAAGTTGTCACGTGTTCGGTCTTAATGAATAGCTTCTCCCCTTCCCCCCCAAAAAAATTTGCTCAACTCTACAAAAGACGCCTATGGTAGAGAAGGAAACAGGGTAGGATTTATGAAAGAGCAATGTTTTCAGTTTTGAGTGAAAGACTTGTGGAGAGATAGGAAGAGTTGAGATTTTGGCGAATTCGTTGGATGGATCAGGTATTTGGCGTAATTCTGGTGGGATTCTATTCTAGAGAGGGGGAACAGCGAAGGCGAACGCTAAGCAGAACGAGAGGAAGAGTAGGCTATGTATTGAGAAAAAGAAATGGCGAAAGGAAGGGTGTAGATGTGTAAGGATTTCCATCCTTCTTAACCGCACG
>OY744611.1:23877086-24152086 GCA_963556255.1 Allolobophora icterica | reverse complement strand
TATTGGCTGAATCTGAATCTCGAATGTCCAAATGCATGATTTATTAAACAACCGGTGTGAAATAACAAAAATTCTTTACTCTATGCAGTCTTTGGACTGAAGTAGTTTTACTGGCGTATAAATATATTGATGTCATGACCGACGGCGACATGTTTAAGTTAAAATTTATAGTTTTTGTTGATATTATCTACTACGCAACTGGTGTGAAATAACAAAAATTCTTTACTCTATGCAATCTTTGGAAAGTTTGGACTGAAGTAGTTTTACTGACGTATAAATATATTGATGTCATGACCGACGGCGACATGTTTAAGTTAAAATTTATAGTTTTTGTTGATATTATCTACTACGCAACTGGTGTGAAATAACAAAAATTCTTTACTCTATGCAATCTTTGGACTGAAGTAGTTTTACTGACGTATAAATATATTGATGTCATGACTGACGGCGACATGTTTAAGTCAAAATTTATAGAGTTTTTGTTGATATTATCTACTACGCAGTGTGGAATATTATTACTTTGTAGTAGGCCTACTTTGTGTAATTTAAATTGACAATTGCATATTGCATAATTACATACTGTAACTTACTAATACTTAAACTTAAAGATTGTATAATTTAAATCACCGCACTCCCTGAAAATGAACAGAAAGCTTGACACGTCAAAAGTCGTAGATATTTTTGCGCCAGAGAAGGCGCGCAAACGAACGTTTTAACTGTTTGGAATTTTCGGATTCTTCTTTTTAGACTGCCGTAGACTAAACACTTGTCTAATTTGTTAAATTGTTTCGTTAATTTTTAGCAACCAACCTGTGGCGGCGCTACAATGGGTCGCGGCAGGTCATTTGACCTGCCTATTCCACTCTTGACCTCCATTATGACCTGCCTATTGTACTCTTGACCTTTGAAATTTTTAAAATCATTTTTACGTCTAAAACATAATTATTAGATCTAAACGATTTTCTTACGTTTTATCTAGTAGGCCTTTGTCGATAGAAGTCTATGTTGTAAACTCTAAAATTGAAATGGGCTATAAAAAGTGTTCAATAATAATTTTCTTCGTTTTATATAGGCCTATCTAAGTTATGTTGCTTTTTCGACCTGCTGAATAACTCCCATGACCCTGACGCGACCTGCTGAAATTATAACTGGCGCCGCCACTGCAAACAACCAAACTTTTCACAATTTGACAGAATTTAAGTGTGGATAATTCGTATTTTAACAGTCATAGCAGATGGAACAATGTTTTTAGATTAATTATCTCTAGTTCAAAATTTTTGCTATAGCCAGTATACAAATAAAAAAAGTGTTATAAAAATAAATCGGAGAAAATAATTGAAATGTAATTATTTAATTATTATTTAATTGGGGTGCGATTTATATTTGCATATTTCATATCGCAAAAGCGCCAAGCGTTTTTTGCACAGCTTTTTTTTCAAATCGAAGGGGGTTCAAGGGGCCCACCATCGAAGCACAAGGGCCCCAAAAACCTTTCTACGCCACTGTATCTTACTATAGGCCTACTAATAATAATATTATTATTCTGACCTTATCTCAAGTGACTTGACTTCACCTTAGGCCTACTTACTGACTCTATCTTGAAATTACTTGACTATGCCTTTAGTTTTTTCCTTGTTGACCATTTTCCAACCTCCTCTTCTAAGTCCTTCAGAATATTAGTCGCTTTCTTGTGGTTCCTTACAGAAATCGGCTCTGCACCTCACGTGAAGCTGTCGTTCATTATCTTATTTCACCCAACCACATCGTGCGATTAGACACCAAACAGTACGTGCTCAGAATGCGATGCAGCCATGCGTATGAAGTGTTAGCGACTTCATTTTCTTAACCTCGGCGTATGAGGGCGGGTGACCAGTCCTCTCCCTCGTCGTCTCATCTTCCCGACAAGAGTGTACGGTCAGTGTACTCATTATAACCGAGTTGGCAAGAGATGCGCAGGTGAAAAGCAGAAATCTCAAAACAAATTTTTGCCGTGGCGGGGATTTAAACCCCCTCCCCCACCCCACCTCCCAGTTGATAGTCAAGTGCGCTAACCACTAGACTAACGAGCACCTCTGGCCAGATGAAACCAGGCTTAAAAGGGTAATCCGCTCGATGGCCATTAAAACTGTACCTTGGTCCGTGACACAATTATGGCATCCAGGTAGCTAGCTGTTCCAATGGTCTAAGACCAGGTGCAACGAGATGCTGCATGCGAGACGTCTGTGCTGTATATAGATACTTCTGTTTCATACACGCCAATTACAAGTTGTCGTCAACTGCATTAATTGATGTCAAGCGGAAGATGATCTTCGAATTAGTCCACGAATCAAGACTAAACCCAGATTAAGGATGTATGAGTTTGTCTGCTGCATTCCTGTCTCTGTCTCTGTCTCTGTCTCTCTGTCTGTCTGTCTATCTGTCTTCCTCAATTCTCTCTCCCTCCCTTCCTCAATATTCATCCATCAATCTCTGTCTGTCTGCATCGGCGTCCGGAGCAAAGGGGCATTTGCCCTTCCCGGAGTTTGAAAATTGTCACGTTTTCTGTGTTCCCGAATAGCTTTTCCATGCAAAAACGTCATTCCCCACCCCCGGAAAAATGTTGCCCCCCGTAGAAAAATTCCTGCGGACGCCCATGTCTGTCTGTCTGAATCTATCTGTCTGTCTGAATCTATCTGTCTGTCTATCTATCTGTCTGTCTGTCTGTAATCATATTTATCAACCATTCAACTCGGCTTTTCTCAATTTTCGTCTTTACTCCAACCCGGACACCTACCGCTAGGCGGCTAGGGTCTACAACACATCAGTCTTCTTGTCAAGACCTTAAACCTCGAAACCAAGACCAAGACTTTGAACCTCAAGACCAAGACCGAGACCAAGACCCAAAAAATCACTATCAGGTCAAGACTTCTATTCCTTACTAAAAAATTGCCAAGTCGGAATAAGCTTACTCGCTATTTTAATGAAAACGTGAGTCTTTTATTTTATTCAAGCAAATTAACTTTAAATGCAGACTGCAGAGAATTCCGAATTCGTATTTACAAAGTCCTTCACGCACAATGTTAGCCTATTCCAGATGCAGTTTGTATTTTATAAAAGTCCAATTCGCTCAGAATTTTCAGACACTTAATTGTGAGGCCTCATAAAAATTCCGCCATTTTAAAATACGTACTACACGCTGGCACACATTATGTGACACATACATGTAGGCCTAGTAGCTTTTCAAGCACTGCATGTAACTGTACAAATCTTGAGTCTTTTTGAAATCCACACTTCTTAATTACGCCAGTTTTCAAGAATTTTCAACCTCTGAAAATTCCCTTCCGAACACGTCCACCTAAACTCGGACGAGTTCCACAAATGTCTACCTAATCGGACCCGAATTGATCATACAGTTACAGGCGTACTATATAATAGTAGTGTATGAACTTGAAAACACAGGCAAATGCTAAAACGATGCAGCGTAAATCATTAATATTCTCAGAAAGATCTCGCGGACCTCTGCATATCCTTCGCGGACGCCTCTTGGTCCGCGGACAAAAGTTTGAAAAACGCTGTTCTAAACCGTACCCGAAGGCCAAGCGAAGGGCATCAGCCTATTCACGAGCGCTGCGTCAAATCAGAGGAGTTTACCCAAAGAGTAGTCCAAAGGAGGTTCGAGTCCGATTACCATAGGAGGCAGATCAAGCGTGAAGGCAGAGCAGCTGTTAAGGCTGGTGTCGATTTGTTGACCTTGCAGTCACGCCTAACCTCAGCGTAATCGTGATTAGCCCAATCCAAGTCACGCCTATAGCGCTATATATATTCTCTCCGCTACACTAGGCTATCTATCTGTATGTCTGTCTGTGTGTCTGTCTGTCTGCGACTAAACCAAATAAAGTTAGGGCGTGCAAACGTATTTCAAATTCGAATCGATCTTGTTTGTAGTTTTAAACTGTCGTAAAATATCGCAAGAATTGTTCTAAGAGGCTATTTATAGTTACCTATGCTAATTATTTGTCCATCGTGCGTTCGTTTCTCAGTAAATATTTGATAGTTTGCTGTTGCAACTGCATGTGATGCAAAATAAAGCGTCCTGTATTTGACGTGAAGTAAAACTACACAGGAGACAGTCATAAAATCAATACAATAACGGTTTTTCGTAAATCCTGCTTATGCCAACGCATTTTAATAAAGGAAGTGACTTCAATTTTAAAAATATAGAAGTCATTTCAATATGGAAATTGCATTTGTTTGTGATAATAGCCAGACTTGCCGATTAGTAAGTACTGTTATCGATCCGGGCTATAAGCTGCTGACGATGACGCAATTTATTATTTGACTACTTTCCAAGGACCAATGATTTTATAGATTCCCTTTCTGACTCTGCATTAATGTAAGTAAGCACAAAGTTACCGCATTTGTCAATCGATCGAAAATTCCGTCACTCTTTCATGCAGCTAATTTTGTAAAGAAACCAATATGGGACTTGTTGGCGAAACCAAGTTACATCTGTACAATCTAAAAAACTTAAATAAAATTTATGTATAGAAGTTCAAACCATTCTCTTTCCTTGTGGAAGCCTAACTGGGTCACACCGTCACACATACGACAATTTGCGCCTTCATCAATGTGTGTGTCTCTCTCTCTTCAATGTTTGAAACAGTTTAATTAAATTGATAATCACATGAACAGCAAATTTCAACAAGAGAGAGGGCGGGGCCAAAGCTTTGACCACGCCCACTTGAGGATAGCAAAGCTACATGTACAACTTAATACAACTGCTATGTTTAACGTCAACAATTCCCCAGTTAGGAAAAAAGTATCTCAGCTCAAATCAAACGCCGCATCGTGCATCTACAGCCCGTCAACACCGGGCTGTAGAAAAATCAATGGGTCACTTTAAAGTTTAAACCTATCATTAAAACTTTAACGACGAGAGCTTACTAACGATGACTTGGAAACCAATGCAGCTCATCGTTAAATTGTTAAATCATAAACCCGTGCGATGCTGATCACTGGAGCAGTGGAACGAAAGCTGTCCCTGAATGTTTTAGTTTATACAAGTACGATCCTAGCTTTATATAGTTAGACCTAGATACAGGCTCTTTATCGTTCAGTCTTGTAAGTATATATATGCTCTAGAGAGTCTAGGCGATAGATCGTCCATGTACGGATAGCATTATATAATTGTATTCGCTAGAGGAATCACATTGCGCAGCTGTATGTACAGTCAACAAGTTTCATTACATTCGCTAGAGGCGCCACATGCACGCAAGATTAAAGCTGTGTACATTCAAACGAAAAATGATCTAAAAAAGGTAGAGGTGTTTCGGATGTTGCGAGTGTGAAAGATAGAAAATGATTTCCGTGATTATTTCAACAGCAGCTGGCCATAGAACGTGGACAACAAACTCATAATGGACAATCACTATAACAAGTAGGGCCGTAAATCCTGTGGAGGAAAGGTGTGAATTCCTTCTCCTCTATTAAGCTCGGGGAAGGAACGTGAAGGAATTCCCTCCCCACAGATTTTCTAAGCAGTGTCGTAAATATGCAGCCAAGCGAACAAATAAAAAATTTGTTAACACTAACCTAGTGTGTAACTGAACTCAGTAGTGGGCCAGTAGCAGGGGCGTAACTTTAGTCTAAAAAGTGGGGGTACCAATACTTCAGGGCATATTTTAACTGTATAACTAGTGGGACAAATGTCCCAGTAGTCTTAGGATTTGTAGTCAGAGCGATTTGTCCCAGGCAATGTATGTATAAAGTACAACTAGTGGGACAAATGTTGCAAGCATTTAAAGATTTGTCCCAGTAGTATCATGAGAAAGGTATGACATTATCGTTGAATGACCCTTTTTATTGGTTGGGAGACCCGAGAAAATTCGTAAAAGAAGTCTAAAGACTAAAAAAAAAAAAAAAAAAAAAAAAAGGTCATCAACTTTTTTCGGAGAAAAATTTCGAATTTTTTTTGAAAAAGTCTAAAAGTTGTAAGTTTGTGAAGATTAATTCCTAAAAAAAGTTCTTCGACCAGATCATGGCCGACTTTCTCCGACCCACCTCTGAGAGACGAGATCCAAAGAAAGATCATGAACTAGACCCATGGCTGATTTTGTCCCAGTAGTCAAAATTCCTTAAAATATGCACTGCAATACTTTGGTCTAAAAAGTGGGGGGTACCAATTTCTTCTCCACTTTCACTTTTCGCATGGTGGCCATTTTGAATATATTCCCTGTTAGTATTCTCATTAATTTTGGCTCTCGATTTACCTGTGTATCTAAATACTTTCGCACTTTGGCGGAGACTGCATTCTCTGGGAAGGCACAATAACAAAAATATTGATTGACATTGTTTAAAAAGTGGGGGGTACCGTACCCCCCAGTCCAAAAAGTGGGGGGTACGGGTACCCCTCGTACCCCCCACAAATTACGCCTATGGCCAGTAGTGCGAATCAGTAATTACCCGGTAGTAGAAAACTGTTTGTTCAATGCATTAATTGAAGAATTACGATTCCTAAGCAATGCTGTAATAATGGACTTCTTAAGGGAAGTATACATACTATTGGCTGTGCAGTTCCCTCCCCAAATGTCGAAACAGATTTACGGCCCTGAGAATAAGGTTTATTAGCGGAACATACATGCTCCAACAGCAGCATCCACAGGACACACGAAGCAATATGACAAGATCCCATATGGGCCTATATGTAGGACAGATGAGGCCCATATGGAAGGAAAATATTGTCAAAGTGGCTCAGCACGAAAAATCACAAGAACGTGGGTGATTATAGTAGAAGATCAATGGACAATTAATAGATCAAGAGCGATTAGTATTTGCCTTTGTTCTGATGATTGCCCATTTCCTACTTCTTGCAGATTAGAAGGCAAGAAATCATGGGAAATATTATGTTCTATTACTAGAACATAGATAATCATGAGAACAAGGGCAAAAATACTCTGCCGAATGCCGATGTTCTATTAACGGAGTTATTAGAACAAAGGCAATCAGCAGAACACACCAAGATCGATGTTCTACTGACTCCTGCATGTCAACCAGCTATTAGAACAAAGGCAAACGGCAGAACACAGGTGGATCGTTCTATTAACTGACAGCTATAGAATAGCGGCAGTCAACAGAACACAGGAGGATCGATTAACTGACAGCTATTAGAACAAAGCCAATCAACGTAACACAGGAGACTATTAGCCAACGGGAATGGACGATCATTAGACCAAATCCGGCGCCTATTTATAGACGATTACAGTTTCCATCGGTCGTCCATCTCAACAGACGGTAGTGTCTTCCAGTTGTTCGACGGCGTTTTCCACGTCGTTCTTCGTTGCAGACAGAAAGCACGGACTGACGTGGCAGAGGTCGTCGTCCCCTTGGGCGTGGACCAAGGCACGAGTCTGCATCGCCGCATCATCCGGCGATTCCACCTGCTTCCGCGTCTTCCCTCTACTGAACCCGTTACACTTGGACGGTTTCTTCGTCGCCGCCGCCGCCGCACTCGCCAGATGTCGCGGCTGACCGACTGCTGATTGGCCGTTGCGTCCGGCTCGGTGGACGCCATTGGTCGACGCGTCCTGCCCGTCAACACCGGGCGTCGTTGTCTCCTCCTCCTCGAGCGGGGCGTACGGCGCCGATTTTCCGAAGACTGCGCAGCCCGGCACAGCTTCCCCCACGGACGCGGCTGCGCTCTCTCCCGTTGCGACCCCGTTGCACGCGACATGCGACGAACGACCCGGGCGAAAGCAGAGCACAAGAATAACGACACCAGCGATCGCTAGGAGGCCGACGAGCAGCCCCCACAGGACACCGTACTTCCAGTAACAGTCGAAAGTACCGAGGCCCAGCTGGAAGATGTTCTTGCCGGCCATGAACTCGGGGGCTGCGCAAACGTACTCGTCTTCCATCCCCAGCAACCAACCGCTACTTCGGAGCCACCTGGAGAGGTCCTGGGTACGGCAGGTGCAGTAGTAGGGGTTCGCCGAGAGGTCCACGGTACGGAGACCGTTCAGTCCCCGAAAGCACGTCTCGTCTGGATCGACTAGGGTGTTGTACGAAAGGTCAAGGAACTCGAGCTTGGTCAGTCCTCCGGGAGTCTGCGCCAAGGGGCGGCAGTCTGATAGGCGGTTACCGTCTAGGGAGAGGCGGCGCAGGTGGAAGCTGTTGGACAGAAGACCGCGGGGTATCGAGGTCAGGTCGTTCTCGCCAAGGTCAAGGGACTTCAGATTCGACTTCTTGAGGATGAGCTGCATTAAAAACAGAAAATCACGAAAGTCATTGAATGGTCCACCAAATCGCTATATTATACAATGTAATACAATGCAATACAACTCACAACGTGAGCAGGGAAGATAGAGTGGAAGGCAGGAGTATAGGTTAGATTACAAAAGCTGAAATCAAATAGATAGAAGAATCGAATTAGGAACAGAACAAGAGATAGATTTGAAAAGTAAGTAAATAAAATTGTGCTAGAATTGTGAGTGAAACAAGAAGAGGATCCGATCAGTCGATCAACAGATCAATAGATCAATGGATCAGTTGATTGAATGATTGATCAATGTATGAATGAAGCATTTTCTTAAGGTCGCCTCAGAGGCAGCCACGGACATGATAGTTGACTAGTGGGTGCAGAATATAGTACCACTACATTCGCCAGAGGCGCCACATGCATTGAATAGTTTGCCAAATCCCTATAAGCCTCACTAGGCTAAAACTCCGCCACTGTCCGTACTCTGGTCGTGCCAGTCCCAAGCCTGGGGATAGGAGGAGGGCGACGCTAATCATCTTTGTTAAGACACAGCGTCGTTAAACAGCAACTGAAAGCACTGGGCTAGAGTAGAGTCGTTTTCTGGTGGTACCAGTCCGAAGCCTCGATAAAATGAGGAGGGCAATCTAACCATCTTTGCTATTACACGGCGTCGTTAAAGAGAAGCACACCCTGGACGTAGCAGATTGCAAAATGCATGTCGTTAACTTGTATGCTCGAGATTCGAATCCAGGCGAGTCTCAGGTGAAATCTATTGGCATCAGCAACTCGTTGTGAAGCTCGATAATCGGCAATGTATGGTAGGATTGTTTCTGTCGTCCGTGTGCTTAAGCCGAAATCACCACCAACCCACAGCACCAACCCCCTATGGATTTATGTTGATGGGCATTCATTGGCTTATTAAAAGCACTTGATAGGCGCGCAGTCGATAATTCTGAGGCGCGCATGAATGTTTGCAAGAGGGCAAGAAGCATTCATCGTAAAGGCCAGGGTACAACAATGGCCAGGGTACAACAATGGCCAGGGTACAACAATGAATCCTGATCCGTGATTTAAACGATGTTAACGAATTGGCAAATCGGGTCTTTTGTGGCAGACGATCACAAATAGAAGACGGACAAGGGACAGAACAACGGAAACCACGTGATCCCACAGTTGCATTTGAATAACAAGCCATTACCATGCATATTACCTTTGTATAGTACTCGTGCGAGGTAAAAAAAAGGGCGCTATATAAATTGTCTGGATCCATACATACATCCATGCATGCATACATGCATACACCCATACATACACACATGCACACATACACACATACACACATACACACATACACACATACACACATACACACATGCACGCATGCACGCATGCACGCATGTATGCATGCATGCATGCATGCATGCATGCATGCATGCATGCATGCATGCATACATACATACATACATACATACATACATACATACATACATACATACATACATACATACATACATACATACATACATACATACATACATACATACATACATACATACATACATACATACATACATACATACATACATACATACATACATACATACATACATACATACATGGGTGTGTGCATGTGTCTATGTATGTATGTATTACATACATACATAGACACATGCACACACCCACATACACACATACACACGAACATACATACACACATACACACACACACACACCATACACCTTACGCCTTACACACATACTAACATGCACAAATGCACCTTACATACATACATACATACATACATACATACATACATACATACATACATACATACATACATACATACATACATACATACATACATACATACATACATACATACATACATACATACATACATACATACATACATACATACATACATACATACATACATACATACATACATACATACATACATACATACATACATACATACATACATACATACATACATACATACATACATACATACATACATATTACATACACTTTATTCCAGATTACACTACAAAGTGTGTGAGCTATGTTTTGCTACCTTTTATCTTGCTGGTTTCAGACAAGTTAAGGTAGTGAATGGGCAGTATGCAAAACTACAGACTACATTTTGATATGTTCTACTATCTTATCTTATACTACACTACACTACATTACCAACTACTTCAGCTACATCCCAAATAAATTATGCATCGCACCAACACTACAGATTACCTTAGCAACAGCGTCAGAGCACCAACACTACAGATTACCTTAGCAACAGCGTCAGAGCACCAACACTACAGATTACCTTAGCAACAGCGTCAGAGCACCAACACTACAGATTACCTTAGCAACAGCGTCAGAGCACCAACACTACAGATTACCTTAGCAACAGCGTCAGAGCACCAACACTACAGATTACCTTAGCAACAGCGTCAGAGCACCAACACTACAGATTACCTTAGCAACAGCGTCAGAGCTCTGGCCAAGACGGTTGTTCCTGAGGCTTAGGTCTTCGAGATGGGGCAGATGGACCAGGGTCCCGTGGTGGATGTGGATCAGTCCACCATTCCGGATGCTCAAAGAAGTCAGCTGGACGAGGCCCTTGAAGTCGTCCTGTCTTAGTCGAGTCAGCTGGGCACAACCGTCGAGGTTCAGGTGGGTCAAGGACTCGAGCACCGAAAGTGCTCCGGGTTCAAGGTCCTCCAGAGGGTTCTCGGACAGATCCAGGTGGGTTAGTTGCTTGACAGCACCGAACATCCCAACGGGGATGGTCCTCAGAAGGTTCTTGCGCAGGATCAGGTACCCGAGGACTGGATACTTAGCGCCATCGAAGTGGATCGTGTTCTCGGACTCTGAGATCCTGTTGGCAGCAAGGTCGAGGGTTTCCAGGTGACGCATGGCATGTTCGGGACCCAGGAAGCCACAGTCTGATCCGTGGACGCAGGTCAAGAGATTCCTTCTCAGAGTCAGTGTCTATGAAAAAGAACAAACATTTCAGTGTGATGCAGTGAAATGTAAATGATAGAATATACTACACTCAACTGAACTGGACTATAATTATAGACTACAGTATAAACGAGGAAGACCAAACTGGATTTGGCAGGATTGGGTTAGATTAAAATTAAATAAACGAGAATAACTTAGGTAAGGATATGAGATGATAATAATAATATAACTGAGGACATAACATCAGTTGGACTAACACTGGGGGCAATAGACTTGACTTGAGGACAATGGATATCATTTATTCGTACCCATCGCCGCCAAATGGCTGGCGTCATGAACTGATGATGATGGATGATGGATGGTGGATGGTGGATGCATGGCGGATGGCGGACGGCGGATGGCGGATGAGGGATGGCGGATGAGGGATGGCGGATGGCGGATGGGGGATGGCGGATGGCTGATGGCTGATGGCTGATGGATGATAGCTGATGGATGATGGATGATATTGATGATATTGATGATATTGATGATATTGATGATATTGATGATATTGATGATGATGATGATGATGATGATGATGATGATGATGATGATGATGATGATGATGATGATGATGATGACGATGACGATGACGATGACGATGACGATGACGATGACGATGACGACGATGATGATGATAATGATAGTCTACACTGGAGAAGATGATATCAGACCACAAATGCAAGATTATATCCTAGATTAGATTAATTACATTTAGAAAACAGTACAACATGATTGCAGTCCTGTCCTGTCATAGGACTAGATAATGATCAATGCACGAGGGTATGTTGTACAGCACAACTGTATTCGATGTTGCCCTCCTTCCACAACTCAGAAGTGCACACAACCATATACGACAGAACATCAATGATGCTCGGCAATTGTGAGCAAAGGTGAGCAAAGGACTTGCTCAAGGTTCTCACACAGTCCCGCCTTGGAGGAGGCTCGAACCAGTATACTCTCCGTATTACAGGAGGAGGAGGAGGAGGAGGAGGAAGAAGAGCAGTCCCTTAAGCTAGCCCTGAGGTAGCCATGGGTATGAAGTGTTACCAACTTCATTTTCTCAGCCTCGGCATTATGAGGACGGGTGACCAGTCCTCTCTCTCGCCGTCTCATCTTTCCACCGGCAGTGTACGGCCAGTGTACTCATTATAACTGAGTTTGCTAGGGGCGCATGTGGAGCAGAAATCTCGAACCAAATCTGGCGGGAATTTGAACACCCGACCTCTCGATTGACAGTCTAGCGCGCTAACCACTACACTATCGAGCACCCCATTACAGGAGGAACACTCTATCTATTCGGTATATTGGAGTGTGACAAGTTACATTAGGATCTAAACTACGTCATACTAGACTATAGGTAAGGCGTGATTCGGAAGAGATGCGTCAGGTAACACCTACCTTGAGTTCATGCAGACCGTGGAAGGTGTCGTGATGGACAGAAACCAGGTCGCAGTCATCCAGGTGTAACTTTCGGAGGGTCTTGAGCGGGTGGAAGAGCCTTGATGGAATTCTCCCTCGAAGGCCCACGTAGTTTCCGGCGAAGTTCAGCTCACGGAGCTTGGCGTCTCTGAGATGGTGAAAGAGATCGGGCAGAATGGGGTAATCGTCGTAGGTGAAGACGCCCTGCAGGTTGATCTTTTCCAGGGAACTGTTCGCCAGACCGTAGAAGATATTGGCACAGGACTTCGGGTCCACCATCACGTTCGACATGTCGAGGTCCCGAAGGCGTTCCAGCGGCCTGAACGCCTCCTCGTCGACGCTCTTGATGACGCTCATGGACAGGTCAAGGGCCCGAAGGTCAACGGCGGCCAGGGGTTGGAAGAACTCCGAGGTCAAGTTCAGGTTCATTAGCTTCCGCATCGATAGATCTTCGAGGGCACTGAGGGATGAGAACGCCGGCGGCAGTCGAGGGTTGGACGAGACAACTGCCGTAGAACTTACATCAAGGTCCTTAAGGGATGAACCTAGTTGACCGAGGAAGGCCCAGTCCGAGTCGCCGGTACCTCCGATGGGGTTCCAGGCCAGGGAGAGGGTCTGTAGCTGTGAAGTGGAGCGGAAGAGGGTTGCCGGAAGGGAGGAGATTCTGTTCGAGTCCAGGTATAGATAGCGCAGTCCGGAGAGGGGGTCAAACGCCCGGTCACCGACGATGCTTATGTTGTTCTCGCGGAGCGCCAGTCCTTGAAGACTGGAACGGTTCGAGGGTCCGAACGAGTCGGGGCCCAGGTAGGAGATCAGGTTGCTGTCAAGGATCAGGGTTTTTACGGCAGCCGATAACCTTTCAAGGTCAGGCACTCGGTCGAGGTCCGCCTGGGTGCAATTCAAGGTCGCGCCGTCTCTGCTGCAAGTGCATTCCTTGGGACAGGAAGCATCTTCAGAGGAGGAGGAAGACGGTAAGGATGAGTTATAAGATGCGGAGATAATTTGCATTTGGGATTGGAAGAGGTAGAGCTGAATCAGCAGCAGCAGCAGCCGATGCCAGCCGATGGTCAACAGGTGGTTTCTCTGGCGGTAGATACTGGTATTGATTGATGACGTCATCGTCGTCGATCAAACTGTCATCGATCTGAAAACAGTCGGAGACAATCGATGCCTGTAGCGAGCTAATTTGAAACTGTCACTGTCAGTTGTATCACTGTCCGTGTCAGTTGTGCCACTGTCAGTGTCAGTTGTGTCAATGTTAGTGTCAGTTGTGTCAATGTTAGTGTCAAAGAAATGCCCCTCCCCCAACAACGTCAACTGTTGAAGTCACAACCACTGCCACTTCAAATTTAATTTAATTTAATTTAATAGTCAACGAAAATGTCAATGTCAAACTTAATCCTGATTCAACGTCAGAATCGAATTAAAATGTAATCTATAAAAATTCGACTCCAATGCCAAATCGAATGCCAACTTCAATGCCAAAACTAAAGACAAATTTGACGTAAACTCCCATGTGAAATGCTAGATTCAATATCAAATTCAATACGGCAACGCCCAACCAATTCCAAATCCAACTCCAAGTCCAATGGCAAAATCCAACCCAACTTCACATCGAATGCCAAAATCCAATGCCAAATCCTGTGCTAAAATTAACCTGTCGCCTACTCAGCTCCCCTCATCCATCAAATATCAAAGCCAACGCCAAATTCAATGTAACCGTAGTAATTGCTATCGACCAAGTATAATTAATGCACATGGCATCAACCAAACCTTAATCAGATCAGTATCCAGAAAATCAGTCAGACAGAGAGGCAGTCCACAGCGAATAAGCAACATGAGAAATGCAAGTCTTAAGTTGATAACGATATGATATATGAGGAGAAGGATAGGTGAATGGTTATACTCTTGCATGAAGAACATAAGATCTTGAAAGACGCGGTTCGACACCGCAAGCCCCTTCTGGGTCGACTCAGCCTTCCACTCCCTAGGGGATAGCAGTAAAATGAGCGGGCGCACGCCGCAGGCTGTTCAATAAGATCTTGATAATTGTACCGTCATGTTTCAATGTTTCAATGTTTCAAGGCAATTTACTGCGGTTTGTCATTGATCTTGTCAATAAACACGAATATAAATATATATATATATATGTGTGTGTAATATATATATATCACTATATATACATAATTATATATATATATATATATATATATATATATATATATGTGTGTGTGTGTGTGTAATATATATATATATAACTATATATATAATTATATATATGACATAAAATTAGCAGAACGAACTGACACATGAAGTGAGTTTCAAAATCTGCGCGATCCAATGCAAATCCAGGGCATATTCAGCGCCAAACCTAATGACCAATCTGCAGCTAAATCCAGTGTCAAATTGGATGTCAAAGCCAGCCTCTGCCGTGCCCTCCTCCTCCTCCTCCTCCTCGTCGCATCCTTCAAATGCCACACCTCGTTCGGTCCTTCGTAAGTCCAGAGCGGCGGCGGATGACACGACGACCAAAGGAAACAATCATTTGTACTCGAATTCAATTTGGTACAGACGATCAGTTCTCACAAAACAGGTCATCCATCCATCTATCCATCCATCCATCCATCCGTCCGTCCGTCCGTCCGTCCGTCTGTCCGCCAATACTCCTCCTCTTCCTCCTGTTCTCCACACCTCCTCTTCCATTTATACATACATCCATCCATCTATTCATATATACACCCATCGGTCCACCCATTCGTCCAACCGCCCATCCATTTGCCCATCCATCCATCCATTTGCCCATCCATCCATCCATCCATCCATCCATCCATCCATCCATCCATCCATCCATCCATCCATCCATCCATCCATCCATCCATCCATCCATCCATCCATCCATCCATCCATCCATCCATCCATCCATCCATCCATCCATCCATCCATCCATCCATCCATCCATCCATCAGTCCATCAGTCCATCCATCCGTCCATCCATCCAGCCAGCCAGCCATTTGACCATCCATCCATCGGTTCATCAATCCATCCAGCTAGTCAGCCAGCCATTTGCCCATCAGTCCATCCATCCATCCATCCGTCCGTCCGTCCATCCGTCCGCCCACCATCCTTGGCAGCAAATAGCCAGAGGCGTTGTTGATTGCCCAATAAAATCTTTGACGATCTTGTTCCTCCTCTTCCTCTCCTCCTTCCTCCTCTTCCTCTTCCTCTACTTCTTGCTCCTCTTCCTCTTCTTGTTCCTCTTGTTCTTCTTCTTGTTCCTCCTCTTCCTCCTCCTCTTCCACTTTTTTCTTCATCCTCTTCCTCTTCTTGCTCCTCCTCTTCCTCTTCTAGTTTCTCCTCTTTCTCTTCCTCTTCCGTATATTTCAGCTATTCTTCCCTTCCTGTTTTCCTGTTTTCTCGGCTTCCTTCTCATTTTGCATTTCTTCATCCTTCATTTCCAACTAACGCCACTCTCCCTTCTTTATACTCTTCCTTTTCCTCGTGTTCTCCTCACCTCCTCTTTCTACTTTTACTCCTCGTTCTCTTCAGAATGAGTGGGTGAGTGAGTGAGCGAGTGAGTGGGTGAGTGACCCAGCGAGTGATTGAGTAGGTGGGTGATTTGGTTGGTGGGTCGGTTTGGGCGAGTGGGTTTGAGTGAGTGAGCGATCCAGTGATTGAGTGAATCAGTAAACATGCAAGCGAGCGAGTCTTGGTCAGTGAGCCACATCACACATAATGTAAATCGTAACCCATAAACTTGAAATGTCTCACGCACTACTTAGGCATACAGCGCACTCTGTCTGTCTGCCTGACTTTGTCTGTCTGTCTGTCTTTTTGCCTGCCTGGCTGTGTCTGTCTGACTGCCTGACTGTTGGTCTATATGTCTTGCAACTGCCCTCTGTTTGTCGTCTATATACGGCACGTTCCACATATTCTCTTCACGCACAGATGACAACGTATGCGCGATTGTTCTTCCTAACCGACTTCGCTGAACATCTGCGCCTTTGTCCCATTCTCTGCTGTTCGAACGCACATTATATATAATCAGAATACATAAATATGTAATCATATATACTATATATATGCGCTCTACACATTCGTAAATATACTACACATGCATCTAAATATTATATACATTATATATTATTGTCTCTATATACCAATACAAGCAATACATTTAGACACTGACAAATCTGGCTCACGGAATAACTGCATGCACTGACATAAAAACGCACTGGGAATAAATATGAATATTGCATATATACATATGCGCGCATATATATATATATATGTATATATATATATATATATGTATATATGCATACACATTTTATGTACGTATCCGAACATTTATATAGCTCCGAACATTTATATAGCCCCTCTCAAAGCCCCATATATTTACAATACATAACGCAGATTTATTTTGAATCGATCGAAGTTTTGAAAGCAAAGGAAGATGGAAGGCGTTGGGAAGCGGAGGTTGCGATCGAAGACAGGAAGGACGATGGCACGGCGCTGCCAGCCGCTGAATCAAAACACTACATCATAGCACAATGCCAAGACGAGATCAGATGACGCAAATGTTCAGCGACATATAAACACACATATACACACACACATGCATACATACATAGATACATACATACATACAGTACACAGATACATACAGTAGGCCTACAAACATGCATGCATGCATACATACATGCAAACACACATACATAGATACACAGATGCACACATACATACATACATACATACATACATACATTCATACATACGTGCATAATATGCATACATACATACATGCATACATACATACATACATACATACATACATACATACATACATACATACATACATACATACATACATACATACATACATACATACATACATACATACATACATACATACATACATACATACATACATACATACATACATACATACATACATACATACATACATACATACATACATACATACATACATACATACATACATACATAGTCATAAAAGGGTGTCATGCAGTAAGAAACAAGTCATAAAAAGGGTGGCAAAGGGGGTGCAGATGAGGGTATGGGAAACGAGGCAATACTAGAGAAGGCAGGGGAGGCAAAGACAGTGAACGAGAGGCGAGATAAGAGAAGGAACAGGGCAATACTATACTGCAGGAAAGAGGACTAGCGATGCAAGGCGTAGCGAGGCAATGGGAGGCGAGGGAGAAAGGGAATCGTTAAAAAAATTGGAGGACTGGGGAAGGCACAAAGAGGCGAGGCGAGGGAAGGCGTGGCGAGGCAATCAAAGGCGAGGCTAACGGCGAGGAACACGATGCAGACAATTAACAAAGGTCACAATCACAACCATTTTTCACCGCTCAATCCTCATCTTTCTCCTCCATTTCTCTCCTCCTGCTCTTCCTCGCCCCTCTCCTCCCCTCTGTCTGCTCTAACTCCTGCATCAGTATTTCTTTACCTCTTTCTTCATTTTCTCTTCTATTTCTGCTCTCCGCTTTCATCCCTCTTCCTCTTTTTTATTCCTCTGTCTCTGCTTTCTCGTTAGTCTGCATTTTCCTCCCTTCCACCAAATCGTCCTCTTCCTTTCTTCTCTGTTCTCTTCTCATTCTATATCTCAATATTTCTCCTCTGTTCTCCTCATCCTCTTCGTCATTCTCCTCTCAACGCTCCTCCTCTCATCCAACTCTTCATAGTCCTTTGTATGCTTTCCCTTCTTCCCCTCCCACTCCTCTGCCTTCGTCTTACCTTTTCCCCTTCAATTCTTCCTTTTCCACCTCCTCTTCAGTTTCCTTATTCTTCTTCTCTTCCTGTTCTTACTCCTCTTCAAATTCTCCACCACCTCCACGTTCACCTCCTCGTCTTTCCCTCTGCTCTTTCTTCCTTCTGTTCCTTCTCTGTTTTCCTCTTACCGTTGCCCAAATCTTTCCTCTTCCTCCCTATCCTTTTCATAGTCACGTTTCTTCTCTTCTCTCACCCTCATTTACCTCCACCTCTTCCTCCTTCCTATTCCTCTGCTTCTTTAGCCTGTCTTCTTGCTCCTCTCGCTCCTCCTTCTAATCCTTCTCCTCTTCCTCCTACTCCTCTGCTTTCTCAACCACTCTGTCTTCTCGCTCTTCCTTCTAATCCTTTTTCTCTTCCTCCTTTTCGTTCTCCTCCTCCTAGTGCCTCTCCTACCTCTCCGCCATCATCGATTTCCAATTGTGTTATCGCAGCCGGCCAGACTGCCTGGCGACGGCCAAAGCAGCATCATCATCAGCCGCATCATCAGCTACAGCAGCAGCAGCAGCAGCAGCAGCCGCCCATCATCGGAAGACGAGAGCCAATCCAATCAAAGACTCTCTTTCTACCCATAATTCCGTTCGTCATTTCAGACCGTTCTCCTCTATTTACATGAATACATAGATCATCTCATGCGCGAAAATATACGCAATATATATATATATATATATATATATAATATGTATGTATGTATACATTACATACATACGTATACATATACATTTATTTTTTATTTTTTTTATTTGGAACATTCATAAGGGTTAATTCCGGATATCCGGATATCTAATCCGTTGTGCTATTTAATCCGTGGTGCTTTCAGCACAGTCCTATCATAAGACAACGAACTGTGTCTGTATGTCTGTATGTAAGTACGTATGCATATACGTATGTACGTACGTATGTATGTATGTATGTATGTATGTATCTATGTATGTATGCACACAGAGTCTGTGTTGGCTTTTATGGCTCAAATAAAAGCCGAACTTTTCCTGGACTCGTTTCTTTCTCCGAAGAAGACCATTGCATGTCTTCTCGGAATTCCCTCGTGACCTTTGACCGGACTAATCCCGGAATTGCTATGCATGACGACATTGCTTTTTCACAATAATCGACTAATGCTTTGAATTAATAACAGAATTAGCATTAATAATAATAATTGCTAAAAATAATTACTTATGTATAAAAATAATTATTATTAGGTCATGAGGAAATTCCGAGAAGACGCGGAATGGTCTTCTTCGGAGGAAGAAACGAGTCCAGGAAAAGTTCGGCTTTTATTTGAGCCATAAAAGTCAACACAGACTCTGTGTACATGCAAGCATACATACATACATACATACAAACAAACATTTATTATTATTTCTATTATTATTTTTTGCCCTGAAGTACTTAGTTCCTCTGGGTCTTAGATATTACAAGTGTGATGGATCTGGAACGGCTATATCTCTGGAACGGCTATATCTTTTCTCATCATCATCATCATCATCATCATCACCATCATCATCATCATCATCATCATCATCATCATCATCATCATCATCATCATCATCATCATCATCATCAGCAGCAGCAGCAGCAGCAGCATCATCATCATCATCATCATCATCATCATCATCATCATCATCATCATCATCATCATCATCATCATCATCATCATCATCATCATCATCATCATCATCATCATCATCATCATCATCATCATCATTATCAACATCATCATCATCATTATCATCATTATTATTATGCATATAAATGTACGTATAGTCGTATATATAAGGACGGACGTATGTATAGCATTGTATACATATACATACATTTGCCTAGAATGTATTATTATTATTATTATTGTTATTATTATTATTATTATTATTATTATTATTATTACTATTATTACTATTATTATTTTTTTTATATTTATTATTATTATTATTATTATTATTATTATTATTATTATTATAATTATTATTATTATTATTATTATTATTATTATTTAAGCATTTTAGTTTCACGACCCCTATAGGACCTGGGCAGCCACGGAATGGTTCAGCGAATACGCCTCACGTAAGGTTGTTGTTTGAATTCTTATTCTAATCGATCAACAACAGACTCCCTCTGCTGCAGCAGCCGGTGGTTGCAGATGCCAGACGTTCGGCTGTTCCAGACTGATGATTCAGTAAGAGCGAATCTGCATCAGACAAATCGTCTGCTTCTTGTTGCAGGCATAGAAAGGCCACCGCCAGTTTAAGAATGGAATGAAGATATCGGCGTTAACAATCCGATGGAATCGTCTGGGGCCAAACGGTGAAAGCAGCCGTTATATAGTAGCCAACTCTTGTATTTTACATGTAAGTGCACACGTTTTACTATAAGGCGACCGTATGGCCTCGACCCTGCTCATTTTCCAGTTAATCGATAGGGTGAGATCCTTTACCACCGCTGCCCGTTTGAGTGGGGGCCACGTCATTTAAGGTCCCCGTGTACGGACCGTGATAGCCAGACATTCACATCCCTTAAATAAGCCGCCATCGGGACAGAGGCGCGTTTACAGAAAACGGGGCCCTTGGGCGCAAACATTTTGGGGCTCTAGTGAACTTGTAGACTGAGAGTCTGAAATTGAACTTGAAGCCGTTCTATGACACTGGCACATTAATTATGATTAGTTATAGAAGCTATTTTCAAGGAATGTGAAGATATTTGATATAATGCATCATTTTAGTTTTAAAAAATGACATCGGGGTCGAATCAACAATCAACGCGAAATACGTGGCTATTTTTACTTCTTGAATAAATTGAGCTCTTAAATTGTCTCCATTACTGTGATAAATTCATCACAAATTGTATTGGATATCATAATTCTTTTTCCATCGTTTGGGGCCCTCCGAGATTCGGGGGCCCTAGGCGCGCGCCTAGTGCGCCTACGTGTAAACGCGCCTCTGCATCGGGATGCGAACCGCAATCCGTGGGACGTAGGCTCTAACCAATGTAGCTAACTGGGTCAGTTTGCGCTAGCTAATTGGGTCAGTTAATGCGGGGCCACTGATTGGAAACCAATGGAGTTCATCCATCGTAGTTGCAGCGATGTTGTCGCATTTCCGTTTACGGATGATTAGGCGTGTGCTGTGGCATTTAGAACGGACTGCAATTTTCAGGTGTGATGTGGCAACGACGATGTTACATTTGTCCAGGTAACTTGCGATGGACGATGAGTCTTGGCCGCTGACGTAGATCTTATACACACCATTCCATTCATATATATACGCTTAAGAGGTTATAAAGGGTTCTATATAAACAGACAGTTATAGAACGTGTATACCATCAAAATCTCCTCTGCCTTGTAATCAGTGTGGGAGTTGTAGAAAAAAGACGGTAGGGGTGAACATTTTATCCGTATTTTGCAAACTGATGTCAAAGAAATTTTAAAGCAGCTGATTGCAACGCTAGCAGTTTTGCTGGTCAGACTCGAATCAAAATCAATTCCTTTGTTGAGAAAATTCAAAAATGCATACATAATAGACCATGGAAATTTATTCTCTTTGTCAGAGACTCGGAGTCAAATAGTGTTAAATTACACTACCACAACTGATCGAGTTGGAAGGGAGGCCCCATGATCAAACACAACGTATTCTTCAAGCACTTGCGGAACAAGGAAGGTGACAAACAGATTAGCTCACTTCTGATTTCAAAAGGAAGACTATTCCCGGTTACAGGGAAAAGCTTCTGTGCTGGGTAGTGGACAACCTAGCCCGAGGGACGACATGGATACCATGTGCAGCCAATCTGAGGGACCTGCAACCATGATTAGATGAGGCAGAGATACACTAGGATCTGAGATCGCACGAGACAGTTCCCACTATAGGCAATATCGCCTGAGAGTTTAAAGTCTTATACTCAATGCGTTGAGATACGGGTAACCAGCGCAGAGTGTCTAGTATGTAGGCGGAGATAAGGCCAATGGTCAAGTGACATTACTCGCTCTTCTCGACGCAAGCGTAGCGCTTGGCATTGGTGACCACGACACACTAATAACGCGTCTCAATACATCACATGGATTTATAGGTCTATCGCTGGAATGACTTCGATCGTTTCTTAGTAAACGAACGAACGTGATGGTAATCATCGAGACAGATTCGGACAGTGTGGGAATTGTAGGAAAAAGACTGGGGGGGGGGTTGAACATTTTGTCCGTATTTTACAAACTGATGTCAACGAAATTTGAAAGCAGCTGATTTCAACGCTAGCAGTTTTGCAAGCCAGGCTCGAATCAAAATCAATTCCTTTGTTGAGAAAATTAAAAAAATGCATACCTGAAACACCACGGCAATTACTTCTCTCTGTCAGAGACTCAGAGTCAAATAATAATGCTAAGTCACACTAGAACACTACTAGAACACTGAGGGGTTTGAAACGACCATACCCCGGGGTGTGCAATGAAGACTTTAACTGGGACCCCCTAAGAAAGACTATAGGTGTTGAACCCCGAACCCCCGACAATTCCCACCCTGGATTGGGAGCCCGTTCTCTTCAGTGTCCCTTAGGGTTCAATCCATGGGCTACTCTTATGTATACACTCTCTACACAGCAGCAGACCTGACTCGAGTCATCACAGTCCAGTGTCCAATTGTCCATCAATACATCAAGAACGTCCAGCCTTACTTCATATCTCGTGCTTCCGATGACTCGCTCGCTTTCGTTATGTCAATGTTCACAATATCCACATCTGTAAACCTACCTCAGTTGCTTAAGTTTTGTGTCACTCGTCTACTGTAGTGTCTAGTGAATAATTTGCCAAAGTTCTCTCATATTTAAGAATACTTGGCACTGCCTGCCTGTTGAGGAACGATTCAGATTCTTGCTCTGTGTCGGATCATATATAGCGGATGTAGACGAAAGTCTTTTTCACCGGTTGGAACCCAGTTGGGGCATCAATCGCTTAGCTTGATTATCCATGGAGATATTCAGGACCCTCGCTTCCATACACCAGCAGGAGGAGACGGCGCCTGTCCTGTATAGGTCCCTCCCTTTGTAACAATCTACCTGTGAATATTTGTATTATTCTGGTTCGAGATTTCTGTTCCACATGCACCCCTAGCCAACTCAGCTATGATGAGTACACTGACCGTACACTGTCGGTGGTAGGATGAGACGGCGAGGAAGAGGATTGGCCACCTGCCCTCATATGCCGAGGCCAAGAAAAAGAATTTGCTAACACTTCGTACCCACGGCTGCCTCAAGGGCTAGCTAAAGGAACTGCTCTTCTTCTTCTTCCTCTTCCTCCTCCTCCTCCTCCTCCTCTTCGCCATCCTCTTCGTCATCTTCTCCGTCCGCCTCCTCCTCGTCCTCCTCTTCTTCTTCTTCTTCCTCTTCCTCTTCCTCTTCCTCTTCCTCTTCCTCTTCCTCTTCCTCTTCCTCTTCCTCTTCCTCTTCCTCTTCCTCTTCCTCTTCCTCTTCCTCTTCCTCTTCCTCTTCCTCTTCCTCTTCCTCTTCCTCTTCCTCTTCCTCTTCCTCTTCTTCTTCTTCTTCTTCTTCTTCTTCTTCTTCTTCTTCTTCTTCTCCTTCTTCTTCTTCTTCTTCTTCTTCCTCCTCCTCCTCCTCCTCCTCCTCCTCCTCCTCCTCCTCCTCCTCCTTCTTCTTCTTCTTCTTCTTCTTCTTCTTCTTCTTCTTCTTCTTCTTCTTCTTCTTCTGTCAACTTGACCCATGTTACATTCTCTGCGTTTGTTATAAGACGCACCTGTTTGGATCCCTTAGACTCGCTATGTTCACAACGATTTCGAGTGGTTCCTAGTACGTGCTCTAGTCCACATAATATATTATACTTGCTCCAACCTGTTACGCCACACCAGACCAAGCACACCACACCACACAGGAAGCCTCACCACATGCCACTGTTTCCATTTCGTTCCATTCATTAGATTATAGTACCATGCCATACCACATCACCATAACATACCACACTATACCATGCCACGTCTTGCCATTCAATACCAAACCACAGTATTCGTTTCCCACCAATTTCCCATAGCTACAACACAGTGTAGTGTCACATGATAACATATACAATATCAGAGGTTCCAAACGGCATCATTTAACGAAAGATCTACAAGTCTACATGCAAACATACATGCCAAACATACATACATACATACATACATACATACATACATACATACATACATACATACATACATACATACATACATACATACATACACGCACATTCAGCATACATACCTACATACATACATACATACATACATACATACATACATACATACATACATACATACATACATACATACATACATACATACATACATACATACATACATACATACATACATACATACATACATACATACATACATACATACATACATACATACATACATACATACATACATACATACATACATACATACTTACTTACTTACATACATACATACATACATACATACATACATACACAAAATTACACATACATGCACACACACAGATACATACATACACATACATACATACACATACATACAAACACATACATGTCATACAAACACACACATACATACATGCATACATACATACATACATACACCACACATACCATACCATTCGAGTAATAAGCTAGCCATACTCACGAAATGTGTGTTTATAGAAGGACTGAGTCGAGTGTTTACAGAAGGGGCTACAATGCTTCCATTGTTCCAACGTAGACACCCACTCTATTTATAGAGCCACGCTCCGTCATGTATGCTGAATCAGCAATTATACATTTCAAACTACGCAATAACGCTCATTATCTCCTCTCAGCCTACGCAAATATCTCCTAAACAGAGCAACAGTTTGTTATACTGTGATGTTCTTACATCACGTGTTTTACGACACATTAGAGTAGGTCCCCATGTATGTTACTAAAGGTTATTTTTTTTTCTTCTTCAACACACATGAATGAAACGTTGTGGTTTATACTTTGTTACGCTGTGGTATATTTTTATTTTTCCATATGTTATGTTTTCCCCGCCCTGCAGGGCAAACATTTGTTTCGTGGTTTCTGCTCCACCTGCGCTTCCTACCCAACTCAGCTATAATGAGTACACCGGCCGTACACTGCCGGTGGGAAGCTGAGACGGTGAGTGATAGGACTTGGATACCGAGTCTAAGAAATAAAGTCGCTAACACTTCATACTCATGCCTGCCTCTCTCTCAAACTCAAGAGATTGCTCTCCTCAATCTCGTCCTCGTCCTCCTCGTCCTCCTCGTCCTCCTCGTCCTCCTCCTCCTCCTGCTCATCCTTATTCTTCTTCTTCTTGTTCTTCTTCTTGTTCTTCTTGTTCTTCTTCTTCGCGTTATCTTATGTTACAGTAAATCTATTTCTTTCTTACCTACGTTTTTATGAAGGATCTATATAACATCACTTCCTTTGTATGTGTATATGTACGTGTGTCTATGTTTGGCGGTGCCTACGTCTCCCTCAATTCCTGTCTGTCTGTTTCTCTCTGTCTCCTTCTTGTCACTCTGGTCTCTTTACGCTCTCTTTGTGTCTCTGGATGCTCCCTCTCCGTCTCCGTCTCCGTCTCCGTCTCCGTCTCCCTCCCCCCTCTGTCTGTCTGTCTGTCTGTCTGTCTGTCTGTCTGTCTGTCTGTCTGTCTGTCTGTCTCTCTCTCTCTCTCAATCTCTCTCTCTCTCTCTCTCTCTCTCTCTCTCTCTCTCTCTCTCTCTCTCTCTCTCTCTCTCTCTCTCTCTCTCTCTCTCTCTCTCTCTCTCTCTCTCTCTCTCTCTCTCTCTCTCTCTCAATCTCTCTCAATCTCTCTCTCAATCTCTCTCAATCTCTCTCAATCTCTCTCTCGATCTCTCTCTCAATCTCTCTCTCAATCTCTCTCAATCTCTCTCTCAATCTCTCTCAATCTCTCTCAATCTCTCTCAATCTCTCTCTCGATCTCTCTCTCAATCTCTCTCTCAATCTCTCTCAATCTCTCTCAATCTCTCTCAATCTCTCTCAATCTCTCTCAATCTCTCTCTCGATCTCTCTCTCAATCTCTCTCTCAATCTCTCTCTCAATCTGTGTCTGTCTCTCTCAATCTATCTCCCTATATAGCTCTCTCTGTCTTCGCCTGTCTTTCCGAATCTTTCTGTCCCTGTCCGTCTCGCTCTTTCTCTTGTCTGTGTGTCCCCTCGCCAGAGTCATTACCTTAAGCAATTATCACCGACATGGATAACCACGAGGTGAATCACGTGATCGCTATATATACTAAGCACGATATCATCAGATTTTCATACTTATGTATAATATATAATCTGTACATACACGAAAGGAAAGCATAGTATATATATATATATATGTATGTATAATATAAATGTATATTTGCTCACATGCATAGCATGTCGCCCTATTTAATTGATGTACAGTTGGCATATCCGCATTGTATTGAAACTCACACAGAGTTAGTGACAGGTCGAATAAAAAATTCTAAAAATCTATACCATATTCGTGAGCGCGTTTTTATGTATAACATATATATATATATATATATATATATATATATATATATATATATATATATATATATATATATGCGTATGTATTGGTGTGTATCACAGGGTATGGCTATGCAAGGTGTGTATGTATTTACATGTATGTTTATAAATATCTAATGCCAGATAAGAACATCTGCATGAGAATTTTAAATATTTCCCATCAGAAATACACGACTCTGTCTGTCTGTCTGTCTGTCTGGTTGTCTGCTTAGCATTCTGTTTGGCTAACGGTTCGTCGTGCCGTCTCTGTCTCTCTGTCTGTCTGTCTGTCTGTCTCTGTCTGTCTGTCTGTCTGTCTGTCTGTCTGTCTGTCTGTCTGTCTGTCTCTCTCTCTCTCTCTCTGGCTCTCTATATACCATTGACTGGCTATGTCTGACTGCATTTCTGTTTGCCTCTGTCGGTCTCTCACTTCTTTTTCACTGTGTCTTCTCTTCCTCCTCTTTCTCTGCTTCTTTCTTCCCTTCTCTTCCTCTGTTTCTCTCTCCTTCTCTCTTTCTTTGCCTCTCTCTGTCCATCTCTTCCCTTGTCTCTTTCTCTCTCCCTGCAATCTTTTCCTTGTCTCTTTTCCTCTCTCTTTCTCTGCATCTCTCTTTTTCTCTTCTTATGTCTCTTTCCTTCTCTCTTTCTATCTCTTTCTATGCCTGCTTCCCTCTCACTTTATGTGCCTCTGTGTCCCTCTTTGTTTCCATATCGTCCACTGTCTCTTTCCCTCTGTCTTTCTCTGGCTCTAGGCTTCTCTCTTTATCTCGGTCCCTCCCTATTACCTTCTCTGTCTCTCTTCCCCCTCTCTTTTCTTCCTTCTGTGCTCTCTCTCTGCCTCTCTCGGTATCTCTATCTCTCTCTCTCTCTCTCTGTCTCCCTATTCTGTGCCTCACTCCTTCTTTCTTTACCACTTCCTTTGAATGCCTGTCTCACAGTCACTGTCTCTTTTGCCTCTCTTCTTCTCGCTCCGCACGGTCCACATTTCCCACATTTGCTAAAGCAGCCACCCAGCGGGATACCCAACACTCGCAAAAGCCAGAGATTTGACAGCCGATCTGCCTTTAATGCCTTTTAAGGATCCGCTGAAATTCAGTAACTTCACCCATTTATAAACACACATATATACACATTCACCGGTTCATCTGCGTTTTTACCCCTTCGGTGCATTCAGTACACGGCGTGTAATTGAAGCTACATGCTGTGAATAGGACATGTCAACCAACTGTTCAAGCTAAGAAGCTTAGTATACCGATGAGTGATCACCCGTGGAATTCCAGGTCACCGGGGCCAACTTAGTGCCTTCGGTGTCTATTGGGGCCGATTTAGTGCATTTGGGGTCCGTCGAGCCCGATTTAGGGCCTTTGGGTTCATCGGGGCCAACTTAGTGTCTTTGGGGTCCATTGGGGTCAACTTAGAGCCTTATCCCTTTGGGGTCCATAAGAGCCAACTTAGTGCCTTTGTGGTCCGTTGGGGTCAACTTAGTGCCCTATCCCTTTGGGGGTCCATTGGGGGCCAACTTAGTGCCTTCGAGGTCCATCGGGGTCAACTTAGTGCCTTTGGAGTACATTGGGGGGCCAACTAAGTGCCTTTGGGGTCCATCGGGGCCAACTTGTAGTGCCTTTGGGGCTCACCAGTGCCAGCTTAGTGCCCTCGAGGTCCATCTGGGCCAATTTAGTGTCCTTTGGGTAATCGGGGCCAACTTAGTGCCTTTGAGGTCCATCAGGGCCAATTTAGTGCCTTTGGGGTTTATCAGGGCCAATTTAGTGACTTTTAGGTCCATGGGGCGAACTTAGTGCCTTTTGGGTTTGTTGGGGTCAGCTTATTTCCCTTGAGGTCCAACGGGGCCAATTTAGTGCCCTATCCCTTTGGGCTCGGTATAACGCAAATTAGGCAGATAGAGAGGTTTTAAGTAGACGGTTTGATGTTGTCGCCTTTGAGCCTCTAATGAAAGATGTCCATAGTAATAAGATATAGACCATGTTTCAGAGAAGTTTCTGTAGGCGACTGTAAACAAAGCCTGTTGCCCTAATAAGCACATATTCCTCCTAGAGTCTTCGGTATCCTCTCCCTCTCCCTTGTTCTCGTATTTCTCTTTTATCTTCTCCCTTCTTCTTCTTCTTCTTCTTCTTCTCCCTTCTTCTCCCTTCTTCTCCTTCTTCTCCTTCTTCTCCTTCTTCTCCTTCTCCTCCTCCTCCTCCTCCTCCTCCTCCTCCTCGTCCTCCTCCTCCTCCTTCTTCTTCTTCTTCTTCTTCTTCTTCTTCTTCTTCTTCTTCTTCTTCGGTTCGTTCTCTTCCTTCTAATTATATTCTTCTTCATCTTCATCCTCCGGTCACTGCACTTCCATTTCTTCCTCCTCTTCATCCTCCTTGTCTTCCTTCCTCTTTCTCCACCTCCTCGTCGTCCTGTCCTCCTTCCATTTCCCCTCGTTTTTTCCTCGTATTCCTCCTCTCCTATCTTCCTTCCGCCTCCGCCTCCTCCTCTTACTCCTCTTCCCCGTCCTACCTTCCTTCTCCTCCTCCCCTCATTTTGTCCTCCTATTCTTCCAATTTCCTCTTCTCGCTCCTCCTCCGCCTCTTCTTTCTCCTCTTCCTTAATCCTACCTTCCTTCTTCCTCTCCTTCTCCTCCTCCTCTCTTTCTTGTCCTCCTCTTCCTGCCATATTCCTCTTCTTGCTTCTTCTTTTCTTCCTTCATCCTCTGTTCCTTCTTCCTCTCCTCCCTCTTTCATTTCCTCCTTTTCTTCCCATCTTCTCATATCCTCTTTCCTCTTTCCTCCCTTCCTTCAACGTCCCTCCTCCTCCTCCTCCTCCTCCTCCTCCTCCTCCTCCTCCTCCTCCTCCTTATCTCGTGCCTAGACACGTCTTCTCCGACAAGGGCCGATCGAGGCATCACCGCTCCCTCTCCCTCTCTCCCTCTCTCACCGCTCCTTAGACGGACCATCCATCCATCCATCCATCCCTCGATCCGACGGTAGACCAGACAACAGAACCATTCTAAATCGACGCACAATCAATACCACAGCCACACACACACACACACACACACACACACACACACACACACACACACACACACACACACACACACACACACACACACACACACACACACACACACACACACACACACTCACACGCACTCGCCTATTCAACCTGCCCTTCAGTAAACACACATACACACAGGTTATACACATTCACACACTCCACGTGATACTACAGACTCCTGTATATATATATATATATATATATATATATATATATTCATTGTTCAACGAGGTCATTTCATTATCTTTGTCTTGTCATAAGAACTGTTCTTGGTTAACGAACTTTTTCAGTTGCATGCTGGACCTAATTTTTGAAACTCTCTCCGTGTCTGTGCGCTCTGCTCAGTCGCTTGTGTCATTTCATTCTCAGCTTAAAACTTACCTCTTTCAAATTGCTTATCCAACATAGGCTGCCTCTCTGTCTTACGGACTGATCTTCTGGATATTCACCTGATTACTGCTTGGTCTTATTGCGCCATCGGTTGATGCCTTGTGCAGTAGACACTGGCGCAATAGAAGTTACAAATTACAATTACAATATACTACAAGGAAATATATATATCCGCAAACCATATCTACATCTCCATTTATTTATATGAGTAGCTCAATGTAGGTTTAGTATAGCATATGTACGTAATGCAAACTGTATATGTATATATAAGAAAATATATATGAATATATATATAGACATATATGCACCGATAGCTGACTACTGTCAACAGTACATATCAATCAATCAATCAGTCAATCAAATCCTTTATTGAAGCAGTTTGAAAACAAAGCAGTATAACATAACAGTATCAGCATTTGCAACAAAAGGAGACCCATGCAGAAGGGATAAAAAATCCCGCTATATGTAGGGCCACCTATAGGTTCAATACTATCACAATAAATGTCATTATAAAAGTCTTTCAATTGCTTCGATCAAGAAAAAAGAAGTGAACAAGATAAATCTAAATTAAAACTTAATTAATGGTATATGTGGAATCCAAAACAAAATTAGTGTAATTGCAGCAAACGGTTAACATTATACAATTATTAAGTGCATTAGGCATTAGACATGACATCACACACACACACACACACACACACACACACACACACACACACACACACACACACACACACACACACACACACACACACACACACACACACACACACACACACACACACACACACACACACACACACACACACACACACACACACACACACACACACACACACACACACACACACACACACACACACACACACTACACACACCTACACACACCTACACACACACACACACACACACACACACACACACACACACACACACACACACATATATATAAATTACACATATATTACTCTATTAACTTTTTGTACTTCATGACCAACATCAGTTAGGTTGGTGCAGGCAACATTTTTGGTATAAGTACTAAAGGCACTATAGTAAGTGTCAACATAACCACATACACATACACACATACATAAATACACACATACATACACACATACATGCATACACACACATACATACACACTGATTTTAAATATAGATAAAAAATATATAAATATAATATATAGAAATATTTAATCATATTTAGTACCTCATGTACATGCATATATATATATATACTCCATGTATATATAGTATTCTATGTGTCTATAGGGACTGCAGATCAATGAGGCTTCAGTTTATGGTTGACTTCAGTGCATCAAAAGAGAAGATAAAATAGGCTAAGCTTGTGCACACATGCCTGACATATGGTGTACGTTTCCTTATATGTATATTATATATATATATATACCGTGTATATAAATATGTGTACACATGGTGTACATTATAAGCCTGTATATACTGTGTATATATACCTGTTTGCAATTATATAAACACGCAAGCAAGCATACCTACCTATATAGCTGTATACCTGTACCTCCTCGCCCACCGACCTCTCTGTCCAATGAACAAAATACTTAATCTTAGAACTTTTATAGCGCCAATCGTAAATTCCAAATGCTTACTTTATGAACCCGGAACAACTCAGCCTGAAGATGAGGGACTCCGAGGCATTAAGTATCTCTGCAGCATCTCTCTGGATAACATCACCATGGATCCGCATCAGTCCACTATCAACAGCTTCATCAACAACGTCCGTCGTTTGTGGCCAACCTTCGGGCTCTTAAGAAACCAGTAAACGGCACGGGATTCCGTAAGATGAGGTAAGTCAGAACGACAAGGCAACACGGTAGCGCAATTTGATTGCGCCGTGGTCAGAAAAACAGTGTAACTAATCAATGGCATGAGAACTGTCACAAAGACGAAAAGTTCGAAAATAAGTTTAATACTGGGTTTGAATGAAGTGCTTGGTAAAACCGTATGTTTCCAACAAAAGAGTAAAAAGTTACAACTATACTACGAGAGTGTACTAAAAGCGACTTTGAAACCAATGAAACTCGTTGTTCAAGTGTTAAATGGACAATCCGCGCTAACGGTTTGAAGAATCGTGCACGAGTTAAATCTTAGCTAAACTACACGTCTCACGTGTAAATTAAATCGTCTCTTTACACACAAAACTAGTGATGTATCCGGAAAGTTAATGCGAGACCTTTGGGTTGATTTATTGCAAATCTGTGATAAAAATTGTGCACGGAATGATTTATGATTTTTTCCGACTTTGTGACACTTTCATCAGGTATACTGTCATACATATCTGTTCTGTTTCGCTTTTGTGACACTTTCATTAGGTACTATCATACATATCTGTTCTCTTTCGTTCTGCCTTCCTGAGTGTCGTTGACTACCTTCGTGTGTTTTCTACTCTTCCTCTTCTTACACCCCTCCTTTTCCACGACCTAGGTATACCAGAGAAGTCTTTGGACGCTCCTAACGAGATATACTACAACGTCCAAAGCGCAATTCAGCAACCAGGATCTCGCTCGCGATAGATTAGCCTACATCTTACAAAATATATAGTTGTTGTTAAAGGTTATACGGTCGTTTCATCTGGAAAAGCCCAATACGGCCATAATCTACTAACAGCGATCCCGGTTCGCCTCCAGGGGATAGGCTATACTGCGTCCTAGTCCGCTCCTGTGATGTTCAGCGAGTCGACCATCTGGAATTTACTCGTTTTTTGAAGATTTTTCTAACTCCTACAATCACCACCGCGTGACTGCTGCAGTGCAACAAATAACAACGAAGGGCTCGGGAATTCGACGTGCTTCTACTGTGAACCTTCAGAATTAAATAAAAGAAATCCAGCAACACATCATCTGTTACAGAGAATATTGTGGCTGAAGTCTTGTTATGGGACACTATGTTTCGTATATTATGTGAACTATACAGCATCCGTCGACTACTAATGAACTACTATTCGAATAGTTAACCATCGAGAAGCGAGCGTCAGAAACGCTCGTATACATATAGTAAAATGTAAATGTACCAGTACACATTTTTATATAGTGACCGTATGGTCTCGACCCTGCTAATATTTCAGTGAATTTGTCGAGTGAGATCATTCACCACCACAGCTTGTTTGAATGGTATTCACGATATTTAAGGTCCCCGTGAACGGACTGTGCAATTCAAGCCCGAGATTTAAATCTCTGCAATAAGCCACCTTCGGGAGGCGAACCGAGATCGCTGTTGATAGTTTACGGCCGTATTGGGCTTTCCCCGTTGAAACAACAGTAATCTTTTACAACAACTGTATATTTTGTAAGATGTGAGCGTATTCCTTGCATTAATAAAAGCCACTTACTTACTTACTTGACTACGCAGCTTCAAAACTGACCGGACTCGGTGCCAATTTCCTTTATCCGATCGCCCAGACGGTCGGGGTAAGGAGGAGCTCCGAGCCTCCGACGTCCTTCCTATATTTCTCCCTCCTTTCCTCGAGGTCTAATTCTGGCCATCATAGGAAAATCCTTCAAGCTTCGAATGGAGATTGTGCGGTGGCTAAGATCAAGAAAGCACGCAACGATAGGCAACGGCAACCCAGTACATACCCCCTCTTTTCCCCACCTCATCTTTTTCTTCCTCCTCCTCTTTCTCCTCCTCCTCTTCCTCCTCCACCTCTTCGTCTTATTCCTCCCCAAATCTCTTCATCCTCTTCTTATTCTTCCTTTTCTTCCTCTCACTCTTCCTCTTCCTCCTACTCCCTTCACCCCGCTCCATCTCCTCATCATTTTCCTACTCTTCTTCCTCCTCCTCTCACATCCTCTTCTTATCTTCCTCTTCCTACATTTCTTCTTTTTACTGCCCCTCTTCCTCCTACTCTTTCTTACACTCATCTTCTTCTCTCATCTTCTCACACTCATCTTTTCACACTCATCTTCTCACGCTCATCTTCTCACACTCATCTTCTCTCCTCATTCGTCTTCATCCTCTTGCTCCTTCTGCTTCACTCCCTCGTTCTCTTCTCTTCTCTTTCATCCGCTGCTCCTCTTATTTTCTTCCTATGTTCCTATGTTCCTCCTCTCCAAATCCTACTCCGTTTTTCTTCCTCTTCTTCCCTCTCTTCCTCATGCTGCTCAACATACCATCTCTTCCTTCTTCTTCTTCTCCTCCTCCTCCTCCTCCTCCTCCTCGTCCTCCATCTCCTCGTCCTCTTCCTCCTCCTCCTCCTCCTCCTCCTCCTCCTCCATCATCATCATTCTACCTCCTTCATCCTACTGCTTTCTCCTCCTCCTCTTCCTCCTTCTCATCCTCATCATTCTCATCATCTTTCGCGACGAAGGTAATACAAGTTCTTAATAATTTATAGGATCGCCATCGTCGATAGACTGTGAATGAGACAGACAGACAGAGAGACGGAGAGACGGACGAACGGACGGACAGAAAGACACAGAGATATAGGAAAAGATACAGATAGACAGCGTGAGTGGGCGAGTGAATGGGTGTGAGTGAGATGAGTTAAGTGCGTGGAGCGAATGACTGAGCGAGCGAGCTAGCGAGTGTGAGTGAGTGATGGAGTGAGTAAGTGAGTGGGTGAATGAGTGAGCGAGCGAGTTGAGTGAGTGAGTGAGCGAGCGAGCGAGACTGTGAGCAAGTTTGTGAGGAAGTGGAGTGAGTGAGCGATCTAGCGAGTGTGAGTGAATGAGTGAGTGATAGAGAGTGGGTGAGCGAGTGAGTGGAGTGAGTGAGTTACGTAAGTGAGCAAGCGAGAGCGTGAGCGAGTGAGTGAGCGAGGAAGTGGAGTGAGTAAGCGTGCTAGCGAATGGGAGTGCGTGAATGAGTGATAGTGAGTGATAGTGAGTGAGTGAGCGAGCGGAGCGAGTGGAGTGACGTGACGGAGTGACGGTCATTCAGTTGCCTGTCTGCGTCTGTCTGTCTGTCTGTCTGTCTGTCTGTCAGTCTGTCTGTCTGTCTCGCCCATGCACTTGCCTGTCGTCTGTCTGGCTGGACATCTCAAGAGTATAGTACCTCAATGCGATATCGACCTTTCCCTTGGCAAACATCCCGTTCGCCAGATTATACATGCCACCAACCCCACCCCCCCCTCTGGCAATTAAGGGTTCCTAATATCTTATCGGCGTCACTAATGCGCATTATGAAAGAGCAATATATTATTTATGAGTCTGATACAAGTTGTATTATGGCCAAAGAAATAGACGAAATTACAACTGAACAGGTAAATGATTTACCTGTTATTTACAGCACACATATACATACATACGTACTTTCATACGCACGTACATACATACATACATACATACATACATACATACATACATACATACATACATACATACATACATACATTCACATACGTACATACAGACATACATACGTATGTACTCACTTGCTCACTCACTCTCGCTAACTAACACACATACATACAGACATACATATATTCACACATACATACATACATACATACATACATACATACATACATACATACATACATACATACATACATACATACATACATACATACATACATACATACATACATACATACATACATACATACATACATACATACATACATACATACATACATACATACATACATACATACATACATACATACATACATACATATATTCACACATACATACATACATACATACATACATACATACATACATACATACATTCATACATTCATACATGCATGCATACATTCATACATGTGGCGACATCATTGTCAATGGTAGCTTTGGGAGTTTCCACATTTAGAATGTTTGTGTATTGACCTATAATTAATTTCTTTCTGCTCTAGGGGCCTCCACGCGCTGAAACCAGAGGGGCCCATGTGCCATGGCACACGGGTAAAATGGCCAGTCCGCCAAGGATGAGACCCAACTGAAGATATAAGATTATCGCTGCAAAGTAGGAATTGCACTGCGAGAGGTTCCTTGCATTAACAGAAAAGAAAACGGATATAATGTAAACCACTTAAAGGAACACTTGTGCAGAAATTCTTCAGTGCAAGAGTTGTAAACTTGTGGAATGTTTTGATGACATTACTGTAGACACAATCATAGCTTTTAAGAAGCTACGAATTAAGGATGGGCTACTATAGGCATTCCAGGTTATGAACTTCCAGTGGATACATGTTTTCTGAACCATTTATAACCCCATATAGGTTAAGACGGAAAACTATTAACTAAATCAAGTTGTAATTTATTTGATCCATCAACTCCAGAGAGTCGAAAATGACTTTAAGAACTGAAATTCGATCGAAGTAATATCGATTTATCAAGTTATAAATATGTAACTGCTTACAAATGCCTTTATGAAGATCATTAAAGGCAATATAAAATAGCCAGTCACACGCATACATACACATACATACACACATGCATACATGTATTCATACACATACATACAAGCATACATACATGCGTCCATATCCACCCACCCAAACACAAAAACACACATGCAATTACATTCCCAAAATACACATACAATTACATTCCTGCAGTTATCCGCCATTACTGTTAAGAGTAAATAATATGCAAACACGTCTTCAACAAACAGCAAATGATTAATTAGTGCTCTCCAATAATTAATTAGTGCTTTCGACTAATTGCAGCCAATTTCTGGAGCACTTGTTATCGGGTATCAACCCGGATGTTATACTTGTTAGAAGAACCAATTACTGGTCTCTGATAAAGTGCTTTTGACACTTCGGACCTTCACCTGTATACGCTTGGGGTTCGACCCCCGCTGCGTTGTCATGTACAACTGACAACTCCTTGTTAAGTCCATGGGGAAAGGTTGTCTCGTTGTTAAATTGCTGTTGTCGCCTTTGTGCTTAAGCCGAAAGATCGTCCATTCATTCATTAATTTCGAAACCTTAATATAGTGCCCCCTCAAGGTACCTAATCATACCATCATACCCCCCCCCCATTCACGACTGTTGTTGATTGAGGGATGCAACTATCAATAAGGTAATTGATAGTTTCCTTACCTTACCTTACCTTATCTTTCCTTACCTGAACTTACCATGTCATACCATGCATTAGTTGCTACATATAGAAGCCTAAACTCGCAGAGACACCCAGAAACACTCCGACAAACAGAGACACAGAGATACGAACAGAAAGAGAGGGACAGAGACAAGCGCACATGCAGATACATCACAGCAATAAAATAAGCAGACATATCAAACAGACAGACAAAGTAACAGCCAGCACCACAAACAGAGAGATAGGAAAGGCAGAGACAGAGACAGAAAGTGATTAAGACATAGACAAGCGGAGAGAGGGAAACAACCGGAGCCAGAGGAACACACAGCAAGAGAGAGAAACAGAGATATAGAGACAGGCACCCAGAGAGGTACAGACAGAAACAGCAACAGAAACAAGGCAGACAGGCAGACAGAAACTATAGGTCAATCAGACAAGCAGTTTGCATTAGGTCAATCACACACACAGGCAGACAGACAGGCAGACATACAGGCAGACATACAGTCAGACAGACAGGCAGACAGACAGGCAGACAGATAGGTAGAACAGACAGGCAGACAGAAAGGCACACAAGCAGACGGCGAGGATTTTTCAGAAGCATGCAGACGAGTGCCGAGTCCAAAGGAAGGTTATGGCTAATTTTATTGTAATCACAGACCTATATATTGCATCAGGGAGAGAGAGAGAGAGAGAATGAGAGAGAATGAGAGAGAGAGAGAGAGAGAGAGAGAGAGAGAGAGAGAGAGAGAGAGAGAGAGAGAGAGAGAGAGAGAGAGAGAGAGAGAGAGAGAGAGAGAGAGACAGAGACAGAGACAGAGAGAGAGAGAGAGAGAGAGAGACAGACAGACAGACAGACAGACAGAGACAGAGACAGAGACAGAGACAGAGACAGAGACAGAGACAGAGACAGAGACAGAGACAGAGACAGAGACAGAGACAGAGACAGAGACAGAGACAGAGACAGAGACAGAGACAGAGACAGAGACAGAGACAGAGACAGAGACAGAGACAGAGACAGAGACAGAGACAGAGACAGAGACAGAGACAGAGACAGAGACAGAGACAGAGACAGAGACAGAGACAGAGACAGAGACAGAGACAGAGACAGGATAGAACATGACAGAGACAGACAGAGACAGAGAGATAGAGGGACAGAAAGATACAGGACAGAGAGAGAGAGACAGATAGAGACAGAGTGGGGAGGGAGGGAAAATGCGAGAGTCCTCATCAGATACGTTCAATGTACTAGAAGCAACAATGGTTATCGTCTAGAACTAGGTCGAGGATGACATAAGAGACACGCAGCAGATCCGAAGCAACAGGTTATTGAAAAAGCACCTTAAAACTTTGCACTTCAACGCATCACCTTACATTATCATATCGGGTCTCACATCACATCACCTCACAGGACAACAGGACAGGACAAAACAGGACAGGGGAGAACAGGACAGGACACGGCAGAACAGGATAGAAAAGGACAGGACAAAACAGGAGAGAGTAGGGCAGGACAGGATAGAACATGACAGGACAGGACAGGATAGAACATGAGAGAACAAGTAAGGACAGGAGAGTACAGGACACGACACGACAGGAAAGAACAAGACAGGACAGCGCAGGATAGGACAGAACAGAACATGAGAGAACAAGACAGGACAGGAGAGAATAGGACAGGACAGAGACACTTACTGGTGTGGCTAAACGTCCTGCAGGTAATCGTATCGACGAGGTGTGTGTTCGATCCGTGTAATTCTGCGTAAATCCTCCTCCGCTCGTCTACGTCTTCGTCAACATCCTCGAGGTCCAACGTCGCATTCGCTCAGCGCCTTTCTTCCGACCCTAACGATTGAATTCCCGATCGATCGCAGTTGGCCGCAAGACGTTGTCGTCGTCTCTTCGTAAGACTACGGTAGTAAGCACAACTCCTCTCAACGTCTTCTATTCGAGGCAGAGAGATAGCCAGCAGGGATTTCCGCAACGTAGTGTGTTTTCGAAAGGCGACAGTCAGGGATGATTTGCTCCCTCCCTCGCCGAAGCATCCGCTTCTTGGTCGGTACCTCGATCGACGGGTCCGTCTTTAGCCTCGTCCCTCGCAGGTCTCGGCGGCGGCGGCGGCGGCGTCGGTGGTGCAATCACGGCGTCAAGCGACTGCGCTAAGTCCTTCCGAAGACCTGTAAACGACGCTAGCAGACAAGGCGCCTCCGTCAGTCAGTCCGTTCGTCCGTCCTCTCCTTCGTCCGTCCGCTGAGCAGGCAGTTATCGACGAGTAGTCGGCTCTCAGCCCGAGCTGCCCATCCCTGGCACGGGCCCGTCGGCTGTCCGCCTCTGTCTGTCTGTCCGTCTGGCTGCCTGTCTGTGCGTAACTCTGCTTCTCTCTTACACGTCTTTGCTTTTGCCGCGCGCGTTCGGTATGGAAAACCGTTGGTCGAAATTAGGCATATTTAATTAGCTGTGGCTTTCTGTGTGCCTTTCTGTGTGCCTATGTTTTTGTGTGTGTGTCTGTACCTCCCTCCTCGCTGAGTGTGCGTGCGGTCAGAGCAGAATATGTATGGAAAGCCGTTGGTCGAAATATGACGTCTTGAAACACCGTCTGTTGTTGCTAGAGCTATGGAAAGCCTTTGGTTGGATTCGTTAGAATTATTTTCGCTTTTGTCTGCGTCCGTCTTTGTGTCTGTCTTTGTATGTTTCAGTATCGGTCGGGATTTAAATCTGCCAAATAGAAGTACTTGTATGCTGTTACACAATAACGGCGTCTTTCTGTTTGTGTGTCTTCCTGTCTGTGGTTGTATGTCTGTATACGTCTCTTAGTACTGTTAGGCCCTATAGGTGTCTGTGTCTTTGAGTCTACGTGATCGGTCAAAAACGCAGTGAATCACTTAATGACAAGATTTACGAAGTTCTCAAAAGAGGCTCTGTAATTGGTCAGTTACCTACCGACCTACTTATACCTATTTATCTACCTATTTAGCCACAGACCTACTTACCTACCAACCAACCTACGTGCCTACCTACATGTCTACATACAATTCGATTGAATTCACGAGCTTTACTGATCACCAAAAAACAACTTCATGCTAAAATTTGTTGTAGTCGTTCATACATGCATAGTGCATACATACATACATACATACATACATACATACATACATACATACATCCATACATACATACATACATACATACATACATACATACATACATACATACATCCATACATACATACATACATACATACATACATACATACATACATACATACATACATACATACATACATACATACATACATACATACATACATACATACATACAAACATACATACAGAAACACATACTTACACACATAGGAACATACATACATACATACATACATACATACATACATACATGCATGTAGGGCAGGGCATTCTCGGTGTTTGGACCTGCTGTTTGGAACGATCTCCCTCTTGGGAATCGCTCCCTTCCCTTCCTCTCTGGTTCTTCTATGGTTTCTTAAGACATTTTTCTTTTATCGGGCCTGGGTCGGGAGCGCCTCTGAGTAGCTTCTTTGAAAGGGCGCTATATAAATATGACAGACAGACAGATAGATAGAGATACACACATGCATACATGCCTACACACATGCATACATGCATGGATACATACATACATGCATGCATGGATACATACATACAAGAAGTTCTAGCAAATATAGGCCCTCCTTTGCTCACTCCAATACACGAAGGTTCTCCATCAACGTCACAGGACCACAGATATGGAGTGCTCTTGCTCTCCCGCTCCAGCAGGTGGGGTCCCTCACAGGGTTCAAAGGACAGCTTCGCCAACACCTCATCGAGAATGATGTCGATACATGCTTAATACGCCGTTGATCTTATCTCTTGCCTCTTAGTTAAGCATTGTATTATATGTTATCTTTTCTCCGCCCCGTTGATGAGCTTAGTTCTTTCCGTTTATCCACTGCCCAGTTGGTGGCGGTCCTTGGTTCTAATTCCTAATTCATACATATTAACTCTAGCTTGAAATTTAAACCTCAAGTTGGTTCTCGCCATGTCAAAACAATTAGAAAGTAGGTGTCCCTAATAGCGGGAGTTCTCCCTTCTGGGCCTACCTTTGCGACCTTCTTGAATTGCTTTCAATTGTTGTACTGTCACTTGTTATTTTGGTTTCAATAAAGAATTATGTTATGTTATGTTATGTTATGTTATGTTATGTTACATGCATGGATACATACATACATGCATGGATACAAACATACATACATACATACATACATACATACATACATACATACAAACATACATACATACATACATACATACATACATACATACATACATACATACATACATACATACATACATACATACATATACATATTCATACAAACATACATGCATGCATGCATACATACATACATACATGCATGGATATATACATACATGCATGGATACATACATACATGCATGGATACAAACATACAAACATACATACATACATACATATACATACATACATGCATGCATACATACATACATACATACATACATACATACATACATACATACATACATACATGCATGCATACATACATACATACATACATACATACATACATGCATACATACACACATACATACATGCACACATGCACACATACGCAAATATACACATACATACATATATACAGAGTACTCCTCCCTTCCTCCGTCCGTCTGCCTGCCTGTCTAGTTGTCTGTCTGTCCGTCACTCTGCATCTGTCAAGTCTAGCGAGGGAATTATGGCAAGCCGTTGGTTCGATCATCCGCATCGATTCATCGCCTCAGCGTCGCCATCTAGCTCTGGGCCGAGCGCAAAATCCCGCTTAATGAAATTTGCATTCGGAGAGTTTGTGCGATGATTCGACGAAACGAGGCGAGAGACGGAATTCGAAACGAGATCTTAACGTGTTCAGACCGGTTCAGAACATGGGCTCTAACGAGACCGACATGCAAGCACTCTCGTATACTATACACGTTCGCTCAGAACAGACACTAGTGTATTAGATGATTATAGTGCTGCTGCTGCTGCTGCTGATGATGATGATGATGATGAGGCACTAGTGTATTTGACGATGATGATGATGAGGATGATGATGATGATACAATACTAGAACCTCGGTTTGTTATAGAGGTGATTATGCGAGAACTAGAATAAAACAATTTTCTATTAAATGCTCAGGTCCGCGAACATGGAACTCGCTCCCAGAAAACTTAAAAATTGTTGTAACGTAAATCAGTTCAAATCTAGATTGAAGATGTTTTTATTACTGACACAGTGAAAAGTATTTTGGCAGCTGCTGCCTCATGCTTATTGTTCTGCCTTATGTTTCTATTCCATGTGATGAGATAAACTACTTGTGTGCTGCGTTGATTTAACACAAAATAGACTGGTGAATGAGCCAGCCGAGTTGTTAGCGGGTCTATTGATCCTTTTCGGCTGACTCATTGTCTCGTACTGTAAGCTCAGGTTATAAATGCACTTTGCTACAGAGTTTGAACTGTACTATTTTGTTTAACCTAATGTGTTTGTTTGTGTAATGATTGATGAGTCAATAAACTGATTGATTGATTGATTGATTGATTGATTGATGAGGATGATGATAGTGATGATGATGATGATGATGAGGATGATGAGGACGACGATGACGACGACGACGACGCTGATGATGATGATGATGATGATGATGATGATGATGATGATGATGATGATGATGATGATGATGAGGCCATTAAGCTAGCCCTGAGGCAGCCATGAGTATGAAGTATTAGCAACTTCATTTTCTTAGCCTCGGCGTGTGAGGGCGGGTGGCCAGACCTCTCCCTCGCCATCTCATCTTCCCACCAACAGTGTACGGTCAGTGTACTCATTATAGATGAGTTGGCTCGGGAGTGCAGGAGGAGCAGAAATCTTGGACAAAATTTATGCGCTGACGGGATTTACAGACACTCTAATTCTACGATATCGCACATGCAGGGGCGTAACTTTGGTCTAAAAAGTGGAAGGTACCAATTTCTCATATACAAGAAGCAAAGCGGGGCTGCGATCTCTTGGAAGGCGCAATAATAAAATATTGATTGGCATTGTTCAGAAAGTGTGGGGCAGGGGTACGGTACTCCCAGTCCAAAAAGTGTGGGGGGTACGGGTACCCCTCGTACCCTCCTAAAAAATAACGCCTATGGGCACATGGGTATGACAAGATCAGTGCTTTAATTGTCGGGGGTCAACCCCTTAGCTCTTCTTCTAACTTCTCGTCTAGGAATCTAAAAGATGTGGGGGGGGGCAGAAAGCTGAAATATCTCGAGTTGTTTGGTGTAAGGTCGACGTGAACGGCCCTGGTAGCCATAAGATGTCGTTAAACAATGGAACTGCAGACACTACTGGCCCGGTTGGCCACATTGGCGTGCATCCGATACACCTCTATGTGTGCAATCCCGATTCCCCTGCAGATGGTGGCTTATTTCAGAGATTTGTGTCTCGGGCTAGCACTGTCCGTACATGGGAGCATTAAAAGGTGTGGAATCTATACAAACGGTGGTGAAGGATCTCACCCGATCAATTGGTTGAAAAATTAGCAGAGTTGAGGCTTATAACGGTAGCTATGTAAAACGAGTAATTTACATTTAGAACGGCTATAAATGTACAGTGGTGTACAGAAGTTTGGAATCATCGGTCGATTTTTTCAGTTCTTTGATCCATTGTTCCCTATTAGAGGTAAATATAGTTTATCGGTAAACAGATGCTTTAATATTGTTTGGTTGCCATTTTAAAACTTTGTTTCGTTGAATCAACATGAAAATATATATATATTATATACACGCTTGATATTGTTGTGCTGTAAAATGCGCTATATAATTGTCTTCTTTGTATTACATTATAATGACATGTCAGACCACCGACCGAAGTGATGATGATGATGATGATGATGATGATGATGATGATGATGATGAACCTGTTGATGTAGCTGCTGTTCAATGACGTTGCGTCATTAGGCCTACTCATTAACAAAGATAATTAGCGTCCCCTCCTCCTTTTTTCAGGTCTGGGACTGACCCTATCAGCGGCGAATATCGTATCTCAAACAGCGATTGGACACGAACTTGTGTCATGCACTGTTACATATACCACGTGGTCCCATAAAAGTACAGGTAGCCTACACCTAATCGCAAACGCACACTCGTACACAAAATATCAGCTGAATCAGGCAGCGAATTCCAAACGCAGGCGTACACGAATGTAGGGCCACTTGACGCTTCTCTCGGTATGAATTATCATTTAAGGGCATGTATGGTGGCCGTTTGCATGTGTATGTGCGTCTCTCTGTCCCACTCCGTACGTCTGTCTGGCCGTGTGTCTGCTCAAGTGTCTGTCCTTATCGCTGCAGACCTGAGTGAAACCTATATATTTGATATTCAGAACAACGGCCTCAATACATTCTACAAGGACGTCTCTGATTGGTCAAGCGCCTGGCAGCCATGGAAAGCCTTCCGTCTCATAATCCTCTAAATTCGCCAGTTCGCAAGAAACGACCGTTTAATCTTAAGTCACGTGCCCCTTCGTTCCGCTCTTCCAGGCGTATTGGGCTAACGACGTCATGAATACGCACGTTGTATTTTGCATATTTACGACGGCGAACACAGAAACTTCATGAATATTCAGTACGCTACAGATTTATTTTAATCCGAGAGCTTAAGGGATTCGCATTAGGCAGTAGACGAAGAAACAAAACAATTGTTATTCTCTTCATTCAACAGAAAAGTTTCATGAAATGAAACGCACGAATGAAAGTGCACGTGCACTGTTGCACTTAACTGCACGCAATAAGTCAACAAAACTTAACAACTCGATAACTACAGGTGCACTCCTGCGCTTGACAAAGTCCCAAGTACAGGTGCACGCCCGCGCCTAATTGTGCTGACATCACACAAATAAACCACTCAAGAGACGTTCTTCTGTCCCAGGTCAACATGACAGAAGATTAGGAGACGTACTGGATCAGGTGCGATTTGTGGGTGGCACTCGACAGCAGTAGGGGAAGACCCTGGGGGTAAATGTCTCTCTTCAGTGAGAGATATGTTGCACCACGTATAGGGTAAAATATTTATGGGCAGGATCGAAATAGGGAAAACGTATCTTCAATGGAAGATGATCTGAACAGTGGGGGAGGAACTTCCCCATTTCCCCCGCAAATCGCACCTTTACACAAAGCATGTAATCACAATGTATAACTATAGGCCTAACATCACCAGCAGTGGGCTTTGCAAACCATGAAATGCCAAGTTTGGCACTTTGTGGAACTCTCTGTACTCTACTCACTACACCAATAACATAGCTAATCTTTCCACACCTAAATTAAATTAAATCATTGAAAATAAGAACAAAACAGACTCACATCAAACCATGCAAGTAACGGCAGTTAACGGCCGTTTGAAGTAATGTATTATATAGTCAGGAGACATTTCGTATATACGTCCAATAGCCGTGTTTTAAAACTTTCATTGTTTTATATGAAAAATTAGGATATTTTAACATGCAATAATACAAATGTTTACACAATTCTATTAAATTGCTGCATATCTAATCTATAAGTGGACAGAATTTAGTGCACATGTTCAATAAACTCATCACTGCCAAAGCTGGACAGATAATTCTTGACAAATAATTAGAAATAATTACCCAAATAATAACAGTTCGGCAGAAGTACTGTATAATTAATCCAACAGAAATTGGTCATTTATTGGCTAGCACAGGAGACTGTTTGAACAGGATCAAGCAATGTGCAAATAAAAAACAGGGAGCTAGCGATCAGCAACTAAAAAACTCGACAAGTAGCTACACATTCGAGCTCCGAATGTGGAACCAGTCTGAGTAAAACTTGGAACTAATCTCAGTGAAACGTGGAGCCAGTCTTGATGAGAAGACACGGAACCAGCGTTACAGTGTGGATGTGACATATGGAACCAAACTGGATGAAATGTGGAACCAATGTGAATGAAACATGGAGCCAAATCCCACTGAAACACGGAACCTGTCTTCACGAGACAGAGAACCAGCCTGTATTCAGCCTGGAACCAGCCTACTCTACCTGGACAGCAAACAATACTAGAAAAGGCATTGAAACTCTTAACAGCACTAAACCCGATCTTGCTATACATTAACCCGATCCATTGTTTACGCCAACTAACTGCAGGTGAACCAGTCTCTACGAAGCTGACACGGAACCAGTTTAATCCTTAGCGTCATTAGTGGCAAAGCAGTCTTTTCGTTTGGATGTTATGTACAGATACTGTTGAGACCAGTTTTTTTTATCGCGATGCCAGTCAACTGGTTGCAACAGCTAACAGTTCACAAGTCACTGAAGAAACGGTGATGAACAGGCGCCGTTCATTTCATGGTTTCTTCTGTAAAAAATTAGACAATTAGAACATACAATAAATGAATCAATGAATTAATTAATCTGTAAATCAATTTAATATGTTTATGATCGTTACGTGGAGTCCTTTCGGCAGGTGCACACCTGCAGTCGTAGGATTACGGACTGAGCGCGCTACCGAGTAGACTACAGCTAATGTACCATACGATGGTGTGTTCCGATTTTGAGAGATACTTACAAGGCGCTATATTAAGTGTGCTGCTACTCGCATACATGCATACAGACACACGTATATACAAACATACACACATACATACATAAATATAATACATACATACATACATGAGTACATACATACATACATACATACATGCACACACACATACATACACACACATACATACATACATAAAAATTACATACATACCTACACACACATACATACACACATACATACACATACACATACACATACATACACATACATACATACATACACAAACACATACATACATACATACATACATACATACATACATACATACATACATACATAAAAATTACATACATACACATACATACACATACACATACATACATACACACACACACATACATACATACATACATACATATGCCGTCCAATCTTTCTACCCACGATCGTTGTATGCCTACTCAGTACTCAGTTTATAGCCGTGTACTGGTAATAGTAAACATAATCTCGGGATTTCAACATTACCCCAAAAAAACCATGTCGTGGAAACCAGCTTATTCACAAGCGCTTAGTCAAAACAAAATCGATAGGCGGTGGGGGGTAAAATCGGTCCCAGGTCAAGATCAAAGGGGGTCAGGCAGGCCGTGAGAAGACTAAGGCGGATGTTTTTTTTAGCGAGATGAAGTTTGCTGAGTTCGTAGTATGAATCAGATATCTGTCGCAAGGGGCATCATGTGGAGAAAAAAATCTCTGAACACCTGCTCTAACGAGTTTTTTTAACCCTGGACGGTAGACGGATGCTAATGGCTAGATTATCGCTCAACCCCTCGCCCAAAAGGAGAGGTAAAAATTCTGCATATCAGGACCAGTGCTTCACTCGTACCAGGGTTTTAAACGTAACATCACGAGCTGTTTTGAACGGAAGATGCTTGTCATCATGATAGGAGACCACGTGCTCCCACTTTATCTGCAGCAGTAACCGATAACGTCATCGCATCAACGTTTTTAAGCAGTCTGTTTATTGTGGGGTATAGTACGAGTATTATCACAAGTGCATTCAGCCGATCCAAGTCTCTCTGTCTCTGTTTCTCTATCTCTGTCTGTCTGCCCTCTCTGTATGTATCTCTGTCTGTGTCTGTGTCTCTGTCTGTCTGGCCCTCTCTGTCTGTATCTCTGTCTCTGTGTCTGTGTCTCTGTCTGTTTGGCCCTCTCTGTCTGTATCTGTGTCTGTGTCTGTGTGTCTCTATCTCTGTCTGTCTGTCATTTTGTCTGTCTGTCTGTCTCTGTCCTCCACTGACAAAAACATTTCTGAAGAAGCCTTTCATCATCAGGGCACGACCAACTACATATTGATATTATTATTTTTTACTCGAATGATTGACTGATTGATTGATTGATTGATTGATTGATTAATTAGTTAATTCAGTCATCTTGGCACTTGAGAAAGACATACAGTGTCTCTCGTACTCTGCTGAGTGCATTGTTTTGAAATATGTTGCTCAGAAACCTTCCATCTGGAATTCCCTGCTTGTAGTCTTGTATTTGCACAGATTGGCTAACCAACGGACTGTTTTGTGATCGTAATCGTGAACTCCAGATTTCTAAAGTGCTACTCTAAAGCCAAGTGCAAAGCACCAGCTTATTCACGAGCACTGCATTGTATCAGAGGGGTTGTCCGGTCCAGTGGAGGTCTAAGACCGTTTACTTACTTAGAGACCAGAGAGAGAGGCAGATTCTCTATTCTTTATTGACGGAATAACTAGCTATCTAATTTTGCCTTTTAGATAGGACAGTTGACAAAAGGACAGTATGACCAAGCATATTTTTATAATATGTGTCGTATGACTGCTATGCTTTGTGAAATTTTAATTCTGCAGAAATTCAGGAAACTACTCATGAGTCTACTCATTATAAAAATGTAAAGTCTTTGCTATAATTATACTCGTGATGAATTCTTGGTTATTTGGGTTTCGTATATAGAGAATCGGCGTTTAAGTAATGAATTAAATAACAAAAATTTATTTAATAAAAATTGTGGTTACATATTTTAATGTCAGACAGTTGTGTTTAATCTTCGTGTGTATGTCTGTATCTCTGTCTATGTCTGTATCTGTGTGTCTCTATCTCTGTCTGTCATTTTGTCTGTCTGTCTGTCTCTGTCCTCCACTGACAAAAACATTTCTGAAGAAGCCTTTCATCATCAGGGCACGACCAACTACATATAAATGATATTATTTATTACTCGAATGATTGATTGATTGATTGATTGATTAATTAATTAATTAATTCATCTTGGCACTTGAGAAAGCTATACAGTGCCTTGCATTCTCTCCTGAGTTTGTCAAGTATTGTAACCAACCAATCAATTGCATAGCACCTTCATAAAAAAATTGTAATATAACGGAATTACGACAAATTTGACCACAGTTTCACCTGCGGGTGCTCGATAGTGTAGTGGTTAGCGTGCTAGACTGTCAATCGAGAGGTCGGGGTTCAAATCCCCGCCAGGGCAGAAATTTGGTTCGAGATTTCTGCTCTACCTGGCACCCCCTAGCCAACTCAGCTATAATGAGTTCACTGTCGGTGGGAAGATGAGACGGCGAGGAATAGGATTGGCCACCCACTTTCATATGCCGAGGCTAAGAAAATGAAGTCGATAACATTTTATACTCAGGGCTACCTCAGGGCCAACATAAGGGACTGCTCTTCTTCTTCTTCTTCTCCTCCTCCTCCTCCTCCTCCTTCTTCTTCTCCTACTCCTCTTCCTTCTCTTCTTCTTCTTCTTCACTTGACGTCAATTAATAACTGTGTTGGATGATCAAGGCGCTATAGAAGTAACTGCATTCTTCTCCTCCTCCTCCTCCTCCTCCTCCTCCTCCTCCTCCTCCTTCTTCTTCTTCTCCTACTCCTCTTCCTTCTCTTCTTCTTCTTCTTCACTTGACGTCGATTAATAACTGTGTTGGATGATCAAGGCGCTATAGAAGTAACTGCATTTGATGTGATTAGATCAAACTGACCTTGCGATTCGAAAACCAGAGAGCCTGGGCTATTGCTCCACCATCTGAGAAGTATTCCATTGTGATGTATTTGCTAAGCATCGAAGAGATGCCCACAAGGTGCTGTACAACGCTAGGCTGAACACTGTCCTCGTCTGGCCTTGTATCGTTGGCCTCATCACAACTGTCCTTCTCGTCTGGCCTTGTATCGTTGGCCTCATCATAAATGTCCTTCTCAACTGGCCTTGTATCGCTGGCCTCATTATTGCTTTCTTTCTTATCTGGCCGTGTATTGATATGTTGACTGTCTTCCATGCCTATCTTTGTATTATTGGCCTCGACATTTTGATTGTCCTTATCGCCTGGTCTTGTGTCATTGACCTCTACATGTATACTGTCCTCTTCAATTAGTTGTGTATTGACAGGGAGATTGTCCTCCTCATATGCTCTTGTCTCACTGCCATCCTTTTCAGTAAGCCTTATCTCACAATTTTCCTTTTGTGTTGACTTTGTAACAACAGGAATAATGTCCTCTTCACTTGACCTTACACTGACATTGTCCTTTTCTTTTGACTTTGTAACAACAGGAATAATGCCCTCTTCAATTGCCTTTGTATTGACATTGCCCTTTTCGCTAGGCATTGTAAAAACCTGGATACTGTCCTCTTCAATTGTCCTCGTGTCGACATTGTCCTTTTCCTTTGGCCTTGGCTCATTACAGGGCTCTTCATAATTTTGCCTTGTGTGACTGTATGATTCCTGCCTCAGTAGCAACTGCTCTTCTGGCAAATGCAGTGTGATGCTTGAAGGACAGGAAAAATCTGACTCCAAGAAGTCGCAGATGGCCTCACCTCGTGTGATTTCCAGCACAGAAGCTTCGCATTCGATCTCAGAACCACCAGTGCATTTTGAAGAACTTGAGATCTCGTGCTCACCAATGTCACAAGTGACCTCATCTCGCGAGATCTCCAACAGCGAAGCTTTGCACGCAATCTGAGAATCTTGTTCCAATTTTGCAGAAAGAATATCTTCTCCAGAAGAACTTGAGATTTGTTCCTCACAGGTGACCTCACCTCTTGAAACTTCCAACAGCGACGTGTCACATTCAATTTGAGAATTTTGTTCCAGTATCGGCGAGTCCAGAATAACTCCAGATGTACTCGAGATTTCTTGTTCACTGAAGTCGCAAAGGACTTGACGCCTAGCAACTTCTAACGGTGAAGTTTCACATTCAATCTGAGATTCATGTTCCGCTTTTGAATAACACTGATCTGCTCCAGAAGAACTTGAGACTTCTGGAATACAAGTGACTTCACCTTTCACCTCCAATGCAGAAGTTTCACACTTTGTCTGAGAATCTTGTTCCAATTTAGAAAAATCTTGATTTGTTTCAGAAGAACTTGAGATTTCTTGATTACAAATGTCCTCACCTCTAACATCCATGACAGAAGTTTCATATTCAGTCAGCAAAACTTGTTCCGATTTTGAATAATCTTGAATCATTTCAGAAGAAGTTGCGACTTCCTGATTACATATGACCTCATTTCTCACCTCCGAGACAGAAGTTTCACACTCAGTCTGAGATTCTTGTTCCAATTTTGCAAAATCTTGAGTTGTTTCAGAAGAACTTGAGATTTCTTGCTGACAGGTTATCTCACCTCTTGCAACGTTCAACAACACAGTTTCACTCTCAGTCTGATAATCCAGCTCCTTTCCGGATGAACTCATAACCTGCACTTCTGCGGGTAAGCATATGTTTTGAAGTGACACTGTATTATGAGTGTCATTGTCAAAGATGTTTTCATGGTGATTTGTTACCCTTGCTTTTGTGTTTAGAACGGTATCCTGATCATGAATACAGTATGCTATTCGATCTGTATTTTCATCATAGTCTGAATCTTTTGTGATCTGATCGATATGTGGATCATCATTATCATCTGTGTCTTCTTTGATCTGATCTTTGTTTTGATCACAATCATCTGAAACTCTGTTGATTTGATTGATATGTTGATCATCATGAACACCTGAATCTTCTTTGATGTGATCTGCGCCTTGATCATGATCATTGACTGAATTCCTTGTGACTTGATCAATGACTTGAAGATTGTTGGCACCTTCTGTGACTTGATCCAAGCTTTGATCACAAGTGATGCACACTTCTTGAGTGTCTCGATTTTGGCCTTGATCACTGTCTGTACCTATTGTCATTCGATCTGCATTTTGATCATGATAATCGCACATGTCTTCTGAGTCTTGATCATCACCAGAATCTTCAGTGATTTGATCTGTGTCTTGATCATAATCTTCATCTGTATCTTGTAAGATCTCATCTGTTTCGCGATCATAATCACTCTCAGTTCCTTCTGAATTTTCTTGATCTCTCTTTAGATCATGATCAACTGCAACATGTTTCCCTTTATCATCGGTTTGATCAAGATCATCTGAGGTTCGAACCATAGTTTGAGCCATAGTCTGATGTGTGGTTTGATCTTTAGTTTGATTGGTGGTTGGATCTGTAGTTCGATCTGTGGTTTGATCAGTGGTTGTATGATCTGTGGTTCGATCTGTACCAAGATTATGATCTTCATCTGTGGCATCTTCAATCTGTAGTTTTGATTTCCCGTCCTTTTGCTTCACATCTTAACAAACCAGATAAGAAAGAATAAGTGGGAGTGAAACTGACGTCAACCATTGATTGAATGATTGATTGATTGATTGATTGACTGATTGTATTGTGACTGGCTAAGTGACTTACTGACTGATCGACTGAATTACTGATTGATTGAATATTTGATCAATTTTAATTTGGTGAACATATTTCTTGAACGATTGAATAACTGACTGACTTGTAGATTGCATGACTCACTTCTTCAATTATTAAATAACTGGGTGATTGATTGATTGATTGATTGATTGAATGGCGTACAGTTTTAATGATCAATGAACAACTGTTTGGTTGACTGATTAGCAAGATGATTAACTAGCTGAACGAACGATCAACTGAGTGATTGACTGACTGATTGATTAAATTGATTGATTGATTGATTGATTGACAGCTCATTGGTTGCCTGTCTTACCAGTGGCTATGGTCAGTGTGGCTGAACAAGAAGACCGGCCATTGCAGTTGATGGCTACGACGTTGTAGACACCCTGGTCAGTCAACTGGACACTGGCTATGTTCAGCGAATGTTGACCACCTTCCTCTACTCCAAGGCGAATGTTCGGCGACTCACTGACCAACTGACCGTCTTTGTACCTATGGAAACCAATCCAGAAAATCATATTTTATAGTGTGTGGTAAACAGAAATTTATATTGTGCCTTATTATTATACATAGCATTTGTCTGTCTGTCTGTCTGTCTGTCTGTCTGTCTGTCTGTCAGTCAATCAATCAATCAATCAATCAATCAATCAATCCATCTGTCTGTGTGTGTCTGTCTGTGTGTGTCTGTCTGTGTGTGTGTCTGTGTGTGTGTGTGTCTGTCTGTCTGTCTGTCTGTCTGTCTGTCTGTCTGTCTGTCTGTCTGTCTGTCTGTCTGTCTGTCTGTCTGTCTGTCTATCTATTTAGCATCGTTTAATGATCATCCAAAAGAGGCTGACAAGAGAAAACTTTACATACCTGATATTCAGAAAATAGAACCAAAGACAGAGAGAGACAGAGAACCAGAGACAGAGAGAGAGGTAGGGAGAGAGGGAGGAAGGAAGGGAGGGAGGGAGAAAGAGATAGAGGGAAGGAGGGAGGGAAGGAGGGAGGGGAGAGGGAGAGGAAGGAAGGAGGGAGGATGGGAGGGAGGGAGGGAGAGAGGGATGGGAGAGGGGAAGGGGAGACTGAGGGGAGGGGAGTGGGAGAGAACATGGCGCAGAGAAAGAGAGGGATGGATAAAGGGGAGGAATTGCGTGGGAGGGGTGAGGTCGATGAAGGAAGAAGCGATCTGAAGATGATATGCAACCAATCAAGATCGAAAGGAAATCGCAAAATTGTTCCGCGAAGAATTAGATCGTCAGAATTGCTTAGCCGAACCTAGTGGAGGAGGAGGAGTAGGAGGACGGAGGAGGAGGAAGAGCAAGAGTAAGAACAGGAAGAGAAAGAGGGGAGAGGATAAGGATGAAGAGGATGACGACTTCGAAGAGTAAGAGGAGAAGTTCGAGGAGTAGGAGGAGGAGGAAGAAGAAGAGGAAGATGAAGAAGATGAAGTGGAGGAGGAGCAGTTCCAGCAGTAGGAGGAGGAGGACGACAAGGAGGAGGACGAGGAAGATGAGGAAAGGGGAGGAGATAAGAAGAATACGAGGAAGAGGAGGATGACGAGGAGGAAGAAAATGGAGGGGTTGTGGAGTACGGATGTTAGGAGTATAAAATGAGGATAAAATAGCAGGAGAATAAGAATAAAAGGAGGATGAAACGTAAGGAGGATACAAATAGACAATAAAAGAGAAGAAGAAACAGGAACATAATCGAACAAGAGGACAAAACACGAAGATAAACAGAAAGTAAAGAAATCAAGAGGATACGGACGAGGATAACGTGACAGAAGACTGAGGATAAAAATGAGGAAGAAACGTGGGGAGGACAAAAGGAGAGGACGAAAACGGAAGATAAAATCGAAGGAGGAAGCAGGAGGAGGAGGAACAGTGGAATGAGATGGGTGGAAGCGGTGGAAAATTGACCGATCAAATGCATGACCGATTCGTCGGACTATAGGAAAGTGACAGCGACGCCGAATCGCCGATCGACGCGACCGAACACGGATGAAGGCGCCAAATAAATGAAGATGGACGGAAGATAAAGGAATAAAAGCCGAACTCGACTCGGGAAGCACCGACAAAATCTAGATGACCCGTCACCATGGAGACGGTCCCCAGGGGTGACCTGTCGCAGTGGAGACGGTCGTCGAGGGTCTGGCAATTTGCAAGCGACCCCGGGCAAGAACAAACTTAATAAAGTGTAATTAGATGTGTGCGACGCCGTGATGTAATCGTGGATTTATATAGCGCCAGGGCATGACTCTTGTTTCTGTACCTATGTCGCGTTCAGCCAGCTGGAATGTCTTGCGCAAAAACATCTCAGAAATTTTAAATCAAACTAAAGGTCTCTTTCCTCTTCTTTGTATACGATTAAAAATCTGTGCAGTGGATGAGCAATTCCTTGTAAATGACGTCATAATGCGTAATTATGTTCGCTAACTGATCCGTTGTTTTCAAATGACGTCATTATACGTAATTATGTTCGCTAACTGATCCGTTGCTTTTAAATGAAGTCATGTTACGTAGGCCTAATTATGTTAAATTAAAACAAAAGAAATGGATGATGACAAAAGAAGAAGGATACAGTGGACTGAAGAGAAGAGCACAAGACAGAGAACGATGGCGTCATTGGTCATACGAACCTGCCAATGGGCAGAGAACATAAAGAAGAAATTATGTTCGCTAACTGAACGATTCCGTTTAATTGACGTCATAATTATTACGCAATTATATGGGCCGTGGAGATTTTTGAATGGTAACATGCTGGCATGAAGATTCAGAAGGACGCGGGTTCGATAATAAATGAATTGCGTTAATTATATATATGAAGGAAAATCGATGAATAATTATGTTTGCGAAGTAAAAAAATGCCCGTGGGGAGTTAAAACCATTGTATTTAATAGCAGGCGCATCCAGTTGTGGGGCGTGGGGGCTCAGTGGTAAGTTCGGCGCCTTGTGACCGGAGGGTTGCAGGTTCGAATCCCACTCTAGCCGCTGCGTACGGACCTTGGGCAAGTCCTTCACTCGCAATTGCTCGTGGCGCTTCGGCGTGAAAATTCCGGCACAGTATCAAATGCTGTAGTCGGGAGCGCCTCTGAGTAGTAGTTGACTTCAAGAGGCGCTATAGAAATATCCGGAATAAAAGTTGAAGCAGGCGTTATCCGTGGACAAGTGTGCAATCGGATATACAATTACTTCAATTACTTTCTTCTGTATATAGATTCCTTGGAGTCTATAGCAGCTTGTACTGACCAAGTGATGCTGGCGACGTTTGGGCTGCTGCTGCTGGCGAGGATGCAGCGGAACGTGGCTGAGCATCCGACGTCGGCGACCACCTGGTCCTTCAGCTTCTCTGCGAACATCGGAGGAGGAGAGACAACTGGTGAGAATATACAACAATGAAGAATGACTGAAAGAATTAATTAAAAGGAAGGAAAGAAGAGAGTAAAAATATTCAGCGAATGAACAGAAACTCTAGCAGATGAATAAACAAAAGAAATAAAGAATGAATGAAAAAAAGAAAGATGACGAATAAATGATTGAAGCAATTAATTAAACAATGTGTGAATGATTGATTGACTGACTGACTGACTGACTGACTGACTGACTGACTGACTGACTGACTGACTGACTGACTGACTGACTGACTGACTGACTGAAATTAACAAAAGAATGAACAAGCACAAAGCAAGTGAATAAGTGAATAAACAACTTAATCTGTTGTTTATTCACTTATTCATATTCCTCTTTGCTATCCTGAGTCCTTTCCTCTATAGCAAAAGTGACAAACTGATATCTATCTTTTTTTCAAGACTTTTCACTTTGCAACTTGAATTTCAACTTTGAACTCTGACACAAAATCCCAAGCTGAAGTCATCAATGGCTGACCTTTGAACTCGACTTGATCCACAGCCACTAAGCCTCCCGTTGCACCCTCAGTAACCAAGCTGGACACTGCATCGCTGGACAAATCCTTGTTTCCTGGAGAATTCGAGACTTCTTCATCCTTGGTGCTTCCAGTCTTCCTCAGTCCATTCTGATCGTCCTCCTGAGATGAGGACCGAGACTGTTCTGACAGATTACTCTGATCACCTGTAATAATAATAATAATAAAAATAATAATAATAATAATAATAATAATAATAATAATAATAATAATAATAACTGATCGGCTGCCTCTCCAGGACATTGCCACCAGTGATATTTCAGTTTTGAAAATAATTACAGTTTCAGTTTTTATTCAGTTTTGGGTTCGTAATTTCTATTTCAGTTTAAGCTTCAGTTTTGAAATAATTTCAGTTTCTATTACAGTTTCAGTTTTAAAATAATTTCCGTTTTCGTTCAGTTTCTGGAAAATTTCAGTTTCAGTTTCTACATAGATATATTTGCGTTGACAGACAACAGCGGTTCTCAAACTGTATTTTTTATTGTACCACCAGGTAAAAAAATCGAATATTGGCATAACACCAGCAAAGGTCAGATCAAAAACAACAGACGAGCGCGAAGTCCCTTTGCAATTAGCGTAGAGAAATTTAAACTTTTAAGAAGAAACGCATGGTGGACGCAGAAAGAAGATGGGCAAAACTCATAGAAATTTTAAAGAAAAAGAAGCGCATGGTGGACGTGAATAGCGCTCATAATAGGTTGGTGCCCTGCGCTTGGCCTTCGAGTGGCACTTTAAAAGTTTGGAGATTACAATAACGGTTTACGTAGAATAGTGGCTTCAATACTTAATTGCTAATCAAATAAAGATGGGAAAACTTGATAAAGAGGGGCATAAACTCATAGATTTTTTCGCGTACCACTTAGCGACCTGGTGGTACACTAGTGGTACGCGTACCACCGTTTGAGAACCTCTGACCTAGAGAACCAGTGTCTTTACCTAATTTCATCTTCCAGAGTAGTCGAATTCTTGCCGACAAGCTGCAGTCCACATGGTTTATTGTTAACGTCTGATCCAACTTTCACTAAACACGAACTCTTTTTCGTTTTCTCGTCATAAACAAAATACTGCCAAACCGCTTTCGCGCTTGCGTCTAGCCAATAGGCTAGTCGAGAAAAAAAGTCCCAATGGAAAACTTAGCAACCTAACTTTAACAGACAACATAGATTTCGATGCATGGATATCGAATAATAACCAGAATAAATGGTCCGCCCAAACCCCTAGAGTTACGTAGTCCGCGATTTAGCCCAACTAAAACCCAATACAAACGCAGAAAATGTTTACTTATTTTCAACAATTTCCGTTCGGAATTAATTATCGTTTCTATTTCTATATCGTTTTGACATTTTAATTTCCGTTTCTAATCAGTTTCCGTTTTGCAAATAATTTCCGTTTCAGTTTCAGTTTTCGTTAAACGGAAATTCATAATTTTCGTTTCAGTTTCTATTTCAGTTAACTGAAATATCACTGATTGCCACCACTGTCTGAGTGACGCTGAGATGGCGCTTCAGATCATTTAATCATTATTGTTAAATATAAAAATAATGACAGTGATAATAATGATGATGATGATGATGATGATAATAATAATAATAATAATAATAATAATAATAATAATAATAATAATAATAATAATAATAATAATAATAATGATAATAATAACTTGACCCAAAATTAAACGGCGGCATTGTCCCTCTCCTCGGATCCACCCATAATAATAATATAATAATAATAATATAATAATAACAATAATATAATAATAAAACAAACCAGCTTCTCTGAGAACACCGGAAGAGGAGAAGGGCAAGAGACAACTGGTGGGAAAATCAACAATGAAGAAACTAAACGGAAGGAAATAAGTGAATAAAAATATTCAACGAATAACCTGTAATAAAACAAACCAGTTAAACAAACGCAGCATGCACCAGTTCAAGAACAATGAAGTACCAGTTCAGATGCTGCTGTCGCTGTATCGGTTTTGGGAGATACGTACTTAGGAGGCGCAATATGGACAATTATATTACAAACACAGCTTAGGTAGGGTAATCTATGCTAACATAAGGTAAGTTATAGACAGTTACATTAAAGGAAAATAAAAGGTATGACAAGGCAAAGTGAGGCAAGATTGGACACCATGAGGCATTTAGGTAAACTATGGTCAGGTGAGGTAAGGTAAGGTAAGTTCAGTAAAGGTATGGTGACTGTCACAGGAGGCTGCAACCCTCATTTTTCACATCAAGCCCTTTACCAGTCTGCCAGCTTGTTACATTATGCTGTGTAACATTTACAGACTTACGTTTCAGTTCGGCTGTGTCTTGTTCTGGTTCTTTGAACCCTTTAAGTGACAGCCAATCACGGTCCAGCGATGAGGTCAGCTGACTCTGGATGAACTTCTCTCTACGACCTGTGGAAGAGGTCGAGGCCCTGGCCTTGTTCTCTGTAAGTTACAAGATAAAGGTAACGTAATGTAACACAGATGCACATTTATCTAGCACCATTTTAAGGAACGACTGTAGTAAAGCCAAAGGCTGAGGAAGACAGAGACAGAGAAGAGAGAGACAAAAAGAGACAGAAAGAAAGCGAGAGAGACAGAGAGAGAGACAGACAGACAGACAGAGAGAGAAAGACAGACACACAGAGAGACAGACAGAGACAGAGAGACAAAGAAAGAGACCGAGAGAGACACACACACAGACAGAGGAGGGAGATCGCGATAGAGACAAGCAGACATTTAGACCAACAAGCAGACACAGACAGACCTATATATAGAGGCTGACTTACCTTCAACGTCCAGAGTGGCACTGCACGACACCTGGCCAACTGTATTGACCGCTCGGACAATGTACAGACCAGAGTCATCAATCCGCACTTTGGAAATCTCCAGCGAGCACAGACCATAGTTATTCTACAAACACAAAAAAGACATCAAAGTCCACAATTATCGGATCCTATGATCTTCAACGGCGCCATGCGCCAAGTTATCAAGTTACACATGCAGTTGAATTGAACAACTCTAATTGAGTCCAACTGATTTAGGCCCTAATCTTATCTTCCAATTTGATATAATCTGAATAGATTTGGTTTAATCTAATCATCTGGTCTGATCTAAACTGATTTATTGATCTAATCTCATGAATCTGATCAAATGTAACAAAATCTTTCTTGTCACAGACGGATTCCGCCGTAGCAGTACTGTTCCTCTACCTCCTCTCTGGTCTCCCTGGCAACCAGACTTGGACATCCACTTGGTATCTATGACAACCCTTTGACATGACGCAGCTTTTAAGCAGCGCTTTAGAACTCAATATTACGAATATGAAACACATAAATCAAATACTTCGACATATCTGGATTGAGGTTTTGATTGGTTGACTGGCCTAGTAAATGATTGATTGACTGATTGACTGACTGATTGACTGGTTTATTTACTTATTGACAGATTGATCAGTTTACTCATTAATCGTTATACTTCATTGGTCGATTTGCTTATTCACTGAGTTATTGATTAACTGATTTCAGATCAACTGATTGACTGAGTTTGCTTGGATCGATTGTTTGCTCCATTTACTGATTGACTGAATTTTCTTACAGAAATATGGAGTCGTCCGGTGCTGAGCAGAGCACTTCCGTTTCCACGGCACCACGTGATGCTCGGTTCCGGAAGACCGGACACGGAACAGTTGAAGCGTATCGATTGGCCCTCGTGACAGCGCTTGGGTCTGAGACGGGCCGTGAACTGCGGCGCCGTTGTCATCTGCTTCTTCTTGCGTTGTGATGTGGCCGAGGCCCTCGTGTAGACGGATTCTAGATCGTCCGTCAAGGACGCGCGGTCGAAACTCGAGGGAGCCGACAGCATCGACTCACAGTCCATGCCTAGTTGCAGACAGATTGCAAAATACATCTGATGCCAGTTTGCATAAAGATGGTGGCCTATTTTATAAATATAAATGTACGCGATTTTCTATAGCGACCGTATGGCCTCGACTCTGTTCATTTTTCAATGAATTGATCGGGTGAGATCCTTCACCACCGCTGCCCGTTTAAATAGGTGCCACGCCATTTTAAGGTACCCGTGTAGTGTACGGACCGTGCTAGCCCAAGATTTAAATCTCTGAAAATAAGCCACCTTCGGGAGGCGATCCGCATTCACTCTCACACAGAGGAGTATAGAATGCAGCCTACACTCTTAACGATGTAGCAAACTGGGCCAGTATAGATTGACATCTCGGGTTAGCACGGTCCGTACACGAGGTACTTAAATGGTGTGGTGTCTATTCAATCGGGCAGCAGTGGGTGAAGGATCTCACCCGATCAATTTCATTGCAAACTAAGTAGGGTCGAGGCCATACGGCCCCTATAGAAAAACGTGTACATCTACACTATTTGCTAATAATTTTAAATTCTAAATTCAAACCTGATGCAATGTATGTATGTATTGTATGTATGTATTGTATGTATGTATGTATTGTATGTATGTATTGCATGTATGTATGTATGTATGTATGTATGTAAGTATGTATGTATGTATGTATGTATGTATGTATGTATGTATGTATGTATGTATGTATGTATGTATGTATGTATGTATGTATGTATGTATGTATGTATGTATGTATGTATGTATGTAGGCCTATGTACGTATGTATGTATGTATGTATGTATGTATGTATGTATGTATGTATATATGTATGTATGTATGTATGTATGTATGTATCTGGACAATTACTATAGCGCCTTTTAAGTACCTCACAAAAGTGCCGACTTTGCCGTATGGAGATGGCAGTACATGGAAGCTTTCCAGTGGTCGGCCCCTCATTCTAGAACAGGTTCCTTGCAATATGCTCCATAAGTTCCATAACCTTCGATCTTCCATGCGTCTATTTCACAAGCGGTTCAAGATCATTCTGCCCAATGGCCAATGGGTCTGCCAGTTCGACATACACTGTGGTCTTGCATAGTCAGGTCGGGACCATATATGATCAATTTTCTTTTAGAGGCGCCACATAAATGAACACGATTACAATTACATTCCATTGTGAGTAATTTCGGTGTGATCCTTACGTTCGACGGTGAGTCTGGCCTCAGATATCTGACTCCCAGCGGCGTTCTTGGCGAGGCACGTGTACCATCCGGCGTGTTCGACGTACGTTGCTGGAATGCAAAGTGTGTGGAATTCCATTTCTTCGCTGGAAATCTGGTAGAATTGATCGTCCACGATTGGCCGTCGGTCTTTAAACCTTTAGTTCAAACAATTTCAAACTTTAAATATATGTAATCCATAAACAGATCATTTTTAAACCAAATGTCATAACAGATCAGTTCATTAATAAATCTATTAATTGCATAAATAAATTATTTTAAAACCATTAATAGGTCACGTCGAAGATCATCTCATATGGCTAATCGAATGTAAACTGACTGAGTTGGTTTAATCTAATATAAAATCTGTTCTAATAAATTTGATCTGACCTAGATTAATCTAATCTAATTCTAAGACCTAAAAAGTCTAATCTCGTCGATCTGAATTAACCTACTATAATCATTAATCGGTTTTACCTAATCCAATCAAATAGAAAATATAATCTTATCTAATCTGACTAAATCTACTTTAATCCAGCCTAATCAAGGCTTCTAATCTAATCTAATGTAGTCTAATCTAATCTAGGCTAATCGATTCTAATCTAATCTAGGCTAATCGATTCTAATCTAATCTAGGCTAATCGATTCTAATCTAATCTAGGCTAATCGATTCTAATCTAATCTAGGCTAATCGATTCTAATCTAATCTAGGCTAATCGATTCTAATCTAATCTAGGCTAATCGATTCTAATCTAATCTAGGCTAATCGATTCTAATCTAATCTAGGCTAATCGATTCTAATCTAATCTAGGCTAATCGATTCTAATCTAATCTAGGCTAATCGATTCTAATCTAATCTAGGCTAATCGATTCTAATCTAATCTAGGCTAATCGATTCTAATCTAATCTAGGCTAATCGATTCTAATCTAATCTAGGCTAATCGATTCTAATCTAATCTAGGCTAATCGATTCTAATCTAATCTAGGCTAATCGATTCTAATCTAATCTAGGCTAATCGATTCTAATCTAATCTAGGCTAATCGATTCTAATCTAATCTAGGCTAATCGATTCTAATCTAATCTAGGCTAATCGATTCTAATCTAATCTAGGCTAATCGATTCTAATCTAATCTAGGCTAATCGATTCTAATCTAATCTAGGCTAATCGATTCTAATCTAATCTAGGCTAATCGATTCTAGTCTAGTCTAATCTAATCTATTCAATCCGAATACCTTAATCTAATCTAATCCAACGGTGTTTATAAGACCTTCAAGGTGTAGCTAACAGTTACGAGGGATTTCTATAGAACTTGCCATTGGATTTCTGGATATGGTCTGCCTGCGATCTTGCACTCGAGCTTCGTTGGACCACCTTCAACGACGATCGTTTTCGTCAGACCCTGAGGAAACTCTGGCCTCTGGCTGCCCTCCGGAATATCAACTGCACAGGCAAGACATCAGAACTATGACCCAATGACGATGATGATGATGTCATTGATGACATGTGATGGATTTTTTATGATGTTGATAAACGAAGATAACAAATAATGATGATGATAGTGACGACGAAGCTGATGATTCTGATGACTGCAGTTATGATGTATACATAGGCAATAATGATGAATAACAATAAAAATAGCAATTATCAATTTATTGAATTGAATGATGATGCTGATAATGCTGATAATGACGATGACGATGCTGATGATGATGACGACGATAACGAAGCTGATGATGACGACGACGACGATGACGATACTGCTGCTGCTGATGATATTCATGATAATGCTGATAATGACGATAATGACGATGACGATGATGATGACGATAACCACGATGACAATACTGCTGATGATGAAACTGATGATAATGCTGCTAATGACGATAATGACGATGACGATGCTGATGACGGTAATGACGATAATGATGCTGATGATGACGATAACGACGATGACGATACTGTTGGTGATGATAGTGAAAACGATGCTGCTGATGATGACACTGATGACGATGCTGATGATGACGATAGTGATGCTGTTGATGACGATAACGACGATGCTGATGATAACGATAATGATGATGATATTGATGATCATGATGACTGATACTGATGAATAAAAACCAACCGAGTACGTCTATCTTGGCCAGGCACATGGACTGTCCATAGGGGTTTACGGCCAGGCATCTCCATTCACCCGCATCGTCTGGCGTCACGCATGGCATGACGAGGCAGAACATGGCACCATCCGTTTCCATGTAATACCTAGTTGATGGAACGATCTTCACCTGACCGTGGAACCAGTTAACCTCTGCCTCTCGTTTACAGCTCACTGTGATAAACAGCCATACAAGTACAGGTAAAAGAGTAGTAGGTAGAAAGGTAATTTCAGCAGGTAAAGCTAGAAAAGCAAAGATGAAAGGTAAAGGCACAATGTAAAAGTAACCGGATGAAAGTGAAAGGAGAAAGGTAAAGAGGTAACGAATATGGTAAAGGTAAAAGGGTTAAGGTCAAACACAGCATGTAAAAAGTGAAGTAAAATATGTAAAGGTAAAGTAAGAAGGTAAGGGTTAAAGCCCAAATGGTAAAGGTAAAAGGGTAAAGGTAAGATAGTACAGGTATAATAATATATATATAATATTTATTCTTTAATTAAGCGCCTGCAAACGCACTGCGCTGTACATGTACATGTTATGCGATAAATCTTAACTACTAACAGAACAGACAGCCTGCAATACACGGCGCAAATTGCAGCCTACAAAGCATGTCCGCCTATGGGACTCGATCTCTGTACGATGTTATCCAATGCGCTATCAGGCCCCAGGTAAAAGGGTAAAGGTTTATGTAGAGGTTAAGGGTAAAGGTAAAAGAAAAAGCTAAACAGGTATGATTAAACTCTTGATTACACACTCTGTACAAACTTTTCAAAAGCATAAAGATAAAACTTAAAATGTATAACACTATCGTGTTACATTCAATTATATCTTGTCCTGAGATTTGCACAAAATGTCATGCAACTACACTAGACTAGACCAAACTGGACAAGATTAGAATAGAATAGAACATAATATAATAGAATAAAATAGAATAGAACATAATAGAATAGAACATAATAGAATAGAATAGAACATAATAGACGTAATAGAATAGAACATAATAGAACATAACAGAATGAAATAGATAGAACATAATAGAATAGAACAGAACATAATAGAATAGAATGGAGCATACTAAACTAAGCAATGAAATACAATACATACATAAAATGGATTTGAGACTAATAGATGACCAGCAAACGAATGCAGTACAAATACAGCATAATACAACACAAAAATGACCTAATACACTATAATACAATAAATACAATATGTGTACAATACAATACAACACTACACAAGAGTATTCAACACCAGGCAATACAACACAATAAACTCAAATACAACATATGACAACAAAATATAATATAATAAAACATAGTACAATATAACATGACAAATACAATGAAATACAACACAAAAGAATGCATAACAATACAATAGAATGCAATACAATGCACTGGAATGGATTCGAGATTCTACATACGTAATGAGCTCAGAATGCATTTTCCACCAGCTGGAACAGTCTGATCAAGGAGCGGAAGAGAGAACTGGGGAGCAATGCGAGCATTATACGAGCTGTAACCGGAACTGTAACTCTCATTGACCGAGTCACACGTGCTCAGACTCAGCGAGCGTTCCAGGTTCATTGGTCGTTCGACGCTCTGAGAGCTGCGCAGTTCCAGTGGAACACTGTCACGATCATAACTTAAGCTGGAACAGAAACATATCCAATGATATCATATCAGACGTTATCACGAAATGTTTTATTCGTAATCACAAATGACGTAATTGTAAACCAATGCAATTCTGCCACATCTCTATTTCATAACTTTAGGGGCTACTGTTCAGAAAGGCCTTGCCGAAAGAAATTGTTAATTAAAAATACAGCTTCCTATGATAATACTGTTAAATACAGTTAAATGAAATACAATAAAGAAATCAAGAGAAATAAGTATTTATTAGCTGATCTTTGCATTAATTAATTATTTATTGCATTTACAAACTACCCATTATTAGTTTGAAATAAAATTACACTTATTAGCATATTATGAAATTAAAATTGCTTTTATCAACTAATTATTTTGAAATTAAATTGCATTCATTGACTAATTATTTAGAAAGTAAAGCATTTGGAAAGCACTGCCAACCAACCTTCGTCTTCTTTTGCCGAATTCACCGGATTTTCGCCAACCAGATTCTACCAGAGAAAGTTAGCAAAAGTTGAACAGACGTTGAAATTTCTTAACAGTTAAAGTGGAAATTTAACATAAGCACTGGACACACAAGAACAATTGGATATTACTAGGCCTAATATTAATTAGTAACTTCTACCGCGCCAGTGTCTAATGCACAAGTCATCAACCGATGGCACACCAAAATCAAACCGTAATCAGGTAAATATCCAGAAGATCAATCCGTAAGATAGCACAGTGGTAGATAGATCCGGAGTTTAACGACACCGTATGGTAAGCGTTGATGTAGGACGACATTATGTTGAATCATTTGTCACCTTTCGTACGGCATAATACAGCTCTTAATTCACCGTGGTAGACACTGAATCCTTTTCCCTCTCACCAACTGAGTCCCAATCACTTTCGTCAATCAAAATCCAAAGGTCATCAAGAATGGATCCAGAGGGTGGGGGCAATTCTGCCACATCTCTATTTCATAACTTTAGGGGCTACTGTTCAGAAAGGCCTTGCCGAAAGAAATTGTTAATTAAAAATACAGCTTCCTATGATAATACTGTTAAATACAGTTAAATGAAATACAATAAAGAAATCAAGAGAAATAAGTATGACAATTAATTAATTGTTACAGTGGAGTGTTGTGCATTTTAGTCAGTGGCTGGTCCTTCTCCTCGGAATGGTCGACCTTTGAATCTACGAGTCCTGACCTGGAACGTTACATGCACCTTCATGAACAATTGAGAACCGTTCTTTTTTTTCAGGTCTAGACTGGAAGCACCTCATAGTAAGCATGCAACAGGCGCTATATAAATGCGCTGAATGAATGAATGAATGAATGAATGAATGAATGAATGAATGAATGAATGAATGAACGAATGATGAGAACCTTGGACGTTGAGCTCTCCGACCGTCGTGCAAGTTCCGAGGCGATTGGAAGCAATGCAGACATATTGTCCTGAGTCATCAATGTCGACATCGTTGATGTTGAGCATTGCCAGACCGTGTTTGTACCAGAAGATGTACTTACTATCGTTCTCGTCCAACTCCAGCTCCTCGTGCAACCTGTCAATGGTAATAATGTGATTAATTTGAAGATGATAGTCTCAGTGATGCACCTGCCTACCTTCGAGAGCTTTGCTGCTCCGTTTCAGGTGCATAAGGCACCGACGTTCCCTCCGCTCTGCGGGAAAAGGGGTTCTTATAGTCCCCTTCGCTCGTTCCACCCCTATGTAAAGTCGAGCTTTTTCAGTGGTGGGTCCACCGCCCCGAGGCCCACCTCGAAATGGTGGTCTGGAATAGACTTCTCTTAGAGCACCGCATGTGCCCTAGGGTTCCCATGGTCTGTTAGTGGCTAATCTTAAAACTGTACTATTTGAGCGTGATGGTGTCGGGAGCGCCTCCGAGTAGTTCCCTGAAGGGGCGCTATATAAATCCTCGAATGAATGAATGATGGATTAAGGAGGAGGACTGAGTTGTAGGGTACAGATAGGCTACAATTCGCCTTAAAACTAAAAGACGATAGAATATTATCAGAACATGATATTATGTGGGACAAACCGTGTTTGGGATAAACACGGTTAGGAGTGCCATCAACACAAACGGACAGTGAGCCACTTCCGGATGGAAGAACAATGTATCTGACTTCATGACTTACCATTTGACATGTGGTTCAGGTTGACCGTAGAATCGACACTTGAATCTGCCAACTGTGCCTTCATAGGCCTCTGTATTGGCCAACTCGATGACCACCTGCGGCGCCTGATCAGGCAGCTCTACAAGAACATCCAGGTAAGCCACAGCGTAAAGTTGCTGAATTAAAATAAAGTTATGGTAAGTTAGTAAATGCATCGTACATAAGCTAAAGTGAACAACTTACTGTTACATAAGCCAAGTTATATAAATCCACCAGTTTTCTCTGCTCCTTGCCCCACCACACAAGTCAATTATCGCTACCTTCACCGTTACCGTTTTATTCAATTACCATTACCTTCACCGTTACCGTTACATTCAATTACCGTCACCTTCACCGTCACCTTATAAGGGCTAAGCGAATGGATGACCTCAAATGCATCAACAATTAAGCCAGTCAAACGAAGCAGCCGAATAACTCATCAACTACAACAACCAGTTAGCCAGTCAACCAGCCACGAGCCTTTGTATTTTTGGCTTCCCAAGGCTTTGGAATTCAGTGGCCATTTCTGTGCTTTCGATTGGTTCTTTAATGTAATTCTTGTCTAAACTTTCTCACCGTTTCATCTTAATTACCCTCCATAGCTTGACTTCTTCGACCTATCACATTTCGACCTATCACATTTCGACCTATCACATTTCGACGTATATAGCATTTCGACCTATCACATTTCGACCTATCGCATTTCGACCTATCACATTTCGACGTATATAGCATTTCGACCTATCACATTTCGACCTATCGCATTTCGACCTATCACATTTCGACGTATATAGCATTTCGACCTATCACATTTCGACCTATCGCATTTCGACCTATCACATTTCGACCTATCACATTTCGACGTATATAGCATTTCCACCTATCACATTTCGACCTATCGCATTTCGACCTACCAGATTTCCACCTATCAAATTTCGATCTATCACAGTTCGACCAATCGATTATGATTCTGACAACGTTCGGATTTCGGATTGGGATGAACAGCACTGGGATAAACTACAGTGCATCCTTCACTTGAAGCGACCATTGATTGAGGCCTTAGACATAATGACCGTAGAAGTCGTGAGGCCTTAGACATAATGACCGTAGAAGTCGTGAGGCCTTAGACATAATGACCGTAGAAGTCGTGAGGCCTTAGACATTATGACCGTAGAAGTCGTGAGGCCTTAGACATAATGACCGTAGAAGTCGTGAGGCCTTTGACATTATGACCGTAGAACTCGTGAGGCCTTTGACATTATGACCGTAGAAGTCGTGAGGCCATAGACATAATGACCGTAGAAGTCGTGAGGCCTTAGACATAATGACCGTAGAAGTCGTGAGGCCTTTGACATTATGACCGTAGAAGTCGTGAGGCCTTAGACATAATGACCGAAGAAGTCGTGAGGCCTTAGACATAATGACCGTAGAAGTCGTGAGGCCTTAGACATAATGACCGAAGAAGTCGTGAGGCCTTTGACATTATGACCGTAGAAGTCGTGAGGCCTTAGACATAATGACCGTAGAAGTCGTGAGGCCTTTGACATTATGACCGTAGAACTCGTGAGGCCTTTGACATTATGACCGTAGAAGTCGTGAGGCCTTAGACATAATGACCGTAGAAGTCGTGAGGCCTTAGACATAATGACCGTAGAAGTCGTGAGGCCTTTGACATTATGACCGTAGAAGTCGTGAGGCCTTAGACATAATGACCGTAGAAGTCGTGAGGCCTTTGACATTATGACCGTAGAAGTCGTGAGGTCTTTGACATTATGACCGTAGAAGTCGTGAGGCCTTAGACATAATGACCGTAGAAGTCGTGAGGCCTTTGACATTATGACCGTAGAAGTCGTGAGGCCTTAGACATAATGACCGAAGAAGTCGTGAGGCCTTTGACATTATGACCGTAGAAGTCGTGAGGCCTTAGACATTATGACCGTAGAAGTCGTGAGGCCTTAGACATAATGACCGTAGAAGTCGTGAGGCCTTTGACATTATGACCGTAGAAGTCGTGAGGCCTTAGACATAATGACCGTAGAAGTCGTGAGGCCTTTGACATAATGACCGTAGAAGTCGTGAGGCCTTAGACATAATGACCGTAGAAGTCGTGAGGCCTTAGACATAAATACCGTAGAAGTCGTGAGGCCTTAGACATAATGACCGTAGAAGTCGTGAGGCCTTAGACATAATGACCGTAGAAGTCGTGAGGCCTTAGACATAATGACCGTAGAAGTCGTGAGGCCTTAGACATAATGACCGTAGAAGTCGTGATGCCTTAGACATGATGACCGTAGAAGTCGTGAGGCCTTAGACATAACGACCGTAGAAGTCGTGAGGCCTTAGACATAATGACCGTAGAAGTCGTGATGCCTTAGACATAATGACCGTAGAAGTCGTGAGGTCTTAGACATAATGATCGTAGAAGTCGTGAGGCCCTAGACATAATAACCGTAGAAGTCGTGAGGCCTTAGACATAACGACCGTAGAAGTCGTGAGGCCTTAGACATAATGACCGTAGAAGTCGTGAGGCCTTAGACATGATGACCGTAGAAGTCGTGAGGCCTTAGACATAATGACCGTGGAAGTCGTGAGGCCCTAGACATAATAACCGTAGAAGTCGTGAGGCCTTAGACATAATGATCGTAGAAGTCGTGAGGCCCTAGACATAATAACCGTAGAAGTCGTGAGGCTTTAGATATAATGACCGTAGAAGTCGTGAGGCCTTAGATATAACGACCTTATAAGTCGTAAGGCCTTAGACATAATGACCCTAGAAGTCGTGAGGCCTTAGACATAATGATCGTAGAAGTCGTGAGGCCTTAGACATAATGACCGTAGAAGTCGTGAGGCCTGAGACATAATGACCTTACAAGTCGTGAGGCCTTAGACATAATGACCGTAGAAGTCGTGAGGCCTTAGACAAAATGACCTTAGAAGTCGTGAGGCCTGAGACATAATGACCGTAGAAGTCGTGAGGCCTTAGACATAATGACCGTAGAAGTCGTGAGGCCTTAGACATAATGACCGTAGAAGTCGTGAGGCCTTAGACATAATGACTGTAGAAGTCGTGAGGCCTTGGACATAATGACCGTAGAAGTCGTGAGGCCTTAGACATAATGACCGTAGAAGTCGTTGGATTAGATTAGATTATTTTGAATCAAGTGTAAGGTATCGTACCCATGATGAGTTCACGTTCCATGGCGATGCCCTCTTGTGACAGCTTCATGAATATGGCGCCCTCCTGTGCCAAGAAACCAACTGGCAACTTGTTCTGGTGGGCAGTCTGCAACCAATTAAAAAGTCACATATGACATACACTGACGTATTTCATATAACCTTTCAGTAAAGCCTCCAAAACAAAAAAGACCGTAAATATTATATTTTAAAATGCATCAGAAGAGATCTATTCGATAGCAAGCCAGGGCTGTTACCACATGATTGCGGGTCCAAGCCTGCTGACGAGGCTTCAGATAATGATCACTGGGCAAGTTGTTTGCACACTTCATTCTGAATATCAAATTCAAACTTACCAACCTGCCGTGCATAACAATAAGTAAGTGGAATAAGTAAGGAAGTAAATAGAATGCGAACATTATGGAATGCATGGCAAATGCTCACACAGTCAACATCTTAATGCAACATTCAAACAGCAAGTCATCTTCTTTGACTGTCAGAACCTTACAATTTGTTTACTATATCACCATTACGTCTTTCTATAGCGCCTTTACTGGGTTCTTAAAAGGCGCTATATAAATGGCCAGATATAAACATATATAGCACCACTCAGATGCATATTATATGGAAATGGTTGGTGGAAGACTCACCCTCCACTTCTGTCTTTCCAGCATCCGGCAGATGTTGTCAGTTGGAAGAGAAACGGGAAGCAGCTTCGACTCCGCCTCTCCCTGTCACATCATAACACAAGTCATACTAAACCATTTCCTTATGAAAACCTTAGAGATCACAGAGATCGATTCGATAGAAGTCTAGCTACACTGTATAGAGCGTATATGTCCCATGCTCTTCTGTGTGCTCAGTTCTCATGTCTGCAAATAGAATCAGTACTGTAAATGTACCGTTTTTATATAGCGACTGTATAGCCTCGTCCCTGCTCATTTTTCAATGAAAGTGATATAGTCATGGAGCTAGCTCATGTTTCGTGTGCACTTCAATGTACCCTCAGTTTGACCTCACAGGGTCATTATAGGTCATCAAAGTGTGTCAAAAAAATTGGTCACATGACCCGCTTATTGATCGCTTAGCCGCCATATTGGATTCAAGATGGCGGAAACAGGACTTTTTCCTGCCATTATTCTCACTGTAAGTGGAAAGCTTGTAGCCCCCCTTCTTTTGACAGATAACACATGAGGTGTCATGTTTCTTCTTCATAACATTGTTTAAAGGTACCCTCTCCATTAGGGCCCCTGGATACTTATAAGAACCTTAACGTAAAAAAATAAAGATTGAAAAATTGGTGTAATAATACAGAAAATTTGTTTAAAAATATTATTTTTTTTAATTTCTCAAAAACGGCTATAATTAGCAAAAAATATGCAAGACCAAAAAGATAGCTCTAATTAAGACCTACAATTCAAAGAAGAAAACGTCGAAATCGTATGGATAACAGCTGTGAAACAGGCATATGAAAGGTACGCTTCGCTACTCAAATGACACTGCACTGGATTACAATATTGAATCTTAGAAGCAAATGGCACAACATAATACTGCTTTCAATAGTACCATTTTAAAGCTAATTAAATGCTGATAATCTTTTGTCAGAGTAATATTTTCCCAGTTTCAACTCCTTAAGTGGCAAAAAGTAAAAAATACAGAAAATTTATTTTTCAAAAAATTGTTTTTGCTAAATTTCTCAAAAACGGTTATAATAAGTAAAAAATACATAAGGACCAAAAAGATAGCTCTAATGAAGACCTGCAATTTAAAAAAGAAAACGTCGAAATCGGATAAGAAATGGCCGAGATACACGCGATTTAAAAAGTCCTGTTTCCGCCATCTTGAATCCAATATGGCGGCTAAGCGATCAATAAGCGGGTCATGTGACCAATTTTTTTGACACACTTTGATGACCTATAATGACCCTGTGAGGTCAAACTGAGGGTACATTGAAGTGCACACGAAACATGAGCTAGCTCCATGACTATATCACTTTCATTGAAAAATGAGCAGGGACGAGGCTATACAGTCGCTATATAAAAACGTGTACATTTACAGTACTGATTCTATTTGCAGACATGCCTTGATGGTGACGCACATTTGCAACTCCAGCCACATTATTCTTGTTGTTGTAAGTAATGTGTCTAGTGTGACTGTATCTACTCACGTTTAGCCATGGATGAGCCAGAGCTTCAGCGACCGTCATGCGTTGCTTCGACTCCTTGACAAGCAACCGGTTGATCCAGTTCTTGGCGTAGTTGGAAATGCTCGTCCAGACTTCGGTGGAAAAGTTTGCGCCCTTTGCCTGTGTTATGTTCAGGTAAGTCTCGTCCGTCGTTCTTCCAAGGAAGGGAGAAACTCCAGACAGTCTGGAAATTTCAATGATTATTACTTTTTTTCAATTTGGACGATATTGTCGTTGTTAATGTTGCTGGTATTGTTGTTGCTAAGGTATTTACTTAATTTATCTTTTCCAGTTAAGTCCTACTATGCACATTGCACAAACAGTCATCTATTTTGCATCAAAGGCGAGAAATAAGGCAGAAATACTAAATCCGCTCAGTAGATGCAAGCCTGCTATCGTGAGACCAAACGTGGACGGTGATCCACTGTACCATACAGTAGAACACCGTTCTATTTTTCCAGCTACATACAGTATATAACTACAGACAGACAGACAGACAGACAGACAGACAGACAGACAGACAGACAGACAGACAGACAGACAGACAGACAGACAGACAGACAGACAGACAGACAGACAGACAGACAGACATACATACATACATACATACATACATACATACATACATACATACATACATACATACATACATACATACATACATACATACATACATACATACATACATACATACATACATACATATTTATGCGACTTAATTCATCACCCTCACTCTGCTGCTTCTCTTCGTCCTCTTCGTTCATCTGACCGCTTGGACCTCCTCGTTCCCCGTGTCAGGACTTCTCTGGCTCAATCTAGGTCTTTTGCCTCCATTGGCCCTGCTCTTTGGAATGAGCTTCCTCCGTACGTTCGTTCTTCTATTCTCTCAGGTAACGTCTCTTCCTCTTTTAAGTTTCTTAAAACTTGCTTTTTCTCTCGGGGTCTCTCGCACTAGGAGCGCTTCTGAATGGCCCTCCCGCTAGAAGCGCTTTATAAATATCCAAATACAATACAATACAATACAATACATACATACATACATACATACATACATACAGACAGACTGAAAGAAAGACAGACACACAGACAGGCAGACAGACAACCAGATATAGACCCATTACACCCTCTATTTGAAGACAACCATTGATTAGTGTTTAGTGTTCCATAATAAAGACTTCAGATTAGATTAGATTAGATTGAAACTCACAAGACGTAGGCAAGGACCCCAAGAGACCACAGATCAGCGGCGAAGGAGACTGGTGCAAACATGAGGATCTCTGGACAGCAGTACTCAATCGTGCTGAAGAGGACGCGCACCGTTCGGTTCGGATCGACCCGTTGAGCAATGCCAAAGTTCACGACCTTCAGGTCATTTCCCTCGGACTTTGACGTCGTAAACATTATGTTCTCCGGCTGAAATAGAACGCATACATTAGCGCCTCTGTGAATTTTCACCAATGCGCTATATAGATAGTGAAATGTATGCATACTTATTTACATCGGTTATGAGAAACACACACACACATTTAAATTTGCTTCGGTATAAACTGTGCTACATAAATTGTCTTCTTCTCATTAGGACCATACGTTGTAAGTCAAGAAAAGTATGACATTTATGATGATGACGATGACGAGGAGGAGGAGGAGGAGGAGGAGCAGTAGGAAGAGGAGGTAGAGGAAGAAGGGAAGACAGGAGGAGAAGAAGATGGAGGAGCAGGAGATGGAGGAGGAGGAGGGGTAGAAAGAGAAGGGAAGGAGTAGAAGGGAAGGAGTAGGAGGTGGAGGAGGAGAAGAAGGACAAGGAGGAGTAGAAGGAGGAGTAAGAGGAGAAGGTGGAGAAGGAGGAGCAAAAAAGGGAAGAAGAGAGGAAGGAGGAGGAGAAGGAAAGACAGTAAAGACGGTTTTAGCAAAACTGATGATGATGACGAAGTCAATAGAGACATTGATAATAATTACGACACTGATGATGATGATTAATAATAACGACAATGATGATAATAGTGACAAAAGACGATGATGATGATAATAAAACCTTTTGCTGACAATGATGAAAAGAGACACCGACGATGACGACGATTATGTTGTTGCACCTGCTGCTAAAGATGGGAACAGTCAGAGTGCCTGTGAATTCATGCTCAAATGAACATTTATATAGCACCATGACATGTACTTACCCGTAGGTCGAGGTGGATGATGTTGTTCTTATGCATGTGGGAGACACCTTGACACACCTGTCGCATCCAGTTGATGCAGTCTGCCTCCGTACGATCCTTGTGACAGCCGACCAGTCCAGCCAACAGATCCTGACCAGACACCCTGGAGGCAAACAGTCGACCAACAGTTTCCTAATACATCATAATCCATCATCATATTCCACCATCCTCATCATCCTTGTCGTTATCACCACCTGCATCTTAATCCTCATCACCATCCTAATCGTCATACCTATCATCACCACCACCGTCACTACCACCACCATTATCATCACCATCATCGTCGTCGTCATCATCATCATAATCATCATCATCTCTTTAGTGAAAGCCTATAGTATAATTATGTATCAATTGGATGTTTAATCGTTTAGCACAACTGTTCTGCCTCCTCTTCTCTCTTGTTTCTCTGGCACCAGACTCGGACCTCCACTTGACATCGATCTCTGGACCTCTGATACGACGCAGCGCTAGTGAATAAGCTGGTGCCATGCACTTAGCTTCAGAATAGCGCTTTAGAAATTTGGAGTTTACGGATACGATTGACTCAGGCGACGTTGACCTGAATACTTTGGTGTGCCATCGGTTGATGCCTTGTGCATTACTAGATACCAGCGCAATATAAGTTACTAAATACAATTACTAACTCAATGAATCTGAATTTGAGGTGCAAGACAAACATGTGCAAACAACTTGTCCAAGATCATTACGTGGAGTCTGCACAGCAGGCTTGAACTGACAGTTGTAGGATTACAGACACGACGCGATACCGAATAGACTACCGTGCCGCATGATGATATCGTAATGATATTCCTTTGCTTTTCGTTACATTACTTTTCATGGAATATCATTACCTTTCCATGGGTGACTTACATTTCAAGGATGAATGCCATTTCTCCCTGAGTCTCGAAGGCCTCGTGCAGCTGCAGCAGCTTCGGATGTCTTAGGTCATTCATGATGTCCACTTCCTGCTTGACCATTGCTCGCTCGATCGTCGTACACACGACGAACTTGGCGACCCAGTTCTTTCCGCTTGACCTCTCAATTGCTCGATGGACCGCACCGTAAGGCCCTCTGTCGGATTGAAAACCAGTGTAAATCAATACGATCCAATCATTAAGCTTCTATAACGTCAAGCATTGAGCTTCTGTAATGACACGCATTGAGCTTCTATAACGCTACGCATTGAGCTTCTATAACGCCAAGCATTGAGCTTCTATAACGCCAAGCATTGAGCTTCTATAACGCCACGCATTGAGCTTCTATAACGCCACGTATTGAGCTTCTATAACGCCACGCTTTGAGCTTCTATAACGCCAAGCATTGAGCTTCTATAGCGCCAAGCATTGAGCATCTATGCCACGCATTGAGATTCTATAACGCTACGCATTGAGCTTCTATAGCGCCAAGCATTGATCATCTATAATGCCACGCATTGAGATTCTATAACGCTACGCATTGAGCTTCTATAACGCTACACATTGAGCTTCTATAACGCTACGCATTGAGCTTCTATAACGCTACGCATTGAGCTTCTATAACGCTACGCATTGAGCTTCTATAACGCCAAGCATTGAGCTTTTATAACGCTACGAATTGAGCTTCTATAACGCCACGCATTGAGCTTCAATAACGCCACGTATTGAGCTTCTACAACGCCACGCATTGAGCTTCTATAACGCCACGCAGGTCTAATCCTAAACCTCACCTAATTCAGTTTATTGAAGACCAATAATAGCAACCGATATTACAGTCATTCAAAGAGAGTATTAGTAGGCATTCAAAGATGAGAGCAGAAGGGACAAGTCCGCCAGTGTAGATTGAATTATTATAAAGGTGCTAGAGAAGTTCTAAGATTAGATTAGACCAGTGAAAGAGAGGCAAAGTATACCTTCCAAGTTCTTCACAGATGATGTATTTATTTACAAGGTCAACTTCTCCCTTCATCTTGGTCACGTCCATTCGAATGTGACTGGTGGCCAGCTCAGACAGCACTGTCAACAGATAACCAGTCAACCACACCAACCAATTAGCCTGTCAACTATACGAGTCAAATAGCCAGTCAAGCGCACAAGTCAACTGGCCAGTCAAATGCATCAGCCAATCCGCAATTCAAATGTAACTGAAAACTGGGCAGTCATATGAAATAGCCAAATAGCCAATTAACTACACAACCAATTAGCCAGTTAACTGACCAGGAGTTTTGGCATCTCGGCGGTTGGCCTTAGAATTCACTGCCCAGTTCTGGCATTCGGCATTCTATAAAAGCTTTAAGGTCATTCTACACTTAACCCTCGTCTGTTTAAATCAAAAATGGCCAGTTTCGCCTTTCTGTATCCCCGATACACCGGATTACTTCTCAAACGGATCATGGCTTTTGATTACTGCTTCACTGGAAAGCCACCGTCAATTGAACCTTGGCGCTGTATAAGTACTCTGACTAGATTAGATAAGATGTCAATTAAAACTCACGTGTTTCACCTTGCTTACCCATAGCAGCGAGATTTCTTGTTCTCACCGACTAATCGAATTTCGATAGGGTTCTACGCCGATGTATGACTTTGAATAGGAGTTCCCTCCATGCAGGCGACCATTCATTGATTTTACAATATGATTGATTCATTGATTGATACAAGTTGCCACCTCCTGCTTTTTTAGATTTCAAAAATTCTCCGTGGGTTATACCTCCGCACCCCTACTACACCTGGATGTCTCCAGGAGTTGCCTCCTCTTGAATTTAAGTCTAGCTACGTCACAATCACACTATTCAAAAGCCTTAGCTTAGGCTAGCCAGTTAAACCCAGACTGTATCTGTTGCTACATGGTTTGACCTCATACTTCAACAGGTACACCCTACCCTCACCCTATACTACCCCACCCACCTCACCCCATGACTTACCAAGGCTGTCATAGTTGATATCCGTCTGTTGTTGCCGTACGGTAACATCGTCCGATTCTCGGCCGGCGTCACTCAGACCGACGCTGTTCTCGGCCAGGACACGGAACCGGTAAACGACGTTCTCTCGCAGTCGAGGTACAACTGCGTGCGTGAAGCTACTCGTCGTTACGCGGCGCCACCGTCCGTCCTTCTTGTCCATCTCGCGTCTCTCTATGATGTAGGACGTGACGGGGCAGCCTCCCTCGTCCGTCGGCGGTTGCCAGGCCAGACGGCAGGAGTCGCCGCTCAAGTCCGTCACTTCGGGCTTACCATCGGGAGGTTGCGGACGGTCTGGAGGGCGAAGAACAAACCCATAAGATGGCTCGTGTAGCGCCTATTTAAGGGGTAACTGACTGATCTGATGTACTGTAGTGTAGTCCTGTTGTAATGTATTGCAGTGTAATGTAATATAGTGTGAAGAAAGATGCGGAACATTCATAAAGCACCACTGCAGAAGAAAACTGGATGATCTTATGTGCTATACTGTACTCGTATACTGTACTGTAAGGTGATGTCATGTGAAAATGCATGACAATGATGTACTATCACATAGAGAAAAACACCTAAAATACCACATCTTACCTTTCGTTGCCTTACCTTACATTACCTTATTTAACCATGCCGAGCCTAACCTTGCTTAATCTAACTTTACATACCTCATAGTCATACATAATTTACTTAACCATATCTTATCCCACTATATACCTCATCTTACCTTACTTGACCATACTTTACATTACCTAATTTTTTTATCTAAAATAACATCACTGTATGCTACTTTAGGCTATGTTACCTCACCTAAAATGCCATGCCATACCGCAACCGAACTCAGATCTTCATCTGACATCTCTGGACAATCCCTCTAACATGACGCAGCACTCGTGAATAAGCTGGTGCCCTGCGCTTGGCTTTAGAGTAGCGCTTCAGAGATTTGGAGATTACGATTACGGTTACATACCATTATCTTACATCACCTGCACACAACGTACTCTGACATGGGTGTCTAAACGTACCGGTAACGTTGACGGCGAAAGTAGCCTCATCAATTCCTAGGTAGTTCTCGATACGGACCCCGTACTCTCCTTTATCAGGCCTCTGGCAGTCGCTGATGACAAGAACGGTACAGAGGTCATCCTGGGTCACGCTGACCCTCTCCATCTGACGCAGGATTTCTCCATCTTTGTACCAGGTGACCTTTGGCATCGGTTGTCCGATAAGTGGGACACGAATCTTGGCCGTCTGACCTTTGGTGAAGGACAGGCCGTCGAAGATGCGAGGGGTCAGTTTCAGCTTTGCCGGTGCTGCATTATTAGTCAACGAGAATAACAGCTGATGTAGAATTGAAAATATTCTAATCTAATCTAATCTAATCTAACCCAAGTAAACAGAATTTTAACTGACCTGATCTAATCCAGTCTAGTACAGCATAATCGAAACAGCCTTTCATGCGAACTTAATCTTACTTAGTATGATATAATCTATTTTAATTTAATCAGCTGCGCCTAACGGAACCTGATCTGATTTGGTCCAATCTAATATAATCCAAACAAGGTTAACCTAGTATAATGTAATATAATCTAGGTATTGATACTGCGCTTATATGAACTGGAAAAGGCGCAATAAAATGGACTTTTGCAATTTTTATAACCGTTTATTAACTGCTCGATAGTGTAGTGGTTAGCGTGCTGGACTGTCGATCGAGAGGTTGGGGTTCAAATTCTCGCCAGGACAGAAATTTGGTTCGAGATTTCTGATCCACATGCACTCACTACTAGTCACTAGCCAACTCAGCTATGATGAGCACACTGACCGTACACTGTCGGTGCCATGGTGGTAAGATGAGACGGCGAGGGAGAGGAGTGGCCACCCACTCTCATATGCCGAGGCTTAGAAAATGAAGTCACTAGCACTTCAAGCACAAGGGCCATGGCTGCCTCAGGGATAGCTTAGGGACTGCTCTTCTTATTATTATTATTAAAGCCGTCTATTTCAAAACAGTATTTGGCAACACTCCCGGAACAGTATTAAAAGCCTAACAGCGTCTATCACCCTTCAGTAGATCTCAGATGACTGGACGTACCGTGAATGGTGAGTTTGGCGCGTGAAGTCGCAACATCAGCTTTGTTGAAGGCACGACATTCGACTTCACCAACATCGTCATGACCAACGCTGTTGATCGTCAGTCGACATACGTCACCATCCATATGGACCTTGTGCTTGTAACCATCGAACACCTCACGCAGGTTCTTAAACCTGTTCATGACAACATTTCCTCTGTAGTACGCAGAGTTTACACCTTTTGTAGGTTTACTTCAGCACTATATATTTTAAATAATTTATTAAAGGTATTTTTAATAAATAGTATAAAATATATATTATGCAGTTTCTTCTCTCATGGAAATATTTTAAATGGCCCTTGATGATTAACACTAATCTAATCTAATGACTTCGATAGGCATAAGGCGATTATTGCTTGAATTGCAACCGAAGTCAACAATCGTAATCTGTTGGAATCATATGGTCTCATAGTTCAGGAAAACGATAAATGAGACAAAGTCCCTAACTTCTGCACAACTTGTTTACAAAATAGAAAGTGCTTTTTAATGATAAAAAATTTGTGAAAAAATTAAATTAAATTAAACTAGAAAAAACAATTTTTCAATAAACTAAATGAATAACAAATACCAAAAAAAACAAGATGAGAACGAATGAGTTTAGAATTCATTCAGTAACTGAGGTTACTGAGTTCACAGTAATCTACTGAGGTTCATGATGTCACACTAACAATCTTCCACTGAAAATTCAAAGGCTTTCGCCACAAATGGCTCAAGGAACGTTCTCAGCTTATCTACGTCAGACGTTTCTAGAACTGTCATCTTGAAGGGGCGCTATATCAAGTTTAGATTAATCGATTGTTAGACAGCGTTTTCGTGAGGTTCCTAAAATGTGCTATTGCTATACAGTGGCTTGGATACATACATAGCTCTTGCATGCAGTTCCTAACTGAGATTTCTGAGGCAGGCTCTACAGCTATTTCCTTCTCCTTGTGGAGTTTGCAGATCTTACAGAATTGTAATTAGTAACTTCTATTGTGCCGGTGTCTAATGCACAAAGAAAAAGGAAAACATGGAGTGACTGACCATCTGACTTCCGGTGCTGGACTTCCGGCGATGGTGCATTCAAAGGTTGCTCGACCTCCTTCCTCAACAACTATGTCTACGAGCTCCACAACGAACCTTGGAGGATCCACGTCTACAGTGCAAACACCCCGAGTAAGGCTTTCTAAGATAACATAAGGTGTGTTAGGTCAAGTTACATGTAAGGTCAGGCAGAATATAATAGGCAATCAGCACAACTTAAAGTAGGGTATGATAAGGCTAAGTACGTTAAGGCTGGGCATGGTCAGATAATTCACTCCAGTGGCGTAACAACCTAGCCGGGGGCCCTTGGACATTCTGAGCTTGGGGGCCCTTACCCACTAAAAAGTGAAAATGATGAGATAGCTATTTTAAACTGCAGTTAAGTCAAAAAAGAGACAGAGACAGAGCGAGATACGAGAGAGACAGTGACAGAGAGCGAGCGAGTGAGAGAGCGAGTGAGAGAGCCATAGACAGACGAACAATCAGGCATATGCATATTTATTTCAGGCATTTCTTAGGACTGGAGCTGAGCGATATGCGTATACCATAAAGTGTATGCAGTGGTTACGCCTGAAAGGGAGAATCTGACTCATAGGCAACTGGATTCTACTACGATCAGGGTCAAATACCCCGACCTCGGCGACCCGGTGACCTATAGAAAGACACCACACGTACATACGTCTGTGGTGTATACCCTTATATCATGAAGCATCCGTCATATATACAGGCTAGCCTACTTCAGGTTGCAGGGAGGCTCAGACCTACATGGGCCTGGTTGTGCACTTTTGAAGACCGTAGGCTAAATATGTCATCAGATGGAACAATTAACCATATTAAAAAAATTTGTGCTTGGGGGAAAATGAAAGAATATGGCCATAAAGCAGACTGTGACACAGGGTGCGCAGTAAAAAAGCTTGGGGGCCCTGAGACCTCGGGGGCCCCTGGACTTTGTCCACCCTCGTTATATGGTTGTTACGCCACTGATTCACTCTTGGGTAAGATAAGGCAAGGCAAAGTGAGGAAAGCTCTAGGTAAGACACGGAAAATTACAGTAAGGTATTACCTCTAAATAAGGTAAGTTAGAGTATTCCAGAGAGCAGTAGCTTCCTTTTCTTGTGTCAGTTGTGATTCTACTCCATCACTTAAATCACGTACCACAAAACACAAACAAAGGCCGTACCTATTACCTCCCAAAAGAGGTAAGTTACCACTTACCACGTTCGGCACAGATGATCGACTTGGACGCAGGCGAAGGCTCACTGGAACCGATTGCGTTCCGGGCAAATACCCTGAACTCGTACTCGCTCCCGTCAACAAGTCCGGTTGCTGTGTAGGGTGGGCCAGGAACGGCTGTCTTGTGGACACGGACCCATCTCGGTCCACGCATCTCCCGTTTCTCAACAATGTAGTCGAGGATCTGTGAACTGCCGTCGGAGTCCGGAGGGGCCCAGGTGAGGACGGCCGCGTCACCGTCGACCTTCAGATATTCCGGACAGCCGGGTCTCGAAGGAACCTCTGGCAAACAAGAAATGAGTCAAGAGTAAACAAGAATTCGGAAAGGAAAAAACAATTAATATAAAAAAAATAACAAATCAAAGGGTAACCGGAGATATATTAAGCAGAAAGTATGATACACAATAGGCCTACAGTAAATAGCAGAAAATAAACAGTAGAGAATAAAAAGACTAGGTTGATGACCTTCAATCGTCTAAGGGGAAAGTCAGATCGAAACCAATGGTCACAAGATGTCCTTAATACGGGAAAACTCTCGTGAACAGTCAACCAAGCGGTGGTCTAACTGCACTGTATAGACCAAGGAACGACGGCCACACGCGTCTTAGCCTTATCTATACATATAATATCCATATAGTGTCCGTCTGTCGGAGGACGCTACGTCACAAACGGGTTCTGTTCTATTGTGAAACATAAACCGTTGTCTTGACGACGGCGTTCTTGACGACGGCGATAACCAACGATACATATAGGCCTATAATATGACGTCATAATATGACGGGCAAATACACTAGTATAATATATACTCTTTAAATGTAATCTAAATGTAGTGTAATTCCCTATCTAAACGACTTCTATAGCGCCGTTATCATAATGCACAGAGCATCAATCGATAGTTACTTCGAGTGAAATCGAAATACATCGAGGAAGCCGAATCGCATCCGAAAGGTCAGAGAAACGTTCACCTATCGGGTATAATAGAAGTGCTTATCTACTATATAGTTTCCCAGATCTGTGTGTCCTACGATAAACGCTGTGGAATGTATGGAATGTGACTCTTGGCCTGCCTGTCCGCCCTCCCTCCCTCATTATGGCACACGATCTGACGGGCAGGTTGATGGGGAGGAGCATATACTGATTAGCCAAAACAGCGATTGGTCACGTGCAATACAGGGCTAATACTCTATTGTTCGATCCAGGGAGGTAGGGAGGGAGGAAGGTACATGTAGGAGAGACAGACTTACTAGCCGCTGTATGTCTGTCTATCAATCCGTCTGTCTGACTCGCAAAGTGACTTATAATGAATCATGCGCTCCAATAAACAAATTCTCTTCTCTTTCTATCAATCCATTCAGTTTCCTGTCCAACCCGTCATATATGACGAGCAAATACTGTAGTTAATCAAGAATAATGCAAAAATCTACAAAAAACTCACCATTCTGCAGACCGCGAACCTTGATCGGTTCCTGGAGTTCGTGTGAAGGACTGATCCCGAACTTGTTCTCGGCCCTAATCCGGAGGAAGTATCCTTTTTCGGAGATCATATTTTCCAGTTCGCATTCGTTGATGTTGGGTGGAAGGCTCGTAAGGCACTCCCATTCCGCCTGACCGGACTGGCGCTTCTCGAGGATGTAGCGGGTCAGTGGGGATCCACCGCAGTCATATGGCTTCTCCCACTCTATGGTGGCACTCGCCTCCCCCAGCTGGGTGACACGCAGGCGAGTGGGAGCCAGAGGCTTTTCTGTATTCCACAAAATGCCTTTAAGTGATTACGATTTGACAACATAATACCGCATTATGAACAATATTAGGTAGCATTTGACCTTACAGCGTTACATATTTCCATAATCATGTATTTCAACATTATATATTAAAATATTACATACAATTACAATTTCAAAATGTTAAAAAAATATTGCATAGCATCACAATAATATGACATAATGTAACAAATTTAACTACTACACATTCAATATTACATTTTCACTGCATTTTTATAATTATTGCAAAATATTATTTAATTTTATAATAGTATTTTTCAATATTGCGTAGCAATTCAATACAAAAAACAGCAAAGGGACAATTGAGCAATTACAACTAATGCACAAGGAACATTTTCCAAGCTTCAAAGAGATTCAAAAAGTGTAAGACACAATCTCTTTTTTCAAATATTCATGCCTACCCTACCAAAAATCTTTCACAGAAATCTTTACCATAAACCTTTACCAGAAATCTTTACCAGTAACCTTCACCAGAAACCTTTACCATAAACCTTGACCAGAAACCTTGACCAGAAACCTTAACCAGAAACCTTTACCAGAAACCTTAACCAGAAAGATACCCACCTTGACGTATCTGAGTTGATTTCCGTTCCACCGATCCTTGCTGCATCGTTGGCCCGGCAGTTGGCTGATGCTCAGTGCTGCTGCTAAGCTTACAGTTCACCAGAAGGTCCTCTCCACGCTGGATTTCCATCTTTGATGGAAGCGTCTGGACAAACCATGGCTTGCAGCCACTCCGTCCAGAACAGCAGTAGAGGGAGAATGACTGCCCTTCAAGGATTTCCAACCGTGATGGAAGTTTCCTCACAAACCACGGCTTGATTTTGGATGGCTCTGAGGAAATGAATTATTATCACAAATAATTCATTTTTATTGTCACAAATACTTATACACATAAAGTTACAGCGCAGGTTATGTGTATTTACCTAGTGATGCTATACTGAACTCTAATCTAACCTAATCCGAAATAGGAAATTAAAACGCGATCAAATTGACAAAGCAATGTTAGTGTTATGTGTTTGATAGACGTGGAATTAATTGCGGGAAAATTTGGCATCCTAGGAAATGCAATCCAATAAATACAATAAAACACCAAATAACAGAATACAATTAAATGTTTAAAGGCGCAATATAAAGTGTTTTGATACATTCATACATATGCTGAGGTTTTTGTTACAACTATTTCGTCACATAACATCTTGGCTGCAGTAATATTTGCTCCTCCCTTTCTCAACTTTAGTATAGTGGTCAGGGAAGAAAGCCAATTACAGATTTTTACTCAACTTGTCCTCTAGCAAACTGAGCTACAAAATGAGTCCATCCTTCTTCCCAGTGTCAGTAGAAAGGAGAGGCTGCGAGATACAGCATTGGCCACCCGCCCTTGTATGCCGAGGCTAAGAAAATGAAGTCATTAGCCCTTTACACCCATGGCTACCTCTTAGTTTAGCTTAAAAGCTTCTTCTTCCTCTTCCTCTTCCTCTTCTTCCTCTTCCTCATCTTTTTCTGCTTCCTCTTCCTCCCTCTCCTCCTCCTCCTCCTCCTCCTCCTCCTCCTCCTCCTCCTTTTTTTTACTTATGCTTCTTCTTCGTCTTCTTTGTCTTCCTCTTCGTCCTCCTCCTCCTCTTTTCGTCTTCTTTTTCTCCCAGCCTCTTCACCGCTTTAACCTCTGCCGATCACCTACCTGGTTCTTTCAGGGTTACTTCTTCCACGATCTCCGCAAACTCTCCGATGCCACACTGATTCTCCGCAGCAACGCGAAAGACATATTTCTTCTCACTCGAAAGTCCCTCAACTGTCGCCGAACACGACGAGGCACTGCACGCAAATGTCCAGTTCCGCTTGACCGCACAGCTCTGCTCGACCATGTACCGGACCACTGGAGCACCACCGTCATCAGTCGGCTTAGACCAGGCAAGCGAGACGGAGCTGTCGGATACCGTTTCTACTCGAAGGTCTTCTGGAGGACCAGGCTTGTCTGAAACAGAAACGTGTAGGGTTAAGATCAGCTGGGCGATCAACTGACTTCTGGTTCCATTGTATGTGTTTATTGACTCATTAATCATTATACAAACAAACACATTAGGTAAAAAAATAGTACAGAGCAAAGTGCACAACCTGGGCTTGCAGTACGAGACAATAAGCCAGCCGAAAAGGATCAATAGACCCGCTAACTACTCGGCTGGCTCATTTACCAGTCTAATTTGTGTTAAATCAACGCAGTCACACAAGTAGTTTATCTCATCATATGGAATATAAACATAAGGCAGAACAATAAGCATGAGGCAGCAGCTGCCAAAATAATTTTTACTGTGTCTGTAATAAAAACATCTTCAATCTGGATTTGAACTGATTTAGAGTTACAACATTTTTAAAGTTTTCTGGGAGAGAGTTCCATGTTCGCGGACCTCAGCATTTAATAGAAAATTGTTTTAATCTAGTTCTGGCATAATCACCTCGATAACAAACCGAGGTTCTAGTATTGTGTCCAAATATATCTTTACCCATAAGGAAGAAATTTTTTAATTTGAGGGTAACATGCCTGTGGAACCTAAACATAAACAAGCTTATCTGAAGTTTGTTTATACTGTGGTTTCTATGACCCATTAGATTTCGACCAGGCTTCTCCAAATGAATACATTTTTAACTACGGTTTCGTCCAACTCAGCTGCAATGAGTACACTGACCTTAAATTGTCAGCGGGAAGATAACAAGTCGAGGGAGAAGACTGGTCAAGTGCAGTGTATGATTTAGCCATAAGCTAAAAAAGCTACAGCCTATAGGGTCTCACAATGCACAGGGGCCAAAAAAATTCAGAATTTTTTGTATGAGGGGAGGCTTTTTAAAATTTTGTCTACTGCACACACACACACACACACACACACACACACACACACACACACACACACACACACACACACACACACACACACACACACACACACACACACACACACACACATTATATATATATATGCAGTAGAACCTTTTTAAATGGCTCGTGCAGCAAATTCCATCTCTCCTGAGTAAATGAATTCATTTGAAAATAATTTGAATTTTTCACTTTAAATGCCTTGCTATTAAATAATTAAAGGCATGTATGTTTTCAAATTTTGTGAGATCTTCTGGTGTAATTTTTTAACAAGGGCCTCCGGTTTATATAGCTTAGGCCCTTACCAAACCAAGACTAAATCCAGCACTGGCCAACGCCCTCATATGCCGAGGCTAAGAAAAATGAAGTCACTAATACGTCATAGTTCATTCCCACGGCTGCCCAGGGCTAGCTTAAGGGACTGCTCTTTTTCTCTTCTTCGTCTGAACTGACCATCCACTGACGTCTTGTGCATCATGACAAGACGACAAAGGAATCCATTGGACAAGACCAGACTAGATTAGCTCAATGCAATGATCGGCGCTATTAAGGGATTATGTAGTGCAGGTGGGAGACTATGAAGCAGCGCTTTAAGAGGAGATTGGGGCTATCCTGCAGGAAGCGAGATGATTGATATCACCATTTTCACAGAGAGAGATTAAGACCATCCTGCATTCTGAAATGAGAGATTTATGAACCCTACATCTGGCAAAATTTAAATTCATCCAGTACTTGAAACGGAGATCAAAGTCACCGTTCACTAAGAAGAGATTATTCCCATCCCGTCCCTTCTTGTCCCTTCCTGTCCTTCTCGGTCCCTTCCTTCACTTCACTTCCTTGCCCTACCTTGCTTGCCATGCTATGCTTGCCTATAGTCTTGCATTATCTTGCATTGCCTTACCTAGCATTACCTTGACTGGCCTTACCTTGCATTGTCTTGCATTACCTTGCCTTGTATTGCCTTACCTTGACTTGCATTGCCTTGCATTACCTTGCCTTACCTCGCCTTGCATTACCTTGCATTACGCTGCCTTGCATTGCCTTACCTTGCCTTGCATTGCTACGTTTGTCTTGCATTACCTTGCCGTACCTTGCCTTACATTGCCTTACCTTGCCTTGCTATGCTTGCCTTGCATTGCCTTGCATTATCTTGCCTTGCCTTCCTTCCCTTCCTTATGTTGCCTATAGAGTCATAATTTCCTAACTACTTATGTACTATTACTTATGATAATTAGTTGCACTTTGTTATAAGTTGCGACCTTGTCAACTTGCTTTTGAGAATAAACGAAATTGATTGATTGATTGATTGATTGATTGATTGATCCAGAATCAAAGTTTGAAGGTAAACTATTCCCTACCAAGTACTTTGACTTCGATATATACGCTGCACTGGCCATAGTCGTTCTTGAGCGTGAGGCTGTATTCGCCAGCGTCTATCCGTCCCACATTAGTAAGTATGAGGGACGTCAGGCCACCAGACGTTTCGCTCCGGACATGTCCATCTTCCGGCAGACGACTTCCGTTCAGCGTCCAGGCTATTTCCGGTCTGGGATTAGAGCTGAACGGGACCTTGATCACGGTCGAACCACCCACGTTCAACGTCACCAAAGTCCGGTCGACCATTTCCGGTCCAGTACTTGGAGGCGCTAGAAGAACACGAAGCAGCTGTTACTAGGTGGCGCTAGAATACATGTAACGTAATGTCACGTGATATACATACATACATAATCGCATACTAGTATATACATACATAAATTCTTACATACATACATGCACACATTGTTACATATCTACATTCATTCATACATACCTATATTCATACGATCTTACATACATACATTCATTCATACATTACATTGTAATACTTCAAATTATATCACATTACAGTACAATAAATTACAATTACAGTCTATTTGCAAAATGTGAAGCTCAGTTATATGCCCGATGTCTGCACGTGACCTTGCTACCTATGACCTAAATGACCTAATGACGGCAACGGTGGGGGTGATGTTAACCCAAACCTCCTCTGCTCGCCATTCTACCCAATCCCTACCCATTGGGACAAAAAACATCAACAAAACAAACCTCGATTCTTCGAAACAGGTAAGCACAGCTCACAGCATCCTTGCTCACCCGTCCTCCCAAGCCTCACAGGTATTCGAAACTGCCTCAGCCTCCGACGCCGGCTGCAGCGCCTAATCCAGGGAACTAAAATTAGCATCCTCCTCCCTCCTCCATCTTTCCCAGCCAGCGCAGCTCAGCATCAGCAGCAATAACAGCACCATGGTGTGTTGGGAGACTGCCACCGAGTCTGACGAAAGGCAAGCAGTCAGAGATAAATAAGCAATTAAGGCAATCCGATGTTCGGGCCTTCGATCAAGAAGCAAGGCAATCAGATGGCATGCATGCGGTTTATGAGTCACAGACAGACGGACAGTTACACAGACAACTACGAAGACATACCCGCCCTCGTAAGCCGAGGCTAAGAAAATGAAATCGCTAGCATTTAACTCCAATAAAGGGTTAACTTATTCTTCTTCCAGCAGTCATTTTTCAAATTATTTTAATATTGGGAGGCAGAAACAACAGGGAGGTAATCAGGCATTCAATAAAGGAGAGAGGCATCAACAGCCACCTGGCAGAGCAGGCTTCTTCTCACTGGTCTCCCTGGCAACCGGACTCGGACCTCCACTGGACATCGATCTGTGTTCAACCCCTCTGAAACAACGCAGCGCTCGTGAATAACCTGGTGCACTGCGCTTAGCTTGAGAGTAGCGCTTTAGAAATTTAGAGTTTACAATTACGATTACGAGGTATGCAGCAGGTGAATCGGACAGACAGACAAACAGACATAGACATGGGCGTCCGCAGGAATTTTTGTAGGAGGTGGCAACATTTTGTGGGGGAGGGGACAAAATTTCTATGTGGAGAATGACGTTTTTGCATGGAATAGCTATTCATGAACATAGAACATGTGACAACTTTATAAATAAATAATGGTCAAGGACTTTACCTAAATAATTGTTTGATCGCATTGAAAATCGTGTTGGGACTGTTGTAATAATCAGAATAATCAAAAGATTTAATTTTTGTAAAATAAGCGCAAAATCCAAGTGGCAAATGTCCCCTTGCCCCCTCCGGACGCCCATGCAGACAGACAAAAAGAAACTAGGTCAATCAGGCAGACAGGCAAGCAGGCAGGCGGATGGGCGAGTTTTTTTTAGAGCTATGCAAAGAAGAAGGGTAGGCCTATCGAGTCGAAAGGAAGTCTATAGCTAATATACTAAAGGCTTTGGCAGGAGCAGATGATTAGGCTAAGCGGCTGCAACAAAGATTCTCGTCTGGAACTGGGTCAGAAGTTGTACTGCTCGATGCCAAAACAGACAGGCTGCAGATCCGAAGCAACAGGTTCTTGAAAAAGCACCTTACAACTGCACTTGACAATCTTATCTCCTACCTTGTGTTATCTTACTTAGCCTCACCTCACTCACTTAACCTCACCTCTATATTCGATTCAGGTGTATGCCAATGCGCTTACCTTTAATATGCAGGTGAGCCTTTGACGTCAGATCTTTAACTCGAATAGAATATTCCGCCACATCGCTCATCTGACAATCACGAACATCAAGTCTGCATGTCACACCGCTCGATGTGATGTCATACTTCTCGGATGCTGTGATTGGCTGTCCGTCTCGTAGCCATTGAACTGGAACGCTTTCCGCATCAGTGGATAATTCGCATTCAAAAGTAGCCGCTGAACCGTCAAGACTCCTCAGTATGACGTCATTCAGCTGCCTCACGATTACGACAGGCTTAACTAGAAATAGTAGAGAAATGTATACAGTGTAGTTGTAATTGTAATTAGTAACTTCTATTGCGCCGGTGTCTAATGCACAAGGCATCAACCGATTGCGCATCAAAACCAAGCAGTAATCAGGTCAATATCTAGAAGATCAGTCTGTAAGACAGAGAGGCAGCCTATGGTGTAGTTTGGGCAGTAGTAGAACGTGTAGCAATACGAGCAAGGGGAGGTGTTTGAGATAAAGAGGAGAATAGCAGTTTGACGAGAAGGACGAAGAAGAAGAGGATGAGGACGAAGAGGAGGCACGTATCTAGCACTTTGCCAGACGAAGTGCTGCTAATCTGGCGTCCGGAAATAAGCTGCTAGTAGCAAGAAGCAGCAGGTTGTTTGGCTTTTATCTGTTGATGGAGATTTACAGAGCTTTTCAACAGCTGAGTCCTTGCACAAGGACCATCATGTCATCCAGAGAAATGGTCTGGAACTGATAAAAGCAGGGTACAGGCAAAACTCGATATAGCGCAGAAATTACTTGCCTAGCAGCAATAACATAACATAAATGAAAATATGTAAAGCTCAACTTCAAGGAAAACTCATAAATAGCGCTCCCGACACAACAAGGAGAGCCCTCGTTGAAATAGAATAGATTTTAAGCGCTTGCGGAAAGGAGAAGGAGATAGGCTGACTGGCTCAGCTCCAGTTTATGAGGAAGGTTAATTGTTCCAGGCCACAGGACCGACGAAAACAAAGATTCTGTGCTGAGTTGCAGAGGAACGAGCCTGAGGACAAGAAGAGCACACTGATCGGCCGAACGAAGGGGCCTGTGGCCAGGAACAGACGATGCAGAGGTACACAGTAAGCCAAGATAAGATGGGCAATTTCCACCAAGCAGTTCCGATTGATTAAATTTTTGGAATGTCTGGAGACAGTAGACACTAATGTATCTAGAACACTCATGTATGGCAATAAAGTACAGTAAGAGTGGCGTATCTACAGATATGTATATTCATATCCATAACATTGTAATTAGTAACTTCTATTGCGCCGGTGTCTAATGCACAAGGCATCAACCGATGGCACACCAAAACCAAGCTGTAATCAGGTCAACAATGAATGAAAATTGCTGCTTTCCCGCGAGATGGATTTGAACCGCCGACCTAAGGATTCCAGTTGTAGTTACTACAGTCCTCCGCTCTACCAACTGAGCTTTCACGGGTGAGCTGTGCTCAATGACCAACTTTGTCATTGACTGAGCGCTTCTAAATAAGATGGTTCCATCGATAGATCTCCTTATGGGTGCTTCAGAATTCTATCCGGAAATCAAGATAATTATACACCTAAGAAAACTGTGAAGTCTTTAAGGCAATCAGCGCTATAACTAAATCCGTGTTATAAGGGCGTGGGCCAGAACGACGTTCGACTGTAATTGGAAACAGAAGCCGAGAAGACAAATGCTTAATGTACATTGTATGGTCGTTGTCATTTAAGGGGGAATTTGACGATAGATGTCTAGTGTATTACGACATGATGGTATTTTGACTTTAGAGCCCATCCAATGTGATCCAATGTGGTCTGACTTTGTCTACCACCACCTCGGACCACCACCACCACCACCACCTCGGACCACCACCACCACCACCACCTCGGACCACCACCACCACCACCACCACCTCGGACCACCACCACCACCACCACCTCGGACCACCACCACCACCACCACCACCACCACCACCACCACCACCACCACCACCACCACCACCACCACCACCACCACCACCACCACCACCACCACCACACGCGTGTTTTATATAGAACGCCCCAATGGAACATTCTTTCATTGCATTTACACACGGTTTCCTTTGATTCTGTTCTGAAAACATCATCATCAACCAACCTTGAGACGACATTGTTCAGTTCTGTCTGATAGGTAACCTCGAGGGCAAAGCCTTTGTGAGGTACTTAAAACGCCTTGCATTAAGTTCCACACTATACATGCATACATACATGCGTAAATAGAAATAAGTACACAAGTGCATATATACATGCATCCATATATACATACCTACAGTACATACACATATAAACATATACATATAATTGATGTTATGATGTTGAAAACAGTGATGATGACGATAAATGTTCAATTAATGATTAAACAATTATGGTGGTGATGCTAACTAAGGAAGACCTTAACAGACTTACTGCATCGGACAACTTCTGACGCTGGTGACGGTTCACTGCCGCCGATCTCATTGTGAGCGATGACCCGGAACGAGTAATCCACATCGGAGCTCAAACCTTCAACGACGAAATCCCTCCTCTCAATAATTTCCCCTCCACGAACATTAATCCATTCGAAATCGTCACCATCAAGGGATTTCGTCACGCTTTTCTGCTCAACCGTGAAACCAGTGACCGGAGTTCCGCCATCATTGTCTGGTAGGCTCCACGAAATGCTTACGAACGTGGTACCAATGTCAAGTACCGTAGGAGTTCCAGGAGGCCCTGGAATGGTCAGAGGGTCTTTGGCGGTGAAGGTGGAAGATTCGGAAGGTGGACTGGCCCCGATGGAGTTGATGGCAGTGATGCGGACAGCGTAGGTGGATCCAGGGAACAAGGAATCAATGGATGCCTGCAGTTCAGTTGTTGGGTCATTGCTGCTGACTCTGGTCCATGTGCTGCTGTGGTCTTTACTGGTTTCGATGATGTATCCGGTCACGGCTGAGCCACCGTCATGGTCCGGTGGTTGCCAGGTCACGTGGCAGGACGTTTTGGTAATGTTGTCGACGAGGACGTTTGTCGGCGGATGAGGTGGACCTGAAATGTGTAACGTAAAGTAATGTAACGAAATGTAATACAAGGATCAGTTGATTCATTGATGAATGGATGGAGGAATGGATAGATGGATGGAACGATGGATGGATGGAGATAGAGGGATGTATGATAGGTAAATGGATGGCGGGATGGATGGATAGGTGAATGACGTTTCCAGGGAACAAGGAATCGAGGGATGCGAATGGACGGATTGATAGATGGAGGAATGAATGGATAGAGGGGTGCATTAATAGGCGAATGGATGGACTGATGGATGGATAGAGAAATGAATGGATATAGGGATGCATGGATAGGTGAATGGATAGCGGAATGGATGGATGGATGCAAAGATGGTTGAGTTGAACATTTGATTCACTGAGTTTAAGGAAATGTCCGCCCAAAGACGGTTATTCAGTGCCATAGAGGTGACAAATTTGTTACTTAAAAACGCTAAAATCTAGCAAAACGAAAACCAAAATCCTCTCACATAGAACGCTGACTTTGACGCCAAGAACAGCCATTCCAAAGGAATTCTCCAGAACGACGCCGTACTTCCCAGAATCCTCATATTTCGTTTCCTGAATCACGAACTGGACCATGTTACCGACTACAGAACACTTGAATCTTTCCTTGTTCAGTTGGGATTCAGTTTCAGAAGTCAATTTTACAGATGGAAGAGGATACGCCAAAAACTCTGCATCAACGAAGAGGTTTTCTCCAGCTGAAAGCGTCCTTTCGGAAAAGGTGGAAGAATCTTTCGTGAAACAAGGACCAGCTGGAAATAAGAAAAGATACTCTGCTACAGAAAGGTAATGCATGATCAGCATTTGGGTATTCATGGAAAGCCGCTTTAGCGCATATGCATGCGGTGTAGGCCTATTTAGTTTTATTAACATGCAATTAATACATCTTCATTTAATAATAATTATAATTACAAGAAATCCTCTGAAGTGACGGTTGACGACTCATACATTAGATTTGATTAGATAAATTAACTAAAATCAATTAGATCGGATAACATTACATTAGATAAGACCAAGTAAAATTATAATAGATTGTAAATAATAAGATTGTTTCAGATTAGAGTAGATCATTTAAAATTAGATTATGTTGAATTGCGAGAGATTATATTATATATTATAATAGATTAAACAAGATTGTATTGGATTAGATAAGATTGCATCATATGTCGTTAGATGAAGTGGCGCTATATAAATTTGCAATTACCATTACCGTTACCATAGTCAACTGATGATACCTTCAATGAGGAGTTGAGCAGCTGACGACAGTGTTCCCATTTCTATTCTGTACTCTCCGACATCGTCCTCTCCGATGATGTTTCCCACAACGAGAGAATAGATGTTTCCCTCAACTGTCGTTGTGTACTTATCACCAGGCGGCAGCACTTTTCCTCCCTTCGTCCAGCTAACCGGAAGTCCTGGTTTCGAGAGTTCGCAGACGAACGTCGCACTTCCGGGCAGAGTGGTCACTTTCTGATTCTCGATGTTACGAACGATCTCCACGGGCTTTTCTGTACAACAACAAAGACTGACGATTGTGATATGATATCGCGGGACATACAGTATATTGCTACAATGTAGTAAGTGTCTCTCGTACGTTGGCCCATTCCTTTGGCACTGTCTTCCTGTGAATATAGGAAGTGTTTCTTTTAACTCTGCGCAGGCTACTTTTTTCGTGTTATTTGAAAACGCACCTTTTAAAATCCATTAACAACCCTTTTGAGTCAATCAATCAGTCAATATTCGTTTATTGCAGAAATTCCTGTCGACACAAACGCGACAGGATTACACAGTCTTTGAAAACATAGACAGCAATCGTAAACTGCGCTTTACCGAAGTCCAGATCATAGGTGTAAACATAGGCTACATAATATTGTCAGTCTCTCTTGCACACATGGAACCTCAGCAACGGATTTTCCCCAACACGACAACCCCAACAAATCTTCAAATGGAGCATATTATCCCAACCCCAAGATTTCACTTCAACAGAACGCTAACCTCTGACGTTGACATGACATGACGACTTCAACAATCCGTAGTCACCGTCATCGACTTCGACCCCGTACCCTGCGTTGTCATCCAGCATCACGCGACAAATCGTCAGACGGTGGACGAGTCCACCCTCCTCGGAAGATGTTCTCAAATGGTCATCTGGAGACTGACCACTGGTGAGTGTTTGGTCAGCTTTCTTCCATGAGACTGGCCTCGACTTGGATAGGCGGACGGTCAGGGTGAAGGATTCATCTTCTGTGATCTCCTTGTCCTCCAGGGCTTCAACGATCTTACAAGGGGCTTCTGGAGTGAAAAATACGGCAGACACAACGATTGTACTTGCAAGAAAAAGAGGGTTTACAAAATCCTTCACCCACAACTGCTCATCACCATCGACTGGTCATTAGATAGTGGCCCTTAATAAATGCATAATAATAATAATAGTAATCCTCATATCTTCACGTTGCCTCCACGACACCGGGCGGAGTGGCGGAATTGGCTGCAGCCAGGAAAAGAACGAATTATCCCCATCGCACTGGAAAGTATGGGCCCACTCAATGAGCAGGCATTGGTATTCCTCAGGGAGCTCGGGCGCCGCCTTTCAACAATAACAGGAGTCTTGAGAGAAACCACCCAGTTCCTTTTCCAGCGCCTTTCAATTTGCAACCAAAGATTTAGCGCAGTTGCGTTCACGGGCACATTCGCACAAATGGGGGAGGATGAGGCACAGTAAACCAATTTAACCACGCACCTTCTCAATCTCTAAGAGCCTGAGGCTCACACCTCGGGCGGCAAAAAAGTAATAATAATAATAATAATAATAATAATAATAATAATAATAATAATAATAATAATAATAATAATAATAATAATAATAATAATAATAATAAAATGTAGTATCGTATGTTTTGAGGCCTCTATCATGCAATCAAATAAATTCTTAAATTTCCATAAGAAATCACAAATAGAGATATCTTTTAGTAGGCCTACATAAATATTATATCCCTGTTGATATTTACCTTTGATGGTGACTTTACAAGCAGACGCCATGATTCCATAATGATCATCGTTAACCCTGGCGGCATATTCTCCACTGTCCCCCATGGTTACCACGGATACAGCAAAGACATGTTCCGTCCCGGTGCTATCAACGGTTGCCTTACAACGGTCGTCAATGGCAACCGGATCGGATCCCTTCATCCAGACAACGTTTCTTGGCTTCGTGAGAAGGATGCGGAGTGTGAGAGCATCTCCTTCGGTTGCCATGACGTCCGTCAGATTCTGAAGCAGCTCGCATTTGGCCTCTAAAGTGTGTAACAGAGTCGATGTCGGTGACTGATGCCTTGTGCATTAAAAAGGCGCTATTTTGTAATTTCTTATTACAATTAAACATTTATATAGCGCCCGCTCAAAGAACAAAACAATTCAGAGGCGCTCTCTTCGCTAGTCTATGTGATATTAAATGTAATTAAGAACAAAGCATTTCTCAGTTAGCAAACGTTGCTCAGAAAAACTAAACGAGTCGCACTTCAAGTCATTATAGAAATCATTATAGAGGTCATTATATTAAAGTCATTAATATAATAAGTCATTATATTATAGAAGTCGTTATAAAATTCATTATAAAAGTCATTATAAAAATTATTATATCCTAGAAGTCATTATATTATAGTCATTTATATTATCAGCTATTATATTATAGAAGTCATTATATTATGGAAGTCATTATATTATAGTCATTTATAAGATATTATATTATAGAAGTCATCACAGAAATCGTTATTGTATTGTATTGTATCTAGAAATTTATAAAGCGCCTCTCGCAGAATAACTATTCAGAGGCGCTCTCAGCACAGAAGCCTCGGGGAAACAGAAATGCCTTTAGGGAACGCGAGACCGATGAGGAAAACCCAGTCATTAGTTTGGTCCTGAGCAGAGGGGGAGGTCATTCCAGATCGTGGGGCCCACTACAGCAAACACCCGGTGCTGGGCAAAGGCAGGAGCCCTGGGAACAAAGGATCAAGCCGATTTACAGAGCGCAATGAGCGAGAAGAAGATGCAGATAGCGGCTTTCGCAGATAGTTCGATAGATATTTCGGAGCAGTGCCCTGCTGGGATTTAGGAGGAGGATCTTATAACGGAAGGTTAGGTCAGGTCGTGAACTGCATGTTGCTATCAATATAGATAAAGACACAGACAGCCAGCCACGAGTAAGACTGACTGACTAACAGATTGATCGATATACAATTATACACACAGATAGACAGACTAACAGATAGGAAGACAGACATGTTGATTGATAGAAAGATAAGACAGAGAAACATGCACAGAGAGACAAAAAGACTGACAGACAACCAGACAGGTAGACAGACTAGCACACAGAAACAGACAGACAGGTAGACATACGAATATGAACTAATGCAATATCTGAACTTTCCTTTAGCTTTAACTGTAATACGGAAGGATCAAGGTAATGCAATTACATTCAATCTGCTCCAGTGTCGTCTAATGCAATTCACTATGGTTTAACGTAATGTAATGTAATATAACATAATAATAATAATAATAATAATATAATAATAATGATATACTATAATATATAATAATCGTAATCGTAATCTCAAGACTTCTACAGCGCCCAAAAAAGCTAAGTCGCGGGAACCAGCTTATTCACAGGCGCATTGATTGATATAATAATATATAGAATAATAATACAATATAATATACTGTACTATAATTAATATAATATAGTATGATGCCATGCACTACAATACAATATAACAAAATAATGCAATGTATGCGTGTTACAGTAATTTGTATAGCGCCTTTTGCAAACCTCTCCACGGGCACCAACTGTAATTTTAATTCAGTGTAATGTAATGTGGTGTAATGACACGTAATACAATGTCATACCTGTAACAGTGAGCGTACAGGTAGAGCTGACAGCCCCATATTCCCCATCATCCACCTGGGCCGTGAAGACTCCATTGTCTTCCAATGAGATGCTGGCTATTGTTAAGCGATGCTCCAGCCCATCCCTCTCAAGAGATGTCGTAAACCTTGCAGTTTCCGATGGAAGTGGCTCCTTCCCCTTCATCCATGTCACTTTTCTCGGTTTGGAAAGGACCAGGGATAACGACACCGAATTCTTTTCCAGGACTTCCAAGTCTTTCAGTGGCTCAACCACCACACATGGTAGTTCTGAACAGTTCGAAATATGTCTTTATATGACAACTGTTGAAAGAGATCTATGACAAACTCTAAGCTATGCACTGTCAAACGTGCACATCAAAACAACGGACTAATTCCTGTACCTAGTATTTAATCAAATTGAATAAAACACAAAATAAAAAATATAATAAAATAAAAGGAATATACTTGAATACAACACAAGATTATATAAAATTTAATAGAATAGATTCGTCTAGACTAGATTAGACTAGTTTAGACCAGGTAAGACTAAACTAAAGTAGACACGACTAGATTAGAGTAGAGAAGACTATAATAGACTAATCTAGTCTAGATTAGACCTAATTAGCTTAGACATAATCAGATTAGACTTTATTATATTACATTAGACAAGATTAGATTAGGTGAGGCAATACCTTTAACGGTGAGGGTACAAGATGAGCTGACGGTGCCATATTCACGGTCATCGATGCTTGCGGTAAAGATACTGCAGCTGTCTTCCAGGGAGGATGAAGTAATGGTCAGCGTGTGTTCCAGTTGACTTTCACTTGTGGAAACTACCACCCTCTTGTCGTCTGCAGGGATTGTTTCCGTTCCTTTCGTCCACTGGACTGGTCTGGGTTTCGAGAGGGTAAGTCTCAAGGAGACGGATTCCTTCTCCGTTGTTACAACGTACTTTAACGCACTAGTTATCTCACATGGCAGCTCTAAACAAGCGCAGAAAAGAAGCAGGCATAAACCAGTTTACAGACATAGACGCCAATAAACAGCAAAGTCATCAAAATAAAAATCTAAACGCTTCTATACCGCCACTGATTAAGCTCAGTGTATAAATCGATTATCACTGATATGCATCATCGACGTGCATGCAATGTAGGGCCTCATGTAACGTATAGTAGGTATTCAAGCATGTATCAATACGTCTACCATATCGCCTTTTAGTTTTCGTCCCCCCCCCCAATTACCTGCGCCAGAGTAAATTATGTCAAAGTCATAAAGAAGGAAATGTAAATGAATAAGCAAGTAGCACGCAGATAACTAGGTGATCACTGGCGAACCCCCGCAGACACGTAGAACCATAACGATGGATTACCATCCAGAACTGATAGTAAACACAGGGTTCAAATTCCAGGACATTAGCGTCGAAGACGTGGAGCAACGACAGGATATCAGTCGATGGTCATAAAACAGCTAATTGGTCAGTTAAATATTAAATAATCTTACTTAGTGCATGTTTTCTATGTATAGGGGCCTATGTGTACGCATGTACAAGGGACTATATTAGATTATATTATAGACTGACAGCTTGACTACTATTTTCCTCGCTTCAGAAAATGTGTAGGCCTATTTATCAGTCTTAAGCCTAACCCGTTTCCTCATACAATTCCAACGCTTGGTTTCCTATATACAGCTCATGCGATACGCTCGTCACCCAATATCTAAATGTCTGTCCGGCCGTCCTTCCGTCCATCTATCTGCATATTCTCCATCCATCCATCCAACAATCCATCCATCAATCCATCCATCATCCACCCACCCAATCCATCCATCCATTCATATGGCACCCACGCAATTAAATCTTTCCTCATACCTTTGATAGTAATTTTAGAAGATGAGGTGATGGTTCCATAGTCTTTGTCGTCCACCTCAGCTGTGAAGATTCCACTGTCTTCAGTAGAGATGTTGGAGATTGCTAATGTATGTCCCATTCCATTGTCACTGGAAGATGCCTTGAATCTCTCATCATCACCTGAGATTGCTTCATTTCCCTTCATCCACTTCACTTGTCTGGGTTTCGATAGAACGATCTTCAGGGAAGCCGTTTCCTTTTCCAGCACTTCAAGATCTTGCAGTGGAGTAACTATCGAACATGGTTGCTCTGAAAAATAAATACAATCAATAGATAAGATGTAGTGTAAAAAACATACGCTTACTTGCATACACAGTCTCAATAACTTCTTACCTACCTGTCGATCAATCAATTGAGCAATTCTCTCTCTCTCTTCTCTTCTCTGTCTGTCTGTCTGTCTTCTATCTGTATGCCTGCCTCTCTCTCTCTCTCTCTCTCTCTCTCTCTCTCTCTCTCTCTCTCTCTCTCTCTCTCTCTCTCTCTCTCTCTCTCTCTCTCTCTCTCACTCTCTCTCTCTCTCTCTCTCTCTCTCTCTCTCTCTCTCTCTCTCTCTCTCTCTCTCTCTCTCTCTTTCTCTTTCTCTCTCTCTATCTCTCTGTCTCTCTGTCTCTCTGTCTCTCTGTCTCTCTCTCTCTCTGTATCTCTCTGTATCTCTCTACTTGTATTTTGACGTTAGAATGAACTAAATATCTTTCTTGTCACTGACTCTATTTTAGAATAACTACAACATACACAAAAAGCGATACCTTTTACAGCAATCGTAGAAGATGAGGTGATGTTCCCATAGTCCTTGTCGTCCACCTCAGCTGTGAAGATTCCGCTGTCCTCAGTAGAGATGTTGGAGATTGTTAATGTATGTTCCAATCCATTGTCACTGGAAGATGCCTTGAATCTCTCATCATCACCTGAGATTCCTTCATTTCCTTTCATCCACTTCACTTGCCTCGGTTTCGATAGAACGATCTTCAGGGAAATCGTTTCCCTTTCCAACACTTCAAGATCTTGCAGTGGAGTAACTATCGAACATGGTTGCTCTGGAAAAAAATATACAATCAATAGATAAGATGTAGTGTAAACATTTGTGTAATGTAATTGAATGCAACGGACACTTATTTAGGCTAATATGTACTTTACGATTCAAAATAACTTCTTACCTACCTGTCGATCTAATAACTGAGCCATTCCTCTATCGCTCTCTATCCAGATAGTTTGATGCAAGCATCTGTTATAGACAGATTTCTTGATAGTTACTATGTTATATAATAACGTCTGTACAACAAGCATTACCTTTGATAGTAATCGTAGATGATGAGGTTATGGTGCCATAGGTTTTGTCATCGATCTCAGCTGTGAAGATTCCGCTGTCCTCAGTAGAGATGTTGGAGATTGTCAACGTGTGTTCCAATCCATTGTCACTGGAAGATGCTCTGAATCTCTCATCATCACCTGAGATTACTTCATTTCCTTTCATCCACTTCACTTGTCTGGGTTTCGATAGAACGATCTTCATGGAAGCCGTTTCCTTTTCCAACACTTCAAGATCTTGCAGTGGAGTAACTATCGTACATGGTTGCTCTGGAAAAATAAATACAATAAAAAGATCAGATGTATTTTAAAAATCAGTGTAATTTAATTAAATGCGACAGACACTTACTTGTATACAGTCTCAGTATGCGTACCTCATCATTCAAAATAACTTCTTACCTACCTGTCGATCAATCATTTGAGCAAATATATATATATATATATATATATATATATATATATATATATATATATATCGCACACACACACACACACTCTCTTCTTATATTTTGACCTGAGAATAAACTAAATATCTTTCTAGATAACAGACATATTTTAGAATAACTACAACAAGCGATACCTTTGACAGTAATCTTTGAAGATGAGGTAATAGTGCCATAGGTTTTATCATCGATCTCGGCTGTGAGGATTCCACTGTCTTCAGTAGAGATGTTGGATATTGTCAAGGTGCATTCCAATCCATTGTCATTAGAAGATGCCTTGAATCTCTCATCATCACCCGAAATTGCTTCATTTCCCTTCATCCACTTCACTTGTCTGGGTTTCGATAAAACGATCTTCAGGGAAGCCGTTTCCTTTTCCAACACTTCAAGATCTTGCAGTGGAGTAACTATCGTACAAGGTTGCTCTAAAACATGAATCCAGTCACCAGAAAAGATGAAGGACCAAAGTAACAGCATATATAAAGCGAATAACTAAACAATCGATTAATCGAGCTTCTTTCTCTCTCTATTCAACATAATTTTGGTTTAGGAATTCATAAAATCGCTTTTTCCTTAGTAACTATATTTCGGAGTAATTATATCAAGCAATACCTTTGACGGTAAGCGTGGCTGAAGAGGCGATGGTTCCATAGTCTTTGTCATCCACCTCGGCTGTAAAGACACCATTGTCCTCAGTAGAGATATCGGAGATTGTTAAAGTGTGTTCCAATCCAATGTCATTAGAAGATGCTTTAAATCTCTCATCATCACCTGAGATTGCTTCATTTCCCTTCATCCACTTCACTTGTCTGGGTTTCGATAGAACGATCTTCACGGAAGCTGTTTCCTTCTCCAGAACTTCAAAATCTTTCAGTGGAGTAACTATCGAACAGGGTTGCTCTGGAGAAATAAAATTCAGTCACCCGATAAAACGTATTGCCTAATTAAATACAAAAAGCATTTATGGGATTCCTCAAAATATGTTTAACTGAAGATGGAAAGTTGAATCCTTTATCTAGTAATCGATCTTACGTTTATATGTCTTTGTGTCCGTCCATTATTTTGGAGTGGGACTTCATCAAATCGCTGTGGCACTTTTTCGAAGTAAGTATTTCTTCCACTAAACTGCGATTTATTAAAATGAATTACGAACCTTTAACAACAATGGTAGAAGATGAGGTGATGGTTCCATAGTCTTTGTCATGCACCTCGGCTGTAAAAACTCCATTGTCTTCAGTAGAGATGTCGGAGATTGTTAAGGCGTGCTCCAATCTATTTTCACAAGAAGATGCTTTAAACCTTTCATCATCACCAGAGATTGGCTTACTCTCTTTCGTCCACTTCACTTGTCTTGGTTTTGACAGAATGATCTTCAAGGAAGCTGTTTCCTTTTCCAGGATTTTGACATCTTCCAGTGGAGTAACTATGGAACAAGGTTTCTCTGAAAGAGTAAATCAAACAGTAGGATGGAATCTTTTATAATGATCTAAAAAGTTTTTGTCACATGTACAACATGAAACATAGTTGCCATTTACCATCCAACTACCGATCCATCGATCTATCCGCCTATTCATCCCTTCAACCAACTATCATACAAAATCCTCGAACCCCTTAAATAGTCGTGATTAGTATTTCATCCATCCATCCATCCAAAAATTAATCCGTCGATACATCCCATCCATCCAACAAAACCTTAAACCCAACCATCCTCCCTATATCATCCACCCACCCACCCAACCCACACACCCACCCAACCCAGAAACCATCCATCCATCCATCCATCCATCCATCCATCCATCCATCCATCCATCCATCCATCCATCCATCCATCCATCCATCCATCCATCCATCCATCCATCCATCCATCCATCCATCCATCCATCCATCCATCCATCCACCCATACATCCATCCACCCATACATCCATAATCCATACACCAAAAACCCTAAACTCACCCATCCACCCTATCTCACCAACCCACCCAACCCACACACCCACCGACTCAACCCACCCAAAACCCACCCACCCAAATCACAATCGCCCCTGCCCTCCCAAAACCATCCCAGAACCCACCCACCGAAAATCCATCCATCCACCCATGAATTTCCATGATACATCCATCCATCCATTCACCCTTACATCCATCCATCCATATCGCCGATATCGCGTTCATAATCGTGATTAGATTTTGGAGTTATTGTAGCAAGCAATACCTTTGACAGTAATCGTAGAGGATGAGGTGATGGTGCCATAGTCTTTGTCGTCTACCTCAGCTGTGAAGACACCATTGTCTTCAGTAGCGATCTGGGAGATTGATAAGGTGTGTTCAAATCCATTGTCACTAGAAGATGCTCTGAATCTCTGATCATCGCCTGAGATCGACTCACTTCCTTTCATCCACTTTACATGTCTTGGTTTCGTCAGCACGACCCTCAGGGAGGCTGTTTCCTCCTCCAGCACTTCAACGTTTTCCAGTGGAGTAATTATTGCACAGGCTTGCTCTATAGAATAAAACAGATTGATGAAATCATATGCAATTTAATAAAATGTAATCTAACGAAATGCAAAATGAAACGGTTATGTGAAGCTTTTTAGAACATTCCCAACTGTTCAATGCATACTTGGTTCAAAGTTCAAATAAAAGCTTTTCTTCTGTCCCAGAAATAATTGATGACCTCATAAGAGATTCACACTTATTAGTCAACTGTTAGCCCAACAATCTATCAATCATTTCATCCATGTACCGATAGGACGTCATCCATCCTACCCATCCATCATCCTCAACACCATTTCATCATCCATCCATCAGTGATCCCTTCATCCATCTGGTCACCAGTGTACACTAACCAACCCCAACCGATCAATCAAGGATTCTATCAATTTATTCATCCATTCAACTATCCATTTATCGATCGATCGTTTGGGAGTGAGATTTCGTCAAAAGGCTCTAGCGAGATTGATTACATTTCGAAGGAAACAGAGAAACCCATATACCTTTGACGGTAAGCATGGCTGAAGAGGTGATGTTCCCATAGTCTTTGTCATCCACCTCAGCTGCAAAGAGGCCACTGTCTTCTGTAGAGACGTTGGTAATTGTTAAGATGTGTTCCAATCCATTATCACTAGAAGATGCTCTGAATCTCTCATCATCACCTGAAACTGGAACGCTTCCTTTCATCCACTTTACTTGTCTTGGTTTTGACAGAACGACCTTCAGAGAGACTGTTTCCTTCTCCAGGATTTCAAGGTCTGCCAGTCCAGTAATTACTGAACATGGTTTCTCTGGAATTGCACATGAGAAATGGTAAATTACAATGCGATTTAAAACAATTAAATAAATAAACTAATTAACCTACTCGTTGGATGCTACTGGTCAATCGACTGAATCAGAGATCAATGGAAAGCATGGGCGTATTTAGGGTCTTTTTGGGTTCAAACCCCAAATAAATTGCCAAAGGAAATTTTATTATTTTTTTATAAATATGTGTGAATCTTTGAATTAATTTTTTTAAATTTAGTCTTTGGATGATTGTACAAAAACATTTAACTTTTCAAAATTGACCCGTACTCTGCGAAAATGTCCAATGGAAAACCACCGAAATTGTTTCCTGGCTATGCCTCTTATGGAAAAGTATTCATTTCACTGTCAATTTGAAGAATTTTTCTGCAGAATTAGTAAATTTCAAAGTAATGGCGAAATAACTAAGCCTGTACACCTGCTGATTTACTGAATGATTGATTGATAGATTCAAAGGCTCCGTAACTCATGATTGACAGACTTAATGACTCACTCACTCATTTAAGTAAGTTTATTCAACTAATTAATGACATTTTAAAATAATTAATTAATTGAAAAGATTCCCAAACTAATGCTACCTTTGACCGTGATGGTGCAAGTTGAGGTAAGCATTCCATATAAGTTGTCGTCAACCTCAGCCGCAATAGCTCCGTTCTCGTCAGTTGAGATATCCGATATCGTCAACGTGTGTTCAAGGCCATTGTCTGCGACTGCAGCAGTCATCCTTTTGTCATCTGGTGAGATCAGTTGACCTCCGATCATCCATGACACGCGACGTGGTTTGGACAAAACTAAGGCCACTGAAGTCGTTGTGCCTTCAACCGTCTCGACGTCACTCAGCTGAGTGGCAATGGAACAGGGTTGCTCTACGAAAGCATTCAGATGAAGAGTTGTTGAAATATCGTTTAACTGAACTTTTATACTATGCAATGCAAAGATAGTTTAGGGCTGACAGAAAATAGGAGTTTCTCAACAGAAAATCCATCCCATTGTCATTCTCTCAGGTCATGTAAACCATCAAGTCAGAATAGAGAGTATGTGCAGACACTTTGATAATTGATACACCCTTTGTGTAATTACGAAAAAAACTTAGACCACAGAATGGGTAGAAGTTTGTCTGTGTGAGATAAAAGCGATAGCTACAACGTCAGTGCTTCACGCATAGCCTCATGTTACCAAAGTTCGTCCGATCGTTTTCCATTCATAAAAACATTTAGGATAATAATCGCAGTTTTATTAGACCTACCTTTGACGGTAAGCGTGGCTGAAGAGGTGATGTTTCCATAGTCCTTGTCATCCACCTCAGCTGTAAAGATCCCACCGTCTTCAGTTGAGATGTCGGCGATTGTTAAGGTGTATTCCAATCTACTCTCACTGGAAGATGATTTAAATCTCTCATCATCGCGTGATATTGACCCACTTCCTTTCAACCACTTGACCGATCGTGGTTTTGACAGAACGATCTTCAGGAAAGTTGATTCCTTCTCCAGAACTTCAACGTCTTCCAGTGGAGTAATTATTGCACATGGTTGCTCTGAAAAATTAAATTCGAACACCAGATAAGATGTAGTAGGGCTTAGGTAAATGCAACAAGCATTTATGTGGAGCATTGATATACCTGTCGTTTGATGTTAAAATACCTCTTGTTAAAATACGTGATGTCTAAAATACAAACAGACCTATCTAGCAGTCCAGCTTACTTCCCCTATTCATCCAGTTGTGGTGCCCAAATTCAACAGATCGGCCGTTACTATAATTTGTATAGAGTATTACATGCATTAAAATGCCACTACTTAGATGAATTACGAACCTTTAACAGTCACCGTTGAAGATGAGGTGATCTTCCCATAGTCCTTGTCATCCACCTCGGCTGTAAAGACTCCATTGTCCTCAGTAGAGATGTCGGAGATTGTTAAGGTCTGCTCCAATCCATTGCCACTAGAAGATGCCTTGAATCTCTCATCATCACCCGAGATTACTTCAGTTCCCTTCATCCACTTCACTTGTCTCGGTTTAGCTAAAAGGATCTTCATGGAAGCCGTTTCCTTTTCCAACACTTCAAGATCTTGCAGTGGAGTAACTATCGCACAGGGTTGCTCTGAAATATTTCAGATAATAATGAAGTTTATTATTTGATATAGATATTTATTATTGATATTAATAAGTCAAATAATAGTTTTTTTCTATAGTAACTATATTTCGATGTAATTATAGCAAGCAATACCTTTGATAGTAAGAGTGGCTGAAGAGGTGATGGTTCCATAATCTTTGTCATCAACTTCAGCTGTGAAGATCCCATTGTCTTCTGTAGAGATGTTGGTGATTGTTAACGTGTGTTCCAATCTGCTGTCACTAGAAGATGTTTTGAATCTCTCATTGTCATCTGAAATTAACTCGCTTCCTTTCATCCACTTCACTTGTCTCGGTTTCGATAGAACGATCTTCAGGGAAACTGTTTCTTGTTCCAGGATTTCCATGTCTTCCAGCGGAGTGATTATCGAACATGGCAGCTCTAGAATATTTAAAAGCAGTTATCATTTAAAGTGTAAACTGTAATGTAACAGGATTTAAAGTAATTTAATTAAATACTACTGTATGATGTTAAAAGGGCTTCATACCTATATCCAGCTCTCTTTCTCTACCTGATATCCAATCATCCATGCAACGATCTCAATTTTCAGACTATTTTCTGCATTTGGAAGAAAGTTTCAGATACCTTTGACAGTGATTGCGCACGATGAAGATATGACTCCATATTTATTGTCAGTGACATCGACCCTGAAGACGTAGCTCTCCTCCAACGTGACGTCGGATATTGTCAGGGTGTGCTCCAGTCCGTTGTTGAATTCCGATACTTGAAATCTCGGGTCATCTGATGGAATCGGTGCGTCGTGTTTCATCCATTGAACGTGTCTTGATTTTGAGAAAGCAACGGTCAGAGAAACTGAATCCTTTTCCGTGGCTTCAAGGTCTTTCAATGCCGTGAGAATTTCGCAAGGCCGTTCTGAAGCATTTTAAAGATAGCATATATTCGATAATTTATTATTAGGTAAGACAGAGGTGAAAACCTAAACACTACCAAAGTACCACTAATAGATCATTGTATGTATGTATGATTGCATGTGTGCATGTATGCATGCATGCATGTAAGTATGTATGTATGTATGTATGTATGTATGTATGTTTGTATGTATGTATGTATGTATGTATGCATGTATGCAAGTATATTTGTATCTATGCATGTAATTTATCACTCTCAAAGAACCTTTCAAAAGTGCTGATGGGATGACCTCTCATTTGAATTCTACTGTATACGGGGCTTTGCAATGAATAGACAATAGGTTTTATCATACTTTTTATACAAACCTTACATCTAGTCATGATCCTTGCTACATTTTATTTTACATTACGGACACACAGGGCAGGTACCTAATTTAATCATTCAGCGTCTTACTTCACTTTAGCCCACATCATCTTGCCTCATTCTACATTTCCTTATTTAATTTACCTACTCTTACAGGAATGTCTTTGGAGCGCCTCTGAATAGTTGCCTTGAAGAGCGCGCTATATAAATGTCTAGTTGATTGATTGATTGATAAAAGTACATAGGATATTTGAATTTAATAAACCAGAATTTACCTGCAACTGTGACGGTGCAGGATGACGTGATGGTTCCATATTCGCCATCATCAACCTCAGCAGAAAAAATGGCAGAATCCTCCAGACAGACAGAGTGTATTGTCAAGGACTGCGTCCTGGCATCATCGCTGACAGTTGTCCGGTACCTGTTCTCTGTGTCCTGGACTGGACTGGATCCTCTCAGCCACCGTATCTGTCTTGTCTTTGAAAGAGTCAGGCTCAGGCAGCACTCCTTACCTTCGAGGACTTCGATGTCACTTAGAGGAACGACCACAGCACACGGCAGCTCTACACAGTTTACGATATATATCAAGATTGGTTGCGCCCTGAGAATTTCCAAAACGACGCTATGTATGTATCCATGTATGAATGTATGTATGTATGCATGCTTGTATATGTGTATGTACATACTACATACGTACAAATGTTGTATATGCGTGTATGTACATATGTATAAGTGAATGTATGTATGAATATATGTACGTAAAATGTATGCAAGTAGGACGATTGTACGTATGTAGGCCCCTACGAATGTATGTACGGTATGCGTGCATGTATGCATGTACGAATGTACGGTATGTATGCATGTACATGTATAATGATGCATTTACGTTCATGCATACATACTTTTGAGACAATTGAAAGAACGAAAGATAACAGAAGGAATGAAGGATTGGAAACTCTGCTACTGGACCGGATGATGAACAAAGAGGCCACATTATAAGGCTGGACTGAAGTAATGAACAAGGAAAATAAACAACCAGATTGTCATAATCGGGTTTATGTACCCGCCTCATGGCAGAGCATGAAAGACCAGTGTAAAAACAATTTAATGCATAAGTCGAGAGTAATAAGATATAATAAAGAAGAAGAACAACAACTGGCCAAGAACAACACAAAAGAACTGGAACGGAAATGTTACCTTTAACACTGAGAGTGCAGGTGCTAGTTAATGTTCCATAGTCGCCGTCGTCAACATGTGCCGTGTACATTCCACCATCTCCAAGACCGAGATCATTCAGGCGTAACGTATTCTCCAAACCATTTTCACTGATGTATGATTTGATTCTCACATCATCACATGGGATCGCTTCATCGCCCTTCGTCCATTTGACCCCTCTGGGCTTTGACAGGACAAGGCTCAGCGAGGCGTGACTTTGTTCCACTGCGTCAGCATCTTCGAGCGCAACCACAAACGAACATGGTTTCTCTGCAAGATTTCAATTAGTGTAGCATCATAGAGATACATCGATGCGTAAATTAATTAATTGATAGCATGGATAAATTAGATTAGTGAAAGACAAAGAGCGAGCGAGAGATTTTTACGAAGAAACACAGGTACATCGATATAAAAATTTGTTCACTCACAGCATGGAGTACTGACATATGACTGAGAGAGTAAGTGAGCCAGAGAGAAAAAAACAGAGAGAGAGACAGAGAGAGAGATAGAGATAGAGAGAGAGACAGACACACAGACAAACAGACAGAGAGACAGAGACAGACAGACAGACCGAGAGACAGACAGACAGAGTAAGGCACAGAGACAGAGAAAGAATCAAGTATGGTATGGAGAAGGAATTGAAAAACAAGAACAGTGTCATATGGAAATCTAAAAGATGACCCTGATTTACGCCAACGCTCGAACTCTACGTTCTAAGGCCAATGATCAACCAGGTGCCTACTTAATTGTCCCTCACAGTAGCAGCCAGCAAGCGAAATCTCCTAACCTTTTACAGAAACCGTGCAGGACGAACTGACGCTGGCGTATTCGTTGTCCTCTGCAGTCGCGGTGAAGACGCTGCGATCGTCATCCATTGTTACGTCCGATATCTTTAGGGTGTGTTCCAATCCATCGCTGCTCACAGTTGCTCTGAACCTCTCGTTGTCCTCCATTAGTCGTTTCCCGCTCCCATTAAACCATTCGACTTTCCTCGGCTTCGATAGGGTCAGTGTCAGGAGGACCGTTTCCGATTCTAGTGCTTTGATGTCAGTTAGTGGAGAAACGACCTTACAAGGTCCTTCTACAAATCAGCAAAAGCGCATCATAGTAAATGGTAGTAGCTGCGGAATGTAAGATATAAGGTAGGGAAATATGAAATTAGATGAGGCATGGTGTAGGTAGGATAAGAGAATGTAACGGTAAAGTAAAGGTAAAGTAGGGTAAAATAAGACAAGACGAAGGGAAAATAGTGTATGGCAAGGTAAGTTTAGGTCACATAAGGTAATATAAGATAAGGCAAGGCATTGTATCGCAAGGTAAGAAGAGATAATGTAAGGCATGACATGTCAAGGAGAACACGGTATGGCTATGAAAATACTGCAAAGTAAGACAAATGTCAAGTCAGTTTAGCAAGGTAATGTTATGTAAGGTTAGACAAGGTAACAAATGATCACATAATGCGAGGTAAATGTGGTAGGATGAGGTCAGATATTAATATATAAGGCTACATAAGATAGGGGCGAAGTAAGGAAGGTGCACACAGGTAAGATATTGATAAGGCATGAGAGACAGAGCATGAGTGATCATACCTTTCACAGAAACAGTACTTGAAGACAAGACTGTGCCATATTGGTTGTCATCAACCTTAGCAGCATAGGTACCACCGTCTTCCACAGCGATGCTGGATATTCTTAAGGAGTGGCATAAACCGCTTTCATCGACGGATGCAATGAACCTCTCGGAGTCGAGTGGGACTGGATAAGTTTCTTTAATCCAGGTGACTTTCCTGGGTTTGGAGAGAACGAGTTCCAGGGAAATCTCATCTCCTTCTACCACGTCACCGTTCTTAAGTCCAGTTACTATCTCACAAGGTTGCTCTGAAGGATCAAATAACATGGATCCACCTGAATGTATTCGCTAAGGATACATATTGTATTGTATTGTATCTAGAAATTTATAAAGCGCCTCTCACAGTATAACTATTCAACTATTCTCAGCATAGAAACCCCGGGAAACAGAAATGCCTTTAGGGAACGCGAGACCGATGAGGAAAAAGCCAGTCATTACTTTGGCCCTAAGCGGGGAAGGTTGTTCCAGATCGTTGGACCCAATATAGCAAACTCCAGGTGCTGGGCCAAGGCAGTTTTAGTCCTGGGAACAAATAGATCAAGCCGATTCGCAAAGCGCAACGAGCGAGAAGCTGCAGATAGCGGCTTTCGCAGATAGTTCGAGATATATTTCGGAGCCGTGCCCTGCTGAAATTTGGAGCAAATGAGGAGGATCTTGTAACCGATGCGCGCGGCAATAGGGAGCCAGTACAAGACATCAAGCACGCAAGTAGAGATATGGGCAAAGTGGGGGAGTCGAGCGATGAGCTTATAGAAGCATTTAGAACAGCCAGAAGGGATGAAATTTTTAGGACCTTTGAGCAGAGGCTGCTTAGGCAGATCCATAAGGAGCGAATTGCAATTCGTCCAAGCTTGAGCAGACAAATTCGTGAACTAGGTGGCAGAAGGTAAGACTGATGGCCCTGAGACGCATCAGTTGAAAGAAGCAGGAGCGAGTCATGTTGGAGATTATGCTCTGTGAATGTGAGGCAGGAGTCAAGTGTGATACTGGATTCTATTCCATTTATAAGCTGTGGAAGCCATCAGAAAATGGTGTCTAGTCTCTCTGATGTTTCTTGTCTACTTAAGGTGAAACGATTCAACGACATTTAATTAGGAAAGAATATAATTAATTAGATTTATTTTAGTTTAATTTTCTCGCTCATATTTACATAGCCCAACTCAGTGGCGGCGGCAAGCACTTTCTGTCACCAGGGGCATAGCCAGAGCAGTCGTACAAGTAACCAGTGCAGAGGGCGATATATGCCCGAACAAATTCTGGGGAAGGCAAAAATTCTGGCAGGGCAACGACCAGGGCAAAGGCTTTTTTACGAGGGTATTTGCCCTGGCTCGCCCTGGTTTAGCGCCGCCCCTGGCCCCACTATCTGAAACACGTGAGATTAATCAGTTGATGGCATGAAGCAACTGTAGCAGGTTAAGGACCTGTTCAAAGCTCCTTAAAATTTCATCCACTTTACTAAATACTGAATGACTTGAGAGGTAGGCCTATGAGTCTCCACAAGGCAACAACCTCACCTAATTGCCAGTCGTGGTTAAATTAAGATTAAACTAAAAGGCATTTAAAATTAAATGAATTACAAACCTTTCACAGTAATCGTAGAGGATGAGGTAACGGTGCCATAGTCTTTGTCATCAACCTCAGTTGTGAAGACACCATTGTCTTTGACAGAGACGTCGGTGATTGTTAAGGTGTGTTCTAAGCCACTGTCACTGGAGTATACTCTGAATCTGTCATCATCGCCTGAGATCGACTCACTTCCTTTCATCCACTTCACTTGTCTTGGTTTCGTCAGCACGACCTTCAGGGAGGCTGTTTCCTTCTCCAGCACTTCAACGTCTTCCAGTGGAGTAATTATTGAACAAGGTCGCTCTACAAGAATTAGATACTGTACAGTCAAAAGATGGAAGTAGGCCTATATAAAGTAATTGTACATTAAATTTTATGCCCACCTCACAGAATCTCCTCAATGAAATACGAGACTGATAAAGATCATAGTGATCATGCGTTTCATTATAATAATCGTGATGATTATGGTGTTAATAACTCATTCTTTCTTTTTATCATTTATTTATTCAGTTTATTGTATCATATTTATAGCATCATGACAAGTTGGATAACGTTGACGTGGTAAATATATATATATATATATATATATATATATATAAAATATCTTTCAAACCAAACATGGATATATTCCAACCTTTGACGCACAAAACAGCTGACGAAACAAGCATTCCATATTGGTTGTCGTCCACTTTGGCCTCGACGACTCCACTATCCTCAACCGCTATGTTCGATATCGTCAGGGTGTGCCTCTTTCCATCATCGCTGGTGGATGCCTGGAACCTCTTGTCGTCTGTGGGGACCGGTTCACCAGACCGGAACCACTTCACGGTCCGCGGCTTTGACAGAACCAGATCGATTGGAATGGTTTCCGACTCAGTCGCTTCAATGCCCATCAGCGGAGAGACGATGGAACAGGGTTTCTCTGTATCCAGACACAGGAACATTTTGTTTTGTGGAGCCAATATTTCTAATTGCTTAAGCTAAAGATTTATATAGCGCCTTTTAAGAAACAGTTAATGGCGCAACATTATTAACGTAACAACACAACGCAATGATTCAATATTTTGTTGCCCTGATACCAACTACCACCAATGTCCACCATAAGGCCAATATCAAAACCACCACAACGGCACAGGATGATCTGGGTTTCATTCGTCACATGTTGCGTCTGTGACAACTTTGTATGTTGAATAAACGAATATTGTATTGTATTGTATATGACCAGTGACCACGGCATTAAGTGGCACAGAAGGCATTTAATATTTGTTAGAACCACTGCAAATTTACTGGGAATGCTCATGACAATAGCCTATCCCTCCTAGCTTCCTCTTAAAAGCTTTGGTAGCGTCCAGAGATATAGTAGTATCATCCAAACAATTCCACGAGTCCACAGCTGTTGCACTGAAGAAGTCTGAGGAAATCCTATCCATCCAGCATGCCCAAACGGCGTCCACGTAGGATACATACTCCCATTTGGGACCCGTATCAAGCCCAAAAGGATCCCCCATCCAATACCCATGGACATGCTGGAAGGCCTGCAGTCTACGTTTCCCTACCTCTGACCGTAACCTGACACGATGACTTGGCCACACCGTCGTCTAGGACTGCACTGAATTGTCCTCCGTCTTCGCACTGAACTCCGATGATTGTCAACGAATGTTGCAGACCACTGACACTAGCAGCCGTCTTGAATCTACCGTCGTCAGGTAGAGGCAGCAAGAGGTCATCGCTTCCTCTCAACCAGGTCACAGATCCGGGCTTTGACAGCCGAAGGACGAGGGAAACGTTGTCGTGTTCCCGTGGTTCAACGTCCGTCAGACTGGTAATGATGCGGCATGGCTCGGCTGTGTTATCAATGACAATAGGAAGACTTCGTCACATTACAAAGTACGTTAATACTAAGGTGATGATGAGGAGGAGGATTACGACGATCTCTTACTAGGCTACTCTCACAACTACTACCACCACCACTACTAATACCACTACCACCACCACCTCCACCACCTCCACCACCAACACCACCACCACCACCACCACTACCATTACTACTACTACTACTACTACTACTACTACTACTACTACTACTACTACTACTACTACTACTACTACTACTACTACTACTACTACTACTACTACTACTACTACTACTACTACTACTACTACTACTACTATGCTGCTGCTGCTGCTGCAGCAGCAGCAGCAGCAGCAGCAGCAGCAGCAGCAGCAGCAGCAGCAGCAGCAGCAGCAGCAGCAGCAGCAGCAGCAGCAGCAGCAGCAGCAGCAGCAGCAGCAGCAACAACAACAACAACAACTACAACAACTACTACTACTACTACTACTACTACTACTAAAACCACACACTATCACCACCACCACCACCACCAAAAATAATAATAATGATAATGACGATGATGATGATGATGATGATGATGATGATGATGATGATGATGATGATGATGATGATGATGATGATGATGATGATGATGACCACATACCCCAAGCTTAAGCGTGTACTCCAAGCTTTCAATCAATACTTAGTTTTATAGAATCTGAGGGATCTTCCCTACCTCGGGCGATAAAAAAAATAATAATGATGATAATGATAATGCCTTTGCTGCTGCTGATGATGATAATGATGATAATAGCAATAATAGTATATATATTGTTAAATTACCTTGCACATTAATCCTGCACGATGATGATAAGCTTCCGCCATCGTCCACTTGAGCCGTGTACTCTCCGCTGTCCTCAGTTGTGGCGTCTAGAATCTTCAACAGATGGTCAAGTCCGCTCTCGCTAACTGAAGCTCGGAACTTCGGCGAGAATCTGGAAATGGGCGACGAGTCCTTCATCCACGTCACTCGTCTCGGTTTCGACAAGGTCAACGAGAGACCGATCGACTGCCCCTCGGTCACTTCCTGGTCACTCAGTTGTGTCTCTATGACGCATGGCTCTTCTATATTAGAAAATAAGAAAGCATGTCAGCATTAATCTGTTCACAAATGACGTCACAATCATAGGCGTCCGGAGGGAGGCATTTCACACTGGATTTTGCGCATATTTTACAAACTAAATCTTTTCATTATTATGGTTATTACAACAGTTCCAACACGACTTTCAATGCGAAAAACATTTAATTTACCATTATTTATTTTTAAAGTTGTCACGTGTTCTGTGTTCATGAATAGGCCTAGCTATTCCATTGAAAAACGTCATTTTGCTCTATGAATCACAGCTGTTCTATATTAGAAAATAAAAAGCATACGTCATTCTCTATGACGTAGGCTCTTCCATATTAGAAAATAAACAGCATGCGTCATTGTAATTGTCCGAGGCTTTGCGAGTAACTGCCCACTGCCCAGGTCCGTGCATTCTGTGAAGTCTTTAATATCAATCCAAATCTAATCTTAAGACTTATTTGTTTCAACGTGCTTATCCGCTGACTTGTATTGTATTTACGAATTTATAAAGCGCCTCTCGCAGTGCAACCTAATTAGAGGCGCTCCCAGTGCGAAGAGCCCCGTGAGAAAAGGGGAGTCTTAATACAGCGAGAAGTAGCAGCAATGCCCCCAGTTAGGATCTGAGAACAAGTTTCCTGTCTCAGACTATATTGGATTTCTACCGGGTTGCAATGAAATACGATTTCTGACTATACAGTTTTACAGGAATGGACCATCGATCGATGGGGGCGATCAGGTGCCCACGAGTTCGGAGTGCAGTGTGTGACGACGGACTGACTTTTAGACAGGAATAGGTGGGTATGATGGAACAGCTGCTACCAATAAGGCCCACACTAAACTTCGGTCAGTAAGTCCACTGTAGGTTAATTGATCGGTAAGCTGTATACTACTGGTCGGTCAATAGATTAATCAATCAGTCGATCGGTCCATAACATCAATAAAATAACTAAACAACCAATCCGACTTGTGAAGTCTTCTTACCTGCTGTGTGTTCAACTTCTTCTATCGAATCTTGTGACTGTTCTTCCGCTGGACTTGTTGCATCAAGTGACCGTTGATCTTTCACCTCATCAACGCAACTATCACTTGTTACACTGCTACGAAGCTCATCAGCGGTCAGTTCCATCTCAACCAAAGGTTCTTGCTTCTCCTCCTCCTGCTCCTTCTCCTCCGGTTCCTCCTTCTCCTGCTCTTTGTGCTCCTCATTCTCTAGCTTCTTCTTCATCTCCTCCTCCTCCTCTTCTGTATCTTTCGATGTTTTCTCCATTTCGCCATCACCATCTGTTTCGACGGGTATTTGACTTGGCTCTGCAGCTGTCTGAAACAATTCCTCAGTCTCATCGTCAAAACTGATCAGATCCCTTTCCATCCAAGCCTCCTGTATTGACACCTTCTTCTTAGTATCAAGTACTTCTTCCACTTCCACCGATACTGATTTCTTCTCTGCATTCAAATCTGTCTCAAGAATCTCTTCCAGTTCCACTGAAGCTTTGCTCTCCAGCAAGCTGAAACCTTGCTCTGTGTGGGGTTCAAGTAACACGCCCTGTCCCGCTAAGGTTTCTTTCTCCTCGATGCTCAGGTCTATCTCCACCGCCTTTTCAAGAACCTCTTGTCCTGCTGCTGATGTAGTTTCCTCTTGTCCTACCTCTGGGACATTCTCCACACTGGTTGGGAAACCTTCAGAATCTGCTGTTCGTTGTTCCTCACTGGGAACAGTCAAAGAAGACTCGATCTCGAGGTCATCTCGATCCCTGGAATCGCTTTGGGAAAGCACATCCGAATTCTGACGTTCATCCAAATCATACAGAAAGTCTGAAACAAAGAGGAAAGACAAACGCTCTGGAATGTCTGGAATAAGCTAAACCTGGTCTATTGTTGACGTCATAATACATACTAATATATGAGTTAAGCCTGGCCTTTTTGTTTACGTCATAATACAGACTAATATATAAGTTAATCCTGGCCTATTTCTGACGTCATAACACATTTTGATAAATAGGCCTGCATCGGGCGAATTCAGGTACACGGGCCCTGCTAACCCACATGGCCAGATTTATGCTGCATTGTCGCGTTCACGAAACAGAGACAACCCGTCATATATGACGGGCAAATACTCGAGTACATACATAATAGGGTCTACATACATTACTCGACTATACCATACCATACCATACCATACCATACCATACCATACCATACCATACCATACCACACCACACCACACCATACCATACCATACCATACCATACCATACCATACCATACCATACCATACCATACCATACCATACCATACCATACCATACTATACTGTACTACATATATACTACACTGCATTATATATAGGCCTACTATACCTTCAACGAGCACAACACAGGACGTGGTGTCCGTGCCATAGGTGCACTTGTACTCGGCCTGGTCAGTTCGTTTCAACACGCGAATGATCAAGGAATGGAGCAAACCATCGTCCAGCATCTCGTACTTAACGCCATCCTCAGCAATCGGTTCGTCGTCCTTCAGCCAGGTCAGGCGCTCTCCCTCCTTCGTGACCTCACAGGTCAAGGTCACCTTCTCACACTCCAAACATTCATGGTCCTGCAGGCCAGCCGTGAACGCATACGGAAGCTCTGAAATACAGATTAAATGGCCAAGGTCTCTGAAGGTTTCCCAAATGCCCTGCGATTAATAACTACTGTTATCTTATATATATCGTAAGTAGGTAAGAATAGGTAATGTATACAGGCCTAATGTCGGTAGCAATGTCAGTAGTAGTGTCGGTAGTAGTGTAGTACCCGGAGTCAGTCGCTAAGGAGTTACCGACTGACTTGATGAGTTAGCGACTGACTTAGCGACTCATTCGACTCAGTCGCATGCTTATCGACTGACTAAGTCGTTTTAACTTATCAACTGACTTAGTGACTTGTTATCGACTTCTCAGGTAATCAGGTGTCTATTGGACATACCTGATTACCTAACAATACAATGCATACTGTACTGGTCGTACAGTAATTTCCGTGGACATCAGATGGGACCCATATGGGCTTTATACGGGTCCAATATGGGAATATTGGTCCTATATGGGCTCTGCTCTATGTGGACATGCTGGCAGAGGACAGCCCGATGACTGAAGATTAACGTTAATGTGCATTTATGACTCATTTCAGTGTTTATAAAAGGAATAAAGCATCCCACCAGTCTTGTTGTCAAGACCTTAAACCTCAAGACCAAGACCAAGACCAAGACCTTGAACCTCGAGACCAAGACCAAGACCAAGACTTTGAACCTCAAGACCAAGACCAAGACTTTGAACCTCGAGACCAAGACCAAGACCAAGACCCAAAAAATCCCATTCAGGCCAAGACTTCTTGTCCTTACACAAAAAATTGTGGAGTCGATATTTTAATGAAAACGTGAGTCGTTTATTTTATTCAAGCAAATGAACTTTAAATGCAGACTGCAGAGAATTCCGAATTCGTATTTACAAAAGTCCTTCATACAAACTGTTATTCCAAATGCCTTTTGTATTTTATAAAAAAAAACAATTCGCTCAGAATTTTCTGACCAAGACGTGCCTTGTGAGCCTCATAAAAATTCCACCACGTGAAAAAAATACTTTCCATAGCTAGGTGCTGAAGTCGCTGGCACACACAGTAACTTTTCAAGCACTGGATGTAAATGTACAAATCGTGAGCCATCCTCCCATGGTTTATCAGACCGTCTTCAGAGACAAGTCTCGACAAATCTTCCATATACAGCATAACTTAGTTGCTGCTGCCAATGGGTTTTCCTGACCAACAGGACTTGCATCCGTCCGTAGGTATTTGTTGTAGGTTATGATGCAAACAGGTTTGATAAGTTTTAAAATTCTTGAGTTTTGTTAAATGACTGTTCATATTGACAGCCGGTCTTGGTCTTGGTCTTGCGAGACCAAGACCAAGACTTTGAACCTCAAGACCAAGACCAAGACCAAGACCTTGAACCTCGAGACCAAGACCAAGACCTTGAACCTCAAGACCAAGACCAAGACCAAGACTTTTAAAAACGAACTCGAGTGCACTCGAGACCAAGACCTCGGTCTCGAGGACAACAAGTCTGCATCCCACTAGGTCCAAAACTCCGCCACTGCTCGTACTCTGACAGTGCCAGTCCCAAGTCTGGATAAAGGAGGAGGGCGACGCTAATCATCTTTGTTATGACACAGCGTCGTTAAACTGAAACTACTACTACTACTACTAGGTCCAAGGCTGCATTGCAGGGCTTGTTCAATGTTCAGCCTACGTGTATATAAAACAGTTGTTATGTTGAAGAGGCGCGCGGGATTATACAACAGTAACTTACATGAATGTCACGGGTTCTGTCATTAAAAAACGAAGATAAGAATCGATGCTAATCGAAGCAGTAGCTGATGGTAGGTAATGCTATAAGAAACCCTAAGCACGCAACATTAAAGTCTCTGCCTACAATAGTAGGCCTACTGCATGTCTCACCGGTAGCATAGTTCGCCAACATGGGCCCAACACCCGGATTTCTATCGGGAACGCAAATGGCCGCCTATATGCCCCCAATTTTTCAACACTATTATCAATTTTCCTTGCTTCTTCTGCAGCTATACCGCTGACTGAAGTCGTTGAAACTAGCGCATTTTCAACGAGACGTTTGCACATAATTATGCATGTACAAAGAGAACAAGCGCGTGACGTCAGGTAACGTTACAGATATCTGAGACTGAGATGTAAGTATAGTAAGTATAGCTAGTTAAGTAGTAAGTAGGTAGGTAGTATGCTAGTAAGTAAAGAACTGGTGACCTGACACAACTGATTGTTAGACTGTTAGGCCTAGTCTGTTGCACTCTGACTCGTAACTTAATAAACAAGTGTTGCTCCTGTCCTGCTGCTGCATGATGTCTTCTCGGAAACCACGATTAAAACAACAAGCAAAATATTAAGCGAAGTCGCTAGCAGTCGATAGCTTAGCGACTGGTTTCGACTTGAAGTCTTAGCGGCGGCGCCAGGGACTATAGTAGTGTAAGTAGGCGTAGTAGTGTCATTGACATCTACCGTTATATTTAGAGCCCTGCGCCGCCGCCGCCGACATTTCGTGGGCGCCGCCACCGCCGATTTTTGTTTGTCGGCGCGCCGCCGCCGCCGCCGCCGCCGCCAATCTGTCGGCGCGCCGCCGATGCCAGTTTGATATACTTAATTGTTTTATATGCTTTATTGTTGCATTTTTCATGTTTTGCATGATATTGCAAAGATAAGCAAACTATTCTCAGAAATGACACTTTGATTGGTAGGACACTTTGATTGGTAGGAACTCGTGTGTTAATGAAGAAGATAAAGAGTGAACATAGCTGATTAAACTTATAGTGTTTGCGGCCTTTATCTTGATACCAAGAATGCATTGTCTTCCTGACTAAAATCGTTTTCCTTATACTTTAATGATCTTGTCTTTGTGCCATGATACACACATTCATTTAAAGCGATATCTTGTTACAAGTAACCATTGTTTTGATACACCTGTTCCTGTTGCCATTTCCTTAATACATTGACAACAAAAGCAATATGCAATGCATGTCTTTGTATGTGTACTACAGTATTCCCTCATTCGTTACCTTCATGTTGAATAGCTTCTATAACTTATTGATTGTTGTCTTTGATGTCTGTGGTCTTATTACAATGGTGTAAATTTTTGGCTTAATGTTGTAAGATTAGAGGAGTTTATGAGTGCTATTAATATCAAGATAGGCCATTTAAGTAATAATCCTGCAGAAGGGAAGGTATAATTCATTAATACTTTTGGGTGGAATCTATTCAGGTAAACAGTATCAGTTGACACAGGTTTTGACTTAGTACGTATAGTATCAAGAATGGTCTGTTTCAGTTTAGTCGGATACAAACAATGGTCTATATGTGGAAACTTTAAATGGCGTGGCACCAATTCAAACGGGCAGCAGACCACCTGGTAAATTCATTGAAAAGTTAACAGGAGTGAGGCCACTCGGCCAGTGTATTACCATAGGAAAACGTATATATCTTACATTTCACTTTATGGCTTCAGCAGCCTCTCTCACTGGGAGGATGCTGTTATCCATCATCTGCCATGTGACTTGGTGTGTAGGCCTAACTGAATCAGTGCATATGCAAATGTATTCATGCAATATGCAAATGCATGTTGCTTCATCTGATTACAATTTGCCAATACCTATACAGATGTGCAGTGTAATTAAGGATGTTCATATTTGTAAGCAAATGTCTGAAGGTGTCTTCTCTTTCAGTCCCTTTATATGTAGTTGAGCTTTAGTGTGATGGAGTGACTTTAGAGAACTTGGCCCTTTGACTGGTCACAGGACCAACGGCTGTTCAACTCTCATAGTGACTTACATGGGCGTCCGGAGGAGGGGAAGGGGGATTTGCCCCTCTGGATTTGTGAATAGATTTTCGATGCAAAAACGTCATTTTGCCCCCTGGAAAAATTTTTCCCCTTAGAATATCATGCCCCTCCGGAAAAATTCCTGCGGATGCCCATGGTGACTCATGTTTCTGACTAGGGCACGCCGCACCGCGCCGCGCCGACGCCGACATTTTGTGGACGCCGCCGCCGCCGATTTTTGTTCGTCGGCGCGCCGCCGCCGCCGACCGAAAATGACCGGCGCGCCGCCGCCGACACTATGACGTCGGCGCAGGCTCTGGTTATATTACACAACTCGAATAGGGTGATTTAGGATAAAGCGAGCCTGCAGATAAAGCGAGCCACAACTACTCTTGGGCGTGTAGAATTTAATTTTTGCAGAATATGGTAAATATTATTGTTGATCTAAACTGAGTTATTATACGGTAACTGGTTTCCATTACGTTCGCGAGTTTGGCGCTGTCAAGGTTTTAGTAAAAGTTCGTGACTTAACGTGACCCATGATTTAAGTCGTTTTTCTTGTAACTTGACTTTTAAACTGACAAATCTTAAAAGTTCCTGTACATCTTTAAATCAAAGAACCAGCGTACTCAATTAGTTTTTGTTTATAACTCTTATTTTTGTCAAAATGTTGAGCGTGTCTGATTGATAATTGAGCGATATCAAAAGGAATTACAGTTAATTTAGCATGTGGCTCGGTTTATATGACCGTGTAGATTAACCGAGCCTCTTCGCATCAGATAAACCGAGCCATTGGCTCGGTTTTTATTAATTCTAATTTCGTCATAGCTTCTCACTGTTTTGGTTTTAGCAGGCCTTAAAATAGGATTTTTCAATCCTTAATCTTGCTATTCGCTTGTCGTCAAGTATTATTAATAAACAGGTTTGACTTTGAAGTCATGTTTTAGCATGAATTCGACTTATTATTTAATATAAATGAACGTTTTTTTTCAGATTTTCAAGTTGTACGGGTTTCATTATGGGAAGATACATTCTAACGTCTAGACACAGCAAAAATAAGTCAAACAATAGGCCTGTTGTAAGACGTGGTGCTAACCGTTTGACTGACAATGTAGGCCTATATAGGCGTACTGAGAAGAATCCACCTTTGAAAATAGCACATACACGTGTTGGTGCAAGTCACATGGGAACAAAGTTGAACAGATGGTCTCTTGAAAATATGCTGGCTGCCATAGATGAATACAAGAATAAAACGAAATCTTGTGATGACCATGAACATCGTGGATTGAGAGCAATTGCACGTGCGTGGTCTGTACCTTATGAAACATTTAGAAAGCGTGTGACACATTCCCTGTCCCATTTACCTCTTTCGGGTAGTCCAACAGTTTTACCAAAAGATGCAGAAGAAGAACTATCAAGACACATAAGTCTGCTGGCTTCAGTAGGTTTTCCATGTACTAGAGCTGATGTTCGAAATTTAGCTACAACCACATCGGACTTAGAGATTTTCCAAGCTGCTGTCTGTGAAACACAGTTGATTCCATCAACAAGTCAGCCTACATCAGATGACTGTGCTGACCTACCTGCTACAACCACATCGGACTTAGAGATTTTCCAAGCTGCTGTCTATGAAGCACAGTTGATTCCATCCACAAGTAAGCCTACATCAGGTGACTGTGCTGACCTACCTGCTACAACCACATCGGACTTAGAGATTTTCCAAGCTGCTGTCTATGAAACACAGTTGATTCCATCCACAATTATATCAGATAATGGTGTTTTGACATTTGCACAATTACTGCCAGTTCCTCACAGAGAAAGACCTCTTATTAAAAGACCACGTGTTAAACCACCTTCTTATGAACTCACAAGTTTAGAAACTTTGAAGCACGTGTCTAGCAAAGTAACAACCAGGAAAGGAAAAAGCATCAAAAAGAAAACCACTGCATGATGCCGACCAGCTTGTCAAGAAAAACGTGTGTCAGAAAAAGAAGAGCAAAAAGAAAATTGAAGCAGGAAATAAAGATGCAGATAACAATAAATCTTCAGATACTGACAATACACCATGTGCTTTCTGTCAGTGGATTTATGGAGACATTTCGGACCCACTAATTGAAGATAACTGGGAAATGTGCATAAACTGCAGCAAGTGGTACCATCACACATGTGCTTCTGTATGTGGGAAGTTTAGAGCTGGTTCATTTACTTGTGATAATAACTGTAGGCCTATCTAATGAACGTTTCTACTACTTTTGAGAAACACTTCAGAAAGCCTTGGAAACTGCTTCAGCGTTATAATTAAAGTAACCTTTTTAGTGACATCTTCAGGTTTTAGATGGACCCTAAATAATGTTCAATTTGTTTTGTTCAGTTAAAAGTAACTGCTAAAAAAAGTCAAATCCTGATAAAAAGAAAAAGAAAATGTGCTAGTCATTCATGCTTTTTCTGGTAAAGCGAGCCTTGGCTCGCTTTATCTAAAATTCTGGCTCGCTATACCATATTGCCCTGGTAAACCGAGCCCATTCACCTGTGCTAGATAAGATACATTTAGCTGGGTTTATATTACATTTGGCTCGGATTTCCTTAGTTTGTTAAGTGCAGGGATTGAGTACGATTGGAACTGCAGAGTTGCTTTTACATAGAGATTGGATTACTAGCGATTTTGGCCAGAATAAGTGGTATTGGCTCGGTTTTGCCGAAATCACCCTAGATATAGTGGCAATGTAAAAGCAAGCTATGTATGAAGATTATAATTAATATTCCTATGGTATGATAGGGCAGGAAAGGTTAACCTCTGAAACGTAAATTAAATCGCAAGGGTCTTTGAAAGCTTCGAAGAAATGTGCTCAACGTTAAGGCCTACAGTTTTAGCTTAACGACTTCATTTGCCTTGCCTCGGCATATATGAGGGCAGGTGGTCAGCCGCCATATCTTTTTAGCGACAATGTACGGCCGATGTACTCATTTTATAGTTTAGTGGCTGTAGCATGCTGGACTATCAATGTTCGCTATGTACGTGCACATGGACTTTACTTGATTTATCCTAGCGACTTACTGAAAGATGAGTAAAACTGTGCGACTAACTCAACTCCGTCCAATATCCTTACACATATAGAAAGTGTAAGGATGTTGGACGGAGCTGCCATAGAGGCAGAGCAGTTTGAAACACATTGTAATTTAACAAATGTGATCTGAAATATAATGTAACAAAGTAATATGAGATGTAATGTAATTTAATGCGGCATAATGCGATGAACTTCGCTGTAACATAATGTAATTACTGTAATTTAATGTAAGGCAACTTTGGCAATTTAACTTACTGTATAGGCCTAATGTAATAATGGAAGGGGATAGATGAATGGCAACACTCTGGCCTGAAGAGCATCAGATCTTGAAAAGTCGCGACTCGATACCCGTACGCCTCATCTAGGTCGACTCAACCTTCCACCTCCTAGGGGGCAGCCGCAGAATGAGCGGGCGCCTTACAGGCTGCCAAGACGTGTGTTAATTAAGATCTTGATAACTGTACTGTCATGTTTCAATGTAACTTACTGTGGTTTGTCAATGAGATTGTCAATAAATTCGAATATTATTTTTTAAAAGGATGTTTTCCACCTAAACGAATTACGGTTTTGACTATAGTTTCACTTTAAGTAACTGTTGAATGTTGAACATAATAATGGCGCTATAGAAGTCATGTTAGATTGTTACATAAAAATCCGAAGAAGTGTTTAAAATGCTCAAATTGCCCCCAGAATTTAGATAGTTATAAGCATAGCGTGTACAGCAATTAGGCCTAGATACTTTTAAGTATTGTGAGCATGCTGCGCTTTGATCCGAGGGTACCGTAGAAGTGCTTTGATACATACTACCCATGGGCGGTGATCCCGGGGGTTGAGGGGGACAAGACCCGCAACTTTACGAGTGGGGTGGGACACTATACATTTGCTCCCCCACATTTTGAAAAAACATCAAAAAAGGTCAACAAATTTTATCAGTTCAAAACTATTTTTTGACCAGATCATTTCAAACGTGTCCCCTCTACCTGTCAACAAGATCGCCGCCACTGATACTACCCTATTATGCCGACATAGTTATTGTTCTATCGTAAACAGTTGCTTCTGGAGGAGGCAACATCGTGAGAGGCTCCAGAGAACTCGAAGATAGAAGAGAGCTCATTACGCATTTTGTACAGTTTGTTAAACGGCTGTTCTATTGGAATGTGATTTAATGTGATGTGATGAGTGCAATTTTTATTCTGCTGTGAATACAATGCGATTTTAATGTGATGTAATGCAGTAAGCGTGTAATATTAAATACACAGCATAACTTGAAGAAAATACTTTAAACATTCCTTATCTTTGATATTGAAGGGAATATTCAGTACAAAACTCATCTTGCATTATCAAACAACAGTCAATCAACAAATTCATTAGCCAAAAATTAAGTTATGCTTCCTGCATATCGCATAGGCCTACAGTTTTCTCTACAAATCAATTATAAAACATGAAAAAGAAAAAATACAAAAATACAATCATCAATAGGATAGAGCTGAGAAATTGCAGGATAAACAATTATGAAATCACATTATCAAATTACTGCAAAATATATAGCGGACTATGTTCATTAACCCGTCGAGTTTGCCGCAGCAATTAGGTAACTCAAAACAGCAATGCCATACAAATCACAGAGGATACTTATGGCAGTAGTAGTAGTAGTAGTAGTATGTGAACATGTCAGCTAACCATACCGTTAGTAGAACGTTTACATGCTTTTATGATGTTAACAAAAAGAAAGAAGTGATCAACATGCACACTTCATAATTGTGTTTGGGAATGCGTTTGGGAATGCTCTTCTTCCAAACGCCATTACTGCACAAATGTTACTAAAACCTATAGTCAATAGCATCCACTGATAATGAATGGCAAACTCTGATCAACAGCAATGAAGTTATGTGGAATGTAATACTTATGATAAGGTACGTAAGGTAGGTACTGGTAATCAATCGTGTATTGTGCCTTTTTAGATGGTTTCAAAAAGCTCAACATTGGCTCTCTGGTATTAGATGGCTCAACATTGTCTTTCTGGTTTTAAATGGCTCAGCATTAGCTTTCTGGTTTAACTGTAGATGGCTCAACATTGGTTTCTGGTGTTGGATTTCTACTTTCAAATAGTTCAGCATTAGCTTTCTGGTTTTAGTCTTTTAGATGGCTCAACATTGGCTTTCTAGCGTTAGATGGTTCAACATTGTCTTTGTGGTTTTAAATGGCTCAGCATTGGCCCTCTGGTTTTTGATGGCTCGACCTTGGCTTTCAGGTATTGGATGGCTAAAAACATTTTCTTTCAAGTATTATTAGCTCAACATTGGATTTCTGGTATTAGATGGCTAAACAATGGCTTTCTGGTTTTAGATGGCTGAGCGCTCAACATTGGCTTTCTGGTTTCAGATGGATAAAAATTGCACATGACACCTAGAGTAGAATGCTGAAGAAAGGGCAAACTAATCCATTACTTATTGTCACAATCAAGAAATATTAATTAATAATTATCACAATTCCAATCATAAAATTAATCTAAAAAACCTGCAAGAAATTAATAGAATCTAAGAAATTGTATTCAAATAATATAAACAAATCTGTTTCTACAAATACAAAAGTAATCAAAACGAGAGGAAGAACATTAGCACCAAATAAGTTGAGACAAAACATCCAGTAGAACTACTAATTAAAGTTCAATGATATGTGACATGTAACATAATGACTTCCATGGTGCGTTTATCACAAAGCCCCAGACATCAACTGAAGGTCACTTCATTTGAAAGCAATGTTAAATATTGTAAGCTGTTAGTGAAGCCCAGTCAGACTGTAATTGTAATTCGTAATTATAATCTGACATTTATAAAGCACCACTTCAATAAAGACTCATCAGTGGCACTCCCGACCTGAACCAGTGAAATTACTGTCGAATGATGCAGACTTGAGGTGCTTGCGAAACTGTAGAAGGGACAAACTGAGGAGCTCGAGCTACAGATCTCAAGAAAGGCGATTACGGCTGGTGGGTCCCCAACATAGGCAAAGCTTCTGGACTGAGCTGTAGCAATTTGCATACGAGGGACAGCTAGTAGTCCATGGTCAGCCGACTGAAGGGTGCCAAGACCCGGGGCAGATGAGACTAAAAGGCAGAAGTTCTCAAGGTATGATGGAGCAGAGCCAATAAGACAACTGCGCAGATAGGTCAAGCAAAGAGTCAAGTTAAGGAGGTAAGGAATGTGAAACAGATAACTCTTTAAGTTAAGACTGGAAGACTCGGCGGAAGTTAAGACATTAAATGACAATGATATGATTCTTATTGAGCAGAACTTAAGACATTGCAACATACATCGACTAGTCAAGACATTCAAAATATTCTACGTTTATACACAAGTTACTTTGCTAAATATGTAAATTTTACGGTGACTCTAACATAAATGAGTTCTCTAATTTTCCTTTTGTCCCATGCACACCAGCTGTAACTAAAATGGCAAGGAAGATAGCTGTTGTATACTGTTCTGATAAGATATACAACATTCTTTAATATCTACTTTTAGCATACACTAGTGCAGCCAGATTGTTCATAGACAAAACTGCCTGGTGTCAAAGCACATTCATTCTAGCCAGCAGCCAGAAAAGTTTGTCTAATTACTACCAAAGGTCACAATAATGACTGGCAGGAGGCCACAATGACTGTTCTTTAGTACCAGACAAATAATGCTTATAGTCATTCAAGCTACACTAGTATCATCTACCAGAGAATACTATTAACAGTGCACTCAGTAAGAGGACATTTGAGGTAATCTTAATAATTATATTCAAATTCTTTCTCCTTCAATGCAAATGTACGCAATACAATCACAAAAAGCTGCCATTTATATAACCAAATATTTATACATCACTTTTTCAAAACCTATCAAAGGTGATCCTGTTAAAGAGAAGATTTTAAAATGTTTCTCATAGACTTTCCAGTTTGGATCCATCATTTTCTTTGTCACCTATGGCAGAGTCGATACCTTCTCAGGCGATCTCAAACCCTGATCCTGCTCAGCCTTCAAGCAATTTGCCATAAAAGCCGCAGCTGCCTGCTTTTCCCTACTTTTTGAAACCGGAGCATAGAACCTCATTCTCTCCTTGTTGACCATGACTGTTGAAGACAGAGTGGATTCTGAAAAAGTAGGTGGTGGAGACAGCGGCACCACATTATCGTAAGTGACCTCGATGGATCCGGTTTGCGATCCATGGCTGGACATGACTTCACTTCTGGATGATGTCAGTGAGCTCACGTCTGAGACTCCATCGTACTCAGTGCAGTCCTTGGCGTGTCTCAGCTTGTCCTCGCTTGTCTCGACGATGAAAGGAATTCCCGGAGACTTCCCCACAAGCTGCGAGAAACCAGACAGAATCTTACTCGGGGCAGTGACTCGTCCATCTATCCGGAAAGATTTTATGTTGAGAGATGACACCTGGGTCTTTCTCCCATGCTTCTGCATATCTTGAGTTCTTGAAACAACTGACCTTGACTGAGGCAGAAGGTAGCTCTCAACTTTCTCCATCGGGGACACGACTTCAGTTGGTAAAAAGCTTCTCGGTGATGAGAAACTGACTTCCCCTTCGTCATCTGGTTTCTCAGAATTGCTTTTCGTAGAGGGACACTGGTTGCTCCTTAAGCTGCTAACTGACTCACAATCATCAGGCAGGTGGAAGAATTCATCTGGCTGTTCCATCAAGACCTGCCTTCTTCTCCGCCATGATCTTGTAAAAGGCTCCGAACACAGACTTGAGGTGTCCAATCTTTCTTTGAACTCTGACTCAACAAAGAAAGAACGTCTGCTTATCATAAGATCATCTGATGAAGAGATGAAATTCTGGATACTACATCTGCTCCTCTTATCTGTCACTAAGTTTTCCAGATCACTCGCATAACTTGCCTCTTCTGGTTCAGGCATGCATGACTTCCCAGTAGCATGGCATTGGCTTGCATCTGGGAAAGGATCTGATTTGCACACCATGCTCCCCAAATCCTGATCTGAAGCACTGGACTTCTCAGTATTATCTCGTTTTTCCTTGAACTGATACACAGATGTTACAACATCATCACCAAGTTCAGTGACACCTTTGCTTTCCTCGGATTTACTCAAAGACAATACACCATCATTTTCAAGTTTAGGGTCGCACATGTAGTCAGTGTCTTCAGAATGATCCAGAAATAATCTGACATCGTCTGCCTTTTCCATATTATCAATTCTTTTCTGTGACCGATTCTGTGATATTCCAATCTCATTCTTCCGTTGGATTTCATCTTTCATCTTCTCAGACTTCTCCCAAGAGAGTTCAACATGATCTTCCAGTTCAGCATCATCTTTTTTCTCCTCAGACTTCTCCCAAGATAGTTTACCACTATTTCCCAGTTCAGCATCATCCTTCATCTCCTCAGACTTCTCCCAAGAGAGTTCAACATTATTTTCCAGCTCAGCATCATGTTTCTTCTGAGATAGTTCAATATTACCTTTCAGTTCACAATCATCTTTCATCTCCTCCGACTTCTCAAAAGATAATTCAACATCACTTTCCAGCTCCTCATCATCTTTCATCTCCTGGGACTTCTTCCAAGATAGTTCAACACTATTTTCCAGTTCACTATCATTGTTTATCTCCTCAGACTTCTCCCAAGATAGTTCAACATTATTTTCCAGCTCAACTTCATCTTTCATCTCCTCCGACTTTTCCCAAAATAGTTCAACATTATTTTCCAGTTCAGCATCATCTTTTATCTCCTCAAAATTCTCCCAAGACAGTTCAGTGGTATTTCCCAGTTCATCATCAACTGTCGTCTCCTCAGACTTCTTCCAACATAGTTCAACATTATCTTCCAGTTCAACATCATCTTTGTTGTCCTCTGACTTCTCCCAAGATAGTTTAACATTATTTTCTACCTCAGCATCATCTTTCTTCTCCTCAGACTTCTTTTGAGATAGTTCAACATTATTTTCCAGCTCCTCATCATCTATCATCTCCTCAGACTTCTTCCAAGATAGTTCAACATCACTAACCAGTTTAGTGTACTCAGTACGTGTCTGCAACTGACGCTGGGACAGATGAAAATCAATCCCAAGTTCCTTATTACAATTTCTAGTCTGCAACTGATACTCAGATAATTGAGCGTCATCAGCCACATACATTTCCTTCAGTCTATCACTGGGTTGATGAAATGAATCTGGCTGATGATCTCCATATATTTCAACATCACTAGTTGGCTTGATTTCATCAATCCTTTCTTCAGATTTATCCGGGGATATATCAAAATAAACAAGTGGTTCCATTTTATCTGTCCTTTCATCAAGTAGTTCGACTGTCATCCCTTCAAGAAGTGGTTCAATTTCATCCATCCTATCATCATATTCATCCTGTGGGGATAGATTAGAATCATCAGCAACTTTGACATCATCTATCCTTGCATTATATATATCCTGACATAGTTTAAAATCATCACCCACTTTGATTTCATCTATCTTGTCGTCACATTTATTCTGAGATACTCCAACATCACCAACCTTATCAGTATGTTCATAACTTTTGCAACAAGTTTCCACCATATCGAAGCACTTTGTATCTTTCTGATTGCTAGACTTGCTAGTCTCACTACAAATAGTCCTTTCTGAATTCCTGGACAGAACTATGTTAGCATCATCTGTATCTTTTGAATCCGCATACCTGCTTGCGTCTCTTCTATCGAGACCACTTGCATTTTCGATCGTTTCAAAATAATGGTACAAATGAAGAAGTGACTTGCAATGTTGCTGGTTTTCATGCAAAGTAACACGAGATTCCGCATCTAATTCTGGATTCTCCAGGTTCCTTATACTCAGAAAATCACCACTCACCATCACTGAAGTTTTGGTGTCACCGGATGTAACATTGTTTGCAAACACCTCATTTGCTTGATTGTCACCAGCTGCACTTAGAACCTGTCCTTCTAACTTCTCACAACATGTATTAGTTTCAAGATAGGTGGCGCCAGTAACGTTAGGACTTTGGCTATCATGAAATTTTGAAATATTATTGACTTTTGGGGCAGATGGAACAGAAATTAACAGACAGGAAGATTCAGTTACATTTGGAAACAATAATAGGCTCTGACAATCCAAAATAATCTTAGACGAATCACTCGCACTAGATGCTGCCGAGAAAGTGTCAGCCTCCGTGGGTGAACAATTGTAGCGAGTGGCTAGGTGCATCTCGTGGTACTGTTCAAGATTTCGGTCAAACTCCACAGCGAAATCTTCGTCAGTTTCTCGCTTATCTGGAAACATGCAACGATGCAGAAAACGGGATCATGCAGAAGCAAACCAAAATGAAAATAGAATCGAAACAGTTAGTCAAAATGCATGCTCAACCAATTCACACCATGCACACAAAACTGTACAGCAACTCAGTAGTACAATGAAACCTTTTTACTGCACATTATTACTGTACAATACAATACAATACAAGTGTATCTGATATCGCCCTCCTTCCAACATCGATGATGCTGAGCAACTATGCATGAAAGACTTGCTCAAGGACTTTACACAGTGACCGCCTTAGTGAAGCCTTGAACTGCACACCCTGCATTGCAGGCCGAGCGTACTAACGAATTGGCTACTGTACCCCACAATGTAATGTAATGTAAATAACTTAAATCTCTAGGCACCACACAAAGGCTGCAATGGGAAGACCCGCTTATGTACTGGGACTTAACAAAATCAAGGTCAAAGAACCATGAACTGGTCAGTTTTGAAACCCAGTCTAAATCCATACCAATCCATGATGAAGACCACAAATATGGTAAATTCTTGAAAAATACAGATCTATACATCTCCATTTTACATACAAAGATAAACAAACTGTTTAGAAATACTTTGATTTATAGGATAAATAAAAAGCTCAAAATCAAATAACCACAGAAGCAGTTTAATTCAACTACTTCACACTCGAAGTATTAATTTCAACTGTTTCACACCAAACAAAAAACAACTTACATCACAAAAACAATTGAAGTCACTTCACACAAAAGTATTGAACTATTTCACACAAAAGCAGCAATCATTAACCAAAAACTATGCCAAAACACATGCCATTTGGAAAAGCATTGAAAATCACTTCATCACATAGTGGACAGTGGTGCAATAAAAATGTACATTATAATTATTACAATTACAGTATTATAATATTATAATGCACATAATAATTAATTATAATATACTCGGCAATAACAGTCTATTCAGTAGCGTGAATTGCAGAATTGAAGGTTTGAGCTGCTGAGCACACTTCGAGTAACGACTCTCGACAGGTGAGGTCATGGACACTTGTCCTGTGCCTCAGAATAACATAGAAATAAATTATAAAGAAGACAAATGACTGAATACCTTTGATGGTGAGCTTGGCACGAGTCTCAACATCACCGCAAATGCATCGAACTTCTTGATCGGCGCCAAGTTTCACCGACTGAATAATCAGCCGACTCAGTCCACCCTCAGAAATGATCTTATGTTGATCATCTGGGGTGACCTGTCTATCCCCAAGAAACCAAATGATCGTGGGCACGCTGATGCCAGTGACAAAAACCTCGAAGACAGCATCTTGGTTTTCTGTTACCACGAGATCCTGAAGAGGTTTTGTGAATTCAACCTGGACAGATGATAAGAAAACCAATAACCTCAGCAGGTAGCAAAAGAGTGAGGAAACGGCAAAGATACTGTAAGACTATTAAATGGCTGTTACACAGTAAGACAAGGTAATGACAAAAATATTACATGACAATGGCAAGACAACTAGATGGTAACCTGAGAGATGGCAATGCATAGGCAAGACTATGGCAAGACATCTGCAAGTTAAATTGACATGGTAAGCACAAATATATTGTAACAAGAGAATTGAAGAGCAAAGCAAGAGATGGTTATGAAAGATATAATTATGGTAATACAAGGTAAACTGAGGGACGGTAATGCATATGGCAAGAATATAGCCAAGACAACTATGATTTAAATTGACACGGTATTGACAAATATAATGTAACGGGACTGGGACAACAATAGAGTAATAGTAGGGTCAAACTATGAAAAAAAAGTGATGAACCCGGAACAAATTGCAAGAAAACGTTTTATGATGATTTTCGGGTGCATTTGGTCTGGAGATGAACATACTAAAAGTTTACCAAAATCGGACCACGGGAAAAGGTCAAATTTTGGCGCCAAAAAAGATGGCCGCCAATGGAGAATGAATGACTCAAATGTACACAACTTGCTTAAATTGACAGAAGCAAATCATGTAACAATTTGCTAACAGGTGTTTCTAGACTAATTTGACGCTGCTGAAAACGAAAATCGAGGTTAGGAAGCTGGATTTTTAGCGGTTGCATGGAAAAACAAGATGGCGGACAAAATGGTGGCCAAATATCTTCGAATGGCTGTAAGTAAGGTCATGTATGTGATGGAAACATGATTTTAGAGTCTAAATTAACACTTTCCGGGTCAAGGAATGCGATGGAACTAAAGACACATATGTAGCACTGCCAAAAAACAAAATGGCGGACAAAATGGCGGCCAAGTATCTTTGAATTGCTATAAGTAATGTCATGTATGTGATGGAAACATGATTTTAGAGTCTAAATTAACATTTTCGAGGTCAAGGAATGCGATGGAACTAAAGACACATATGTAGCACTGATAAAAAAACAAAATGGCGGACAAAATGGCGGCCAAGTATCTTCAAATGGCTGTAAGTTAAAATTTTCTCTCATATTTTAAAATTAAGAACATTTTACAATATTAGCCTTGAAAATTAATGATAACATTAATTAAAAATTTCACAGATTGTCCTCAGTGTCCTCTTCATCTAAAACTGGCTCTTGAGTCGTATTGTCGCAGTTGCCATGCTGACAGTGTCCACAAGCTGTGGTGCATTCAAGCCCATGTCTTTTGCAGCTACAATGCAATGTGTTGCATCGTGCAGAGCAATTGCAACTGATCATTCTAAGAAGTCTGTCTGGTGCAGGACTAATGTCCATCATGACTGGAACAAATTTATCATCTTGAATAATCCAGCCCCATTTAGTTGGATCCATATCGTCACTCTTGCCCAACCACTGCATGACTTGTAAGTAAGTTCGCCGAGAGTGAAGGTTTGTGGCCGATGGTGTTGGAGGTAGTCTTTCGGGCTTCACAAAGGTCTTTGCAATGGATACTTTCCTACACAAGATGTTGTAGCGTAGTGAAACTAGAGATTCAATCTCGATCCCCTTAAACATGGATACCATTGCTATGCAACCAGTGGTCTCTACAGTAACTTGATCTGCGTTCGGTGCACAGAAGATCTTTGAACAACTGCGAAATACAGGATCGCCACTGACTACTTTCTGAAAGACTGACTTCTTGCCGACCCCATAGATACCTGAAGTACTGTCACAACCGGAGAACGCATGGGCGAACAACAGGTCAGAGCATACCTCATCACCAAGTAACTGTTTTAGAACCTTGATGTTATATACAAAAGACTTTACTTTGTCTTTGTCGGATCGAAAGTAAAGGTCCCTACAGTCAGTTGCAGCGTGATACAGCAACAAAACCAATAGGTCTGTGTCTTCTCCGATGAGGGTTGTTCTCTTGTAAGATGACATTTCAATGGCTGCTTTGACTATATGTACGTCTGCGTCTCCTTCAGCGTGTATGACATAAAGATTTGATGTGAAAGACGAGTAGTTATCAGCAATTGTACTGTAGGTGCTTCCTTCCTTCCATTTTAACCGATGTAGAAGTGAACCTCCATCAAGGACGTAGTGATCAGTCTTCGGGATGGACTGAAGTACAGCAGCATCAGATGACTTAACATGGTTTCGTACGGCCTCCTGAAGTTGCGCTTTTTCCGGCTTTCGTAACGGATACTTTGCTTCAAACAACGATGGCGGATATGGTGAAAGTTCATACTTCATCACGTCATCTAGGTATAAATCTCCAGACTGTGATACAATCAGGAACCTCTGAAACAAAAGAGCTGGATCAATGGACCGATCCTCACTAACCTTGATGCCTTGAGCGGATGCTAATGTCTTGACTTTATTCTTACGCTTATATGAATATTCGAAAACAGATTGCCCTTTCATTTCTGTAACTATGCTTTTACCTAAAGTGAAAAGATCTTGGACATTTACATTCTTATCTTTATGGCAAGGCCACCGTCGTTTTTGATGGACGACCAAGTACGAAACACAATACACATCTACGTCGAAGAAGTAATGTTGCAAACAATGTCACCATCAGAGAGGCAACACAATTTGTTGGAAAAATGCAAGATTTCCTCTCAAATGAGACGATTAAACAGGCCATCATCAACCTCATCGCTGACCGCTTACGACAGAGAGGCTGTCATGTCATACACGCTGAAGGAGACGCAGACTGCATAGTCAAAGCAGCCATTGAAATGTCATCTTACAAGAGAACAACCCTCATCGGAGAAGACACAGACCTATTGGTTTTGTTGCTGTATCACGCTGCAACTGACTGTAGGGACCTTTACTTTCGATCCGACAAAGACAAAGTAAAGTCTTTTGTATATAACATCAAGGTTCTAAAACAGTTACTTGGTGATGAGGTATGCTCTGACCTGTTGTTCGCCCATGCGTTCTCCGGTTGTGACAGTACTTCAGGTATCTATGGGGTCGGCAAGAAGTCAGTCTTTCAGAAAGTAGTCAGTGGCGATCCTGTATTTCGCAGTTGTTCAAAGATCTTCTGTGCACCGAACGCAGATCAAGTTACTGTAGAGACCACTGGTTGCATAGCAATGGTATCCATGTTTAAGGGGATCGAGATTGAATCTCTAGTTTCACTACGCTACAACATCTTGTGTAGGAAAGTATCCATTGCAAAGACCTTTGTGAAGCCCGAAAGACTACCTCCAACACCATCGGCCACAAACCTTCACTCTCGGCGAACTTACTTACAAGTCATGCAGTGGTTGGGCAAGAGTGACGATATGGATCCAACTAAATGGGGCTGGATTATTCAAGATGATAAATTTGTTCCAGTCATGATGGACATTAGTCCTGCACCAGACAGACTTCTTAGAATGATCAGTTGCAATTGCTCTGCACGATGCAACACATTGCATTGTAGCTGCAAAAGACATGGGCTTGAATGCACCACAGCTTGTGGACACTGTCAGCATGGCAACTGCGACAATACGACTCAAGAGCCAGTTTCAGATGAAGAGGACACTGAGGACAATCTGTGAAATTTTTAATTAATGTTATCATTAATTTTCAAGGCTAATATTGTAAAATGTTCTTAATTTTAAAATATGAGAGAAAATTTTAACTTACAGCCATTTGAAGATACTTGGCCGCCATTTTGTCCGCCATTTTGTTTTTTTATCAGTGCTACATATGTGTCTTTAGTTCCATCGCATTCCTTGACCTCGAAAATGTTAATTTAGACTCTAAAATCATGTTTCCATCACATACATGACATTACTTATAGCAATTCGAAGATACTTGGCCGCCATTTTGTCCGCCATTTTGTTTTTTGGCAGTGCTACATATGTGTCTTTAGTTCCATCGCATTCCTTGACCCGGAAAGTGTTAATTTAGACTCTAAAATCATGTTTCCATCACATACATGACCTTACTTACAGCCATTCGAAGATATTTGGCCACCATTTTGTCCGCCATCTTGTTTTTCCATGCAACCGCTAAAAATCCAGCTTCCTAACCTCGATTTTCGTTTTCAGCAGCGTCAAATTAGTCTAGAAACACCTGTTAGCAAATTGTTACATGATTTGCTTCTGTCAATTTAAGCAAGTTGTGTACATTTGAGTCATTCATTCTCCATTGGCGGCCATCTTTTTTGGCGCCAAAATTAGACCTTTTCCCGTGGTCCGATTTTGGTAAACTTTTAGTATGTTCATCTCCAGACCAAATGCACCCGAAAATCATCATAAAACGTTTTCTTGCAATTTGTTCCGGGTCAAATCGTATATTGACCCGACTATAAAGTAAGAGATGATATTATTTTGTATTGCATTGTATTGTATTGTTTTCGAAATACATGATCAGAATCCTTGAGTTGCTCAACCTACCACAGATTTCTGTTTGGCTGCTGAGACTGACTGTGCATCATCACTTTCAGAAATCTCTGCTGATGTTGACCTTAAAGAGTATTCAAACAGAATTTATCTCAAAGGCACACTATATAATAATAAAGTGACCATTACACTATTAGAATACAATAGGATAGGATAGGATTTGATTAGCTTGACTAGAATACAACAGAACAGAATAGAAAAGAACAGATCAGGTAGTTATTAGCTTGAATCATCATCATCAGTTCCTGACGCTAGCCATTTGGTGGCGATGGATACGAATAAATGATCTCCATTGTCCTCGGTCATTTGTCAAGTCCATTATCACCCTAAGTGTTCGTCAAAGTGATATCATGTCCTCATTTATATTATCTATCCAGCGTAGTCTTGGTCTGCCTTTGCTGTCATTTTCCTTCGAATCTTGCATGTAGTGCACATGCCAGTTGACTGAATCCCACACAGTACACCACATGATTAGCTTGATAGAACTGAACAAATTATATCGAATACGATTAGATTACGATCATCATATCCCATTCTACGATCCTGCATTGATGCCACACAGTTAAGTCCAAAATGTCTAATATTGCAATGTTATGCCAGTTGCCACTATTTTTTTCATGTACAAGGGTAACCCTGATAGCGGGACCAAGGTCCCTTAAGGGTTTCTCTCCCTTTACTTCCACTGGAGATTAACTAGTTCATCTGTTTTCTGTTAACCTTTTACACTGAATGATATCATTTATGTTACTGCATTTTATTTTATATGAAGTAATAAAATTTATGGTTATGGTTATGGTTATAGGTACAATGACAGAAGTAAAAGATCATACCTTTCCAGCATCTTCTTCCACTCTTCCTCCTCCTTCCTCTGTTTGCTGTTGCTGCAGATGACAAGTGACACCTGGCCGGAACAGGATCCAAACTTGTTCGTCGCCGTGACAGTGTATTCGCCTGCATCTGTTTTCCGGATGCTGTCGATCTCCACAGAATGTCGCCGCGTCGTCTCATCAAACCGAATCCGAGTCCGATAGGAGCCTGTGACCTTCCGATGCTTTCCTCTGGACCACTCGACCACTGGAACTGGTTCTCCATCCACACGACATCGGAAGATGGCCGTCTTCCCTGTGAACACAGAATAATGACACGGTATTGACAAATATAATATTGCGCCTCAGATTCGCATTTCTGTGTGACTCTGCGCGCGTTAAAAATGTTTGTAATAATAATAATAATAGCAGTAAATCACATTCATAACTGTCCAGATTTTCTGAGTGCCCCAAACAAACCGAAGACATGCCAGTGCTAGCAGTACATACTCTTGCATGTTTGTTTGGCCTTGTCTTCATTGTATGTATGTATGCATAAGTATATATCTGGCTTTATATAGCACCTTTTACGAACATGAAACTAACAAGGTGTACTAACACGAGTTACCAATGATTCTTGAGCTGTATATGTCAGACACTTGTTTCTGCAGTATTCTACACAGTGCAAATAGTATTCTACACATTGAGAATTGGGCAATGGCAGTTTACCTTCTGAGATGGTACATTTGAATGGCGTTTCGACAAACGCTGGACGCCGTCCAAACACTTTTAGCTCTGCCTCCGACGATGCCTCTCCTTGGCTGTTCCTTGCCACGACCTTGACCTTTCCTGCTCTGCCCTTGAGGCTTCCGATCAATGCCAGGCTAAACACTGAATCCTTCTCGATGCGGTCAATCAAGACCGAGTCACTTTCTGCAACCTCCGTACCGGATAGATACCTGAGGAAATAATAGCACTGACATTAGGTTGACTCAGTTATTGGATGCCTGCTCATGCTTGCAAAGTAAGGATGATACTGGACTAGTTAGTCATCACCATCATAATCATCATCATCATAAACATACTCCTGACCATCACCATCATTACCATCCTTTATACACCATATTCATTACTTTATCAATGTTGTAATCATTTCAGTCATCATCCTTGTCATCATCGTCGTCGTCGTCGTCATCGTCATCATCATCATCATCATCATCATCATCATCATCATCATCATCATCATCATCATCATCACCATCCTCATCATCATCATCATCATCATCATCATCATCATCATCATCATCATCATCATCATCATCATCATCATCATCATCATCATCATCATCATCATCATCATCATCATCATCATCATCATCATCACCATCCTCATATCAAATTCATTATCATGCTAATCATCAATGTCATCATCTCGTTGTAGTCTTTTCATCATGTTCATTACTATCATCATCATTTTTAAGATGGCAATGGACAGTAGAAGGAGCCTACCAGATGACGGTTGGCAACGGATGTCCGGTGATTTTCGCCTGGAACTTGGCTGGACCATCTTCCAAGGCCTCAACATCACACAGGCCTTGGACCACAACTGGTGGCTCAGCAGCAGCTGCAACCAAAGACATCTCAGAAGATGTAGAACATCAACTGATGCTGTGCAGAGGAGTCTGGATAAGTGCAGATGTGGAGGAGGGTGCAAATCAGTTATCTAATAAGGTATCTAATAAGCTAAGCTATTCCTGTGAATCCACTGTTTTGTGCTCTGTCGAACTCTCAAGATTATGTTACCTGCTTATTTTTCTCACATAGCTTCAACACCACTGAGGATAAAAAAATGCAGGTGTTTTAGAGGTACATGTACTTAGAAGCACTACAACGAGTATCTGATTATAAAAATAACATTTGCCTGTCTTGGACTGTCGTGATGGCCCCGGGCCACGTCCTGCACCAGCTACTACCTCCAACGAAACCCACCTATTACTCTCTCCGTCCCCGTACCCATGACCGCATAATCCCCCCAGCTGACAGCCTGATGTGCAAGACATTTATTGTTAGGATGTTATATACTTTTTAACTGTATTTATAAATGTTTGTACATGTACACTCACAGTGCGAGTAGCAATTGGTTAATAAAGAATATACTTACTTATTTAACATACATCCTCAAAGTACAAAGTTACAATACAAGTTCTTAAGTGGAACACTAAAAGCTTGAAAGCCTAAGGAAAAGATCATAAACATGATAGAAAACTAACAAATAATAGTGAAAAGTGTGGTAAAGTAAGTAAAAAGGTCGTAAGAAGGACAACAACTACCTCCAATTAAATCTGTGACATTAAGTACACCCACTACACCACTGCTCAGTGCTCACTTGTCTACCACCCTTTGTAAGATTACCTAATCTCCCACTGAAGCTGGTATTTTGAAGACAGAAGCAACTCTGGAATTTATGTTTCAGTAAAGCACCCAGAAGTTTCACAGCTTACAGGACCTCAAATATAAACTCACTGGTCGGTCTCTACGCATCCGAGTTGGATAACCAGTGGAGATCTTGTCCAAGTAAACAAGCATCATCCATACGCAAACTTCTTCAGATCTTAGGCATCGATTAGACTAGTGTTAAGAGCTCTGTGAGGTATGCATGCATGTATATACTGCATGTATGTATTGTATGTATCAAGATACTTAATATAGCGCCTTTTCAGCATCTCACAAAAGCCCTGCTCACATGGCTGTCTGACTGATCTAAATAAGTGTATCTGAGCCTGGGCAGTACTTGTATAGGGGACTCCCGATTAAAATTTATACCCTGCAAAATCTGTCCTCTGACAACTCTGCCCTCTACGTTGCTAGGGTTGATAGATGGGGAATTAAAGTTCTGCTGTTTGATTGTTGTGGCCTCAGCCTAAATTCCTTCAAACCCTTACAGTTTCTATCAAAATTCATTCATTCATTCATTCTGGAAATTTATACAGCTCCTCTTTAAGAGACCTATTCAAAATGTGTGAACAGTTGTTACTTTATCTTTTACCTGTACATATTAGTAGTTTGAAATGTTGACATAATGTTCTAATAGTGAAAATCTGAATAATTAAATACATAATTATGCTTCCATTTGCAATTGTTACTAACTATAACCGCAATTGCTAACTGTAATAAAACATTAACATTTTGTGCGGTCGATTTTAAAACTTTTTAACATTTAACTCTTGTTAAGGTTGAACATCATCTCACGTGCAAAAGCTTGATAAATTCCATAATTTGATTAAAACATAGTTTACGATATCAGGTCTCTATGGTTTTGTGCCAGGGTCCACTTGGATTGACCTTACTCTAGAGCAATGGTTCTCAAATTTTTCATCCCAGGACCACTTCAATAATAATAATAATAACAATAATAATTATAAATAATAATAATAATACTAATGACAATTTGATTAGCACAGGAGCCAGGCCCGTGTTATGGGGCCCCGGGGCCCTGGAGCACTCTGTCATGTTGGGGCCCCTATGTCCCTTCCCTCCTTCTGTCTTCCCTTTCTCCTCCCCTTCCTACCTCTCCCTACCCTCCCTCAATTCCCCCTTCCCTAATTTAGTAATATTCAAATCTGCTCAGACTCCAATTAACAACAAATTCAACAATAATAGTAAGCACATTAATTTTACTCACGCATATTCGTATTATTACAGAGCAACAGCTCAGTGCAAGTAACTAAATGGATTGTCAAATTATTTTACAGTTAGTCAGTAGTCACATTGGCGTTTTCATCATCAAACTGCCAACAAACGCTCAGACGGATTATGGATATATAGGCAGCAGGATACAGCGACTGTCACTGCATCACTGTGATCACATTTTATAGCACCTTAAGTTCAGCTCACACAAGCCTCACAACTAGCTAGTTCAAACGGTAGGCTCAAAATTGTGTGAACAGAATTGAATGAATCAGATAAATAGCAAAGTTATAAGAAATGCAAAACATTAAAATTTATTTATGGCTATTAAAATTTAGGTTTTTATACTGACAGTATAGCCTACTGTCACTCTTATGCAAGGTAATTTATATTTGCAAAAGTAGCCTATTTTACATAAATAAAATGTAACGGACTGACATAGGTGACAGATAGGCTATATCTTTAAAATACAATATTTCAATACTTTTGAAAGTAGCCTATGTGAAAATTACAAAATAGAATTGTAGGCCTACATTGGATTTTACAGAATGAAACCGTACGGACGGTCCGTACCTTGTGTTTTCACAGCAAAGCAATTCTTTTACATAGTGTAATTAGTATTATACCATTAATAATAAATTTGAAACAAACTGATAGGCCTATATATTTACTGCAACTCTGTTGTCTTCAGCCTGTTCTGATGAGTAACTCTATTCATAACCTGTCAGCCTCACAAAGAATAGATTGTTTCAAAATGATCGTCGTTGTTGATAGACTGAATTGCAGACATCTGATTTTCATGTTCGCTGTCCTAAGAACTTAAATTAATTTGGGCATATATCGTCAAGTTCGTCAAAGATCGATCTGCCGACTACTTCCGATTCACTACCATCACCAGCCTTTCCACTCATAGTCACAGGCACACCCATCAGACACAGTATACTGTTTGGAAAGAACGTTGTCTGTTTTGGGGTGTTAGTTAACACTTCGAGATTTCGATTCTCTTGTTCGCGCTTTGCAGCACGTTTAAAAGACGCACTGACATAGGGGCTACTTAATTGCGAGTACTCGACATTATTGAATGATTATTCAATACTTTAAGTTTAAGTTATAAATAAGGACTAAAAATTACCGTAGTTAGTTTGTTACGTACAAGTCGGCACAGCTTGGTAATTAAAATATCTATAGTGTCGACATTACTATTATTTTAGGCTGAGTGCAGAGTAATGTGACTTGTCGCCGCAAAATGAATTCCATTTTTTTTAAACCAAAAGTGAATTCAATTTGCATTTTGAGACGCAGAAAAAAAACTCATATTTGGGGGCCCCTTGGTCGTCGGGGGCCCCGGAGCACGTGCTCCGTGTGCTCCAATGGTTAACCCGGGCCTGACAGGAGCACATTCGAGGCCGAAGGAAAGTGCGCACTACATGAGTTCAAAAGGTGCCAATATTATTGTATACCATGTATATGTCTTATGGTCAGTTTTATGAGAAACGAATAACCGTGACTGTCAAAGTAAAATTTTTGGGCAATGATATTTTTATTTTTTATTTATTTATATTTTTTTATTTATTCCGGATATTTCTATAGCGCCTCTTGAAGTCAACTACTACTCAGAGGCGCTCCCGACTACAGCATTTGATACTGTGCCGGAATTTTCACGCCGAAGCGCCACGAGCAATTGCGAGTGAAGGACTTGCCCAAGGTCCGTATGCAGCGGCTAGAGTGGGATTCGAACCTGCAACCCTCCGGTCACAAGGCGCCGAACTTACCACTGAGCCACCACGCCCCATGATATGAAAGTGATGTTGCCTAAACTATGGAATATACTATTAGAAAAGGAGGCCAAAATGCCATTTCCTGAACTGTGGGAACACAGTGTTATATATTGTATACAGTAAAGGATGTTGCAGTCCTGAATATTGTGCAACTTGCTGCAATAGACAATCTGGCTCACGATCGCAGACCGCTGGTGGTCTGCGGACCACATTTAAAGACCCGCTGCGTATCATGATTATGCACACTCCATGCACATTTGGTTAATGCTTATTATATCTGTTGTCTTTTGTCAACTTGGTCTTGCACCGAAATATCTATGTGATTTAATTCTTTGCCCTCACTCTGCTGCTTCTCTTTGTCCTCTTCGCTCCTCAGACTATTTGGACCATCTGGATCCCCATGTCAGGACTTCAATGGCTTAATCAGGTCTTTTTCCTCCATTGGCCCTGCTCTTTGGAATGAGGTTCATACATCTGTTTGTTCCTCTGTTCTCTCTGATAGTGCCTCTTCTTCCTTTGCTTTTCTTAAAACTTGTTTCTTCTGTCGGGGTCTCTCGCACTGGAAGCGCTTCTGAATGGCTCTCCCGCTAGAAGCACCACTTTATAAATGTCCATATACAATACAATACAATACAAACGGCTAGTATAGATCTTGAAGAGGCACTAAAATATTTAGTAAACAAACGTATGGGAGTTCTGTAAGTGTAAGTGTTTCCATACTGTGTTATGCTAAGTCAATGTCTACGTGCAGTAGGAAAATTCAATTTAATCACAAAATTCAAAATGATTTACTACAAAACCAAATATTTCAACAAACAAGGTAAGGCATGCGAAAATAACAGAAATTAACATTCCTTTGTTAGTCACAAACGACAATGGAAACAAAATTAGAAAACAGTTACAAGGTCTGTTAAATTTCTTCTAATCAACAAGTTAACAAGCGAACGTAGTTAAAGAATAATCCTAGAAGAATCGAAGTTCTGAATTGACAGTTACAAAATAGATGCATGAAATTAGATCTGTGCCTAAGAATAGTAAATTATTACTTACATCCTACATTAAATTCACATCTATGAAGTACTCAATCCACAAATTGGGAAATCCATTTAAAAGATTACACTCATTTTTCGTATTAAAACTTATTAAAGACATCTTTTGTATACCAACAAACAGTATGGGAGTTCTGTGTATTTTGTATATTAAGTATTTAAAGAATTTATGAAAAACTTATTGTAAAATGTTACAAAATATGAAACAAAAAAATACAAGATTTACACACTTCATATTTCAAATCTGAATTTAAGACAAAATTACTGTTGTAAAATTGTGAGCATTGCACAATAAAAATAAAATTTATATAAAATAATGAAACATACAAGTATGGCTACAAGCAAAAAGTTCAAATAAAACTGAATAGAAATTATTTGTAGAAGATTGTGAGCATTCTAGATTAAAACCTGTAAAAAACTTGAAACTGCTTCAGAAGCAAGAACATGAGTAAAGATTCCGGTAAAACGAAGGAGTTCCCTAAAGATACTGAGTCAGAAAAAGCATAATCAATTTCAATAACTTTAACACTCAAAGGTAAGGTTTACCAAAGAGAGCTTACATTTAAGTACGCTAATGTAAAGTACGATAAGGCAGAGTAGGTAAAGTACGCATGATAAGGTAATTGCCACTTTTCTTTAGTCACCTTTGACACAAATGTTTTGAAATCCGACTAAATGAAGAAATAACTTTTCAGAAAAGAGTGTCTTTTCAAACAACAGATTGTCATCTTTTTCGCAAATGAAACCCTGATCTGGAACTGATAATCCATAAATTTTTACATTAAAAAACTTAATAACTTCTACTTAAAGAAATGGAAGTAACTGTATTACTATTACATTGTCAAATTACTGGAAAAACCGCTCAACAGAGTAACCAAGCTCTTCCTTAAATGCTAATGAACATCATGAATGAAAAAATCTGTGCATTGTACAAAGATGCAAAACAGATTAACATAACACGCTTTTAAAGTGCAGCAGGTTTATCTGAACGTTTAAATTCCAACATGCTGTGAAATATATAAACAAACAGTGGTAGTTTGGAACAGTGGATGTAATACAAATTTAAGTTGTTATATATGTTTATGATGTTTACAGATAGTACCTTATTTAACACAAAATTTATGAACAGCTATTCTGTTTAAACACCGAGTTCAAAGTAGCTAATATTTGCACAAATGTATTTGCGGCCTAATTTCTAGCTAATATTTCAACAAATCTACAGCTAATTGTAGCAAAATTCCAGTTAATTTTCAGCTAATATTTCAACAAATTTCCAGTTATTTGTAGCAAAGTTCCAGGTAATTTCCAGCTAACATTTAAAACAGTTTATCTGCAGCTACTCAAAAAATAAGGTGCATAGTAGCTACTTGGCTGTTCTCCGGATTCTCTCAATATTTAGTCTTAGTTCCTGGAGCATTATCACTGTATTCACAACAAATTGTTCTTTTAAATGTGCCATCTATATCAATTTCAACTGACAGTAGCTATTAGAAAAATTCAGCATCGCCTCCATCTAGGAATAAAATTTCACTGCAAAATCAGTAAACAATTGGCTGTGACCATAGAAAGTTTTGTTTTAATTTTTCAGACAAATTAAGGTTGATAATTTGCTTCAAAGTGCTTCAAGTCAATTCTAAAGCTGGTTTCACTATACTTTGTTTTAAAACAAAAATTTCAAACACCAAATAAACATATGACCAATTAGGCCTACATGTTTGTGCAGTTATATTTTCTGCCAAAAGTCCATCATAATTACAAACAAATCTTTCTTCAGATTCAAACAAATTCGAGCAAATCACCTTATACACAGAGAATTGTCCCAATTTAAGAAACCAAAGAAATGAATAATTAATTGTTTTACCTGTTTTAAAGCACTTAATTATGTACACAAATTCATCTGAATCATAAAAGTTAGTGAACCCTAATCTGAGATAAATGAATAAACTCACTCAAGGCAAAAGTTCGTAGCGGCATTAGCTATTAGTGAAATTTTGACAGCAACTGTCGAAAACCTCCTCCAATGGTTATTGTTACTTAGCCGTTAAAAACAGTCGACACCAAAAAGCAACGACAAAATAAGGCATCCACTTAAAATGGTAATCTACAACAAGCGTTAGTAACTCAACAACTCGATAACAAGTGTTAAAATCTGTGTACATTTAAAACGACAATCAATAGTTAACACGAGTTAGTAACTTAAAACATGCCATCAAGTGTAACAATACCGAACGAAACATTCCAACGGTTAAAAAACACAAGGCGAAAAACTATCATAAAAGTCTTGGCGTAACGTGTTTCTGCAAGTCCCAGAGGTGAGTGAAGGCTTGAAAACTGTCAGCAACAAACAACAGAGAAAGATGAACCAACCTTCAACGAGAATCTTTGCACTAGTTCGTGCTTCACCGATTACGCTGACTGCTCTGCACGTGTACAGGTGCAAAAGATCCTCTGCACTGACGTTCGATATGGTCAGTGAAGCGTGACAATTGTCATCAATGTTACTGATTCTATATTTCTCTGATTCTAGTATTTCCTCCTCGTCTCGGTACCAGCGTATCTGTGGTCGTGGAAGTCCTGTAACAGAAGTATCAAACGTGGCGGACTGTCCCAAAATGGCCGATATGTCGCTGACTGGTTGACTGAAAGTTGGACCTGAAGAATGAACGTTGACGACGGTTGACGACGAGATCTCACCAGAATCGCTGAACACACGAACCGTGTAATTGCCAGAGTCTTCAGTTCGACAATTGTCGACTGTTAGGCTTACTACAAAATCTTTGTCGATGGTTTGACTGCCAGAAAAAACCAGAAGTGAAGTTAATTAGGCAGGGAATCGTTCGTTAATTAAAATGCATCCATATGTTTTAGCCTCCCAGTTACTTGAAGACATTTCTTACTTCATAAGTTTAATAGGTGACCATAACTCTAAACAGGTTTTCCAGCTAAACCAATAACTCAAACTTAGCTGGAGACATGACTGATTGACCCATTTAAAATAGATTCAGATGCATGAACATGGAAATATATGTATGCATGTATGTATTTATACAATATAATATAATATAATTGTAATTTGATACTGCCCTCCTTACAAAGTTCAGAAGTAAACAATGAAGCCAGGCAACCATTAAATTACCCAAAAGTAGACTGGAAGAGTTAAGTTTTCAGTTCAGAGCGAAAGACAGTCTCGCTAAGAGTTGCGAACATGAGGACAACAACTGTGAATGAATGCCAGCCAAAGACTTACATAATGTATGTATGCATGTATGTATTAAGCACTTACATAGTGCATTTTGAGAATCTCACCATAGCACTGCAACATGACTATTTAACTGTTCTATCAGTTATACAAGGCATGTCTAAATAAACTGATACTTGAAGGTGCATATATTAAATGTCTTGAAACATGCATACATACCTTACCTTATTTGCCTCACTATAGAATACATACCATGTGGCATGGCAGTTTATAAGGTAGCTTGTTGGTCTGGTTATGCAGTGATTGTGGGTAAATACCTACTGACTGTACTCTGTGTGATAACCCTGACTTTGTTCATGTAATAAATGAAATAAGTAAATAATAAAATAATTCACTAACTTAATAGACAAACGACTTACGCAAATCGCTCATCCGTGACCTGGACTTCATCCTTGTACCAGACGCACTCCACTCGATCAATCGGACATATCTGACATCTCAGCTCCAAGCGACCTCCCAATTCCACATCTGTCTGCTTTTCCAGGTCATGCTTCAATGCCGGCAAGCAACTCTCAGTCTTCAACAAGAAGAAAAACCTCGATAATAGCCAAATCTAATCCAATCTCAGAATTAGAGATGATGAAAGACATCAACAGAATCTAATTTGAAGAATCAGACAAGAAATATCAGTCAACTTTAATGTAATGAAACCAAACTAAGCGGAAGACTTAGAGACGATAAAAACACAAGTCTTAACTAATCTAAGCAGAAGACTTCAAAGTGCCATTAGAAAATGTACCAGGCAGTGGTCACTTTGAAGTCGAATTGCAAAATGTATCCATATTCACGTGTATAAGCACCTGTGATTTCTGTACAAAGCATCATATTATCTATACTCATTGCTCATCAAAGAATGAGAAAGGCCAGTAAAAAACAAAAGTTACATGATAAAAGAGTGAAAGAAATTGCATTACAGCTCTTGTTACCTGTTCCCTGCTCTCTGTCTGTTCCTCAGATGGCTCATGTTTATCAAGTGACACTGCAGACGGCTCAACAGATGGCTCAAGATCTTCGGATGGTTCAAGTTCAACATCTGATTCTGCAGATGGTTTAACAGATGGCTCAGATTCTTCAGATGGCTCAAGTTTGACTAGTGGCTCTGCAGATGGCTCAAGTTCCTCAGACAGCATAAGTTCGACAACTGGCTCTGCAGTTGTCTCATGAGATAGCTCATGTTTGACAAGTGGCTCAGCAATAGCTTCAGCAGATGACTCGGCAGAATGCTCAAGTTCTTCAGATGGCTCTAGTTCGAGAAGTGGTTCTGCAACTGGCTCAACTTCCTCAGGCGGCTCAAATTCACCAACTGGCTCTGCAGATGTCTCTTCAGATGGCTCATTTTTAACTAGTGGCTTTGCGGATGGCTCAACATCCTCAGATGGCTCAAATTCAACAAATGGTTCAGCACTTGCCTCAATAAATGGTTCAAATTCCTCTGATGGTTCAAGTTCAACAAATGGTTCAGAACTTGCCTCAGTAAATGGTTCAAGTTCCTCAGATGGCTCAAGTTCAACAAATGATTCCGCAGTTTGCTCAGGAAATGTTTCTAGCTCATCAGATGGCTCAAATTCACCAACTGGCTCTGCAGTTGTCTCATCCGATGGCTCAAGTCTGACAAGTGGCTCTGCAGTAGGCTCACCAGGTGGCTCAAGTTCTTCCAATAACTCAAATTCACCAACTGGCTCTACAGATGCCTCTTCAGATGGCTCATATTTAACAAGCAACTCTTCAGATGGCTCAAGCTCCTCATATGGCTCAAGTTCAACAACTGGTTCTGCTCTTGCCTCAGTAGATGGCTCAAGTTCCTCAGATGGTTCAAATTCAACAACTGGCTCTCCAAAAGGCTCTTCAGATGTCTCAAGTTCCTCAGATGGCTCAAAATCAACAACTTGCTCTGCAAAAGGCTCATCAGATGTCTCAAGTTCCTCAGATGGCTCAAATTCAATAACTGGCTCTGCAAAAGGCTCATTAGATGTCTCAAGTTCCTCAGATGGTTCAAATTCAACAACTGGCTCTCCATAAGGCTCATCAGATGTTTCAAGTTCCTCAGATGGCCCAAAATCAACAACTTGCTCTGCAAAAGGCTCATCAGATGTCTCAAGTTCCTCAGATGGCTCAAAATCAACAACTGGCTCTGCAAAAGGCTCGTCAGATGTCTCAAGTTCCTCAGATGGCTCAAGTTCAACAACTGGCTCTCCAAAAGGTTCATCACATGTCTCAAGTTCCTCAGATGGCTCAAATTCAACAACTGGCTCTACAAAAGGCTCATCAGATGTCTCACGTTCCTTAGATGGTTCAAATTCAACAACTGGCTCTCCATAAGGCTCATCAGATGTTTCAAGTTCCTCAGATGGCTCAAATTCAACTGGCTCTCCAAAAGGCTCGTCAGATGTCTCAAGTTCCTCAGATGGCTCAAACTGAACAACTGGCTCTGCAAAAGGCTCAGCAGATTCCTCGAGTTCCACAGGTTCTACACACTGCTCTAGAGATTTCTCAGCTACTGACTCTATCACCACAGGCCCCTCTGCAAGGAGTTCTTCAAAACATGGCTCTTCGTGTGGCTGTAGCAATGGCTCTACAGCTGGATCTAGCTCTATAAGTGGCTCTGTGGATGGCTGTTCTGTCTGTTGTTCTACAAGTGACTCGGCAGCTATCGATTCCGGTGGCTCCACCCATACAGGTGTCAACTGGGATGATGATGATGATGACTGAGCTGGTGGTTCTTGCAATTCCTCCATGGACAGTTCCAATTCAACATCTGGCACTTCAAGAATCGATTCCTCCATTAGTTCTTCCATCGCCTTAGCAGTCTCCTGAACGGTGTCTGGCTGAGCAAGTGCTTCTTCTCTGGCTGAATCTACTTTCAAGACCAGCTGGTCCTGGACTGGCTCCCTGAACTCTTGTGATCCAAATGACAGCTGTTTTGACAGATTGGTCACAGTGCCTGGTAAAAGAGGCTTTTTCAGTGCACCCAATGACCTTTCCTCTGCTTCTCCTTCTTCGTCTTTCACTTCTATTTCGTCCTCTTCATCACCCACTTCTAGAAAATACAAACAAGAATTAATGCCATCTGTACATATGCACGTATGTATGTGTTTATGGATGCATGTATGTATGAAAGTATGTATGTATGTGTTTATGGATGTAAGTATGTATGTATTAGGGCTGTACTGAATAGGTGATTATCAACTATTCGGCCGAATACGAATACGAATAGTGCACAAAATAGGTCTACCGACAACATACAAAAATACGTTAATGTTCACTCACTGTACACAAACAATGAGACTACCGACACTGCGATACCACAGTCCAGGCAGTACGCAATGCCTAGCTGCAACCACAGCACATATTATGTTAACGAGAGTTACTTCAGTCCACTCATTATAGCAGCCGCATATGCAGAAACAGATGTCACGTGACCACTATTCGTATTCGGTCTGACCGTTACTATTCGGCCGAATACCTATTAGTTATTTGGCCCACTATTCGGCTCCGAAGTGAATACGAAGCGAATGTTCGATACAGCCCTAGTATGTATATGTTTATGCATGTATATATGTATGTGTGTTTATGGATGTATGTATGCATATAATCCATGTACCAATGTATGTATGTTCGTACATTGTCTAACTTTACCTTGCTCCAATTTGCCTCCATGTCTTCACTTCCTTACTTTGTCTTGCTATCCTTGCTTCAAACCACCTCAATTCCTCACCTCATATAGTCCTGCTTCTTAACCAGCCTCACCTTATGGGGTCATGACTTAATCTGACCACATACCCTTGCAGAGAAATTCCAAGAAAAAAATTAAACAGATAACCTAAATAGTCTGAATAACGCTTTTAGTAAGCATGCAGTTTAGTAGCAAACACCAGACAACAGGAACAACAAACTGTATTAGTAACTTTAATTAAGTAACTATATATAATAACTATGTATTAGTAACTATTAGACACAGGTACTACACATACCTGAAGAACACACAGGCAAGGCAATATAAAGATAATGCAAGGTCTAATAAGCCAGGTTAAGGCAGGGTACTCAGTAATAACTTATTTATTATGCTAATCTATCAGCAGCATTTATTACGTTCAAAATCTCTAGGGGTTGAAGGAGAGCTGGGCTGAAGAGCAGCAATCGACTGGAACTGATTTGAAAAGGTGATATTTTCTGTTGTAGTCATTACCTATAAGTGGATCTTTCTAACTTAATCAAATGACTTCTATAGTGACGAAATCATGATGCATAATGCAGCAGTCAGTGATCGATCTAAGTGAAACTGTAGGTAAAAGTCGTAATCAGTTGGAGAAGCCCAGTTGAATACTGACAGTACAGGGTAACCAGAGGTCAGTGTAGCCAGAGGTCAGGGTAGCCACAGGTCAAGGTAACCATAGGTCAAAGTACCTATGGGTAACCATGGATCAGGGTGACCGTAAGTCAGGGTAACCATAGGTCAGGGTAACCATAGGTCAGAGTAACCACAGGTAAGGGCAACCATAGATCAAGGTAACCATAGGTTAGAATACCTATGCGTAACCATAGGTCAGGGTAACCGTAGGTCATGGTAACCATAGGTCAGGGTAGCCGTAGGTCAGGGTAACTGTAGGTCAGGGTAACCATAGTCAGGGTACCTATGGGTAACTGTAGGTCAGGGTAACCGTAGGTCAGGATAACCACAGGTCAGGGTAAAGGTAGGTCTGGGGAACCACAGGTCAGGGTGACCACAGGTCATGGTAACTACAGCTCAGGGTAACCATAAATCAGGGTAACCATAGGTCATCATAACCGTAGGTCATAGTAACCATAGCTCAGGTAACAATGGTCAGGGTAACCACAGGTCAGGGTAACCACAGGTCAGGGTAACCACAAGTCAGGTAAGGTGTCGTCCACTGAAGGCACCGGCAAAGAGGGGAAGGGAAGGCAAAGATACCTACCTCACCTCCTTTATCTGCCTAACCATCTGACAACTACCTTCAACATAGAGCATTGCCAGCGCTTCTACCATCCCAGACGAGTTAGAAACACGGACGGTGTACATTCCAGCGTCGTCCAAATCCACCCGCGGAATTTCCAGTGAAGTCCGTCCATCGTCGGTTAGTTCAATGCGGAACAATTCACTGTTAGCAATCGGCTTGCCCTGGAAAAACCAACTCACAACGGGCGTTGGCATGCTGGGTGACACACGGCATGCAAAACACGCGCTCTCACCTTCGCGCACTCTAAGGTCGTGGGGATGCTCAACGATCTGGAGGCCCTTCTGAAAGAAACAAACCAAGATATGATGAAGCTTCAAGGCTGTACTATCCTCGGCTCATTCCTCATATTTTTTTAATCATTATGTATCACTATCTTCATATCTGTATCATCACCTTCATCATCAACAGTGATCTGTGAGTTATCCATGCTTTAACACTCATGCATCAAACACATATACATAGATTGCATATGCAAATACATACATACATACAAATAAATACACACATGCACACATGCATACATACATCATACATGCATACATACACAAACACACATACATACAAATACTTACATACACATGCACACAAACATAGACACACATACATAGATCATACATGTTTTCATGCATAATTACATATAGAGAAATATATACATATATACAACAAAGGTCAATAAAACAAAACACTGATGAAGGCAAAACACAATAATCAATAATAAATTAACTAGCAGGCAACTAATTAACAACTCAACAATCAAACACAACAAACCAAAATGAAATAAATTTCTAAAAGCAAATCTCGTTTTTTATTCATGCAACTACACAAAATGCATACACAATAACCAAAGAAAAAAACGACATCCTATGACGTACTACATTGTGCAGCACACAAGGTTGAGGTTCTGAAAAGGAGTCACCATGTAGGAACGTGAACCAAATATGTATGTATGTAAGTAAGTATGAGACTACTTAATATACCGCATTTTAGGTAGCTCAAAAAGGCGCTGTACCTATGACTATCTAGCACAGAGGTGGGCAAACTACGGCCCGCGGGCCGGATCCGGCCCGCCAACACTTTTCATCCGGCCCCCACAATACTTCAGAAAATTTAAGAAAAAATTCAGACGACGAGAAGTTTTCTTCATTTTACTCACGTGGCGCTGCTCTCTTACTTACTATTTCGGTCTCGTCATTAACATAAACTCTATGCATTAACTCTGCCGATCTGCCCCACTTCCCTGCATGCAGAGGTTTCTGCACATGGTTTGTATACGCAGAAGTGAAATCCGTTCAAATAAAGCTAATGTTGCTTTCAAAGCAGATGAAAGAACAAAACTACGGGAACTTTCCTACCCTGCAGTTGCAAACTGTCACAGTATAGTCTACCTGAGAGTCCAAGTAGGCCCTACAAGTCTCAATTAAGTGATCTAAACTCGAACTCAAACTGTGAATTGGAACCAGCACATCACTGCGGATTTTTTATAGGAAATTTGTTAATTAAATACATGCATAGGCGTAGATTCTGGGGGGGAGCCGGGGCACGTGCCCCCAATAATTGAGGACTGTACACCAATACAATAAGTGTAGAATGAATAACCAAATGCCCCCACTCCAATATTTTGGACAAGTTTACGCTAGTGAATGCATGCATGTTCACAGTCGCATACGTCTCGTTAGTAACAGCCAACGTGTATTTAATATATTATAAATAAGTAAACTTGTTTTCATGTTAGTCGTTGTTAAAAGTAAAAAAATTGTTATCCGGCCCTCCGAATTTTTTCGGCGTTTAATGTGGCCCCATGTGCAAAAAGTTTGCCCACCCCTGATCTAGCAGATCTAAAACTAGTGCGTTTTAAGACAGATAGCAAATGTATGCTGCACAAAGCCAAGGGCAACAGTGCACATGGCAGACTGTTCCAGAAGGATGGTCTAACACACAAGACGGCATGATGGGCTCAAGATGAAGTGCGACAGAGTGGCACCTGCATATCTCCGTAGGCCCAAGAGCGCAATGATTGCCTACCCAGCTGACTCAAGGCTGGAACAGAGAGCTCCCTGATGTATGCCGCAGCAGTGCCGCTGTTGTTGTTGTTTATTGGTATTTGGGGGAGCACTCATGACCAAGATGATGGCACTAGGAGCAGTGAAAATAATTAAGGCGTGTCACTTGAGTCAGCATAATGGTCTCATAATTATATGTATCTTTAAGTAAATATATATGCACACATGCATGTATGTATGTGAGTAAGTGTGTTAGTATGAATAGTCCAATGTATGCATGCATGCACAAATGTAAGCAAGCAGTATGTATATGTATGTTCACAGCTATATGTGTAATTGTGTATTCTAAACAGTGGCATGTGCATACTTAAGCCTACCTTATCCAATTCTGCCCTACCTTACCATGACAAAGAATACAAATGGCACACCTCAATCTTTGACGATGAAAGCGAGAACTTTTTTCCAGCTGAAGTTCCGCTTGGACCCTTTGATGTTGAACTTAGAAGTTCTGTGTTTCCACTTACACCTTTGGAAGCTGGACTCTCGAATGGACTCTTAGAGGCTGCATCTAGTGATTCATTGGTTCCACCTCGTGGATCGATGGTTCCACCTTTTGAATCAAGGGTTCCACTTTGTGAATCATCGACATGCTTGTCAGTTCCGTAGGGTGAAGTAGAGAAAACATCGTCTCTGGCATCCCGTGGCAGGTTCTCTGAGCTGCCAAGTGGACTGGGTACCCCCAAAACTCCAGATTCTTTCTCCTTTTGTGTAGGCGCCTTCTTTAGCAGGCCTCGAAAATCCAGCTGGTTGGCTTTGTTCGAAGTTTGGGGCTGGCCAGGAGGAGGATGGCTTGGTCTGACGGAACCAGTGCGTAGGAGGCCACGGAAGTCAGCCTGTTCTGGAGTCAAAGGTCTCTGAAAAGGATTTTGTGCTCACATTTCGAAACAGATCCTCAAGATTTGTCTGGTCAAAGAGTTGGCATGTTAGAAATAAATTATGTGACTTCGATATGCTTTTACACTGTTGTACATACTGGTATGATTTTATGCTATGTTATGGTATGTTGTTATGGAAATTTTTTTATGTTATGTTATGGTATGTTATTGTATGTTATGGTGCTATGGTATGAAATGTTATGGTATGTTGTTATGTTATGCTATGTTATGGTGCCGCAAAGGTTCACCAGTCACTCTAGTACAGAGTAAAACGGGGAGGCGACCTGACCGACGTCTCTGTTGAGCGTAGACTCGGATCCGACCTGGGCTGGTGAACCAAAGTCCTCCGTGCCCACCTTCTCGTGGTGCGGACCGTTGGTACCCTTCCTAGGAAGGGGAACGAACGGGCACGGCAGGCAAAACCAGGGGAAGGCAATGGCAAACCACCCCTGTTAACTTGCCAAGAAAATCGTCATGAAACACACTAAGCCAAAAACGGTGATAGTTGCGAATGGTGGGACTCCCAGGCCGGAGCGTGACTTAGAAGCTACTGGGGAAGAGCAAGACGGAGAGTCAAGGGCCCCTCGATCTAATGAAGCAACAGGACTAAAGCCGAAAGGACGTCTAGAGGTGGATCGATTCGGAGGGGAAAGACTCAACCTGAGCTGTAAGCAGAAGATGAAGTTGGGCACATGGAACGTGCGAAGTATGCAGAGCGGAAAGATGGACGTGATACAGGGAGAGATGAAGAAATTAGACATAGCAATCCTAGGATTAAGTGAGACAAGGTGGAAGGGACAAGGACATTTCAGTTGGAATGGATACAGGATAATAATGTCAGGACAAAAAGAGAGAGGAAAAAATGGAGTTGCAATCATGTGTGACAAGTCAAGCGCAAATGCGATAATGGGATATGATACAGTGAGTGATAGAATTTTGAGTGTAAGATTCAGAGGAAGAAAGGTCAACATAACCATTATACAGGTATATGCTCCAACATCGATATCGTTAGAAGAGGAACACGAGGGTTTTTACACCAGCCTGCAAAGTACAGTGGACAGAACTCCGAAGGGCGACGTACTAGTGATCATAGGTGACTTCAATGCGAAGGTGGGTCAATGCACCGGAGGCGATGGAGACACATTAGGTAGTCATGGCCTGGGTGAACAGAATGAAGCAGGAGAAAGACTTGTTGAGTTTTGCAAAGGGATGGCTTAGGAATTATGAACACATGGTTCGAACAGCCTAAGAGAAGACTGTACACATGGACGTCACCGAATGGGAAGCATAGAAACCAGATTGACTACATACTGATAAACAAAAGATGGAAAAGCACAATAAGAGATGTGAGAACAAGGCCAGGAGCGGACTGTGGAACTGACCATGAGCTATTGGTAGCAACACTGAGAACGAAATTGAAAAAGATAAAGAAAGGAGATCGATTGATCAGATACGACTGCAAGGGTATCACACTGGAATACAGGATGGAAATAAAGAATCGGTTTGAAGTACTAGAGAGAGATGAGATAGAAGAGGAAGAGGATTCGAACAACCTATGGGAGAGGATGAAGAAAACAATAGTCGAAGTCGCAGATAAGCACATTCCAAAGAAGAAGAAAATCACAACAACGACATGGCTATCGAGAGAAGCCATATGCATGGCGGTTGATAGGAAGGCTGCAAAGAAGGCAGGAGAAAAGGATAAGGTAAGGGCACTGAACAGTGCCTTCCAAAAACAAGCACGGAAAGATAAAGAAATACATCTAAACGAATTATGCAGAGAAATGGAAGACGAGGGAAGGAAGGGACGAACCAAGGAAATGTTCTCAAAAGTAAAGACAATCACGGGAAAATTTGCACCTAGAATGGGCTCAATGAAGGCAGGAGATGGAAATGTAATCTGCGATGAAGAAGGGATAAAGCATAGATGGAGAGAATACACGGAGGAGTTGTATAGGGAAGACAAACGAGTCAAAAAAGAACAAATTGACGTAACAGAGTATGAAAAGGAACCGGAGGTCATGGAAGCGGAGGTAGAATGGGCAATCAGACAACTCAAGGACAATAAGGCACCCGGTCAAGATGGGATACCTATAGAACTGATAAAAGCAGGGGATGATGCGATGATAAAAACAATAACAAAATTGTGCAATCAAATATGGGCAACTGGAGAATGGCCGGAGGACTGGAAGAAGTCGATCTTTATACCTATATTCAAGAAAGGAGATGCGAGGGAGTGTGAAAATTATAGGACGATAGCAATGATATCACACACTAGTAAAATATTACTGAAAATAATTCACAAAAGAATGGAAGGCACAATTGAAAGAGAACTTCCGGTGAACCAGGCAGGGTTTAGGAAATCTCGTGGAACTCGAGACCATATAGCCAACATGAGGTGGATAATGGAGAGACAAAGGGAGTATGGACAGGAGGTTCACATCTGTTTCATTGACTATAGCAAGGCATTCGACTGCATTAACCATGATTTAATGTGGAAAACCCTGCTTGAAATGGGAATTCCGAAACACCTGATAATGTTACTAAAGGGTTTATATGAAGACCAGATAGCGGTGATAAGAACAGAATACGGAGACACTGACAATTTCAGAATCAAGAAAGGAGTGAGGCAGGGATGCATCTTGTCTCCATTCCTGTTTAATCTATATGCTGAAAGAATAATGAGAAAGGCTGAACTGGAGGGGGCAATTGAGGGAGTAAAAATTGCTGGAAAGACACTGAATAACCTTAGATACGCGGATGACACAACATTAATGGCAAAAAGAAAAGAGGATCTGGCAGAACTGATAAGAAGGGTCAGGAGAGAAAGTGAAAAAGCTGGTTTATACTTCAACATAAAGAAGACAAAGGTCATGACAACAGCAGATTGGGATAGTTTTGAGATAGACGGAGAGGAAATAGAGGTGGTAGAAAGCTTCACATTCCTAGGATCACTGGTTGGAAAGGAGGGAAAGTGTGATCCAGAAATAAAACGAAGGATTGCTATAGGGAAAGCTGCAATGACCGGACTGGAAAAGATATGGAAAGACAAACATGTGAGCATAGAAACCAAAAAAAGGCTCGTGAGAGCACTAATCTTTCCTACGGTACTGTACGGTTGCGAGACGTGGACAATGACAAAGAACATGGAAAATAAGGTTAACGCTTGTGAAATGTGGATATGGAGGAAGATGCTGAGAATATCTTGGACTGAGAAAAGAACGAACGAATCAATACGAGAGGAGATTGGAGTTGAGAATGAAGAGTCGTTAAAACAAACTGCGACAAGAATGAAGCTAAGGTTCTTTGGACATGTTATGCGATCTGATGGTCTGGAGAAGGAAATGATGCTGGCGTGCGGTGAGGGGAGGAGAAGACTGGGTCGCCCAAGGAGGAGATGGATGGATGAGATACAAGATGTAACTGGCATGAATTTGGCGGAATTGAGAGACTTGTCATCGAATAGGAGACGGTGGAGTGTGTTCACCAGGACGATCGCTAGAGCTCCACGAGCTGACAGCACAAGGTGACAAGGTGATGTTATGGTATGTCATGGTATGTTATGTTTGTTATGTCTTGCTAGTCCTCAATCCTCAGACTTTCAGTTCTTGCAAGGTAATTTATTACATGCACATTCCAAAAAACAGTCCTGGGTTCAAGCATAACAACAGAAGCAAACCAACAAGAGGCAACTATAAATTATTACCCAATTTTACATATTGCTACACAGGATTCAAACCCCATAAACAGAAGTTACGAGCTTCTTTAGTGCATGAAAAATACTAACAAATTGTAAGCAAAAACAGTACACAAAACTAGTAAACAACAAGTACACAAAAATAGTAAACAACTACAGCACACAAAAATAGTAAAAAAAGTACACAGAAATAGTATACAAAAATAGTAGGGCTACACAAAAACAGTAAACAAAAATAGTACACAAAAATAGTAACAAAAGTACACAAAAATAGTAAACAAAAATAGTTTTAAACGTAAACAAAACAGTAAACAAACTAGCCAGAAAAAACAAACTTAAAAACAAAAATGTTCAAAACAGATGACATCAAAAATTTTTCTTCGTCATCTATAAAAAAATCATTCCATTCCTATCTCAACCAAACCAGAATACTAATAACACATGCAAGAAAGACGATTATATTTTCAAGCTAGAAGATAATATGCGATAAATATAAACACATGCAACTGCCAATATCTACACATGCAAGAGGTAAAACCACAATAGAACAGTAAGGTAAAATAAGGTATGGTAAGTAAGATAAGGACTCATTATTACATGTATATTTCTGTCTTTAGATGCTTAATTAAAAATACCCTTTGCAAAAACTAACAAAGAAATGATCAAAAACAATAACCACTAAGAAATTAATAAGATCACAAACTAAAAGTAAAAGAAAGGAACTACATCTAAAAAAGTACTTAAAAGCTGTTTTCTAAACTCATTGCAACACAAGCTATCTGGTTATTTATGTAGAGCCTTTCCTCCTGTAACGTCCACCATCAAAAGCCTACCTTCTCAGTAACGTCTTTCCTGGAAAAAATACACATACTAAACAATTAATTTACATTAACGAATTAAAGAATAAATTAATGCCCTCTGATGAATAATTAATTACTTAGCACTAAAGAATAACTACTTGCCTTTCATGAATAATTAATTGTCAGTGTATGTGAAAAATTACAGTGCTATAATGAATGATTAATGACTTTCAAACAATAATTAATGTCGATTTATGATCCATCTTCACAATATTGATGTATTTGGCATCAATCAACTCTTCCCTGTAATTAGATAATGATTAGATAAAGATGATAACAAATTCTAATTGTAATTTCAAACTTATATAGAAAAGAATGGTTTCTCGAGCGCTTATGGAAATACAACAAAGAAAGGCTAAGAAGGCTTATGAAAGGAGGCATAGCGACTTGAGTTGCAATACATCCATGGATTTGATTACACTGTAATAGTAATTGTACATTTATATAGCACCAATCAAAGGGCAAAACAAATCAGAGGTGCTCTCTGCACTGGCCTAATTAATATTAAATGATTCTTTGATTCATTTACAAGTAAACTATTCCATCAGTTAGCAAAACAATGAACAGTAAAGTAGACAGTGGCAGGCCCACACACATACGATTCCCACTGACAGTTGGAATTAATGTGCAGATACAACGTGATACGAACTTGACTGTTGACTTCCTTAGTAACAAACAATAACAAATTTAATGATGAACTGGATGACTGGATCAAAAAGTAATAACATACTCGACCGTCGACTTTTTCAACCCGGCCTTCAGATCGACAACCTTCGTGGCATCTCCTCTGCCTTTGACAATCAGAGATATGATCGAATCCACAACTCCAAATTCGTTTTCTGCCACAATCTGGAATCTTCCAGCATCGGTAGTCGAAACTCGGTTGATCGTCAGAGTCGTAAGGATTGTATTTCCTTCGAACAAAGTTTCGACTTTGACGCCATCATTCTTTGATTCGATCTCGACTTCATCCTTCTTCCAGATGATCTTTAAGATCAGAGGATCACGAACAAAAAAAACAGATGATTACGAAAATAAGATCAGTACTTCAAATGATCTATAAAGATGAAGGTGATGAAGATGACAAAATGATGATGACGAGTATAACGATGATGATGATGATGATGATTTATGTATTTACTCATGTAGGTATGTAAGGATTAGTATTAATTAATAGACTGCCTTAAACAGCCTTCACAGGCATTGGTATTGATGACGACGAAGATGATGATGATGATGATAATGATGACGACATTGGTGATAATGACAAGGACATAAGAAATTAGAGAAAGAAGACTAGGTGATGATGTTGGTGATGATGATGATGATGATGAAAACACAATCAGTGATTGGTCTGACCTCTGGCCTGGGCTGAGCTGTGAGTTTGCATCGGAAGCTGACCCTTTCTCCTTCATCGACCACCTGGGCTTTTGGTTTCTCGACAATCGTTGGCGGATCACCACTTGTCTTCCTCTCCTTCTCTTGTGCTGAAATATCGCCCAAAATTCATTCAAAGCTGAAGCACACTGCATCCACTGCAGACGGTATTTATCAATTCAGTTCAATTCAAAACCTTTTCTTGAAACCAAGTATAATTACATGTTACAATCCGTTCTAAGATTGTATTTGGGGTCACCTCCCTTCCTGTTCGAGAACCCAAGACTGTCTTGGTATGACAAAACAAGAGTGTTACAGTACCGTACAATAATGACCAAACAGTTTGCCAAACCCAGAATTCATGTATTAGTCATAAACAACATGCAAAACACAAAACCATAAGTTAACACAAGACATGCTAACAACACATAAAAATTTTCATCACAAATCTAGCAAGCATTTGACTACTATAGAAAATCTGGCAAATGAGCTTACAAAGGAACTTGTTCTCAACAAACTCTGTCCCTCATTTTGAGAACTTGAAGGGGTTGCAAACAAGCTAACACTTTAATGACAAGCATACACTAAAATGTATGGAAAACTAATCTCTCTCATCGTTAAAGGGTCAAGTTACATTGCCTCAAATTACATTACAATGTAGTCCAACAGTTGCAGGTCTGAGTGTCCTGAATAGACTCTGCACAAGGACCCCACACAAGTTTTTCATGCATATTTGTCTCAGGTTCAATAAAAATAATAAACAATCTGATCACAAAACGGCTACCTTTCATCAATTCGTTCTCCTTAACCGTGAGCTCTGCTGAGCAGGTCGCAACCCCATAGGCGTTCTTAGCGACGACAGTGTACAGTCCTGTGTCCTCGGGGAAAGCCTCCCTCAGCGCCAGAGAGCAGACGTTATCTGTGTCATAGAATTGGAGGAACTCTGGCGAGGGTCGGATGACCTTCGTGTTGTGGAACCAGACAATGTTTGGCCTTGGGTTGCCGATGATCGTACACTCAAAGCGTACTGGTTCTCCATCGCGGCTTATGGCGCTGCGCAATGGTCGAACTACTTCGGCTGACTGCGGCAGTCCGATCATCTCCTCCTCTAAATTGGTTATTGCAAGAGTCAGACTTTAACAGTGGTGTTTAATTTCAATTTGCCCTTATTAATAATAATTTTATAATACAAATGAGCCTTGCAATACCTCAGGAAAGGCACTTCTCTAAACTGGTGATTGGGAGAATTAGAATTTAAAAGACTTTTGTATCCAAGAAAACTCTACATCTTTAAAGAGCTACATTTGAATTAGCCCATGGGAGGGCACCAGTTTATTCAAGAGAACTGTTTCTGACGAGGCTTAACCTATCAATATTCAAGTTGCAATGGGTCACAAAGTTTGTTAAAGCAAAACCTTGATCAGCATGCACTTCAAAAACGATGCATTTAGTTTGCATGCAGAAATATAATTAATGTTATTTTCTTATAGTTAATGAAATCGAAAGATTTCTGTGACACTTGGTCTGAGAAGAAAAAGCGACAGACAGAACAATGACAGACAGGAAAGCAGAAAGAAAGAAACATGTAGGCTGAGAAAGACAGAAAGACAGTGATTGAGGAGAAACGAAGAGGAGGAAAGAAGACAAGGTTCGAGAGATAAACAGACAGCAACAGAGATAGACAAGGGCACATAAAAGGAAATGCTAAGAAAAAAGAAACAGACAGACAGGCAAATTATGTTAGACAGACAGACAGACAGACAGACAGACAGAGACAGACATACAGGCAGACAGACAGAGACAGACATACAGGCAGACAGACAGACAGGCAGACAGTTCGACAGACAGACAGAAATACTGGAGGAGATACTGTGATCCAACCCAACTGGTTCGACAGTGGCCGACCCCGCCAAAGACGCTTACTTGACTCCGAAGGGATCCGACCAAGATGGGACACGATATGCTGCTCCACAGACCGGTCATAGTCTCCCTTCTCCTTAAGGTAATGGCTTGGCACATTCCCTTGTCGACTGTCAAACATCTTACGCACGAGCCACCAATCCTCTCGTACATCGTCCAGCACTTCCACCTTCTCTCCTTCGTGTAGAGACATCACATCGTCCGACTCGGGTTCGTAGTAACTCATCGCAATGTACAGCGAGCGATCTTCGATGTCGTCAAAAGCCGGGAACGCGGCCACTTTGGAAAATCGTGGAAACTCGGATGTTCCTGAATTATTTGGGAGTTGTTCGGTACTGGTGGAGAACCTGGGCGAGTAACTGGATGGCGACGCCTGCTCCGTGCGAGTGGGAAGCGACGTCGAGAAGAGTGGAGTGGGCGGCGACCTTCTCAGAGGTTCGGTTGACGGTTGATCCAACATTCTGTGAGACATGATGAGCTCGTCTCGTTCCTTGGTCTTTCGTGTCTCCTTCATGTCAGTGTCGGTCTTCACCTCTGACGTTTCGGTGACAGAGATGTCGCCGACCTCTGAGAGACGCATGTTGATCGTCTTCACCTGCGTCACTTTGGTTTCCACGGTGATCTCATCAGTAGTTTCCACCTCGTGAACCTTCAGAGTGCGTTCCACCTCCTGCTGCAGGACCATGTCTTCTGGAAGCGGCCGTGGCACCGTCAACTCATCTTCCTCGTAGCCAACCATCTCCGGTTTGATCATCAGTTCCACTGCTTGATTTTCGTCACTCGCTACTTCTCTCTTTTTGAACACTTCATCACCACCTCTTCTACCAGTGTCCTCGTTGCCGAAAGTCCTCCAACTTCCTGGCAACTCCGCAACACCATTCTTCAAACCTGGCTCTCCGAATTCCGACCTCCTACTACGAAAATCAGTCACCCCTTCATCGACCCAAGTATTCTTCATATCCGGTGATTGCCATCGATGACTGACGTCACCAAACAACCCAAACTTCTCACTTTCCATCCTTGAAGAACCTTCAGCCATACTGTTCACTTCATGGTCATCTCGTTCAGCATGCTGTTCTTTGCGTTCATCTTTTCGTTCAAAGTCACTGAAAGGCCTTTCAGCAATGGACTTTCCATAAGAATTGCTAAATCTTCTATCGTCATTGGTTTCACGTTTACTGATCAACAGTTTATGCAGATCATCGCCTTCTATTTCACGGTGTTCGACGTTAGTGTAGGTTTTTGGAACAGTGCTGCCATCCATCGTCGACGACTTGTACGATTCGGTTTTCGTGAACTCGACCGTTTTTGTCACTTTAGTGACCTGAGGAATTTTGTTAGTTTCTAGATTTAAAAAACAAACAAACCATGCAACACACAAACACATGCACAATAAACTTCTAACTTCAAAAACACTGACGACTGCACATAATTTAAATAGACTCAATTGACTGGGTTCAGGGCGTGTCTGAATTTTCTAGACATTTGGTTGAGTATAAGTTGGTTACTGGCCTCACCTTTATTACAAGTGGTGAGAGCTGTTAAGAACAAACGTTAATGAACACCAAGCGCAACGTTTGAACCACAAACGCAACCCGTCAGATGAAAGTTCAACACACATGCAGCTGATCAACACATAGCAAATGATTTTTCACGAAGGTCAAGTCCAAGTTCAAGTTAAGGTCAAACCCAATCCTTAAGCCCTAGGTCCAGCACAGGAGTTTTGCTGTGGTCGGCCCTTCCTCTTGGAATAAGTTGCCTAACAACCTGCAACATGAACTTCTCCACCTCTCTTTGCCTCTTTTCTACCAGCATTTGAAGACCATTCTGTTCAATCGTGGTTTCATTGCATTAGGTTGGGAGCCCCTTTGATGAGTCTCTCTTTAAGTGGAGCTATATAAATTTGCAATTACAATTACAAGTGTTGGCGACTTTACATGTTTAGTTCCAGCATATAATGGTCCATGACCAGAAATCACTGTCTCTTAACTTTTTATCTCCAATCCACTGTAAAAACAAATACATTCATTCGATTTGAAGTCAAGTTCACAACATGGCCCAAGCAGAATTCTGGAATAAAACTCAGTCCTAATACAGAATTGAACCAATGACCTCCGGATTGCTGCTGCACTACACTATATAAACAAATAAATGCAGTACAATCAATTAAATGCAAATACAACACAATACAATGCAATAAGTGCAATACTAATCAATACAGCACACTAGAATACAACACTACTCAAAGTCTTAAATCAATGCAATATACTACTATATAAGCAGTGGAATACAATACAATACAATACAAAAAGATGCAGAGTGATAAGATGCAAGACAATGCAATACCATAGAATACAATACAATGCAATACCAAATATTACAAAGCAAAACCATACAATGCAATAACACCATACAATACAATGCAATACCATGCAATACAATATACAATGCAATACCAAACAATACCATACAATACAATACAATATCATACAATGCAATAATACCACCATACAATACAATACCATACAATGCAATGTAATGCCAAACAATGCAATACAATACAATGCAATACAATGCAACACCATACAATGCAATAGAATACATACAATACCATGCACTGTATAAAGACAAACCTGTGATGGTGACCTCCTCAGTGACCGTTGACTTCAGCTTCTTCTCCCGTTTTTCGTCTTCATATCCAAATTTTGGTTCTTCGCTTTCCACATTCTCCACTCGGTTCTCAGTTTCATCTGAATCGATTAAAAATTTAATAATATTTCAATAATAATTCAATAAATTTGGTAACACGTTTACAAATAGTAATATAAACATTTTATTTATTCATTGCATTTGTTATGCACTCTTGATCAGAAAATATGAATCTGAGGTGTATGAGCAAGTTATTCTGTTTTGTCACGTGAGTCTCCTCAGCAGAATCAAACCCACAGTCGCTGGATTACACACTGAGTGTGCTACCTAACAGATCAAATGCAATGCAGTGTAACTGTACATTTATATAGCACAAGCACAATTGTGCACAGAAAGTGCTCAGCAAAGCCAAAAGACTAATGTAATGTAACTTAATGCAAAAATTACAGGTATGTATGTAAGAAGAAACTTATCATGGCATCTTGAAGTAACTCTACAAATGTGCAGATTAAAGTAAACTAATATTGAGCAATCTCTGAGAAAGTCCTCAGTCAAACTCGAAGGACTAATAATAAAGTGCAGCAACAAAGTTGTACTGTATGGTATTGCATTGTATTGTATGGACAAATATTTAGCGCATACATGGTGTATTTAGTTATATTAACTTGGACTTTATAAATCTTCATATAATAATAACGAAGTAAAGCAAAAATAATGCAAAGTAATGTCGCCTCAATCTTTCAGCACCCCAGCTACTGCTCATCTTGCTCTTCACCCCATAATGTATGTAAAGTAGTGTAAATCTCCAGGGAGGAGCATCCTGAAACTTCAATTCATTACTGGTCCAATAATATATAGTACCTCACTTGAAGAATTACTAACACACAATGCTAATTAGGCAAATAAATAATTTATTTCATTAATGACTGTTTCTAACATGTGCATGCACTAGAAATGCATCATATTCTAAACATGCTGTTCAAATACTTGTAGATAAATATATTATTTATAAATAACTTATTCTCAAATAAGTAGTTAGATTGACATATAGCTTCCAGATATTGCAAACAGCATCGGTTATCGAACATGCACAATTTATCCTTAAAAGCATGAAAACAAATTCGACAAATTAATTACCAAAGGGTGTTTAGAATATGTTTTTGGAATTCCTTCCTTCGAAAACTCATAACTTAAAACCAATATCATTTGTCTAAGAACAATACTTTAAGTGAAACCACTGCTCCAATGCAATTTCAACTGTGATGTCAGAGACAAGGCGTCACGCAAGAGTAATTTAATGAAATCAAACCATTTTGTATGGAAAACATATTCATGAAAAGTCCCAAAGAAATTATGAAATCTCTTTCCATTGAAAAGTTACGCAAAAAAACCCATTCCAGGGTAAAATTACCCTAGTGTGCGGCATGAGGGTCAAGTATGCATTTATGTATGTACACATCTGTGCTTTTGTAAAGTGTTTTAAGAATCTCTCAGTAGTGCTGAACATAAACATAATGTGCATAAAAAAATTATATGTATGCATGTATGCATGCACGAATGTGTGTATGAATGTATGTATATATATGCAACAGTGTATGAAAATACAGTTATGCATATAAGTGTGCACAAGTGTGTGCATTTATGCATGCATGTATGTATGTAACGGTACACATGTCAGTATGAATGTGGACACTGATATTATGAATTTTAAACAACACCTAAAGATATCTCATGGAGAATAGTCACAAATGATCTAATTAATAAACATTTACAAACAACTATAGCCTGCAGTATTTAAACATGCATACATACTTATAAATAAATAAATGAATGATCATTTATTTATTTATATAGCAGAATTTATCAAGCTTACGCTTACAAAACTGTTATATCACCATTTTAAGAAAATATTTGATGTAAGAAAATCAGTGTGCACAGCAACAAGGGGAATTAGACATTGCATAGTGTGGGCTTAGACTGGTTCATGTAGGTGGGGAACTCCCTAACTGGTTCAGACAATCACCACTGGGATAATTCCCCTCCAACCCCGGATTTATTTTTCTGCTTCCTTTGATCTTTCCCCACTGATTTCAGCCATAATCTCCAAACTCCAAATACCTGCAGCCGTAGGCAAACATTAGATTCTAACCGAGCTATGCATAACTTTAAGATTAGTCTAGGCCATCGACAAAGAGTTAAGTATTCATACGAGCACATCGAAAGCATTTTCAAAATGCAACTGAAATACAGAAGCGAGTGCTGAGTCAGCTGACTGTTAATATAGAACTACAAATCTTATGAGTTAGTGCAGGCAGCAGTGCATCTGAACAGGATGAACCGAAGCCATATTTCGTCACGCATCGGTGATTTCCAATATTGCATGCATGCACGGCCATCATCTCTGCAGCGTGCGTATAGATACCTTTGGACTCTGTAGACAGCATCGGGTCACTACCATGGTCCGGCGCTTGAACATCACAGCTTTCCTGGTAGCTTGGTGACCTGTTCACTTCAACATTGCAAACAGTCTTCAATTCATTTCTACCAGCATCCAGATTTACAGACAAATGCCCGTCATGCTTGACCGATTCTTCCCTTTCAAATGATTTATGTGCACTATCACTTACATCGTCAGGATTCAATATTACAGGATTGTCACGCTTGGCCGATTCTTCCATTTCACTCATATCATCAGGATTCACTGTTACAAGATCGTCATGGTTGACTGATTCTTCCATTTCTCGATTTTCCAGTTGTTGCTCCACAGAACTGTTTTCCATTACACTGCTGCTCAGTTTATCATTAACACAAACATCCCCAATCGCCATGACACTTTGATCCACTGTCGATGACTCCCCTCCAATAAATTCACTGAGGTAACTGTCATTAACTCCATCTCTTTGTATTGATGTGGGTGCATTAACTTCTCCTTGCTCTGCAACATTCACTACGACATTCTTCTCGCACGACTCTGCTGAGGTACTCAACATGGTAAAACCCTCAGCATAGACATATATTTCTGCCAGATCAATCTCTCCTTCGACATCTGAATGTATTGTTTCCAATGCCTCCACAAACTCAAAATCTCCATCGTCGAAGCTGATTTCGTCAGCATCATCCCTTTCCCGGATTCGCACACCCTTCGACTCCTCAACTTTGCCCCATAGTAGCTCCTCTGTGCTTGCACCTTCAATGCCACAGCCAGCCCCAAAGACTTCACTTCCTCTCATCGTTTCCTCTGCTTTCAGGAGATCGTCATCAACGTCACAAATCGGACAAAACTCTTGGGAATCAGCTGGTAATACTTCATCTTCGTTGAGATGGTCAACAGCATGAGAAGGCAACAGCTCTGAAACAAAACTTTCTTCAGTGTGTTGATGTGCTTTAGTGACATCAACATCGACTTCACCAATGTTGCAGCTACTGATGTTTTCTTCCTCATTATCTTTAAGATTGGAATGTTCTTGAGAAGGCATCAGTTCTGAGGTAAAATGTTCTTCCATTTCTGTAATTCCTTTGAAAAGATCGTCAATAACTTCATAGACTTGGCAGGAATCACCACTTTCCTCTTCAAAATCAGCTAAAGCAGCCGTTTCACGAGGAAGTAGTTGCTCCAAAGCAAAATTTTCTTGCCTCTGTCTCTCTACATTACTAAGGTCATCACTGACCTCAGAAATCTGGCAATTAACAACACCTTCTTCCATAAAACTTCCCAGTGTATCTTTATTCGCTTCAGTGAGATCACGCTGAACTTCACCAATTTGAAAAGTGTCAATGGTCGGCTCCTTTACATCTACAAGATTACCAATCGCATGAGAAGGCACCAGCTCTGAAACGAAGCTTTCTTGGGTATGTTGATGTGCATTAATAAGATCGTTATTCACTTCAGCAATGTGGCAGGAATCAATGTTTTCTTCGTTCATACCTTCGAGATCAGGAAATTCATGAGATGATAACAGTTCTGATATATGGCTTGCTTGCATTTCCTTTTGGGCTAACAACAGACTGTCCACACTTTCGGAAACTGGGTTTATCATACGATCATCAACCTCTTTCATTTCTTCAAGAACATCTACCATATCAGAGTGAACCAACTCTGTAGTTTGACTTTCTCTAATTTTCTTTTCTACCTGTAGGACATCACTTTCAACTTCAACAATTTTACAACTCTCTTGGCCTGACAACTGGTCTACCACAACACCTTCAAGGAGGTCGACTGAATGAGATGGGAACAGTTCTGGAGAATGACCTTCCAGGATCGTTCTTTGGGCAATACTGTCGTCAACATCCAACTGTGCAATTGTGAAATTCTTCAGTGGATCAGCTTGCTCTTCCACATCATCAGAAGAAACCACCGCCACATGAAACGACTGACTCGGATGTAGAATCTCCAAGTTAGAGAACTGGTTTTGGATTTCCGACGGGCTCACAGTTTCCACCAATGTCAGAGAATGTGCACTGCCATTGCTGCCCTGGTTGAAAGATTCAACTTCCGCAGTCAAGTTTGAGTCAACGGACAGAACCAGTTCCGAAGCGTGACTTTCCATCACCTGTGGCTGCGTTTCTAGGAGATCTTTACTGTTACCCACAACATGGCCGATTACTGGACCAGCGACCTGCTCGTGTGGACCTTCAAGGAATACAACCTCATCATTCGACACAGCCACATGTCCACCCTCAGTGTCATCAAAAGACACCTGTTCAGGCAGGTTGGAAGAAGTCATTTCAGTCATCCAGGTGTCCCCACGTCTGCTTTCACCTGTAACGGCATCAAGTGATGTCAAAGGCTCGATAGACTCACCTGGATGTTCTTCAAATGACCTTTCAGTAATTGGTTCCGGATATATGGTTAATTCGTCCTGTTTCGACCATGCGCTCTTAGCATCGATCGGCTCCTTTTCAACTGGTAAAAAGAAAATCCAACAAAATAACTTCAACGCAATAGAAATATAATCAGAATGATTCTCAATGTAAAAGCAAAACTTAAATAAATTGAAATCTTCGACACTGAGTAAGGAGCTTTCAAACACAACAGCAGATCTAAAAGAGCACAATTTGAGATAGGTGAAACTGTTCCTTGAACAGTATGCATCTTTTGACAGTAGTACATACTATATACATCTTTAACTCAGATAAGATCGTTGTTACATCTTATCTCAAGGACCTGTGTCTCAATATCTTCCATCAATGGTCGCAGATTTCTTTGGCTTGGTTGTTCCACTGGCCTGGACTTCCACGGTCCCTTACAACAGTTTTGCTGTGGTTGGCCCATCCTCCTGGAATATGTTGCCCAACAACCTGTGACATGAATTCCTCAGCCTCTCTTTCCCTCTTTTCTAGAAATGCTTGAAGACCATTCTGTTTGATTGTGATTTCATTGTGTTACGCCGGAAGCGCCTCTAACGAATATTTCTTTGATTGGAGCTATATAAATTGGCAAATACAATTACAAAACATGAGTGGCATCTCTTTAGATCTTTAGCCAAATTCCTGAGAAAAATGGTTAGGTACATGCATATATCTGGAATAATTACTGATTATAAAACTAATCAGGACTTCAATCAACAGTCAGGATGATTCGTTAAGCAGAAGGAAAACCTAAATATGGATTTGTAATCTTGCCGTTTCTATAAATCAGAGCAATAATCAGAAAGATACAGGGTGCAACAGGAAAAGCCAAGCCTTTCACTTAATGAATCGGAGCACAAACGAAAAGTAACCAAAACAGTTCGCAGCACAAAGCTGTAAACACTTAAGTAACACCCAAACAGCATCAGTGATGAAAAAATCAGAAAAGACCGACACCAAGAAAGGAAAAACAGCCAGAGCTTGAAAATAGCCATGAAAATGTTCAAGACAAGTCAGACCAGATTACAACTGCTGCATTCAAAGTCAATTCAGATTATCCACATTTCATTCATTCATTCATTCATTTGAGCATTTATATAGCACCCCTTCAAGGGGACTACTCACAGGCGCTCTTAACACACTTTAACAACGAGAGTGTACTACAAGCAACTGGGAACCAATGCAGCTCGTCGTTAAAGTGTTAAGCCAAGTCAAACGATGTACTTTCTCTGCATCTTATCACAGATCAGCATTCACACTAAGGGGATACCAATTACAACAATTTATCCAAAAGCTGAACAACTGTAGAGAACCTGCACTGAAACACGAACGGCTGTGAATTCCACAGCCGTTGACCAACAGCCAGGAAATTAATAAGACATAATTGATCAACAAAAGATTGAAGAATTGAAGATGATTGAAATATCGAAACAATAGCTAAAATGAAGAACAGTCCATTTCTAGATATATTTCACCAAAGCCAGAAGACATGATTGTTACATTATGGATGCTGTGATCAGGAAAAGTGTTATTAGTACAATCAATTCATTGCGAAATCATCCAAAACCCAGCGATATCATTTATCAACATAAGCTTGAAAGATGTGTGGTAAGAACAGGAAAATGTACACCATTGACAAAAATTAACCCGAGCCCAGAGTCATGAAAACACAAGATTGAAGGATATTTTTCAAGCAGAGTCGTTACAAAAGGCATCATATCCCTAAAAAATGTAATAAACCCATCAGAAAAAATCTATCCACTCCAGATTAAAGGATGTTTTTCAAGCAGAAGTAAGAGTTCACTAATTTCTAAAAATTAACCAAATGACCGAGATATAGTCTCTATTATATAATTAACTCTATATAATTAACCCTATATAATTAACCCTATATAATTAACCCTAAATAATTAACCCCAGATTGAAGAAGGTTCTCAAACAGAAAGGATTCATAGCACAGTATTTCCCAAAAAATCAACCAAACCCCTGAATCGTAACTGAATGACACCAGAAAAAATGACCCCTTCCAAGCAGATGTGCTACAAAGTACAGCACCAAAAAGTAACCACAGCCCTGCGATACAATCACACCATACTGCAGGATGCTTTGAAAGCAGAACTCCATATCCCAAAAAAATGAAAACCACAAATGAGAACTGAAAGAGACAAGACTGAAATTGATCCAAACAGTAAAAAGACGAAATCGTTCAACTGCCTTGAAGAGAAAGCACCAAGCTGCATGCACCATCACCAGGAACAGCGGTGATACAATCTCAAGACCAGTACAGACCCACAAACAATGGTTGCTCCACAAAGTTTACATCCACGAAACACGCAGACGAAGACTGTCCCTTTGCATTTGACACACTGCATATGTATTCGCCGTGATCCCCACGACCGCATTCCTCGATGCAAAGGATCTGCAGCCCATCGAGGACCGACGAGATGCGGTAGCGGTTCCGCTCAGCCGAATCGAGAGCATCAATGTCGTGGCCGTTCACGGTCCACTTCACCTGCCAAGGTTCATCGCCCATGACACGCCCGCTCACGAGGATCTGGTCGCCCAAGTCGACCCGAGACCCATGCAAGTGATGCGCGAAATGAGGAGCACCTGTCTCACCTGCGGGATGCTCTTTGGATGTATCAGACTTTTGAAATCCAGTCTCTGCTTCCTCAGGGTCTCTTCTATGGCCTGAATATACAAACATATACATATATATGTATGTATGCATGCATGTATGTATGCGTGTATGTATGTGTGTATGAAAATGTGTATGTACATAGGTATGTGTGTTTTTTGAACAAGTGTTACTGGACATTTACATAGACCTGTTAGAATTATGAACACACTACTGTTGCTTTCTATCCAAATTTTTAAACAATCAAATTTGCTTCACTCTAGTCAAGCGTTAAACACAATAAACATGCAGGTTAATAAAAATAATAATCAATGCATAATATCTTTATAAATAAAGGTTAACTGATATTTTTTTATCTCTTGAGCTTTTAACATCATTGAAGATAAACAATAATAATAAATATTTTGATGGTTCACATGTAACTTGTAATAAAAATCAATTTAGTATAAAAATAATAACTGTTACTTTCATAAAAACTTATATCAACAGTTAAAACACAATTGTTAGGGATCTGCACAAGATGTTTGGCATCACATAAAAACATGCAAGATTCACAATCTTTGAATTCACAAAAGCATTTGAAGCAATAACAACATTAGGCAAAAAAAGTGAACATCTCATAGTTGGTACTCCCATTAATTACAATTTTAAATGAGCTAAAATGAAATTGTCCACAAAGGTGTCAAATCAATACTTCAAGTACCTAAAAAAATTGCGACTGCATAATAATCGTATTTTCGTCATAACCAGCAAAAAACACTTCACGCATATTAGAGACAACTTAAGCATATATATGTAGTTATACAAGAATGCAAATATCCACATATTATCTCTCAATACTTATTCATGAATGTACAATTACAAAATATACAGACAAATATAAAGATATATAACACATAAGCACATATAAAAAAAATTAAATATACACTCTGTTAATATACATTTGGTCAAGAAAGCATATCCACAATATGTACAGAAAAATTGTGTTATATTTAATACTTTTTTTTAAATGCTAAAAACACTGTAAAATAAATCAGACAAACTTTACAAATTCTCCATATTAGAAAACTGGACGAGTACTCCAAAAAAACTTAAGCTGTCATGTTAGGTAACACAGTGAACAAAAAAGCTGCAAGCATGCTAGGCTTTCAAGCTGGAGCTGATAAGAGAAGTGCAATGCTGTTTGAATAATACTGAATCATATTATTTTCAATCAGGTAATGCTGAAACCAAAACAAATACAGAGCGTCAGGTTAAGAAGTAAGAACGTTGGCAGAAAACGACAGAACCATGCTCAGTTAGTCGATTGAACCTGTCATAACAAACAAACCAGACATATTCATAAAGACATGCAAACAGGCAATAGTTTATGATGTAAGAGAAATGCATGTTTGTGTGTGTATGTGTGTGTTTGTAAATATGTATGTGTGTAAATGTGTATGTGTGACACTGCATCTGTATGCAAGTGTGGATGCGTGTGCAATGTACATGTGTATGTAAATCAATTACCATATTGCTATTACGAACATTTTTACCATGCATATGCTCAAACAGTATATCTAATCTAATTATAATTTTATGTTATGTATGTATGTATGTACATAATACATATGTGTGTCTGCATGTATAAATTGTATATAGGCATGTATGTATGCATGCAGTAACACTTAAAAATATAGAAATTTTAAAGAGTCAAAGAGTTCATATCCACATATGTAAATAAGTATGTGTGCACAGATGGGCGACTGATGGACGGATGGAAGGATGGATAGATGGATGGACATACAAAGTAAAAGTCAGAGAAAAATGTATACATGTAGGCAACAAGTTTATATAGCTCATTTGTAGGTTCTTTACAGGCAGCACACAAATGCTTCGATACATAAATACATATGCACATGCATACAACATGCACATTCATATGTACTACGGTCAACAAAGCTAAAGCCATCTACGCTATTTTTCTGCTTCTATTCACCAGAAGTTGAAGACCATTCTATTCGAATAAGGTATTGTATTGTTGGATCAGAAGCATTTAAAATTATGATACATAAACACATATACATAAATAAATACATAAATACAAACATACATTCGTACATACATACACTCTACATGCATGCATACATACATGGGTCAGAAGCATGCATGTAGGTATGGAAGTGTGTATTTATGCGTGTGCGCCGCACACATACAAACATTCATATATACACACATACAGAAATTCATACATACACACACATACAAACATTCATACAGACACACACACAAACATTCATACATACACATACAAACATTCATACAGACACACACAATCACACATGCAAACATTCACACACACACACACGCACACATAGATCAAACACAAAGAAATTAACAAAATGTTGTGATTGTGCCTACGGTCGATGAGCAACTGAGCAGTGGTGGTAGCCACTCCGTGCTCATTGTGAGCTTCACAGGTGTACTCCCCTTCATCCTCCGCAGTGACTCCATCTATAAGCAGGACGCACTTTCCCTCCGAATACTCCATCTGTAAGCGAGCACTTGACGATAACTTCTGAGCATTCTGCATGTAAACAAAAAATGACACCCTGCTGACAACTCACATTTTAGACTTTAGAGCTGTATTAATGACGAGATTGTGGTAAAGCATGAGGCTTTATCATTGCCTAACCCAAGGCCGTAGCTAGGGGGATGTTTGGGTGTTTAAACACCCCCCGAAATTAAATAATGTAAAAATGAAATAATGCATCTACTAACGACAAACCCCTTGGTCGGTTGACTCGATTGCATGTCGCCTTGCTTAAGGACGAAAAAACACCCCCCAAAACAGAAAACACCCCCCCCCGAAACAAAATCCTGGCTACGGCCCAGGCCTAACCTAATCTACCCTATTCCAATTTTAATATAGTCTAATCCAATCTAATCAAATATAATACAATACTTGATCCAATCAAATCTAAAGTTATTGTCATCTAATCGACTAAAACCTAAGTAAAATTAATTAAACCTAATCCAATCAAGTCTACTCTAGTGTTAACTTTATTATCATAATCTAATCTCATCCATCCTAATCCAATCAAATCAAACATTATTACTTCATTAGCATAATCTTATCTAATCCAATACCAATCAAACATACCACAACCTAATCCAAATTAACCTAATCAATTTTCATTATTGCATAATCTAATCTAATCAAACAATACACAACACAATTCAATCAACTCACTCAAGTTTAACTCACTCCTGCTTAATCTAATCAAAGCAAATCTAATCAGTTAGGCCTATGATTAATTGCTTAAGAGAACTCCATAGTTACCTGACACCAGGTAACAGTGGGGGCAGGGTGACCAGTCACTTCACACTCCAGCCTAACGGACTGACACTCCAGTACATCGATGTTGACAAGACCGCTCTTAAAACAAGGAATGGTAGGAACGGTAGCACCTAACAGCAAAAACCAAACTGATGTTATCAACCACATAATTTAGTGTAATGTAACTAGACAGAAGTCTATTCAGTAGTGCAGTAAATATTTAATAGTGATTAGACTTTCATCACAATAATAACAGTATTTGGAAGCACCGTCCATACTCACACACAAACACACATACATGTACACTTCCACATACACACTTCCATTCCTAAACACATGCAACTACACATCACATACATGTATACATCATACATATGAACACATAGACATCTAAACAGCCACTACCAAATGATACCAATTGGCAGTGTATGGTCTATCATAGTCATTAAGGCTTTAATGTACTTACGTATGACTGTGAGAAATGCTTTGGTCATGGTCTCTCCAGCTTCATTGACGGCCCTGACAGAATACTCTCCTTCGTCCTCTGGTAGTGTGTCAACGATGATCAGGGTGCAGATTCTGTCAACATAGCTCACCTGGAAATCTCCAGATTCCACGATCGGATCTCCATCTACGTACCACGTCACCGATGGCATTGGATGACCACTGACTCGACATTTCAGTATTGTCTTCTGTCCATCAGTGACTGTCATTGGTGACAATGGTTCCTCAAAGAAAGGAGGAACTGGTGCTGCAAATTCTGGGATATCGGTGATGGGGGTTTCAATGGGTACCTCTTCTTGCATTTGAGGAATGGGGGCTTCAGTGGGTTGCTCTTCTGGGATTTCAGCAATGGGGGCTTCAGTGGCTAGCTCTTCTGGGATTTCAGTAATAGGGGCTACAGTGGCTAGCTCTTGTGGGATTTCAGCAATGGTGACTTCAGTGGCTAGCTCTTCTAGCTCTTCTGATATTTCATCAATGGGGGTTTCAGTGGGTAGCTCTTCTGGGATATCAGCAATGGGTGCTTCAGTGGCTAGCTCATCTGGAATTTCAGCAATGGGGGCTTCGGTGGGTAGCTCTTCTGGGATTTCAGCAGTGGGGGTTTCAGTGGGTAGCTCTTCTGGAATTTCAGCAGTGGCTAGCTCTTCTGGAATTTCAGCAGTGGGGGTTTCAGTGGGTAGCTCTTCTGGGATTTCAGCATTGGGGGCTTCAGTGGGTAGCTCTTCTTTGATTTCAGCAATGGAGGCTTCAGTGGGCAGCTCATCTGAAATTTCAGTAATGAGGGTTTCTTTGGATAGCTCTACTGGGATTTCTACGACAGGCGTTTCAGTAAGTAGCTCTTCTACAATTTCTGTGGCAGAGATTTCTGTGGGAAGCTCTTCGTCGATTTTGAAAGCGGGGGTTTCTTCCGTTAGATTATCATCCGAAATTATGGCAGCAACACCTGGTGATGGTGGATGCTCTGCTCCGAGACCAGTTCCTTCGGAAATCAAAACAGCGAGAACATCATCCTCGATGCTGGAGAGTGTTGCCCTGCCTGCTGTGTCACTTCCATGACTCAGGCGTTCAACCGCATCGAAGAAGACATCGTCTTCCGATCCCTCCGATGTTGATATTTGTTTTTGTGGTGGAGATGGTGGCACTGTCTCCCCGTTCCTTACAATCGAGTCGCTTGCATTTTCATATAGTGTTTCTTCAAAAGTTCCATCTGGGGTTTCGGAAGCGGCTTCTGTCACTGCAGCCTCATATTCCGCAGTTATATCCACCTCTTCTATTACAGCTTCTTTTGGTATTGAGTCCTGTATCATGGAGAAACTATCAGCAGAGGTAGAGATTTGTTCGTGGGATATTACACCTTCATCCACCATGTGAACCACATCTTCAGAGATTGATGATATATTCTTGTTTTCAACTTCAACAGCGTCGAAAGCTGGAACAGGCACTTCATGTGTAACACTAACCATTTTAGTCATCATCTCATTCAATCTGCAGCTTTCATCATCAAAACCTAAACTGTTCAAAGTCGTCTTTTCTGCCTGGAAAAGGTCGTAAGCAACTTGATCTTCTGGAACAAAGCTGAAACGAATTGGTTCTATGTAACGTTCCACATCTTTTCGATGAACCGTCTCTTCTGACGCACGTACCAAACTCAAAGTCAGATGACAGGAAACTTTTCCACACAAGTCCTCAATAACATTTGCTTGAGATGCTGCTCCATCCGAGAACCGATCTGGAAGCAGTTCGACAGAATCTTCCGGAGTCCGCATGTACTGTTCTGAGATCAACAGCGACTTTGGAAAATCGAGAGAGGGTTTGGTCGCCTCTTGTGATGCTCTCGATTGAACTGTCTTATAGGAAACTGTATCAATCTCTGTTTTCTGACTTGACTGAGCCTCTATTAAAATGACAGCCTCTGTCCTGTTCACTTGCCTTTGCTGTCCACCTTGAATCCCCAAAGTGGAAGTTACCCTCTTCTCCAGATTCCTATCAACACCTTGGACTTCTGGTAATGTGTGACTATCACGCAGTGCAAAATCGACTTTCACAGTTTGGTTCTGCTGCAGTTTTATGTTTCGATCGAGAGTTGTTTTCGCAGATTGACTCCCTGCTCCCAGTGCAGCTGAATCCACAGTGTCCGTGGTTGGAGGTGAGAGGTCAAACACCTTGGTCTGTAAGGTGATGGATCGAGCAACATGCTCCTCAACTCGCTCACGCTTCACGAGGTCTACGCTCAACTGAGATTGCGCTCTCACCTCGCGGCCTTCCTCTGACTGGACCCTCATGGGAGAAGAATCATCTGACACTTCCTGCAGATGAAGCCTTTGCTTCACTACTTCACCTCTCACCTGAAGCTCAGCTGGTGCACCCTGCTGCACCTGGAGGTCTTTGCGATATACCTCATTATGTTTGGCCACACTTTGAATATGAATTCTTCCTTGAAGCCCTTCACCCGCTGCCAGGACTTCCTTCGGTATCCCTTGTTCCCGTACACGCATTCGACTCTGAACCATTTCGCCTTGTCTCTTTGTTAGCTCTACCGCTTGAGGTGTGTCTTGTACCTTTCGTGTGGGTGATGGTGGCTTTGGTATATGCCACTTGACATCAGCCATCTGCACCGTTTCCTCATAGACGTGTTCTCTCACCTGGGTAGCTTTGGCAGTTACCTGTGCTTCCGTCTGCATCTTGCCCATGTTGGCGAAGAACAGTGTGGTCTTGGACTGGAAGTCTGGCTTAGAAGAAGTAACAGGTGGTGATGTGACTGAATCCGAATGAGAGATCTCACTGTCTGGATTGTATTCGTAAGCTACAAAATATCAAGTCAACATCAACTTCAAAAACAGCCACCACAACCTCTACCACCAGTGGTTTTGAGAGGTGCCTTTGAGAGAGAGGTGCCTTTGAGAGGTGCCTAAAAGGCGAAATATAAATGCTCAGATACACTCAGCCTCTCTTTGCCTCTTTTCTGCAAACACTTGAAGAACATTCTGTTCGATCGTGGTTTCATTGTGTTAGGTCGGGAGCACCTTTGACGAGTCGCTCTTTTAAGTGGTGCTATATAAATTTGCAATTACATTTACAATAAAATTACAATACATACATAAGCAACTACATATTGTGGCATATCGTGTCCTTAATACTGAGGACAGAGTTTGGTAGGTGGACACTCGATGCCACACTGAGCTTGGAAGGTAACCACTCCTTTAGTTTGGCTGGTAGTCTAGCCTTTTGTATTTTTCTATGTCTCTGATTCACTTTGAATGGAGGCTATATAAACAGAATCTAGATGGAATTTCTTTCTTTCTGGCAGACAAGGCAAAGTGAGAGGTTCTGTTTAGTGTCGGTTATGTATTGTCAAATCGTGTAAACTAAGAAGTACGATAGAAATAAACAGTTTTCTTTTACAACTTGTCAGAGGTCTTCATCCACCCTTGCTAAGACAGTGTGACCTAGGATGGAGAACCTTTTACAATATGTACGCATCTACCATCACCACCATGACCTGGCGCCCTTCCTTGACTCATTCATCTGTTACAGCTAAAACACGCACTTACCTTCAACCGTAAGGGTGGAGACGGATGAGGATTTTCCATACTTGTTGACCGCAATGCACTCATAAACCCCAGTATCCTGTGGAAATGCTTCCAGTATCATCAGCACTGCCTCTCCGGTCTCGCGTGCGTAGACCGTCCGCACATCTGGGTTGTCGAAGACCATCTTTCCATTGTGTTTCCACGAGATTTCAGGCATCGGATTGCCTTGGATGCGGCAACGGAACTTCACCTGATCTCCATCCATCACCTGTACCATCAAAAGGTAGACGATAAGGTTATTATTGCAAGGATACACCAGTATTAGTGTATATTCACAGCCGATTTCTGTTTCATTTTTGAAATGTTATTCAGGTCTAAACTTAAGACTCGTCTAAAGTCTAAACTTTAGTCTAAACTTAAGACTCTAAACTTGACAGGTCTAAACTTAAGACTCGTCCATTTCAACTTGTTTAGCCACCGAAGCCTCACTTCTGGTTTCTCTGATCAGCTGGATTCCAGTTGACTTCTCCAATGGTCTATGATATGGTCTTGGTGCGCTTGATAGATAGAGTGCTGGACTATCAGTCAAGAGGTCGGGGTTCAATTCCCTGCCAAGACAGAAATTTGATTCGAGCTATAATGAGTACACTGACCGTACACTGTCCGTGGGAAGATGAGATGGCGAGGGAGAGGACTGGCCACCGGCCGTCATATGCCAAGGCTTAGAAAATGAAGTTGCTAACACTTCATACCCATGGCTGCCTCTGGGCTAGCTTAAGGGACTGCTCTTCTTCTTCTTCTTCTTCTTCTTCTTCTTCTTCTTCTTCTTCTTCACATGATTTCTTGCTACTTTTTCACATGAAGCAACAATCAGTCAATGCATATTGATAAGGAAGTCAGTGGATTGAATTATCAAATGTCAGTTGTCTCGTATTGTATGTTACGCTGCGTGGCAATCATAGTCTATCGCAGCGATTTAATCGAACCTCACCTTCTGCGGCGCCAGTTCTTCGAGGAAGACAGGTTTGCCGCCATCCAGGTGTAAGCGCATCTCCTGACGCTGGGTATGGGTCGCTTCCACCCTTCGCTTGCGCTGGAACTCGCACCTGCTCAGCTCCTTCTTCGGGCGTGGCACCTCCACCTCCATCTTGATTGCACGTGGCGCCGACAGCCTCTCCACGTTCAGCTGCGTCCTGCTTGAAGACCGGTCCTGCACGTGCAGAAGCATCTCCTCCTGCCTCTGGTTGTCAATGGCAACCGTCTCCGAGAAGCTTCGCTGCTGCATCAGTGGGATCATCAGTTCCTGGCGTAGGGTGGAGACTGCCTCCGCACGCTGCTTCAGACTGAACTGCTTCCTTTCGACGAGGGATGGCGGACCTGACAGCTGCACCTCCATTTTCGTTCCACGTGGAAGAGACACGCTGCGCATCATCACCTCCGACTTTTCCTTCTTAACGATCGGAAGCGCGAACTGCAGACTGGCCTGAGAGACCTGACTGTTGTCGATGGCAACCGTCTCTGAAAAGCGTCTCTGGTTCTCTGTTGCATCTATCGACAATGTACTTCCTTTGTCTTCTGTGCCTTCAACTACACAAAGAGATGCTAAAGATATACTGTGTCATCCATAACATGTTGGGAACATAAAGTACGATGCATAAATATAATTGAACATGAAAACAAACTTCAAAGCTTTGGGCTAGACATCAAGAGCGCTCAGGAGCCTGAAAATTATCCAGGTGTTAAGCACAAGGACCTGACTGTGATGGGTCAGCAAGAAAAAAAGGGAGCAGGCCAGCTCACTCAAGTAATACATTGTGATCTGTAAGACGGATTTCAAACTTAATTCTTTGCTCAATGGGCAGGCAGCGACTGTAATAAATGCACAATTGTAATTGAAATTTAACACTTATATAGAGCCGCTCAAAGAGCAAAACAAATCAGAGAAACAAATCTATGTGATATTAAACTAACTAGGTCATGATTAGGTGTTGTCAGGTCGGGAGCGCCTCTGAGGAGCTTCTCTTGAAGTGGTGCTATAGAAATTTATGATTACGAATAGAAAAGATACCAGTGGTGGGCACATGCGGAGCCAACCATTGAGTTCCCATATGGGATTATGGGTCAAATATGTCGGTGTTTACAGGGGTCGTCTTTATGACTTGGGTCATAAGGTCATAAGGTTGAAACATACACTTACGTTGAACAAACAGATGGCAGTGAGTAACGGCAGTTCCCAAGGGATTTTCAACTTTGCACATGTACTCTCCTTCATCATCCGGGAACAACTCGACAATTGTCATAACACTCTCTCCCCGTTTAGGGTCCTCTGAAATCCGGAAATCTGGACTCGACTCTATCAGCTGCCCATTGAAGTACCAGGTAACGACTGGGGTAGGAGATCCCCGGAATCGCACTCGGAAAACGATCCGTTCTCCATCTGGGGCAGTCTGGTTGCAGAGTGGGGTGATGAACTTGGGTGGGTCATCGGCGTGGGTGATCTGGGCAGAGGTTTCTGCGATGGGAGCAGACGATGGAAGATGTGAGGTGGTTGATAGTGCCTCAGAAGACCCTTTGAATCCTGCATCACATATTAAAAAGAAACAATTTATCTACAGAAAACAAATTTTGTAGGCTCTTGAAATCCTTATACAGAGGTATAAAGATACATAACAAAACTCAAGAGTAGGTAAGCAAGTAAACAGATAAGACTTCAGTTTAGACCTGTATCACATAAATGCACAAGGCAAATAATCTGTTTGAGAAGTCCAACTAAAAAGTCCAGTAGGTACAGTCGATAAATCCATGGTAAGTTACCATTTTCCGGTCCAGTGACCACGATCGTTCGTGTTTCCACATCACCGAGCTTGTTGCTGGCCCGGCAGATGTATTCACCCGCATCTGAAGCCCTGGCAGCGTCGATCGTAAGCGTGGCCGAGTCGCGAACATGAGCAACTCGGATGTGGTCCCCGGACATCACGAGATCTCCATTGTGGTACCACACGACAGACGGATTTGGTTTTCCAGTTACAGCACAACGCAGACTGTAAAAACGAAATCGCAAATAACACATTAACAGAACTACATTTCCACATAATTTCACAGAGAAACCTAGACGGCCTGTAATGTAATTGCAATGGTAATCACATAACAACGTCATGCCCAGGGAAACGACATTTAAAATTTCTGCAACAATAATAACAATCCGCACCAGAACCTGAGCAAGGTAGTGCAAATTTTAGGGCTGCAGATTAAATTTTAATCGATTAATTTTGGTTTGTTTGATTAATTTTTTTACCCATCTAATGGCGACAAGCAGCATATTTCTGGAGTACAACGATGAAGTGAACAAAACTTGAGCCTCTCTGCGTCCTGAAAATGTGACTGCACTGATTTGCTTGAATGAATGGCTAATATAAACTTACTGGCTATTTTCAATTTAAACTTTAGCATGTGGAATAATTGGTTTTTTGTAGAAAGAAAGTAGTAACTGACTCAGTGACTACGTTTTTAACAGTTTTCACACTTCACATAACAGGTACCAAATTAATCGAATTTAATATATTAATCAAAGTAAATTTTGGAGATTAATCAATTAATTTCTGTAATCAGTACCAGCCCTAGTAAATTTATTTGTGCACAAACATAGCATCTTTTAAAATGAAACTCACAACCCTATGCATTCGACCTGATTACAGTCTGGTTTTGGCGTGCCATCGGTTGATGCCTTGTGCATTAGACACCGGCACAATAGAAGTTACTAATTACTAATTACAATTACATTATACCGTGTAAAGTAATCATATTAATAGACACTACCAGACCAATGCAGCCCATAAAGTAGTGTCTTTGTACTAACACATAAGTGTAACACGTTAGGAAAATGCCCCACAGAACAACATATCAGAATTTCCATCGTAATGAAGCACATTATAAAGTGGTTCACCTGTTTCAACATTCCAACCCATCCAACCATACCAGCCTAAGATTTGGTTTCCCCAATTCATTATCTTTCTACCACGCTTCCCCCACGGATTACAATATTTGACTGAGTTCACTTGAGTCATTAGATAAGATTCTGGAGCAAATTACTTACACGATTGTTTTGCCTGGCAAGGCATGTACAGATGGTGCCAGGGTCTGCAGGAAAGACGGGGAGCTCTCAAAGACGTGCGTTTCTCCTTTGCTGTTCGACACGACCGTCTCCTTTTTCACGGACCTCGTCTTCTCTAGAATTGTCACTTCAGCTCCGGCAGCTGTTGCATACAACAAACAGCAACTGTATTGTACTGTATTCTATTGTAAATTAACTCAGTAGTTGTTCGTAACTGTCTTGCACTGATTAATTCACACTGCACCTCATTTATTGTAATTTTAATTACGTCAATAGCAACCTGCTTCTCGGATGCTTTTACAGCATCAGCTCAAATGTTCAGACTACATAGTAAGTAGATTTTAACTCTGTAGCAACCGGATGGTACCATGCGGGTCTTGTCAATCCTAAAGTCCTATCAAATCACTGTCGACATAATCTTAGAATACTGCATCATTCGTGTCACTTGGTGTATTTTTTAGCTACATTACTTCTTGGAATTCCCTTGAAAACACCCCAACATATTAAAAAACAACCAATAAAAAATATCACTTAAATCAAGTAGAGCCTCTTAGAGATTATAACACATTGTAATTGAATTGTATTCTAAGATGTGGTAAATGTATCAGTAAACTTGCATAACAAAAGAAAGAACTTACGGACAATGACTACATTGGCCGTTGATGTCGATCTTCCAGCTTTGTTGCATGCACGACAAGAGTACATGCCGCTGTCTACAACTCCAGCCGACTGTATCGTCAATGCACAAACTCCAGTAAAGCGATCGAACTTAATGTCGTTCCGCTCTGATGCCTCCAACTCCTTGCCGTCCTTGACCCACAGAATGTTTGGAGTTGGGAAGCCTGTAACCATGGCGACCAGAGTACATTTTTCACCTTCACGAGCCACAACCGGCTTCAGCGCATTTGTGAACTGTGGCGGATCAATGCGAGTTCCGGAAGTGGTCCTGGGATCGTTTGAATGAATCTTTGGTTTTTTATGATCACATCCTTGACTGTTTTTTCCACTGTCACCAGTTTTTTGTCCTTTGCTTGTGACTGGTTTTGAAGTTTCTTCTGAGCTATGAACTTTCAGGTAGCAGTCGGTTGTTGCATGACCCGCAACATTCTCTGCAACACACCTGAAATATCGAATTTCTTTTGATACAATAACAACAAACAAAAAACTGACAAATTTACCTTGATCAGTTTATTAAGGTTATGAACCTTAGCGATTCTAAGGTTCATAACAAATTTGGCAATAATAGAAATAATAATAATTTTAGTACTAAAGATGATAACAATATACTGAAAATAATACTAATAAAAAATAATAATAAAAAATAATAATAGCAGGAGATAATAGGGAGTCTACTTTCCTCCATCAATGCTAATCTATGACAATCCAACATATCAATCGGTCACTTTTTGCAGCACCTTTTCCACTGATAAAACCATCTGGAAAGACTAGCCATTCCAGAACAACGCTCCCCAATTTTTGCAATCCTGAGGGACCATATTATGTACCTCAAGGGAAAAATAAAATAATAATAATAACCTGATGAACAGTGGCCGTTCCAGGTGTTTCTCTCTATGCTAAGTAATATTTAAGTCCCCAAGGGATCATATGTACCTTTGGGCCTAAAACATAATAACAATAATAATAATAATATTTTTAATACTAATAATAATAATAATAATAATGACAGAGACAATAATGATAATAATGATAATAATAATAATAATAATAATAATAATAAATGTTTTTAATAATAATAGGTTTTCTCGTTATCATAATAATAATCAATCAATCAATCAATCAATCAAACATTTATATAGCGCCCCTTCAAGGAATCTATTCAGAGGCGCTCCCAGCCCAACCCCGGCGAAAGAGAAAAGTCTTTAGAGCAGAGAAGAAAGCGGTGGATGAGTTTCGAGGAAGAGACCGCAGCTCAGAAGGAAGCCCATTCCAAATTTTGGGACCAACGACGGAGAAAGCACGGTGCTGCATAGTAGCGGTGCGTGCAAAAGGAACAGAGAGATCACCACGGGTGGTAGAGCGAAGAGAGCGGTGACCAGGTGGAACAGAGGCACGAGAACAGAGCTCACGCAGATAGAAGGGAGCACAGCCAAGCTGACATTTCCAGACAATGGAGGCAACCCGGTAGACAATGCGTTGCGAGAGTGGTAACCAGTGGAGGACATCACGCATGTATTCAGAAACATGGCCAAATTTAGGTATGCTCCCAATCAAACGCGCAGCAGAACGCAATACGCGTTCCAGACAGTTCAGTCGAGTGAGGGGAAGCCCAATATAGAGGGAGCAGCAGTAGTCAAGCCGACAGGTAATGAATGCATGAACGAGAGTAGCAGCAGATTGGGGGGAAAGAGAGCGGGAAACAACGCGAAGCTGTCGTAGCTGAAAGTAGCAAGCCCGGCTCAGCTGCAAGATATGCGGAGAGAGGGTGAGTTCTGAATCCAAGATGACGCCAAGATCTCTGACGGAGGTGGAAAAGACGATATAGGGGAACTCAGAAGTAAGACAAGCATGATCAATCTTAGCAAGCTGCCTAGGGGTGCCCAGCCAGATATATTGAGTCTTAGTGGGATTCAAGCGAAGGCGGTTGGAAGACATCCAGGCAGTCAAAGAGTCAGTGGAGTGGCACATGAGGCGGACTGCAGCGGCGGCGTCAGAGGGAAAGCAGTGGGTGTAAGCCTGTATATCGTCAGCATATAAATGGTTGGACAAAGAACAAGTGGCAAGAAGGCGACTGAGATCAGAGGTGAAGATAATATAGAGGAGGGGACCCAAAACTGATCCCTGAGGAAGGCCAAAACGGACTGGGGTCCAGAGGGACCTGGTAGAACAGTAGACAACCAATGAGGAGCGGTCAGAAAGGTAGGAGGCTAGCCACTCAAGGGGCTTTTCAGATAGACCGAATGATACAGACAAGCGATTGAGGAGGATGTCATGGTCGACCGAGTCAAAGGCAGCGCTGACATCGAAGAGTGCAAGAAGGGAGACTTGGGAGCGATCAATGGCGCCATAATAATAATGATAATAATAGCAACAACAACAATTAAAACTATTAGTAAATCTAGGAAGACAACTGCACACTAAACACATTCACAGATGAATGGGTCATGAATTAGCAATTCTGTACTGCAATAACAATTTCCAGATTACATAATACAGAAGAACAAAAAATCCCAGTTACTGATAGCTATAGTTGCCAAATTATTTTGAGATGCACCTGAAATGACCGTCGTCATCTGGGAAGCAGTCAAGGATGACCAGGTAAACCTTTCCGGTTTGTTGATCGTAGGTGAAGACAAAATCCTGGCTGCGATCGATGTTCTTGCCATTGTGGTACCAGGAAATGACCGGCATCGGGTTGCCACGGACAACACAGTAGAGCGCCACCTCTTGTCCATCTTTGGCAACGATATCTTTCAGTTGCTCAACGAACACTGGGGGTGTCTGATTGAGCTCCAAGACTACAATGCAAAGAATAAGTTATGACACATTAAGTCACAGTCACGACACTTTAAGTCTGATTAAGTTCCAAGACTACAATCAAAGAATAAGTTATGACACTTTAAGTCACAGTCAAGACACTTTAAGTCTGATTAAGTTCCAAGACTACAAATCAAAGAATAAGTCATGGCACCCACCAAATCAAATCCACACAAGGATTAGGCATCGCTTCGATATTTTTAACAATTTCACTGTATAATTTTGGTTTACCATACAACATGTATAAATAATATCATATGCATGTGTTATACTGTACTTGTATGAGTCACTCTGAGTCATTTTCAGTGTATGACTACAAGTGTCAGACAGGGGATGGGTGTGGATGGGAGGAGATGGGAGGGGTGTGCGTCCAATTTTTTAAGCCTGCCGGCGCCCCTGAGTCATGACACTTTAAGTCACAGTCACGACACTTTAAGTCACAGTCATGATACTTTAAGTAACAGTTATGACACTAAGTCACAGTCATGACACTTTAAGTAACAGTCACGACATTAAGTTACAGTCATGACACTTTAAGTCACAGCCACGACACTTTAAGTCACAGTCACGACACTTTAAGTAACAGTCACGACACTTTAAGTCACATTCACGACACTTTAAGTCACAGTCACTTCAAGTCAAAGCACCAATATTTAAGGCACGTCCTAATCTGTCTATGGGTCTTCTGTCTTCCAAAAGAGTTCAAACCGTGTCATACCGAGGGGAAAAGCAATGCATTTTGCAATCCTTCACACAATGAAATTCCATGAGTTCAGGCTCATCCTTCGATCTCACATGATCTGAACAATCACACAGTAGTTTCAAGCAGTCTCCTCCAGTGGATTAAGATTTGCGCAAAGGGTTCACTTGAAGAAACCATCGAATGATGTCCTGTGCATCATGATTACGATACGATACGATACTCGTTTATTGCAACCAAAATCCAAAAAAATTGTATACAAACAAAAGATTTACATAGCAAGCTGGTTAGCAAGGGAAGGGCCCAAAAGGGAGCAAGCTCCCGCGAGCAGGGACACCCATTCACAGAACTCAAATACGATGGCGCAAAACAGAAACCAACCTGAATCTTAATTAACAGATCAATACAACAAATTAAGCAGAGTTCTTAACTAAACTGCCAAAACCTGATTAGAGTGCTACATAAATCATTAGATTAGATTCTGTAAAAGAACTTATGCGATATACCAAATCGTGTTATATGGCAGTTTACTCGTATTAACCAGCTTTTCCAAAGTAGTTGGACTTTGAGTTTTCCTGACCTAGCAGATTTTTACAAGATTACAGTTTCTCCCAGAGTCTCGTTTGAAACAGTATTACCTGGAGCCAAGCCCATTTTTATTCCCCAAACTTATCGTTTTCAGCAAAGTCATCTGATTATATCTGGTCATACCTAAATCAAGAACTATTCTTGGTGAACGAGCTTTTTTGGTTGATGGACCAAATTTTTGGAACTCTCTCCCTGTGTCTGTCCGTTCTGCTCAGTTGCCTATGTTATTTCGTTCTCAACTTAAAACTTACCTCTTTCAAATTGCTTATCCACAATAGGCTACCTCTCTCTGTCATAAGGACTGATCTTCTGGATATTGACCTGATTACGGCTTGGCTTGGGTGTGCCATTGGTTAATGCCTTGTGCATTAGACACAGGTGCAACAGAAGTTACAAATTACAATTACATTCTGATAGCCATGCTATGGAACTCATTAGATAAGATCAGGTAACTGCAAGATACCTGTGGGTATAGGTGAAGTAAAATTGTGAGTTTTTTTCTGTCCATTCCAATTCCTGACCAGCTGCACTTCTGGGCTAGCATTCGTAAAGTGCTGTTGGGTTCGAGTGATCTCACCTTCCAAACTGACCTTTCTGGGCCGGTAACCTTCAACAAACGTCACAATTAAACTTGTGTTTACGAAAAAGAATAGCAGTCTCTATATCTTATCACAATGTCACACCCATAACTAGACTGGCTACCTAACGACTACCTAACGAGCACAGAATCCATGTTAATGTATAGTTCACGAGGCATTAAATGTAAATCATGCGCATATCTTACCTCTGTTTCTTACTCACCCTTTGTACCAACAAATATTGCACTTCATCAACTATGAACAATCGAACATATTGGCTCATGCCATTGTTACTACTATTATTAATTGGTAACTGCTATCACTCTGGTGGTAATACACAAGGCATCAACGAATGGCGCACCAAAACCAAGTCGTAATCAGGTCAATATACAGAAGAACAGTGCACTAAGCCAGAAGAGGCAGCCAATGGTGGAGAACTAATGAAATCATCAGTTCTGATGAAGGCAAGTCTTAAATTGAAAATGAAATGACAAAAGCGACTAAGCTGAGCAGATGGATAGCAGCATTTGGGAATGTGAATATGCTGGTGCCCTGCATTTAACTTCTGAGTAGTGCTAAGAAATTTTGAGTTTATGATTACGGTTAACATTTCACGGCAGAATCCAACCGACACATCCAGAGAGTTTTTCCAGATTACATTGGATTGGATACAATGGTGCTATATAATTGGACTCGATTTGATGATTAGAGGATTAGATTACAGAACGAAATGTATGGAAAATTTACATAGTTACCCAGTAGAACAATTATTTCAACCTGAGATTCGTGTTATTAACGCAACGGTTTCTGGAATCTAAGCTAAGCAACGTTGATCTTATGAAACTCACCGAACATCGAGGAGACTGTAGCGTTGCATTTCAAGCCAAATCATCCAAAACTGCAATCCATGCTAGGAATTCACTCATACAGGACTTCGCAATATAAACAGAAATCACACGAGGAGAAAAAGGCCAATGGAAATAAAAACTGAATATAGAACAAAACAAAAAACAAAGGCTAACAAATGCATAGCAATTTTCCTATCATCTGTAATGAATACCTGTAAAAACACGCATGCTATCGAATTATTATCAATTTTAAAAAAAAATAAGTATTTTCAAAGTAAGTATCCTTGAAATTAAAATCCACAGGAAACGATCGAATTACTCTGAAAATACTTATTTTGAAATAAGCATTTTAACACAGCTATTTTGGATATCAATTAAATCAATTTCTTGAAAACAAAGTACTCAGAAATTAACCATTTAAAAAAAAACAAATAAACTTTTGAAAATGTATATCAAATTTAGTAATCTGAATAGTTTTTAAAACATTTCCAAAATAGCCAATTAAAAAACTTAACTCTTAAAATAACTAATGTTAATTCATGAAGCCATTTGTACAAACCAATACATTAGGCTTGCATTTGCAAGCCACATAGTTGCAATTTCTAACAATCTTGTTAAAAGCTTTATCTGCAAATTGTAATAATTATTCAAAGCCAGCTGTGAAGACCAGATGTAATCAGCAGCTGAACTTTCTGAAAAGAAATGTATACTCTGAGAATGTAGCAAACAACTGGTTAACAAGCAGTTATACTAAACCGTTTAACATAAGCACTGTTAGAAATACCTGTTAGTTACAGTACACTAAAAAGCACCAGGGAGTCATTAATCATAGAAAACACAACATAGCACTATCAGTAATGTTGATCTCATGTGACAGTTTTGGTGGGACACAAATTGTCATACATCCCACAATATTTAAAACAATTTTAATAAACTTAATTCAACACATTTATGTTACACTTGTTTCACTATAAGGTTCATCTGGAAGAAGATGATGTTCAGTTGATGTCCAGTAGGGGTCCACCGGAAACCGGCTCGGATACTCGGTCGGCCGGAAATCCCGTTTCCGGAAGTATTCGCCTCGGCAAATATTGTAGACGCAAATAGTTGCAAAAAAGATTTCTTTAAAAAAAAAATTTTTTCTGTAAAAACTTATTCAATAAACTTACGTATATAAAATTATAAATGATGAACCTTAAAACAATTACACAGAAAACTTCACAACTGCACAGAAATGACTACAATTCAAATTGTATTAGTCACTTATTACAAGTACACAAATTTATGTCGATAATTTCTTATTACATGAAAATATGAAGCTTCGCATATGGAACAAATGGTACCCGGTTCGTTACCGGTTCCGGCAAAAATACATCCAAATACTCGGATTCGGTTTCCGGCGGAAAATGTCTTACCGGTGGACCCTAATGTCCAGCATGGCAAAGCATTAACTTGTGAATCGCATGTTGATCGACTTACACTAAGACTGTCTTTTGATCATCATCTCATTCATAACAATATCTCTGCCATTTATTATAGATACACAGTCCTAAGTCTTTATGGGGCGGGCTACAAACACACCGGAGAATGACCGCAGAAAGAGTCTGGCCAGCACTGACCGTCTTTGCTTTCAGTTCTTAAGTTAATTGCCTTCATCATTCCCTGGTCTCGGGCTCTCTCAGTCTCTCTCAATCTCAGTCTATCTCAGTCTCTCTCTGTGTCTGTCCATCTGTGTGTCTATCTCCGTCTGTTTCTGTCTCTCTCCGAGTCTCTATTTGTCTGTGTCTGTCTCTCTCTGTGTGTCTGTCTTCTTTTCTGTCTCTGTCTCAGTCTCTCTGTGTGTCTGTCTCTGTCTCTGTCAATCTCACTCTGTCATGCTCTCACCTGTGCTGTTTCTAAGCTAGGACTAACCTACTAATGTTATTACATAACTAGTAAAAGCATGGCACAAATGCAATGGCATAACAGGGAAGACAAGAAAGGGAACGAGGCAAATGCTGCACTTATTATGCCCGCAAGATCAGTAAATCTGAGGTGGAAGACAGGTGAGTAAGAACAACCTGTCCAGGGTTGTTATGTGGAGTCCATTCAGCAGGCTTAAACTCACGATCGTTGTATTTTACATCACGCAAGTTACCAGTACAAACACCACCATGCAAAATAACAATGAGCATTACAACAATGTCCCACTGTTTCATATTTTTGAATACACTGTTTTTTAGGCATACAGTAACAATACAATCCATTCTCGTCGCAAATTAACTCACATTTTAGCACATATCAATTCAATAGCTGAGTATAGTAGGAATCACAGTTTCATTTAAAGTACATCTTGTGCAGATCCAAATTTTCTGAATGCATGTAAGTTATTATGGTATGTTACGATTAAGTGCTGAAAAATGATAGTTTGCCTTATGAGTTTGTTTTCTTCACCAAAGCACTATACTCTACACCACACTTCAGACTACAGCTTTACTTTTAAGATATACATCTTATTAGCGACATGATAATTATTGTTATTATTAATTGAAAGTCATAGGTAATAAATTTCAGTACTGAATGAAGAGTCTCAACAAAAGACCAAAAACATTAAAATGATAGAAAAACATGCAGATATATATTATCTGGCAAAACCATGCTGACCTGGTAGAGAAACTCATATAACAAACTGGCGCTTGCAAACTTAAAATGTTTAAAAGCCGGTGAGAAAGCCATTGTATGGCATCAAGAAAGTTAGCACATTTACAATTACAATTACCTCTTTACAATGACAATTATCCAGAAGATTAAAATTACCTCTTCAAAATTACATTAACCAACACTACTAACCATCCACAGATAGTTCGGCAGTACACTCGACCCCTCCGGAGGAGTTGTACGCCCGACATGTGTACATTCCAGCATCGTCACGTTCCACTCCAGTTATCACGAGAATGCATCGGCTTCCATCCTGTGTCATCTGAAACCATTATTCATATTACAAATTCTCTGACTGTAATACACTGCAGTGTAATGGAGCACTTGATACAGCACCAGTATCTAATGATAACGCAAGGATAAATGGCACACTAGAGACCAGTATAAAGGTACTACTTAGACTTATCGTCAGCACAAGTTGACCTGAAGCAAGAATTTGTCATTCCTGAGACATTGTAAAATACTAATTCATACTTCTTCTTCTTCTTCGGTTCTCTGCCCTCAGGCAGGTTCATATGTCCAAAGGCGCCATTCTTCTCAATGTTGCGCCTCCTCTTTCATCTTTCTGTAGCCATCCTTCTTCATTATCCAGTCTAGGAACATCGTTCTTGGTCTTCCTCTTGTCTTTTTCCCTTCCATTCTACCTTCAATGATATCTCTTCGCTGGGAGTTCCCCTCATTATATGGCCAATCCATACATAAATTAGTAATTGTCTGATTTATTGTAAAATACTAATTCATACATAAATTAGTAATTGTCTGACACTATTAGTTTTTATTTACATTAGCATTTTACAATAGTAATTTCTTTACCCTATTAGTCACTTATTCTCATTCTAAAGTTCTATCTACATGCATAGTTTTAACTATGTTAATAATTTCGATAGATGTCGATAGGTTTTTCAATTCATAATTTTTATTTCCATTGGTACTTTCTATTAATGTCTTTAAATTCTGTTCATAAATCACCTGCATTCGGTGACTTTCCAGTAGATGCTTTCCGTTCAATAGCCACTCCACTTTGGGCGGTGGTAGACCAGCAATGGCCACTTCGAGGACGGCCTTGTCCCCGGAAGAGACGTTCGTGGCTCCCAGCGGTTTCAGGAATTTGGGTACCTCGCTGGATGCTGGTGGCGCTGGTGCAGGTGGAGCGGCTGTTTTCAGAAACACAACTCTAGGTTTTAATGGAAAATTTAATCACGTCGGAATGTGAGATTCAAGGCACATCCAGAAAAACAAAACTTAGTCTCATGCTCAATTACAAGATTATTGAAAGACATTATTGATATTATTGAAAGACAAGATTTAATCTTACGCTTTACCACAAAATTATTGAAAGACATTATTGACATTATTGAAAGACAAGATTTAATCTTACGCTTTACCACAAAATTATTGAAAGACATTATTGACATTATTTAAAGAGAACTCATGCTCTATAACAGTCAGCATATAAGGTTCAAGGCAAGTTAACAAAGACATGTCTGACTTCAACATAAAATTAATAAATCAAATTAATATTCAGCTAAAGTAGCTTGTCTTTACAAGATAAGATAAATAAAAAACTAAAATCAAAAATCCAGTTTTAATTTACTTGTTTTAACTTGTCTTTAATAGATAACTAAATAAATTCCTTTTCCATAAATATGATCTTGGGGTCAAGGCCTCATTCTGAACAATTAAATAAAATAACAAAAAAGTTTCTACCCATTAATGCAATTTTTTCTTTCCTGAGGGATCACTCCTACTTTAGTATAAAAATGACCAATTTAGAAAAAGCAGGATTTAATGGGAACTTGCCTTTTACAGAGAGGATGCAAGTGGTTTCAGCCATGCCGCCATCTGGGCTGCACAGTCGTACAGTGAATGTTCCTGAGTCATCTACGAACGCCTCTGGAATGACGAGGCTGGTCTTCTGGCCGAGACGTGTGATCTGGAAATCATCTGAGGATTCGATCTCTTTGCCGTCAAAGAACCAACGCACCTCAGGGATGGAATCTGCACCACTGGTGAAGTTCACCTCCATCCTACAAGCCACAGCTCTTTATTTAGTCATCATCATCAACAGCACCATCATCATTACCACGACTACCACCACATCATCACCACTACCATTATCATTTTTTCATCATCCTCGTCCTCATCAACTTCGTTATCATCATCATCATCATCATCATCATCATCATCATCATCATCATCATCATCATCATCATCATCATCATCATCATCATCATCATCATCATCATCATCATCATCATCATCATCATCATCATCATCATCATCATCATCATCATCATCATCACCATCGTCGTCGTCATCATCATCATCATTATCATCGTCGTCGTCATCATCATCATCACCATCACAATCAACATCAACATCACCATCATCACAAGGCTCTAAAGTACAATAAAAGTAATTCTAATCAACATGCAAATTACGTGGAAAAATACTAAGCAGGTGCAAATGTGAATACCAATTATTAATTACCTCACAGGGTCTCCTTCATTGACTGTTGCATCTAGTAGTGGCTTTGTAATAATTGGTCGGTCCTTCTTTGAGCCCGGTCCTCTGAGACCAGGGCCAAGGTCCTCTCCCAGCATCGCCCGCGCTCGTGCCACATGTGCCTCAGCCTCCACGTGGATGTTTGGCTCCTGCTGGCGCACCTCACGAGAGGTGTCTGACCTTGACATTTCGGCATGACGCCGGTTGATGTCCGCTACGGCTCGCTTAGCCTCTTCCTCTCGATATGACTGAGCCTTGTCTTGAGTGGCTGCAGAAGAAAAGACAGACCTCTGAGAGGATCAAAAGCTTTATCAAAGTCCAGTTCAAGACTGTCTGAGGCATTGCTTAAGTCTATAAAAAGGTACTATATCACCATCGCACATGCATACACATATGCATAGCCTTAAAATGATGACATCCAGTTGAACTATAGCGTTAGAGACAGAGAGGTAAACAGGCAGACAGACAGGCAAACAGACAGGCAGGCAAGCAGACAGACAGGCAGACACATAGACAGACCAGGATGTGACAAACATTGCATTTTCAGATTTTGTGAGTACTCTACAACTGTCATCTCCTCGGGCATTCTTAATTCAACAAAAGTCAACATTAAGCGATGAATTCCTCGCAGAGCAATGATGTTTATAGCCAAGTATAAAAGGTACAAATAATCAGTACAGCAGAGCAGAGGGGCCAATTCCCACAGCCTATGATTAATAAAGTACGTAGCAACTATAGCCTGGATTCTGTCACTGTCTACGTAGTTGAGCGGCTGGGCCACCTGCTACGCCGCAACAACTAAAAAATCACCATGACCTCTACTACACTTGTGATGATCTCTGCTACAACACCCATAATTGTCGTTACACATGCACCCACATAGATGGAGACATAAATAAACCTACAAACACACAGACACACAGGCCTTATGTGAAATGTGACTTGAGCTTACTGAAGTCACATTTCACTTAAGGCCTGTGTGTTAAGGGCTTGATTTTACCTCTCTCGAACTGCCTAAGTTCCATGACAGTTGTTTTTGGCTTCTTCAGTGCCAGGTCCAGTTCAGAGCTTCTGTCTTCCAAGTGTTTCTTCCGAGCCAGTTCCACTTCTGCGGTCGCTATCAAAGAAAACAATTTCCAACTTTAAAAACACGAGTACGTATGCAAGCATGGATGTGTGTAAGCAGCTGGAAGTTTATACAGTACCATTAAATTTCCTCCTAAATATTACATGGAAATCATAATTATTTCAACTGGACTTGACTATGCGGCTGGAAATTAATATCTACTGCATTTCAACCCACCTCAGCCGGACTTCCTATTTTCCTGACCAATCAGATTTCAACTTGGATTCTCCAAAGGATAATGTTTAGATACAATGGTTTACTTGAAGTGAACATCGATTGATGCAACATGATAATTGTGCAACCAAGGTGATATGATTAAATAAGATCTACTTCAGAATTCTTCAGTAGGTCGACTCAGCCTTCCACTCCCTAGGGGGCAGCTGTAAAATAAGCGGGCACTTAACAGGCTGCCAAGACATGTGTTCTATAAGATCTTGTACTGTCATATGTTTCAATGTTACTCACCGCGGTTTGTCAGTGAGCTTGTCAATAAACTCGTCTATGTTATATATCCATAAGCATCTTTACATCAAACCTAGATTAAGATTTGTGAAATTTGATTAGAAAAGATTAGAAAACATGGCCGATTAGCACATCATAATAACAGAAATACATTTCAGTCGATTAGATTGGGTCACATGATCTTCTTCTTCAGTTGATTTATATAGCACCTCCACCAGAAAAACTCATCAGGGGCGCTCTCAACCTAACAACGGAAAACAAGGATCGAAAAAATGGTTCAACCTACTATAATATACATATAATAAGAAGTTCTCACATTTTGGAGGGGCCTGTTTCAGATGGGATCTCAGGTCAACCTTGCGTGTGATCGTTAAGGTCGAACTGCGACTCGACTCTCCAGCCGTGTTCTTAGCTACCACTCGCACTGTTCCCCCATCGTATTCACGAGCCTTCGTGATTTCAAGAACGTGCATCATCCCATCATAACGAACGCGAACGCGTGAACTCTACAATTTTCGCATAAGTGATAAATTAGTGAATATGTAAGTATTTTAGCAATTAAATTGTAATTATAATTAGTAACTTTTATAGCACCAATGTCTAATGCACAAGGCGTCAACTGATGGTGCCAAGTATGCTAGTCAGTAAATAATGTATGTTAATAAGACAGTACTTAGTTAACTTGTACAATATTATGCATGTCTTTTCAGCAATACTTTAAAGACTTCTACATCGTATAGGTATATACACACAAACATGCATAAAAAATGCATATATACATACATATATACATTCACATATGTCTTAATGTCTTAAAATGCACTCATTCCAATCACTTACCTTCACCTTACCTTGCCTTACTTTACCCTACCCTACCCTTCCTTACCAAACTTTGCCTAACCTTACTTTGCATCACTGCAACTTACCTGACTTTACCATATCCTATCTTTGCACCATGGTCATATAAGCGCCTACCTTACCTTGCTTTACTTTCCTCTACCTTTTCTTACCATACTTCATCTTACCTTACCTTACTTTACCCTTATGTCAAGGTCAGATACAGAATATACGACAATATGTATTTTCAAAGGCCTACACCCTTCTGCATGACTGACCTCAAAGATAATGGTATCATTGAGGAACCATGAAACTCTTGGCACTGGATTGCCACTGACTTTCGCCATGAGCTTTGCTGTCTCGCCTTCCTCAACCTCGACATTTTCTGGGACAAGGTCAAAAGACGGTGGAGCTGGCTGGGCCGACTCTTCTGGGCGAGAAATTGGTGCTGGTTCCCTGTTCAAATCAAACAAAAGAATCAGTTTGAACTCCCAAGTAAAGTATTTGAGCCACACATTATATGGTCTCTCCTTTGAAATGGCTAATTCATGAAATCAATAAATGAACGAATGAATTAATAAAATAATTATAATTAATGTGCCATTTCTGGCTGAAACAACATGAATTGAATGAATGAATGAACTGAATGAATGAATGAAAGAACCAAATGAACGAATGAATGAACTGAATGAATGAATGAACGAATGAACAAATGGATGAACTGAATGAATGAACGAATGAACAAATGAATGAATGAATGAATGAAAGAATGTAATAACGAATGAATTAACGAATTAATGAACAAATGAATTATCTAACAAAGGACACCCATAGCCAGAAAATGTTGGAAACCTTTGTTTCAGTAGATTGGCAACCTACAATTCTCATTCTATAACATCCAGCAGTGAGTGTACTAATGCTGATGGATGCAAGTACCGATAGTAGAGGATCAATTACCTTACTTTACCTTCTTTTAGAGCCATAAAATGCACTAGGCAAATGTCCAAACACACACCTAACAACTTCATCAATCTCTCTCAGCTTTCGTACGCTATCCGTGCTGTTCGCAAGCTGTGAATCATACACAATCGACTCTTTGCCTGTCAAGAACAAAGTACACAGACATCATAATAATTCCTTAAATTAAAATTAAAAATAATGATAGACGAAGGGCTAACTACAAGAGATAGCATTAGCCATGGTACTGAAGTGTCAGCAACTTCACCTATTAGCCTCAGCATATGAGAGCTAGGGATGGGGGCAGTCCACTCCTCAACTCAGGCGAATGGACCATATATATTGTGTGTATATATATATATATATATATAATATATATATATATATATACAATAACAAAAAATATTTTTGGGACACCCTAATATATATAAATATATATATACACACACCTTTGGAACCATATACAGTACACATACATACATACATACATACATACATACATACATACATACATACATACACACACAAACACACACACCCCACCCACACACCAATCTCACCAACCCACACACAATACACTCAGACCCACACACACACCACTTATCCACACACACCCACACCCACACTCATCCACACACACACACACCCACCCACATACACACATCAACACCCATTCAAACACCCATTCAAACACCCATTCAAACACCCACTCAAACACCCACTCAAACACACACACACACACACACACACACACACACACACACACACACACACACACACACACACACACACACACACACACACACACACACACACACACACACACACACACACACACACACACACACACACACACACACACACACACACACACACACACACACACACACACACACACACACACACACACACACACACACACACACACACACACACACACACACACACACACACACACACCTGAACATCGTAGCTGTGTTCGAGTGACGTCTGTGCCGAGACTGTTGACCGCTCGGCATTCGTACATGCCAGAGTCTTCTGGATAGGCGTAGAGAATATCCATAGTGGCCACACCAAAATCATACTTCTGTCGAAAACGATGACCTACCACAAAAACAATCACACCTGTTGCAGATGCCCATTTATATAGCACCTCTAGAATTTTGTAGAAGTTCAGTTGAAATTTGGAGGGTCAGGAGAAACACAGTGGCTAAGTAAATTTAAAAAGACGAGTCTAAAGATGAGTCTAAAGTTTAGTCAGGACTCTAAAACGACTCGGTGGCAGTTAAGCATTTGTGTAGCGCCTATTCAGGAACTAGGTGTGATTTACATAAGCAAGATTGCCTCACCAAGACTGTCAAGGCCTACGTTCATGTCTAATCATTTATCTATGCATTGCATCCAGTACAGAAAAATTAGCAAAACGGTTATTTTTAGAACTGAGCCTTTTTACACAGCCCCTCTCTAGGACAGCATGATCTCATCACAGAACACTATCATTATATTGAAGCTCTAGTGTTTATGCATCTCTGTCCGTCCATTCATCTATCTGTCTGTCCGTCTGTCTGTCCATCCATCCGTCTGTCTGTCTATCTATTCATCTGTCCGTCTGTATGTCTATCTATTCGTCTGTCTGTCTGTCCGTCCATCCATCCATCAGTCCGTCAGTCAATCTGTCCATTCATCCCTCTGTCCATCCATCCATCCATCGGTCTGTCCCTCCGTCTGTCCCTCCATCTGTCTGCCTGTCTGTCCATCCATCCATCCACCTGTCTGTCCCTCCATCTGTCCCTCCATCTGTCTGCCTGTCTGTCCATCCATCCATCCATCTGTCTGTCCCTCCGTCTGTCCCTCCATCTGTCTGTCTGTCTGTCTATCCATTCATCTGTCCGTCTGTATGTCTATCTATTCGTCTGTCTGTCCGTCCGTCCATCCATCTGTCCGTCCATCCATCTGTCTGTCCATCCGTTCATCCGTCTGTCTGCCTGTCCATCCAGCCGTCTGTCCGTCTCTGTCTGTCTGTCTGTCTGTATCTGGTCCTACCTAACAGTATGCTAAAAACACCAATTGCCTAAAACAGACCTTGTGAGAGAAGGACGCCATCTTTGTACCAGTCGACCTTCATTCCTGGGTCACCGACTGGTACAAGACGACACTCCAAGTGGACAGACTGGTTCTCTGTCACAGTCATCATCGCCAGAGGTTTCGTCTTGAACTGCGGGGGAACGGAGACTGACGATGAGGAATAATTGTCCTCATCTGCCAAAAGAGGATGCGACTTCCTCAGTCCTGGATCTGTCCTTGCCGGCTGGTTCAGACTGTTAAAGAAACAAAAGAAAAAGTAAGCTACACAAACAGAAACAGCAAACTACGTAAATAAAATCAAATTATTATGGCAAAAGATAAACAAATAAGTCAGTCAAATAAAATAAATGACATAAATAATAATGTAAATAAATACATAAACAAAGATAATTAAATAAATAATGTAAAAATATTAATGAAAATCTATACTAAATTAATGTAAATAAACAATGCACAGGTTATAAATAAGCAGAATATATAAATAAAATTACACAATGTAGTAGGCAAATAAATAAAAGGAGTAAATAAATGACAGAGCTGAAGATGATAAACCACTCTACCTCTCGTCCTCCTGTAGATACTTGATGAGCGAGGACTGTTTCGGAGCAGCTCTGAGGTTGCTCATGGAGGACAGGCTGGGCACAAAGGGTTTCTCAGTCGCAGTGATCGACCCTGACCTTCTCTCATCAGTGGGCACTGGCTTCAATCCAGCAGAATATGAAAGAGAGCTAATAAAAAACCAATACAAAGTAATCTATGCAATTTTGATAATTATTAGGCAGGTGCTATATGTCAAGCTAAAAATAGAAGTACTTCCTATAGAGGAGCTATATGAATGAGTGTGAGTGTGTGGGAGTGTGTGTGCTTCTTATGTTTCTAAGAAAGTCGCTATATAAATGGCTAGGTAAATACAGAGATGAAGTGTAGTGCAGTACTGTATAGTATAGCATAGCATACTACGGTATAGTACAGTACACTGTAGTATAGTATATACTATAGTTCACTGCTAGGTGTGAAATGTCTAGTATAGCACAGTTAAGTGTAATTGCATGTAACAGCGTTGAAAGTAGTTTAGGGTAGTGCAGCAATGTAGTGCTGTGAGGTTGTTGATTGACAAAAGAACTACTTACTGTGACTTTGTTCCACGAAATGGTACTGACGACTTCTTCTCAGGCTCACCTGCACAGGTGTAAACAAAGGTAGACACAGGTGTACACAGTAATACACAGGCTACTCTAATCTATATTCTATAATGCCAGTATATCCAACTGCACAAGAAGTGAATCGATAGTCAATTCAAGTGAAAGTATAGTCAAAAATTGTTATTTCATTGTAGAAGTCCAGTGGGAAAAGGTAAGGAAAAGTCAAGCTATGGTGGCTAAGCAAGCTCACATGAGTGAACCTTCAGAAAAGACCTGCAAGACAGTAAGAACTGTTACTGTCAGCACGGAGAGTAGTATTAGTACGTATATTAGTAGTAGTGGTACTATTATTAGTATTAGTATTACTAATAATACTATTATTAGTATTAGTATTACTACTAGTTGTAGTCGTCATAGCAGTAGTTGCAGTAGAGGTTACTACCTGGCGCCACGCAGAGTAGCACTACTACATATTAGTAGCAGTGGTAGTAGTCATAGCAGTAGTTTTATACTAATAGTAGTGGTTTAGTAGCAGTTACTACCTGGCAGCACAGACAGTAGTATTCTTACATAAAATTATGTTAGTAGTAGTGGTAGTGGTCAGAGCAGTATTTGCATATATTAGTAGTAGTGATAGTAGCAGTTACTACCTGGCAGCACGGAGAGTCTCATCCGGTTGCTTGCCGTTCCAGCAGCGTTGGCCGCTGAGCACTGGAACCAGCCATTGTCATCCTGCGTCGCTGCCTTGATGCTCAGAATGGACTTTCCTCCAACCGTCTGGATCTCGTATCGATGGTCACTGTGCAGCATCTGTCCGTTTCGTGTCCAGCTGATGCCTGGAACCGGAGATCCGGTCACCTCGACCGTGAAGGACACTGGCGCTCCCTCTGGCACAGTCTGATTGGCCATGCGTGACACAAACCGAGGAGTTGATGACAATGGACGCGCTGCAGGAAGAAGAGATGCAGCAGATTCAGCATCCAGATGGCAAACAATCGATTCCCAAGTATTGTAAAAGCAGTGTGACAGAATATCATCTTCAAGACGAATATTAATAAATACACCGCAAAACTGAATACATTGACATGCCTAAAAAGTTACATAATTAAATTTAAATAAATTCACTTAGATAAGCAATTAAAAACCAATACAATACGAATAACTATACTATATACAATACATCTTTACACAATGTAGTTACCGTACACTATACTAGGCTAAACTCGAGATTTCACACTCTATACACTACATGAACAATATGAAAAAACTGCTTACGTAGAACCGATAGCCGGACATCGAACTTGGCTTCTCCTCCGCGGTTCTTTGCAATGCATGTGTAAGTTCCACCATCTGTTGCGCCAATCGAGTTGAGTATAAGTGAATGGATGCCATCCTCGTTAATAACCATCTTATGTTGTCGGTCATCAAAGACCCGCTTTCCATCCAAGAACCACTGTATGTCCGGTATAGGGCGACCAGACGGACGGCACTCCAGTCTCACGGTCTCACCCTCATTGACCCTGAGGTCATGAGGCGTGGCCAGGAAGACGGGGGCGGAGTAGAGTTCCGAAACGCCGCCTGGATCGTCGTCTTGTGTGCTTCGCTGTTGAACGGGTTCCCTGTAATGGAAACCTTTAAAACTTGTAGAACTCACAATCTTCAGCTAAGTTACAGGAACCAGGTCATTCACAGATGCTCAGTCAAAACAAACTGGTGAGGCAGATGAGGTCAGGTTCTGTTCCATGTCCATTTCCAAGGGTCAGGCAGGTAGGGAACTTGATGGCTATGATGGATGGTCTTCAGAAATCCAAAGATGTTAAACATATGGAAGAGAAGAGGCATATTATACTATGCCTGCATTGCATAATATTTCTCTGTGGGGAATGTTTTGCTGGCTGGCAACTGGCTGTATATCTGGCTGTAGGCCTACTTATTGGTGGATGATGGATGGACCAATGGTTTGATGACAGACTTCTGAAAGGCATGATAAATGAACAGAACAATCAATGAATGAATAAAAGGATGGACCGATGAACCGAATGACGGCAGACAAACAAACAAAAAAACAAAACAAATGATCCTCGAGGGCAGACAAACAAAGAAATAAATGATCCTCTACCCAATGATCTTCCTGAGCGCCTCTGAAGAGACGTAGGATGTTTCATCAATGGCTCCCTCTCCCTCGATATACAGCTCGGCCGAACACGTGTCTCGACCAACGACATTTGTTGCACAGCAAGTGTAGTGACCGGCGTCCTGACGAGAGGCGGCCCGGACGCATAGCGAACAGACTCCGTCGCGGGTCAAACGCATCTCGTAACGCGCTGATGGACGGATCAGACGCCCATTGTGGTACCACTGGATCTAAACAATACAATGCAATGCAATGCAATGTGATGTAGTGGGACACAGTACATGATTGGTTAGAGTGTTCGCTTTGTAATGCAGAGTATGGGTTCGAGCCTCCCTGAAATGGTTTCCGTGTAGAGACCTTGAGTAAGTCCTTCACTCACAGTTGCTCAGTGCCATCGATTGACAGTCAGTCATTACCGGATAGATAATGGCGCTTTACAAATGCATAATAATAACAATAATAATAATGTAATGTATGAAACAATTTCCACTGAAGCAATGAAATGCACTGTTCCAGCTTCTTCTTTAGGGCCACTGTGAGCGTCCAGGTCTCCGTTCCATAAAGGTAGTATTATATATATGTAAGATGTAAATAAGTGGATTCATTATTTCCAGCTGAATATCCAGTCCTGTCAAAACTTAGTTTCGGCCCAACACAGGCAGCTAGATGCCTTCCAAAAAAAGTGCCTGAGGAGTGTATTGTGACTTCCATATACTGTTCAAGTTTTAAATCAGAAAATAATCTAACCTAATCTAATCTAGTCTCATCCAATGCAATATACTCTAATATAATCTAAACTAATAAAATTCAATCGAATATATTCTAATTCAAACTAATCCTAATCATAATCTAAACCCAATCTAATCTATTCCAACTAATCCACATCTTCACTTGATATCATGTGATCAATCCGTTGGATTTAAGAACACAAGGAACCGGAGTGTTCCAGTCACACTCCAAGATCTCAACCATGGGCTTTCTAATCTCACATAATTTCATGTATTTCCATCTGCTTACATTTGGCGAAGGATTTCCGCTGACTTTGCACGTGATGATCGTGTCGAATCCCTCCCTGAGTTCGCTTCGCTGTGGCTTTTGGTCGAAGCAAGGCACAGTTCGGATGACGGACTGGCCATCGTCTTCTTCTGGTTCCTCCGCCTCTAGGCCACGATCCTCCTCGTTGAACCTCCTCTCTCGATATCCAATCTCTGACATTAGGTTCTTCTCAAATCGAGACACTGTGAACTAATGAAAAGACAAAGACATTTAATGCTTTGATTCAATCAAAATTTTATAAGTTTTAAATGAGAAAATTTCAAGTTTAACCAAAAATTCAAAATCAACAAAACTCATACTCAAATTTAACCACAGAGTAAAATTCATTATAGATTTAATCATGAAGCCCATTTAACTTAAATCTGTGCTAAAGGGTTTTAACCACAAAAAATCCTTAATTAGCCCCATTCTGAAAACCAGAACAGTGTCTACTAAAAACTACCACAATTTTAATCCTAATTAAACAACCATTTTCTCACCTCGCCTGGGTGATTACTTGCAGATTCCCAATCCGAAGACCCACTCCGAAGATGAAAGGCATTTCCTGGTGGAGGAGGAGGAGGAGGAGCTGAAGGCACTCCTGGAGCTGAACGAGGCATTCCTTTCAGCTCCCAAAGATTTGATTGCCACTGATAAAAATGCTCTAGAAAAACATGTACATGGAATGTAGCAAAGACAAAATGTGAAGCACATTGTGCACTGCAACTTTTCATAATAATAATAACAATGACAATAATACCCCGGTAATAATGATAATGACACTACTACTACTACTACTACTACTACTACTACTACTACTACTACTACTACTACTACTACTACTACTACTACTACTACTACTACTACTACTACTACTACTACTACTACTACTACTACTACTACTACTACTACTACTACTACTACTACTACTACTACTACTACTACTACTAATAATAATAATCAGGTCAACACACTAGGTATTATCATATATAACAAGTCCAGCATACAGTATGTACAAAACTTCACAACTAGGCTAATGCGATAAAATTCTATAGCCTTGCCATTCCATACCTTGCCATACATTATATCCACTTTCCCTGCCTTTTCCCAGCTCCTCTTTCATCTACCCTGCCCCATTGTGCCTTCCTTAATTACCTTCCCTTACATATTAATTTGCCTCAGATTCCTGTAATTAATTTCTATTACCTTCCGCCAGGGCAGAGAAGATATTTTGAGAGTTCTGTTCCACTTGCACCTCCTAGCCAATACTACTACGAGTACACTGACCGTACACTATCCGTGGGGTAAGATCGGGGCGACGGAGAGTGCTGGCCACCAACCTCATGTGTCAAGGTCAAGAGAAATGAAGCCGATAACAATTCACCCCATGGCTGCCTTTGGAGTTAGCTTACGGCCCTTACAGGATTACTATTTTTCTTCAACCTTTGTCTTGCCTTCCATAGCCTTTACCTTCTTTCATTTAGCTTAAAGCGCTTTAAAGCACACACTTCAGGGTGCTATATAAATTACGAATGTGATATCTGCGGTGAAGAGGCATCCGTTACTGTCGACAGCTGACCAACCTGAGCTGAGGAGAGCAGCCGAGGCCGAGCATTCGCCGGCGGAGTTGACCGCCCTACAAATGTACTCTCCTTCATCCTCTGGTTGAAGGTTGGTGATCCTGAGGGTTGATAGACCCGTCCTCTGATCGTAGGTTGAATGGTACCTAGAGAGACAGGTCACATGATTGTCATCATCATCGTCGTTGTCATCATCGTCATCAGCACCACCACCATCACCATCATCATCACCATTATCATCATCATCATCATCATCAACACCACCTTCATTATCATCATCATCATCATAGTTCGAGAATTCGTGACTTTCGGTTTTAAAATTCGTAAAAATTCGCGAATTTTTTGTCTATTTTAAAATTCGTAAAAATTCGTAAAAATTCGTTGGGCCATTGTTGGGCCTTTTTTACATTGACAGTGGATTTTGCAAAAACAGCATAAGCAACAACAAATGTGATAACGTCATGATTTGTTGTGTGAAGCTTCTGCTTAGAATTTAATGTAAAATTCAGTATAAAAGTTTATTAAGTAATGAGTTAATTTAGTCAAAATGTAATTTTTCCAAGATGAAAGAACATGGACCGGAGTGGAAGTATGTAGTAATTTTGGAAGCGATGCAAAGGGTAATCCAAATATACAGTGTTGTTTTTGTGACAAGAAATTTGTTGGTTGTTCTGCCGGAATTCGGGAGCACTGGCATGGCGAAAATACAGAAACCAGAGTCGAGTGGGAGCAGTGGGCTGACCCTGACTCAGAATCAGAGGACGATGAAGTAGAAGACACAGCTCGGTGAACGTTGCCAACCCTTTTTAACCATGTTTGGTTGCAAGCTGTTTTAGAGGCTGACTGCTGACACTGGAGCTGCATGGGGCACTGGTGGTTTTTCGTTCTGCTGACAGTCACACACCCCAACTATGATAGAAATCGAAGTTCAAGACTCCAAGTAGAACAGTAACTGAATATCAGTACTAGTGTGTTGCTAGTCAGCTATCTTTTACGGCTGATTGATTGATTGCCTATGACACTGACATTTACTTGTTTAAAAAGTTCAAAAGTAAGCAAATAATAAAATTCGTTGCCATGGCAAAGAATTCTATTATTTTATTATTTTACGAATTTTTACGAATTTTAAAACTGCAGTTTTAAAATTCGTTAAAATTCGTGAATTTTAAAAATTCTTAAAATTCGTAAAATGCGAATTCTCGAACTATGATCATCATCATCACCACCATCATCATCATCATCATCACATGCCACCATAATTATTCTCCCTCGCCACATATGTGGTGGATTTAATTATATTAACTTGCGCTTTATAAATCTTCACATAATAATAATAATAATAATAATAACAATAATTAATAATAATCGCCATCATCACGTCCTTAATAAATGGTCTGCATTATGACCATCTGTACAGTACATTCATCATAATCAGGACTCATCATGACGTTTATCTTACCGTGTATTATCAAGGAGTGGGTATCCACGGCGTGTCCAGATCATTTCCGGCGGTGGAAATCCAGAAACCTTGCACTCGAAGAATGCCGAGCTGCCCGGAGTCAGCAGCTGATTTGTCAGTGACCTCTCGAAAACAGGAGCATGTTCCATCCCGGCACGAGAACTGGCGGACGCTGGAAAAATACACTAGCTTATGTCAAAACAATGTGTATAACTGTATTTAAAATAGTATGAGTAGTATTATTATGATCAGTATCAATACTATTATTATTAGTACTAGTATTGTTAGTATTAGCATCAGTATCATTAGTAGTATTTTCATCACTATCATTATTATTAGTAGTAGTAATATCATTAGTATTAGCATCAACATCATTAGTATTATTATGATCCGTATCATTAGTATTATTCGTAGTAGTATCATTAGTATTAGTATCTGTATCCTCCAACCCTGCCCGCCCGCCTGTCTGCCTGCCTCTCTACCTTCATGCCTGTCTGTCTGACTGCCTGCCTTCATGCCTGTCTGCCTGCATGTCTGCCTACATGCCTGCCCTCATGCCTGCCTAGCTATGACGATTTATCAACCCATGAACTTGAAACAGGTGACATGTGACTCACCACCATCGACCTGTAGGGTCATTGAAGTGGACACGGGTGGTTCTCCCTTGTACGTCGCAACACACGAATAGCGACCAGAATCCTCAGGAAAAGCTTCGGCAATCGTCAGCGAACAAATGCCTTGGCGAAAAGCAATGTTATAGTCGGTCGATCGCTGGATGCGTACATCATTGCAGTACCACTCAACCGTGTCTGGAAGTGGAAAAGACGGCAGAACGCACTCCAGGACCACTTGGCTTCCTTCGCGAACGTTTTGGTTGCTAAGTGACTGCATAGAGAAAAAAGTAAGATAGCGAAAAAATACAAATACCAAAAAATATAAAAATAAAATAGTTTAAATTCAGAGGAATCAAATATATCTATTTCAGGCTCAAAATAAAAATAATACCAATAATAATAATTTTACAAGTAGTTGACATTCAATATACTATACCCAACTTCTAAAAATGTTCTTTATCCTGAGGGATCACATAAACTTTCAGCAACAGTAATAACAGTAATTGTAATCGTAATCTCTAGATTTCTAAAGCACCACTTGAAAGCTAAGCAAACAGAGGGCACCAGCTTATTCACGAGCACTGTGTTGAGTTAGAAGGGTTGTCCAGAGGGTAATCAAAAGGAGGTCCAAGACCTGTTGCCAGGGAAACCAGAGAGGGGGCAGAGGAGCTGCCAAGGCAGGTGTCATTTAGGTTGAGAAAAATTGGAAGGTGAAAAGCAGTTGAACAGGTGAGACTTTTGAGACAGGTGAGAAATTATACATATCAGTTTTGAGTGGAAAGCCCGGGGATGATAGACAGTGGAGCCTGATGATGAAGAGCGATTCAGAATACTGATGGAGGAAAAGAAAATTTGCGGAATTTATTAGTGAGATCATTCCAGAGTCGTGGTGCAGTGATATAGTAGTAGTAATAATAATGATTATTATTATTATTATTATTACCATGATTATTATTATCATTGCTATTTTGTCATTACTGTTATTATTACTCTAACTACATGTATTATTAATATTTTTTTTAATTCTTGAGGGATCATATCTATCTCAAATAAAAAATAAAAATAAAAAATTACAATATTAAGTAACAATATTAATGTACTATGTCATCTTGGTAGCAACCTTTGTGAAATGATGGGTTGTTGTCGGGCGCTGTGGCGTAACTTCCCGACTGGACCCCGAAAAGAAACCAATGCCACCTCGGTCCGAAGAAAACCCAACTGATGAAGTTCGAGATAAAGATGGACTGGAAAAATCTGAGATGGCTGCAAGAAACAATGACAACTCAATCCATTTAATTCATTAGTATTATAATTATTATAATGCCTCAAAACTTACTATTTCCTATTGGCTTTTAACAATTTAGATATCTACCAGCTCTTCACCCGGCGATTAGTAACCGAGCCTCAGATTCTCATTTTTGTGTGACCCTGTGCACATTAAAAATGTTTGTAATAATAATAATAATAATAATAATAATTAGTAGTTATTAGTATGTAAGTAAACTCCATTTACATAAATACATTTTAATTAGTATTAGTGTGCATATATGTACGTGGACAGACATTCTGGGGTATTGATCTGAATATGGTTTGATTTTGGTGCATCATTAGACACTGACTGGCACTATGGAAGTTGCTTATTAAAAATTGATCTAATTAACACATTAATAATTAATATATAACATATGATAGCATATAACTCATTCTGTCTGAAATTTGAAACTAAGAAAAAACTTAATTTCCCTTTTCTGTGGCTGTAAACATTTGACTCAAAAGAAATTGTAAATTGCAGTTAAATTATATTTAAATTACACATAACTAGGAGATTGGAATGCAAGCATCTTTGATAACATGAGTTTTATGTATCGGAGGTCCATGCTTTGACAGTGTTCCAACAGAATTTGCATTAGAACAGAATTTCTGTCAGTTCTTTAAAACTTTAATGATGAGCTGCATTGGTTTCCCAGTCACTTTCAGTGCACACTCATTGTTAGTGTTAACGTTGTTCCGGCTAAATTTAAGCTGCACTTGCTTCAACTCGTTTACCCCTGAGTTCTGGTTCTCCAACTCACCAGATTTTGTATGATCAGGCTCATCCAACTTATGATCAAGCTTATTCAATAGACCATTTATGATCGGGCCTATCCAACAGCTCACGATCCTTGACTATGTTTCACTAGAAATGGCCATTAGTTGATGACTTTGGTAAATATATTATATATAGCATTACTACAGAAGTCATTCAGCTACACTAGATCAGAAAAAAGTGTTTGCACATGTGTGTATGTGCAAGTGTTGGAACTAATATCTAGCACCACATGGCCACCGAACTTACACACACCTACACAATTTATTTATTTATTTCTTCCGGATATTTCTATAGCGCCTCTTGAAGTCAGCTACTACTCAGAGGCGCTCCCGACTACAGCATTTGATACTGTGCCGGAATTTTCACGCCGAAGCGCCACGAGCAATTGCGAGTGAAGGACTTGCCCAAGGTCTGTACGCTGCGGCTAGAGTGGGATTCAAACCTGCAACCCTCCGGTCACAAGGCGCCGAACTTACCACTGAGCCACCATGTCCCACAATGCAGTCTATGTTGATTTCACATTACATAACCGGCATTCAAACTCAGGCCACCGAGATGAAAAGTATTACATGATCGACCACTCAAGTCAAAATAAACGCAACTTATATTACAGCAGTTTTATATAGTGCCTCTTCAAGATTGCATACTCAAGAGCATATTGCCTACTCAGGAACAAGACTGCCTATTCAGAAGCAGATTGCCTACTTAGGAGAAGATTGCCTACTCAGAAGCAAGATTGCCTACCCAAGAGCAAGATTGCCTACTCAGGAGCAAGATTGCCTACTCAGAAGCAGATTGCCTACTCGGGAGCAGATTGCCTACTCAGAAGCAAGATTGCCTACCCAAGAGCAAGATTGAATACTCAGGAGCAAGATTGCCTACTGCAATCTGCTTCTCAGAAGCAGATAGCCTACTCAGGAGCAGATTGCCTACTCAGAAGCAAGATTGTCTACTCAGAAGCAGATTGCCTACTCAGTAACAAGATTGTCTACTCAGGAGTAGATTGCCTACTCAGGAGCAGATTGCCTACTCAGGAACAAGATTGTCTACTCAGGAGTAGGGTGCCTACTCAGGAGCAGATTGCCTACTCAAGGAGTAGGTTGTCTACTCAGGAGCAGATTGCCTACTCAGGAACAAGATTGCCTACCCAGGAACAAGACTGTCTACTTAGGAGTAAGACTGCCTACTCAGGAGCAAGATTGCCTACTCAGGAGCAGAATGCCTATTCAGATGGGTGGGAACGCCAACTGGTTTGGAAAAGAATTCGTTGCTAAAAAGTCAAATGCAAATGAACAGAAACTTCAAGCAGGGCTACAGATCTTCAAGGTCGCATGAAAGTCAGTACCAATAGCATCTGAGGTCATCACAGACATTATAGTGACCTCAAACATACATACAGACACAGGCAGGTTGACAGACCGAAATAGGCATACAGACAGACAGACAAACACACACAGACTGAGAGAGACAAGGGCAGACATACAAACACAGACAGACAGATATAGGCAGATATACAGAGACAGACATTCAAAGACTATCAAACACATTCTACTGCCATACTGCTCTGCCTATGAGTGATGTCTTGGCTGCTGAGGCTGGTACCTATAATGGTTACCAAGCCAACGAAAGCCACGTGTGCACTGCATGTCTGAGATAAGCTTACCACAAGTAACAGATTACATAAGAAACAAATTCAGAATCCGACGGAGAGATAGAAGAAACAGTGAAACGATGAAAAGAAAGACAATGAGAGAAATGAGAAAAACACACAAGCAGACTCAACCATACAAAGGGGCCATAATTATCTGGACAAACTCAGGCTGCAAGAAAGAAGGACACAAAGATAGAGCAAGGAAGCCAGAAAGACTGAGACTGTTTTATAAAACCTACGGCCTAAGGCTTTTCCTAGACTATGATCAAGATACATGTATGGGAAACTTAACTCTGATCAAAGACAGACAAAACAGACAGACAGAGACAAATAGACTAAACATACAGAAAACTAACTACAGACAGCAAGACAGACTAGAAACATCTTGAGACAGACAGAAAGAAGAGCAAGGAAGTCAGAAAGACTGAGACTGTTTCGTAAGACCTAAGGCTCTTCCTAGACCATCATCAAGATGCATGTATGGGAAACTTAACTCTGATCACAGACAGACAGACAGACAGACAGACAGACAGACAGACAGACAGACAGACAGACAGACAGACAGACAGACAGACAGACAGACAGACAGACAGACAGACAGACAGACAGACAGACAGACAGACAGACAGACAGACAGACAGACAGACAGACAGACAGACAGACAGACAGACATACATAGATACACAATGAGACAGACAGAAGGCAGAGAGAAAGAGACAAGAAAGTTGGGTCTGCCTGCCAATCTGCCTGCCAGTCAGTCAGTCAGTCAGTCAGTCAGTCAGTCAGTCTGTCTGTCTGTCTGTCTGTCTGTCTGTCTAACAGACTAGCATTCAGACATAAATAAGTCATTGGTATGCAACCTCTTTGGTTACTACACAGTGTGCACGGATGTAGGAAGGCAAACAACCAGACAGACAGGCAGACAGAGAGGCAGACAGGCATATAAACAGAAAGCCAGACAGATAAGAAACAGATGGTGTGAACATAAATGATAACTAGACAGGGTTTGTTGGGTTGTTAGATAAGGCAAGACTTCAGAGATAAGATTAAGAGCATGAGGAAAGTTAAACAAAAGAGTTGTACAGGAAAAACGCAGACAGACAGGCGATGTAAAGTGATAATGTAATGTAAGGCAATGCAAACAGACAATGTAATGTAAGGCAAAGCAAGCAGACAATGTAATATTCGGCAATTCAAACTGACAATGGAATGTAAGGCAATGCAGACAATGCAATGTAAGGCAATGCAGACAATGTAATGTAAGGCAATGCAAACAGACAATGTAATACAAGGCAATGCAAACAGACAATGCAATGTATGGCAAAGCTAGCAGACAATGTAATGTAATGCAAGCAGACAATGTAATGTAAGGCAATGTAAACAGTCAATGTGATGTAAGGTAATGTATGGAGGCAGTTTCCTATAGCGACCTAGCAGCTTCTACCACACTCATTTTTCAATGAGTTTATCAGGTGAGAGACCCAGGTACATACCATTGCAGACATAGACACATACACACATACATGCCTACATACATACACAAATACATACACATATACACAAATACATACATGCATACATACAAGCATACATACACACATACATACCTAACTACAAATAAATATACAAACAAACATACACACACACACACACATACATGCCTACCTACAAACCTATACACAAACATATATGCATACATGAATGCACACATACATACATACATACACACATACACACCATTACTTACATACATACATATATAAAGACACAAGAACACACAACTGAGAATGAAAAAATCAAAGCTGACAATAGAGTGGTGAAAAGCCTGAACCAGTGACTGTCAGAAAAGCCACAACAAATGTCACACAACTTTCTTAAACTTACCCTTACGATTTTGTCCTTAGGACCAAAAAGAAAAACTACATCATTAGTAAAAGTTAATAACTAATAATTTATAATATTAATTATAATAGTTATTATTATCATTATTAATATTCATTATTAATATTAATGATAATAGTGATAATAATTGTAAAATTCCACAGACAATTAACTTAGAAATATTGTTTAGTCAAACAATTCAGACAAATGCATATATGAGCATTTTACCATACAGCAAATAACTCACCTTAGCTTACCTTGCCCTGTTTGAAGACACTTGATAATCGAGTGATTACCTTACCTTGCCTCATCTTACCATACCATACCCAGCTTATCTTACCATACCATACCCATCTTGCCTTATTTTACCATAGCATACCCACCTCGCCGTATCTTACCAAACTATACCCACCTTGCCTTATCTTACCGTACCATACCCAACCACATGAACTCCATGTGAAGTTACCTTCAACGATGAGCTCGGCAGTGCACTGAGTATGTCCGGCCGTGTTCTCTGCCTTGACTGTGTACTTTCCGGCGTCCTCGCTGAATACCTCTGGTATTTGTAGGGAGTGGACATCCCCTTCGTGAAGAACTTCAAAGTCCGGAGAATTGACGATCGCTTTCCCGTTACGGAACCACTGGACCTCTGGAGCCGGAATCCCAGACACACGGACGGCGAAGTGGACGGAATCGCCCTCCTTCACCTCCGTTGTCTTCAGCCGCTCCACGAAGTCCGGTGGAACCATTGTACCTGGAAATGGAACCAGATGTAATGTAAGAAGTGTAGCATCAACTGAAGGTAACACAACTGTTTACAATCCTCTAAGAACCTCCTCAAAGACATAAAGGTAACACGTGCCTTACGTAAAAACTTCTCTGAAGCACAAAGGTAAAGGTAACACATGCTTACATGCCTCTGTTGCATTACCTTACCTTGTTATTAATTATTTAACACTTTATTCACTCATTCATTCATTAATTAAGACATCTATATAGCGCCTCTTGAAGAAGAGTACTCAGAGGCGCTCCCTACTCCGGAAGGACTAAACAGAACTTTAACAATGAGTGTATACTTAGAGTGACTGGGAAACCAATGCAGCTCGTCGTTAAAGTGTTAAATGTGTCTTGTACCCTACTGGCATCACACAACCTGTTGTGGCCAATGAGAGATTCCCCAATCATATAAATCACTCCCCTCATCTCAACCACTCCATACCGACTGTTGAACGATTGTATGCATACGCCTGGTTGCTCAGTTCTAATAGTACAAGTTTGTAAACGAACATTTATAAAAGCGCCACTCAACAATTCAGAGGCACACCCAACCCAAGTTCATGCTATCGCTAACAAATAAAATGAACTCCAGGCCTTTCCGGAACAGGGGAAGAGAAAGGCTGAGGAGATAGGCTGAGGAGATCAAGCCACGATTCCTGTGGAAGACGGTTATGATGTTGATATCATAATGATATGATGTTGATAAGTTAAGCAACACCAAGCAGGGTTAAGACTCGGATGGGTGACCAATTGTGGAATATCTACCACGTGGCGCACACTTAACCCTCCATCCTTTCAGGATAGATGAATGAGCGATAGAGAAAGGTTAAAAAGTTAAAGTGTACTATCGCTAGTTTACTTTAGTCATGTTTGCACCTCAGTCAAATGATCCTTCAACCACGGGACCTGGAAACCGGACTCAGACCTCCTTTTGACTACCCTTTGGAAACCCCTCTCACTTGACGCAGTGCTCATGAATAAGCTGAGGCCCTGTGCTTGGCTTTCGAGTGGCATTTTAGAAGTTTGGAGTTTACGATTACGACCATGCTTCTGAGGAGCTTCCGTAGCGCCACCTAATCAAGTGTGTTACTTTAATTTCTTCATTTTTGTGTCAAGATCTCCCTTTCACAGACTCGACCCCATTATGGTGAAGGAGTGAATGACTGATGAAGGGAATGAGGCTATGCATTCAGTTGTAGAAGTATTAGTTCGAGTACCTGGCTTTATCTATTGGATTTCAACATGGCTTCTCCACTGGATTCTGAATTCTGTGAATTTACTCTTGATACTGCCCTCCTTACAAAGTTCAGAAGTGCACACGACCATACAACAGAACATTGATGGCGCTGGGTCGTTACGCAGTGACTCGAGGTAGATTCGAACCTCTGACCCTCTGGTTACAAGGCACCGAATATATACCACTACACCCAGTCTTGTTGTCCTCGAGACCAAGGTCTTGGTCTCGAGTGCACTCGAGTTCGTTTTTAAAAGTCTTGGTCTTGGTCTTGAGGTTCAAGGTCTTGGTCTTGAGGTTCAAGGTCTTGGTCTTGGTCTTGAGGTTCAAAGTCTTGGTCTTGGTCTCGCAAGACCAAGACCAAGACCGGCTGTCAATATGAACAGTCATTTAACAGAACTCAAGAATTCTGTATCAAGCCTGCTTGCATCATACGACCAATATCTATGGATGGATACGTCTTGTTGGTCAGGAAAACCCATTGGCAGCAGCAACAGTTATTCTGTATCTAGCCTATAAACCTTCAAAAGGGCTCACTACCTGTACATTTACATCCAGTGCTTGAAAAGCTTCTGTGTGTGTGTCAGCGACTTCAGCACCTGTAGAACGTATTTTTTCACATGACGGAATTTTTATGAGGCCCACCAGGCACGTCTTGGTCAGAAAATTCTGAGCGAATTGGTTTTTTTATAAAATACAAATGGCATTTGGAATAATAGTTTGCATTAAGGAATTTTGAATACAAATTCGGATTTCTCTGCAGTTTGCATTTAAAGTTAATTTGCTTGAATAAAATAAAAGACTCGTGTTTTCATTAAAATAGCGAATATTCCGACTTGACAATTTTAGAAGTCTTGACCTGATTGCGATTTTTTGGGTCTTGGTCTTGAGGTTCAAGGTCTTGGTCTTGGTCTTGAGGTTCAAGGTCTTGGTCTTGGTCTTGGTCTTGGTCTTGGTCTTGGTCTTGAGGTTTAAGGTCTTGACAACAAGACTGACTACACCACCGTGTCTCCCCTTGAAGCGACCACTGACTGATGTCTTGGACATAATATTAATAACAGGGCTATAGAAGTCATTAGATTAGATTAGATTAGATTAGATTAGATTATCACCAGGTGGAACCCAGCATGTGGCTACTCACTTTGGATGCCCAACTTAATCCCAAGCATGAATAATGATGAGGTTCAACTGCATACATACACACATACATACCTAACTACATAATAAAAAAGATGAAATATATCCTTGGCACATGACAATCTCAAAGCTGCAACTCTGGTTTGGACATGGCCTGGGTCAACAAGGACTGTAAAACGATTAAATGTTCATCACTATGACATCTAGACATCACTCGACCACTGGACATCACCTTGATGTCCAGTGGACACAAATAGGCCTTTTATTTCCAAGCTACCTTAAGTCGCATCTATTTAGATCTGTTAGGGCCTACATAACCAAATTCAGGTCCCTCGTCGGGGTAGAAACGGAGCTATATAAATAGCCAAACAAATACACACACAGTATACATTCAAAAGTTGAGGTGCTATATAAATTTGTTATTACATAACATTACATTAATGGGTGGTTAAAGCGGCTTTGCTCAACACTGTCATCGCCATTTGGACAGATAAAGATGATAATCAAGGCCTCAACTGATCTTTACCCCATTGAACCTCCCCACCCTCATGCCACACCCTGCAACCGCTCACCTTGATGAAACTCGTTCGCCCCTCCGGCATCGAAGACCCCCCACTTCGGGTGCTTGCAAAAGCCCGACATGGCTACCAACTATTCCCGCCAATCGAAGCAGACGATAAAGACGACGACGATGACGTCACAACACCAACAAGATGACTACCTCCTCGGTCGACCTAAATCCATTCAGGGGTGGCCAAACCGTCACACTCCGCGCCCCCTCTCAGATCGCGCCTATCGCAGGGTGTATAGCGAAACCACGACAGTCCAAGTTGGGCCACGCCGACTCTCCGAAGCACTTGGATGTTGCGCGTTACGTGTGTCGGACCGTCGGCCGGTCTAGAGTCTGTGAGGGCTGTCTAAGAATAATACCCTTCCGTAGTCAGGATCTAGCCCCTCCCGCAAAACAGATGAAGGACGAGGCTGTATTTTAGGCAAACGGTAGGGGGGGGGCGGTTGCCAACTGCAAGACTGGCTACAGCTGGAGCCGGCGAGGCAAAGAACGACCGCTCAGTTGCATGTCTGGTCCTGCTGCAGATTCTGGGATGCTACACCTGCCCGGAAGCTCAGGCCTCGCAGGCTCTGGCTTCACTTACTTCTTGGCCAGACAGACTGATGGATGGATGGACGGACGGACGGAGGAAACAAATCAGGCTAATAACTCTAATAAAAAGATATCCGCTCGTTTCTAAGATACATCCACACACGCATGGATACACATACACACAGTGTGCAAGTAAAAGCCTCCATGAATGCACAATGGACTCATCATACAGTTTCATCAAGGCTTACAACTTTCTACATTCCACAAAAACATACATATAAAGTGATTATATATATACATATATACACTATATATATAAACTATACTGTATATATACTATATATACTATATATATATATATATATTATTATTATTATTATTATTAAAGTAGTTTTATATAGCGCCCCTTCAAGATTGCCTACTCAGGAGCACTCCCAGCCCAACCACGGTCAAATAACGCAGTTTTGAGGACAGTAAGAAACAGGGTGAAATGACCAATCGGTAATTGACGGAGCTTGGTAGGAAGCCCATTCCAGGTCATGGGGGCAGCCACAGAGAAGGCACGGCGCTGCCGTATGGTTGTCCGCACTATATATACTAGATATATATAAACACAGGAGTTTCATCAAGACTCTTAAATATATATAGGGTATGCACTATCCATGTGTGCATATAAGTATATATATATATATATATATATATATATATATATATATATATATATATATATATATATATATATATATATGTGTGTGTGTGTGTGTGTTTGTGTATTATATATCTACATGTATGATACATATTCATGCGTGTTCTCCTAATAAAGCTGAAATGTATCTGCACATACATATATATAAATGCATACGATCATATGCAGAAAAATTCACACACACACACATATTTCATGGGCACCACACACACACAAACACACACACACACACACACACACACACATATATATATATTATTTATTTATTGTTTGTAGCTTATTTATGGCCTACACTAAAGTCCCACATCTTCAAACAGTCTTGCTTTAATTTCTCGGATCTGTCACCTGAGTCACCTCTGACCCTAAACATGACCCAACCTGAGAGACCCTCTTTCTCCTGCTCTCCCTGCAAACCAGACCTTGTTCTTCACAGAGTTTCTCTAAACATTCTTTTGACTTGCAGCAGCAATCATGAATAATCTGGATGCCGGCACTTAGCTGTAGAGTTACAGTCACTCCGCACCTCTTTCATTATCCAAATCCTGCAAAATACCGATCATGTTTCTCCGCTGGAAAAAGGAACCTGAAATAGCACCACCTTGGAGCCACATGGTTTACAAAGTAATGGTCAGAAACTTATCTTTTCCATTTACAGAATACAAACATAGACAGATTTACACATTCACAACTGTAACCTTTACACACAACAAACACCTCTACGTTTACAGGAATGTACAGTTTGTACACACAAACATTACAGGTTTATTACTACCTTTATCTTTTGAGGAACACTCTAACACAAGCAGACACACACATGCATACAGACCCACATTCAAGACTCCAGACACTTCCAGACAGCTGGAACAGTCCACAAGGTACAGAGACCCGATATCCTTGGATGCTATAATAAGAACCACAGCCAGTTTCAGCAGCAGGTTACTTCCACCACAGCCGGCCCATGCAGCGCTAGGTTGATGGATTGGTCGACAGGTGATACCCTCATACTTTTGCCTCTGCAGCAGGGAAGTGGTTGTGGAGTTGCCATGGAAACCCAGGGAAGCAGACCCTCTGGTGGTGAAAAAAGCAAACATTGTCAATCTGTGGCACATTAAATAGACTAACCAACCAGCTGAGTATATTCATTCATTGAGCCTATTACGTGCACATTCGCTTCTACCCACAAATCTTACATATACATATATAATTATACATGCATACAAATACATGCATATACATACATGTGTGTACATGTATATATGCATACATATATATATAGTATATACTTATATAAACTAAGCATATTCAGAAATACATATAGAAATACAGTGGGAGATACAGAAGTGCACATACACATATAGTACAAATCTCATATATATATATATATATATATATATATATATATATATATATATATATATATATATATATATATATATATATATATATATATATATATATTGTTAGCTTGTTAGTCTAGAGGTGAAATGTGAGTTAGAATGATATGAGAAATGACAAGAAAAACGAAGACTTTCTCAATATTAATAAAACGTATATTTACACTATGTACATAATTGAAACGATACTCACACATACGAGACAAAACCAAACGTCAAAAGACAGACTCTCCAAGAAGACGCCTGCACAAACTCCACAAAGGAAGATACAACTCGAGAACCGGCAATTAAACATGAGTAGCGACCACGCAGGGTACACTCTCGGAAAACGACCACAAAGGGTACTTACAAGCGTGACACACAATGATGCACGACTAACACCTTACTTAACTAAAACCGGTCTCCCCGTTGACACAAGAACCCTGCTATATATAGTCAACGAGACCATCCTATTTCTAGCTTCAAACGAGGTGCGTCTTAACTAAGGTTAGTAAGTTCACGTGAGGATGATAATGGCTGGATGGCTGAAGGCCACTCCCATCAAAATATATATATATATATATATATATATATATATATATTAGGGTGGTAGTGAAAAAAGTTTTTTTTAAATAATGCCTGGGACACCCCCTAGTTCTGTTCGTATTGGTAGTATAAACTCATGTGCAAAATCTTTTTAAAATATTCCATTATTTGGGCATGCCACATGACAACTTTAGTTTTGCATATGACACTATGCATCACTGAAGCCGTAAAAATCAACCTTCTTATTTTTTCAGGAGCTGGATGAAAGTTCATCACTTCTAGAACCTATTATTTGATTACTGTAATTATGTGATTGTAACCGAAATTGTAATTGTAACCGAAAACTTATATAGCGCCACTCAAATCAGCGGCGCTTTCAACCCGCATCAATGCCGGCACCGGCAAAAAGGAAAGTTTTCAGGCGTCTACGAAACTGGAGAGGGGAGAGGGCAAGAAGCTCTTGGCGGAGAAACAAGGGGAGACAGTTCCAAGCAGAGGGGCCAACATAGGCGAAACTTCTGGATTGTGCCGTGGAAGATCGCATGCGAGGGACAACCATAAGGCCGCGAGCCGAAGATCGCAAGGAAGCCCTCGCAGGCAAGGAAGAAACTGGGATGCAAAAATTCATTAGGTAAGAAGGAGCAGAGGCAGTAAGGCAGTTGCGCATGAGAGTGAGGGTTTTAAACTGAATTCGCTGTTGAGCAGGGAGCCAATGGAGGGAATCATGGATAAAGGCAGAAATGTGATGAGTAGTATATATATATACTACCATGAGTGTGATGCACCATAGATAGTTGGATACCTTATTTTCTGATGATTTGTTTATAAATAAATAATTAAATAATAAATATATAAATTACAACCAACTGGAGCTGAGGAGTAAATAAATATTTGCAATTTTTTAAACAATTTTCTGAACTTTTGTAGTCTCTACATTTAAGGCTTTTCTAAAGTTTAATTATTTATTTACTTACTTACTCACACTATCTCACATTATTCATAATCCATTTCAAATTAATCACATTTTAAAAGTTGTCCTTGGAGATATTTTCAACGCTCTGGCTGGACCATTTGTTGGACCTAAAATTCCTATGTTTAAACGATTTCAGAATGCATGGCCTCGATCGTCCATGACATGATTGCTGATGGTTTGTCAGATGATGAAATTGCAGTTTAACAATAACAAAGAAATGATGCAAGACGCTGTTGAATTTGAAGTGGAATGTTTGCAGAAAGACAATCAGCCTCGTGATGATTATCTAGAGCTCTTGGAACTTGCACTGATCTACATGGGTTATGTCCCACCTCGAAGGTTGCATTTTACAGCCTCTGGCGTCATGCATAGGGCCAGGTGGATGGCCAAGGCCATCTATTCTCACAAAGTATTCCTTTTACGATCTCAATTGCGAATTACCTTCTTGAAAATAAATTTAATACGTTCCCTGAACCTGTTCATCTGCTTTGTTTATCTCAGATCCTGGTTCACAGCTTCACACTCTACTCTAAAGGCACTTTCTGTCATGCTTGGTACCTCAGTGAGGATTTGGTCGATTTCTGCTTTCTCGATGACTGCATTGATGCTGCTACCAAGGCCTTGTTGGTGCAGACAATGAGAACCACACTTGGTGTTGGCATTCCATCCAAATGTCCACAAATTACTGTACACACAGCTTCATGTAGTCGGGAGCACCTCTGAGTAGTACTCCTTGAAGAGGCGCTATATAAATGCCCGTTATGAATGAATGAATGAATGAATGTACTCTTGAGATTTTATGACTTCAAACATGATGAATACTGTGCATCCTCATTGATTGGCTGGAGAAAGATCCAACTTCGTGGAAACAGGACAGCATCTTGTAGCGGCATGGTCACCTGACGGCGCTATAGAAATTGTCCGTGCTATTATTATTATTATAATTATTTATTTCGAGTGTCATCAGAAAGGTTGAGTGTGGTGAATGATAGGGCAGAAAGGGGATTGGCACTGATCCAAGAATACAATCAAATACTGACCAAGGATGAAGGTCAAAAGCAGGCCTTGCTCCATGTGGTGTCCGAACATTGGAAAAAGTATCCGGACCCCAAGAAGTTAACGGTCACAAAAATGGACTAATAAATATTTTATTCCTCAATCAAACTGACAGATTTCAATTATGCTCACAAGTACTCTTTAAGTATTGTACTTTAAACCTAGCAATTCAAAATTTACTTACGGTTTCATAAAATACACAATACTATGGATAATATTATCACAATTGTGCTTACATTCCTTGTCTAAAATTTGGAAAACTTGTCATCTCATGTGGCACTCCTAAATGATGGAATATTTTTATAATATTATAATACACTTTTTAGTGTATTTAGCTAGTATATTTTATAATATACTAGCTTAGTATATCAAAAGGAACATAACTAGGGGCTGTCCCATCTATTTCCCCAAAATAACATTTTTGAGCACCACCCTAATATATATATATATTAGGGTGGTCCAGATGCCATAGAGAAAAATTTAAGTTTGTGGAATCTTTTCTCCACAAGGCTTATTTTTGTCAACTGGGTGTAGGTAGTTTGCCTGTTAAATTTCAGCCTGATTGTGCAACATTTAGAGGTCAACCCATTCTCAACATTTTACTTGTGTGCTAATGTGTCTTTTAGTCATGTTTACATGCGTTATTAGACTAATATGGCCTCATCTAGTTTGAGATCCGACCCAGAGCACTGTTTATTGGGAAAGCCAATCTCTCAGTTATCTACAGCAAGATTACCACGTTGCCTGGATGTACTGCAACTACTTCAGTTTCATCATGTCACTGAAAGAAGAACCCTTCCGGAAAGTTACAAAATGGCCTGTGACTCAGCTGTTTATAATTGCATGCGAGCCAGAATACCGACACAGCGGGTTGACTCGTGTGTCAGAAAACCGTCAGAGCTGTATCAGAACTACCTGGCTCTGAAGGTTCACAGAACATGACAGCGAGAAAGTGACAGGATGGAAGAAGACATGTTCAAAAGTGATCTTCAAGAATTCTTTGATATTGCCACAAAGGACGTTGTGACAGAAATCCAGCAGGTAGAACATAGATCGGGAATTCCTTCAAATACAAAGAGAAGACGTAGACTCGAAGACAGCAGCAAAAGAAAGCAGGAAGAGGCAATGACAGGAAAAGGAGAGAATGGTGAAAGTGAAAATCGAAGAACGCAAGACAAAGGGCATTAGTGAGACAGAAGGTGAACTTTCTGCATTGACATCTAGTCAGGAGTCAAACGGAGATGATGAGTATCAGCCAATTCAGTCATGTACGTCTACAATGTCTACATCAACAGCTGCTACTACTGCTTCATTATCAAAAAAGAGATCCAAAACATCTTCTAGTCCTCTGAAGTTGTTGGTGCTTTGGATCGTGTTGGCCTTCTAGACCGTGGTGCTATGTTTGTAGCTGGAGCTGTTGTACAGGCGCTTGGCCATGACATTTCAGAAATCAAATTATCTCGAAGTTCAAACAGATGATCTAGAATAAAAGGAAGACAAGAGACAGCTGCAATGGAAGAAAGAGAGTGTTCACTGGCAGGACCATTATTGCTGAACTGGGACGGCAAACTGTTGTCCGACATTGATGGATCAAAGGAAAGTGTGGACCGCATAGCTGTTATTGTCACTGGAAATGGTCAGGAAAAACCTTTGGCAATTCCAAAAATGGAGAGAGGTACAGGTGAGTCTCAGGCCAAGGACTGTGCTGAAGTATTTGAGAAATGGAATCTGAGTTCACAGATCAAAGGCCTCATATTTGACACAACAGCCAGTAACACAGGGCTTCATAAAGGCGCATGCGTTAGAACTGAAAACGCTCTGGGAACTGAAATGGTATGGATTGCATGCCGTCATCACGTCATGTATGTGGTCAAATGTCTTCTTGTCGAGAAACAGAAACAGTTTATTCTTCGACTGGTTGCAAACCATCGCAAGAATTTTCGGATCTCCATCCAAGACAGCGCTCATGTCATCGATTAACCATTGCGCAACAATGTATCTATTTTTGTTGAGATAACATAAAAAGTGTCAAATGGGTTGACCTCTAAACTTTATTTGTTTTCATTAAAATTTTGCATGATGGTTATAATCATGTTAAAGAACAAAACTAGCCTTGTGGACAACATAAATCTGTAAAATAATTTTTGTGGACCACCCTAATATATATATATATATATATATATATATATATATATATATATATATATATATATATATATATATTAGTGTAAATCGCATATTAGCTACTCATTTCTCGCTATGAAACATATACGCTATCTACTCTTTGTCGTTGGCTCTTCATTTTTGGTGAGTAGTTAACGTTTGAGAGCCTGAAAAAAATACTCAGAAGTGTTTCTTAACAGAAATCAAAATGGTACCCGACTCCTGACGTAGTCTGCTGCCAGATATCCCATGGAGAAACCTAGAATGCAAGTAGATTAAAAGGAAATTTTATCTGAAATTCGACCCCCTATATCAGGCCTGGTGAAAAAGAAGACCTCGGACTCTCAAAGTATATATTCCATATATTTATAAAATAAGGCGGCTTGTTTTTAAAACAATTTACCGAGCCTTATATAGTACCAATATCAACAAGCTTTAACGTTTTTGTTGAATTTTCTGCATAACTTTTTCAATTATCAATGTAAACTAAAAATTGTGTCCTATTTTCTCGCCGGTCAAATCTAGTGGATGAGTACTGAGTACCTCTGGTTCAGAATATAATCATATACTTTTTCAAAATGTGTACTGAGTAGCTATGGTTCAGAATATAATCATATATGCTGGTGTAAAATTATACCTTGGAGAACATATAGTACTGAGTGGCTAAGGTAGTTTTAATACGTAGTAGTAATATTAACAAGTTTCAACGTTTTGATTAATGCTATTACTATAAGTAATAATTCTGTCCACACAATGAGTTGCTATGGTTCAGAATATAATCATATTCATGTATAAATATTACTATACCTTATGGAACATATAGTTCTGAGTGGCTAAGGTAGCTTTAATACGTAGTAGTAATATTTGCAAGTTTCAACGTTTTGATTAATGCTATTGCTATAAGTAATAATTCTGTCTAAATAATGAGTAGCTATGGTTCAGAATATAATCATATTCTGGTGTGAATATTATACCTTATGGAACATATAGTTTTGAGTGGCTAAGGTAGCTTTAACACGTAGTAGTAATATTTGCAAGTTTCAACGTTTTGATTAATGCTATTACTATAAGTAATAATTCTGTCCACACAATGAGTAGCTATGGTTCAGAATATAATCATATTCATGTATATATTATTATTATACCTTATGGAACATATAGTTCTGAGTGGCTAAGGTAGCTTTAATACGTAGTAGTAATATTTGCAAGTTTCAACGTTTTGATTAATGCTATTGCTATGAGTAATAATTCTGTCTAAATAATGAGTAGCTATGGTTCAGAATATAATCATATTCTGGGGTGAATATTATACCTTATGGAACATATAGTTCTGAGTGGCTAAGGTACCTTTAACACGTAGTAGTAATATTTGCAAGTTTCAACGTTTTGATTAATGCTATTACTATAAGTAATAATCCTGTCCACACAATGAGTAGCTATGGTTCAGAATATAATCATATTCATGTATATATTATTATTATTATACCTTATGGAACATATAGTTCTGAGTGGCTGAGGTAGCTTTAATACGTAGTAGTAATATTTGCAAGTTTCAATGTTTTGATTAATACTATTACTATAAGTAATAATTCTGTCCGCACAATGAGTAGCTATGGTTCAGAATATAATCATATTCATGTATATATTATTATTATACCTTATGGAACATATAGTTCTGAGTGGCTAAGGTAGCTTTAATACGTAGTAGTAATATTTGCAAATTTCAACGTTTTGATTAATGCTATTACTATAAGTAATATTTCTGTCCACACAATGAGTAGCTATGGTTCAGAATATAATCATATTCATGTATAAATATCATTATACCTTATGGAACATATAGTTCTGAGTGGCTAAGGTAGCTTTAATACGTAGTAGTAATATTTGCAAGTTTCAACGTTTTGATTAATGCTATTGCTATAAGTAATAATTCTGTCTAAATAATGAGTAGCTATGGTTCAGAATATAATCATATTCTGGTGTGAATATTATACCTTATGGAACATATAGTTTTGAGTGGCTAAGGTAGCTTTAACACGTAGTAGTAATATTTGCAAGTTTCAACGTTTTGATTAATGCTATTACTATAAGTAATAATTCTGTCCACACAATGAGTAGCTATGGTTCAGAATATAATCATATTCATGTATATATTATTATTATACCTTATGGAACATATAGTTCTGAGTGGCTAAGGTAGCTTTAATACGTAGTAGTAATATTTGCAAGTTTCAACGTTTTGATTAATGCTATTGCTATGAGTAATAATTCTGTCTAAATAATGAGTAGCTATGGTTCAGAATATAATCATATTCTGGGGTGAATATTATACCTTATGGAACATATAGTTCTGAGTGGCTAAGGTACCTTTAACACGTAGTAGTAATATTTGCAAGTTTCAACGTTTTGATTAATGCTATTACTATAAGTAATAATCCTGTCCACACAATGAGTAGCTATGGTTCAGAATATAATCATATTCATGTATATATTATTATTATACCTTATGGAACATATAGTTCTGAGTGGCTAAGGTAGCTTTAATACGTAGTAGTAATATTTGCAAGTTTCAATGTTTTGATTAATGCTATTACTATAAGTAATAATTCTGTCCACACAATGAGTAGCTATGGTTCAGAATATAATCATATTCATGTATATATTATTATTATACCTTATGGAACATATAGTTCTGAGTGGCTAAGGTAGCTTTAATACGTAGTAGTAATATTTGCAAGTTTCAACGTTTTGATTAATGCTATTACTATAAGTAATAATTCTGTCCACACAATGAGTAGCTATTGTTCAGAATATAATCATATTCATGTATATATTATTATTATACCTTATGGAACATATAGTTCTGAGTGGCTAAGGTAGCTTTAATACGTAGTAGTAATATTTGCAAGTTTCAATGTTTTGATTAATGCTATTACTATAAGTAATAATTCTGTCCACACAATGAGTAGCTATGGTTCAGAATATAATCATATTCATGTATAAATATTATTATTATACCTTATGGAACATATAGTTCTGAGTGGCTAAGGTAGCTTTAATACGTAGTAGTAATATTTGCAAATTTCAACGTTTTGATTAATGCTATTACTATAAGTAATATTTCTGTCCACACAATGAGTAGCTATGGTTCAGAATATAATCATATTCATGTATAAATATCATTATACCTTATGGAACATATAGTTCTGAGTGGCTAAGGTAGCTTTAATACGTAGTAGTAATATTTGCAAGTTTCAACGTTTTGATTAATGCTATTGCTATAAGTAATAATTCTGTCTAAATAATGAGTAGCTATGGTTCAGAATATAATCATATTCTGGTGTGAATATTATACATTATGGAACATATAGTTCTGAGTGGCTAAGGTAGCTTTAACACGTAGTAGTAATATTTGCAAGTTTCAACGTTTTGATTAATGCTATTACTATAAGTAATAATTCTGTCCACACAATGAGTAGCTATGGTTCATAATATAATCATATTCATGTATAAATATTATTATACTTTATGGAACATAGTTCTGAGTGGCTAAGGTAGCTTTAATACGTAGTAATATTTGCAAGTTTCAACGTTTTGATTAATGCTATTGCAATAAGTAATAATTCTGTCTAAATAATGAGTAGCTATGGTTCAGAATATAATCATATTCTGGTGTTATTATTATACCTTATGGAACATATAGTTCTGAGTGGCTAAGGTAGCTTTAATACGTAGTAGTAATATTTGCAAATTTCAACGTTTTGATTAATGCTATTACTATAAGTAATATTTCTGTCCACACAATGAGTAGCTATGGTTCAGAATATAATCATATTCATGTATAAATATCATTATACCTTATGGAACATATAGTTCTGAGTGGCTAAGGTAGCTTTAATACGTAGTAGTAATATTTGCAAGTTTCAACGTTTTGATTAATGCTATTGCTATAAGTAATAATTCTGTCTAAATAATGAGTAGCTATGGTTCAGAATATAATCATATTCATGTATATATTATTATTATACCTTATGGAACATATAGTTTTGAGTGGCTAAGGTAGCTTTAACACGTAGTAGTAATATTTGCAAGTTTCAACGTTTTGATTAATGCTATTACTATAAGTAATAATTCTGTCCACACAATGAGTAGCTATGGTTCAGAATATAATCATATTCATGTATATATTATTATTATACCTTATGGAACATATAGTTCTGAGTGGCTAAGGTAGCTTTAATACGTAGTAGTAATATTTGCAAGTTTCAACGTTTTGATTAATGCTATTGCTATGAGTAATAATTCTGTCTAAATAATGAGTAGCTATGGTTCAGAATATAATCATATTCTGGGGTGAATATTATACCTTATGGAACATATAGTTCTGAGTGGCTAAGGTACCTTTAACACGTAGTAGTAATATTTGCAAGTTTCAACGTTTTGATTAATGCTATTACTATAAGTAATAATCCTGTCCACACAATGAGTAGCTATGGTTCAGAATATAATCATATTCATGTATATATTATTATTATACCTTATGGAACATATAGTTCTGAGTGGCTAAGGTAGCTTTAATACGTAGTAGTAATATTTGCAAGTTTCAATGTTTTGATTAATGCTATTACTATAAGTAATAATTCTGTCCACACAATGAGTAGCTATGGTTCAGAATATAATCATATTCATGTATATATTATTATTATACCTTATGGAACATATAGTTCTGAGTGGCTAAGGTAGCTTTAATACGTAGTAGTAATATTTGCAAGTTTCAACGTTTTGATTAATGCTATTACTATAAGTAATAATTCTGTCCACACAATGAGTAGCTATTGTTCAGAATATAATCATATTCATGTATATATTATTATTATACCTTATGGAACATATAGTTCTGAGTGGCTAAGGTAGCTTTAATACGTAGTAGTAATATTTGCAAGTTTCAATGTTTTGATTAATGCTATTACTATAAGTAATAATTCTGTCCACACAATGAGTAGCTATGGTTCAGAATATAATCATATTCATGTATAAATATTATTATTATACCTTATGGAACATATAGTTCTGAGTGGCTAAGGTAGCTTTAATACGTAGTAGTAATATTTGCAAATTTCAACGTTTTGATTAATGCTATTACTATAAGTAATATTTCTGTCCACACAATGAGTAGCTATGGTTCAGAATATAATCATATTCATGTATAAATATCATTATACCTTATGGAACATATAGTTCTGAGTGGCTAAGGTAGCTTTAATACGTAGTAGTAATATTTGCAAGTTTCAACGTTTTGATTAATGCTATTGCTATAAGTAATAATTCTGTCTAAATAATGAGTAGCTATGGTTCAGAATATAATCATATTCTGGTGTGAATATTATACATTATGGAACATATAGTTCTGAGTGGCTAAGGTAGCTTTAACACGTAGTAGTAATATTTGCAAGTTTCAACGTTTTGATTAATGCTATTACTATAAGTAATAATTCTGTCCACACAATGAGTAGCTATGGTTCATAATATAATCATATTCATGTATAAATATTATTATACTTTATGGAACATAGTTCTGAGTGGCTAAGGTAGCTTTAATACGTAGTAATATTTGCAAGTTTCAACGTTTTGATTAATGCTATTGCAATAAGTAATAATTCTGTCTAAATAATGAGTAGCTATGGTTCAGAATATAATCATATTCATGTATATATTATTATTATACCTTATGGAACATATAGTTCTGAGTGGCTAAGGTAGCTTTAATACGTAGTAGTAATATTTGCAAGTTTCAACGTTTTGATTAATGCTATTGCTATAAGTAATAATTCTGTCTAAATAATGAGTAGCTATGGTTCAGAATATAATCATATTCATGTATAAATATTATTATACCTTATGGAACATATAGTTCTGAGTGGCTAAGGTAGCTTTAATACGTAGTAGTAATATTTGCAAGTTTCAACGTTTTGATTAATGCTATTACTATAAGTAATAATTCTGTCCACACAATGAGTAGCTATGATCCAGAATATAATCATATTCTGATGTTATAACTATACCTTGGGGATCATATAGTATTGAGTCGCTAAGGTAGTTTTAATAACTAGTTCCAATGCTAACAATCAACCACAAATGCAACGCCATTCAATGATAGCATTAATTAATCGGTCCCAGTTCACATTTTCAACTTAACCATACAAAGTAATTCAATCAATCAATAGATTAACGTTCCAATGCACATATTCAACTCAATTGTTCACAAGTCAAACTGAGGAAGCAATCGCCTGTTGCTGACTGAAACAGCTAATTTGTCTAGCTTTGCCAATCAATGGCAAGTCACATCAATCACTAATTCAGTTGCAAGCAAATTATCAATGTTCAGGCTAAATCAATGAGCGTTAAACTTTTTCACGTCGACTAGTTCAGTTACCAGGCATGTCATCTGCCTGTTAATCAATCTTCAAACTAGTAGCAAGAACTTCAGAACATTCCGCATTAATTAAGTTAATTACTCGGCAGGCTTTTCACCTATCAATCAATCTCTAAACTAATTGTAAGAATTTCAAAACATTCCGCATTGACTAGATTAATTAATCAGCAGTATTTCCACCTGTCAATCATTCTCTGAACTGATTCAATAGATTCAGCACATGAATGCTCAACAGAAAGTTAATCTGATTTCGCCTATCAATAATAGGAGTTTCAAGACAGTTCACTAAATCAATTACGAAGTAAGTTATCTACTTGTCAATCAATCTTTAAGCTAATTCAATTGCAAACTCAATAGCAAAATTTCAAAGCATCCACATTAATTAGTTCAAATGAAATACAGGTCGTCTGCCTCTCAGTTAAATTAATGCTGGCCATGCGATATCCACCTGTAAAGCAAACCTGTTCAGAGAGTCTTCGTGAACTATGAATGAAGAGAAATCGCTTAAGTCGATTAATAAGAGAATCGTGTACACAGTCGCTTACTTTTGAGTTCGCACAAGGCCATGATCATCGTCGTCGTTCTCACGTGGCTTAGCTGGCAGGGGAAGCCATTTTTCTTACACTTTTCGCAGAGATGCTGCGGATGAATCTTGCACCTTTCGTCAACACCAGAATACAGAGTCTTGTCGAGAGGACGCTGGATATGAGGGTATACATTTATTCTGCACTTGATACATTCTTGCCCCATATTAGCCCAACTACTGCCAGACATCCAGACTCGCTTGCACTTGGAACATTTGTACTCCCCGAAACATCTGTTGGTTCCTTGATATGGTGTAAGTCCGACGTCATGAGCCCGGGCCAGGGCGCACATATGGATAAAGTGCCCGGGTTTAAAGCACAAGTGACAGAGATATGTGCTTGGTGGCTTTCTCGCAAGTCTTCTGGCGAGTCTCATGAAGTACAGTTGGTCAGCCGGCTCGAGCACTACATGGTCCTTACGGTCGTCTGTGAGACCATCGTGATGAGAGGTAGAAGCGATAGGCGTTTCAGCACTGCTACCGACGTCTCCTGCGGAAGGGTTCTGAAGGATAGCGGAACCCACCAGTCCTCGTCTACTATAGTTGATTCTAGTCACAGGCCCGGTTACTGTAGACGTGTAGACATTACAACCCGTTTGACCGCCCCAGAGGAAAGCTGCGGCCGAGGTGTACGCGTTGGGCAATAGGCCTACTAAATCCATGGCAAGCGTTCGTTCAAACCAACGTAAAGTGATGCTCAATTCTTTATCATCAAACGTTCAAACAAGCCTAATATGATGCTTAAATCTTTCTCAACCAAACTGACACAATATGATATCGGACTTTTGCTATTTTTAACTTTCTAATTCAAAATCGACGTTCAGTTCAATAATAACGCGTCCTTCCAGTCTGTGCGATTTCAAAAATACAGACATGACGTCATCGCTCGGTCTACGTAAATTACACTCGTTGACCGTCCTTGACAATTATTATACCTTATGGAACATATAGTACTGAGTGGCTAAGGTAGTTTTAATACTTAGCAATGAGTAGCTAATGTTCAGGATATAATCATATTCTGGTGTAAAAAGAATACTTTGGGGAACATATAGTACTGAGTGGCTAAGGTATTTTTAATACATAGTAGGCCCTAATATTATTAGGAAGTTTCAACGTTTTGACTAATGATAAGTACTAATTCTATCTACACAATGAGTTGGTATGGTTCAAATTATAATCATTTTCTGTTATAAAATTATACCTGGAGAACATATATTACTGAGGGGCTGATGTAGTTTTAGTACTGAGTAAAGAGTAGCTACGGTTCGGAATATAAACATATTATGGTACAGAACAGAACATTTTTTGGTCCACACATTTGATTTACATACATTCCGTAACATCAGGTTGTTTTACCAGTTAAAGACTCGTTTACCGTTTAACAGATACTATTAAATAGTATCTGTTTTTAGTAAACCAATGTTTGTATTAAATAACAATACACACAACTAATAGTAGCAATGGTAGTAATTTGTTTATCGATGAATACATAAAAATACCAATTTGGCATTCAAGTAATTTATCCAATTTAAGTATTCTCAAACTCAGAAATAAGCAGGGCTGTAGTCGAGGGTATACGCGGGTATACAGCGTATACTCACTTCTAGAGACAGTATACTTACCTCACAAAATATTTATATTTATTTATATCAAAATACTGTAGCGTATACTCACAAAATACTGTAGCGTATACTCACCTCTAATTTGTTTTGGAAAACTAACCGATAGCGTGTACTCACCTCTAATTTTACCACTACAGCCCTGGAAATAAGTCATGAGTATGAGCCAAATAGTGCGATTTAGTTATTATTCTTTAATATCCTTCTGTGTAGTATATTAATTTGCTAAGCCTAGAACTATAGTTAGAAGCCCATACCAGATTACAGTAATACAGATAAGGCTAAATCATAGTAAAATATAGAGTATTTAATATTTCAGATGATAGTAAGTAGGAGATTCTTTTTATCACCCCAATAGTCCTTGCTATTTTGTGGGATATTTGTTCAATATGTTCTTTCCAATTTAGATATATGTCAAGGTAAACCCCTAGGAATTCAACCGAGTCTACCTGGGGAATTTCAGTCCGGTCAATTATAAGCTTTTCTAATGTATGGTTTCTGATCTTACCCCTTGCTGATAATAGGATGTAATTGGTTTTGTTTAAGTTTCAAGATAGTTTGTTGGCCTTAAACCAGTTACCTATTTGCATTAGTTCTTTATTAGTATTATCAAATAGGTCCTTATAGGAGGCATTAGAATGGAATACACTGGAGTCGTCAGCAAATAATACAAAATTTAGTAAGGTAGACGATCAAGGAAGATCATTGTTATGGATATATAAATAAAAAATAATAAATGGTCCAAGGACCAAACCCTGAGGAACTCCAAACTCAAGCCATCTAAATGAGGATCTAATCCCGTTACATTTACTTGCTAGTATCGTGATGAGAGATAATCTTGAAACCAAACCAGTGGAAGTCCTCTTACTCCAGAGTTAAAAAGCTTTTTAATTAATATTTTATGATTCACCGTGTCGAATGCCTTCGACAGACCGAGGAAGATTCCTATAGCGAATTCCTTATTGTCAATGGCTTGAGATATTTTGCCGTGAATGTTTATTAAGGATAGGGTTGTTGAGTAACCCGGTCTGAATCCATGTTGATAGGGACAAAGTAGTTTCAGTTTATCAACGAAATCATAGAGTCTGTGGTAGATTACCTTTTCAAGTATTTTTGCAAATAATTATAAAATAGAAATAGGCCTCTAGTTGTTTAATTCCTCCCTAATCACCTTGTTTGAAAATTGGAGTAACCGTAGACAGCTTCATTTTTAAAGGTACTACACCATTAGTCACTGGGCAGTTGTATATATTGGCCAAAGGCTTAGAAATATAATCTAAATTAGAGCCAATAACAACTGGATCAAGTAAATCATGTCCTATGCTGTGAGGTATTTTCATTGTTGAGTACATAGACATAATCTCTTCTGCACTAGTAGCAGTAGGGTACAATGCCAACGATGAAGGAGGAGAAGGCCGGAGGTGGTCAGAGAAGGAGGAGGATGTGCACTTTACCTGGGTAAAGTGCACATTTCAAACTATATGCTATCATTGCATTAATAATGCATTATCCATTATAAAGTGACCATCCCTGTTTAATGATCCTATATATAGCTGAGTCAGATGGACTCTGGTTCAGCACCAATCTAATAGTTGACCAGGTTTTTAAAGTCATTTTTATGCTTAAGAAATTCCGTGTTATAATAGTTCTGTATAGATGGTATAACAATGGTACCTTGTGAAACATATTTATTTTATTTATTTATTTATTACGAACATTTTTAACGTACGCAAAGTCACACAGAATGCGAACCTGATTCGCAGCAAGTCAGTCGCCAGGAGAAGTCCAGTTAGATATCCAGATGTTTAAAAGCCAATGAAAAGTAGTTTTCATGTGTTCTTAAAGAGATAGAGTTCGATCATCGAACAAGAGATAAGTAGGCAATTCCATTCCCTCGGGGCTGCAAGATGAAATGCACGTATAGTATTGAGTGGCTAAGGTAGTTTTCAAACTAAGTAGGGCGCCTAATTACACAGCAAAATTATACGTTGGAAAATATACGTATAACACTGATTATGGTTTATTTCTTGCTATAATATACTGTGGTGTAAAATTTATACGCTGCAGAGCATATATCGCTGAGTGACTACGGTTAATTTCTTGCTATAATATACTCTGATGAAATAATTATACCTTGGGGAACATATAACACTGAGCAATTATGGTTAGTTTCTTGCTATAATATACTCTGGTATAATAATTATACCTTGGGGAACATATAACACTGAGCGATTATGGTTAGTTTCTTGCTATAATATACTCTGGTATAATAATTATACCTTGGGGAACATATAACACTGAGCGATTATGGTTAGTTTCTTGCTATAATATACTCTGGTATAATAATTATACCTTGGGGAACATATAACACTGAGTGAGTATGGTTAGTTTCTTGCTATAATATACTCTGGTATAATAATTATACCTTGGGGAACATATAACACTGAGCGATTATGGTTAGTTTCTTGCTATAATATACTCTGGTATAATAATTATACCTTGGGGAACATATAACACTGAGCGATTATGGTTAGTTTCTTGCTATAATATACTCTGGTGTTATAAATTATACCTTGGGGAACATATAACACTGAGTGACTATGGTTAATTTCTTGCTATAATATACTCTGGTATAAAAGTTATACCTTGGAGAACATATGGTACTGAGTGGAAAAGGTAGTCTTCTTGCGTGGTGAAACGTTGCCTACTCAGGAAAAAAACTATATCAGAATCGGCGTGCATTAGCCCCAAGGCAGTCCCAGTGGTGGCTACGAATGTCATCTATGACCTTTTAAGCTTTGCGCTATGAATCTAGCACGCATAGGGGCTGAGATACAGAGTGAGTAGCTATGGTGCAGAATATAATCATGAGTAGCTAATAGTCGATTCATATGTATATATATATATATATATATATATATATATATATATATATATATATATATATATATATATATATACACATGCATACATGTGCATGCATATATGCATACGTGTGTGTATATATATGTGTGTATGTATATATACATATATATGCTTATATAAACATAAGCATTTCAGAAATACATATAAATATACGGTGAGAGGTACAGAAGTGAACGGTGGGGGTTGCGGGAGGTGATCAAACGGTGGTCTGTCTGTGGCGGAACTGATCAGTTCCATCTGTTCCACTAGAACAGTTTTAGGTAATCTAAAGACACACAGTTTTAGGCTGTTAGGCGGCCTAAAAAAAGGTTCTTCAAAGCACCATGCAATTTTTTAGGATAATCTAATCTCGTGACTTCTGTAGTTGCATTATGCGCGAGACATCAATCGATTGTAGCTTCGAGGGAAATGTAGTCAAAAGTCATAATCCACTGGAGTAGTGTAGTTGAAGTCCGACGAGTCAGGGAGACCAAAGTTCAGCTATGGTGGTTAAGTAAGTCGATAAAGGTAAGTCTCGGGGCATGGTGGCTCAGTGGTAAGTTCGGCGCCTTGTGACCGGAGGGTTGCAGGTTCGAATACCACTCTATCCGCTGCGTACGGACCTTGGGCAAGTCCTTCACTCGCAATTGCTCGTGGCGCTTCGGCGTGAAAATTCCGGCACAGTATCAAATGCTGTAGTTGGGAGCGCCTCTGAGTAGTAGTTGACTTCGAGAGGCGCTATAGAAATATCCGGAATAAATAAATAAATAAATAAATAAATAAATAAATAAATAAATAATACAATACAGTACAACTGTAATTTGATAATGCCCTTCTTACAAAGTTCAGAAGTACACACTGAAGACATTTAGAGCCATAGGTAGACTGGAAGAGGTACGTTTTCAGTTTAGAGCAAAATACAGTCTCGCTAAGAGAGTTGTGAACATGAGGAGGTAGAGAATTCTAGATGGAGGGACCGGCAACTGTGAATGAACGCCGGCCAAAGATAAGACGTGTACCAGGTACAACATACTTTCCAGGAACAACAAGTTAAGACCTGAATGACTGCTCTAAAGACTGTTCTCTTTCGCCGGGGTTGGGCTGGGAGCACCTCTGAATAGTTTCCTTGAAGGGAGCTATATAAATGCTCAGTTGATTGATTGATTGATTAACATTCAACAATCGACAGACTACACGGAAAGGGGCGGTGAAATCTAAACCTTCACACCAACAGATTCAAACACACAAATTTCGAGATTATGATTACGAGCAGCATAAATATTCGTAGATAATGCATGAACTAACAAATATCATATGCACTTGGAACTGCCTCACTAATTTTGTTTTTTTTACTAAGCACCAAATAATAAGATGGATGCCAAGACTCAGCTTACATAGGCATGAAGATATTCAGAGATTACAATTATTAATAAGTAACCCCTCGTCTTCTTCTGCTTTCCTCAAGACTTATTTCTTTTCTCGTGGCCTTGCACACTGCAGGGAGCGCCTCTGAATGGTTCACCCTACTAAAGGTGCTTTATAAATGTTTAAATACAATACAATCACTAAACACTTTGGCTCTTTCAAATCAATTCAAGTGTAAAGGCCTCCTCTTACGAATATGCAGTCATTAACAGTATGTGGTGACTTACCTCCTGCTGGGCCATTCTTCCTTGCCAAATTGCCCACAAAGGATTTGTCAACGGTGAGAAATCCTTCACTCTTCGCCTGGCCGAGACTGTTTCCTGCCACGATGGAGAAGAGCCCTGCATCATCTTCAAGAACCTCCGGAATCTCAAGAGAATAAGTGATGCCCACGTTCCGCATGACGTGATCGGAACTAGTCACTGGTTGACCCTTAAACATCCATTTAACCTGAAATGGGTAAATTAAAGTTTAGTCTATATACACTGTACAGGTAGACAGTCCCTAAACACTCACCTGAAACAGGTAAATTAACGGTAAGGGGTATTGTTATAAAGTCTATTTACCTGAAACATAATGGAAGAGATACATAAAGTCCCCTACCATTCAGTTAACCTGAAGCAGATCAGATAAAAGCAAAGTTCCCATAAAATTTATAATTATCATAATAAAAAAATTAATAATCATACCTCTGCTACATTATATAACAATTAGGTAAGTTAGGTAATGTAAGGTAAGGTACAGTACAGCAATAGGCAATCTAAGGTACTTAATGGTACAATACATTAATGTAGACCAACAAAGGATCATGTCAGGTAGATTAAGCTCACTTCAGGTAAGACAATGTAACACAGGTAGCATAACTTCTTGTTTACCTCTCACTATGGAAAATCAGCATAAACTGCAAATGGTTCAAGACTCTCTTGCCAGGGCCATAACCAAGACCCCTAAATTTCAGCATATAACGCTAATATTGCAATCACTGTACTGTCTGCCTACTGGGCAAAGAATCCATTTCAAAATCTGCCTTACAGTTAACAAGGTACTACACCTTAACCAACCGACCTATCTCTGTCCCATGCTCACCCCTCACATAAACAGATACTGTACTCGATCAATGGATGCCGACCGTGACTCTTGATGTACCCCGCACCCAAACATTGTTGTGCTCTCAGATTTTCGCAGTCACTGATCTGAATTAGCTCTGGAATTCACTGCCCAATTCAGTTCATTCTGTCAATTCTTTTGCGTCATTCAGATCCAAACTTAAGACAAAGCTTTAACTTGCAAACCTACCGTAACCTGGCTTTCTCATTTCTCTAATCCATTGGATTTCGACCGTGGCACCTCCAATGTATTACGAATTTTTTATCGAGATTTTGCTCAAAATGACCACCGACTGACATTATGATAACATTATGATAACATTATGACATCATTATGATAACATTATGATATCATTATGATAACATATCATTATGATAACATTATGACATCATTATGATAACATTATGATATCATTATGATAACATATCATTATGATAACATTATGATAACATTATGATAACATTATGATATCATTATGATAACATCGCTATAGAAGTCATTAGATTAGATTAAATTAGATAACAACAGGTAAGATCAGATAATGACGGTGATGACAGATATGATAGTACAGCCAAGGTCAGGTAACAACAGGTAATGTAATGTAAGAACACGTAAGGCAATCAACCTCTGGTTTAGGATTTCCGGAGATGACTGCCTCGAGGATGCATGGTTGTCCCACAGCGGCCCGGACATCCTGAAGGCCCCTCTCAATTGTTGGCCGAGACAGTGGACCGGAACGAGCGGGCAGCACGGTCAGATGGCATGAAGATCTCTGCTCGCCTCCTGGGTTCGAGGCCACAACGGTGTAGACCCCAGTGTGATCCACGTCTGCTTCCTGGATCTCCAACACCGAGAAATTCTGCTCCACCTGGATCTGAACACAGTGAAGCAGAGATTAAGAATATGTTAAATGATCAAGAGAGGTTAGATAAGGCAAGAAGAGGTCACGGAAGGCAACATTGGAAAAAGGTACGACGAGGTCAGGTACAGAAAGGTATGAGTAGAGGTAAGGTAATAGGTATGGAAAGAAAATGCTAATGAGAAAAATGAGGAAAGTTATAGCAAAGTATGGTAGGCAAGGTAAGTTAGGGTAAGTTAAGGTAAGTTAGGGTAAGTTAAGGTCAGCTGGGGTAAGTTAAGGCAAGTTAGGCTAAGTTAAGATAAGTAAGGGTAAGTTAAGATAAGTTAGGGTAAGTTAAGGTAAGTTAGGGTAAGTTAAGATACGTTAGGGTAAGTTAAGGTAAGATAGGGTAAGTTAAGATACGTTAGGGTAAGTTAAGGTAAGTTAGGGTAAGTTAAGGTCAGCTGGGGTAAGTTAAGGTAAGTTAGGCTAAGTTAAGATAAGTTACGGTAAGTTAAGGTAAGTTAGGGTAAGTTAAGGTCAGCTGGGGTAAGTTAAGGTAAGTTAGGGTAAGTTAAGATACGTTATGGTAAGTTAAGGTAAGTTAGGCTAAGTTAAGATAAGTTACGGTAAGTTAAGGTAAGTTAGGGTAAGTTAAGGTCAGCTGGGGTAAGTTAAGGTAAGTTAGGCTAAGTTAAGATAAGTTAGGGTAAGTTAAGGTAAGTTAGGGTAAGTTAAGATACGTTATGGTAAGTTAAGGTAAGTTAGGGTAAGTTAAGATACGTTAGGGTAAGTTAAGGTAAGTTAGGATAAGTTACGGTCAGCTGGGGTAAGTTAAGGTAAGTTAGGCCAAGTTAAGATAAGTTAGGGTAAGTTAAGGTAAGTTAAGGTCAGCTGGGGTAAGTTAAGATAAGTTAGGGTAAGTTAAGGTAAGGTAGAGTAAGTTAAGGTCAGCTGGGGTAAGTTAAGGTAAGTTAGGGTAAGTTAAGATACGTTAGGGTAAGTTAAGGTAAGTTAGGGTAAGTTGAGATACGTTAGGGTAAGTTAAGGTAAGTTAAGGTACGTTAAGTGAGTTAGGGAAAGTTAAGGTAATTTAGTCTAAAGTTATCATTCACTTGTTTATCACATCTCTTTCTAATTTCACGTGTTACGTAGTTCCTCATGCAAGACTAGCAAATGAAAAGACTTTGGCTAAAACCTTGAACGTAGCATTTGGTCGTACGTCCGTTTCATCCTTCATCCACCGTATCTTTGGTTTTGGTTCACCAGTGAAGCTGCAGCGAAGCGCGACGTTGCTTGCTTCAAGCACTGTCGCACTCTTCAAAAGTTCAGTGAACTGTGGCATTTCCAGAGCTGCATAAATACACATTAATGTAATGTAACTTAATGTAAGGTAACATGACTGCAAGGTAACACTGATGTAAGGAACACTGATGTAAGGTAACATTGATGTAAGGTGACATTGATGTAAGGTAAATGTAACACTGATGTAAGGTAAAATTTATGTAAGGTAACATTTATGTAAGGTAACAAATATGTAAGGTGACCCTGATGTAAGGTAACATTGATGTAAAATGACATTGATGTAAGGTAACATTGATGTAAGGTAACATTGATGTAAGGTAACATTGATGTAAGGTGACATTGATGTAAGGTAACATTGATGTAAGGTAACATTAATGTAAGGTAACATTGATGTAAGGTAACATTAATGTAAGGTACCATAGAAGCACTAAGAGTCCCATTTCTCTATAACTCTTTCTGGTTACTTTTATATGCGTTTTACTGCACACATCATCTTCATAAATTGTGCTTGTATTCATCCTAACTAAGCCGAGTCATCACACCTGGTTCAAGAAATCGTTTAGTGGCTCTTGGCTGAAAAACATTGTGCACCACTGTTATACAACATTATGTGAATGTTGACATTAACCTTTAAAACCCTCTCAAAATGCTGGATAGCCTCATCTTACACTGTCCTACCTCATCTTACCTTACCCTACCCATCTTACCCATCTAACCCTGTCTTATCTCAACTTACCCTGTCTTACCTCATCTTACCCTGCCTTACCCCATTTTACCTTACCCTACCCCTTTGAAGACACCAAAACTTACACTGTTGAGCACTGCCTTTTGGTTGACCCCTGACTTCCAGTGACGTAATGCCAACAGAATAGCTACGAGAAGCTGTCGTTAGCGAAGCCAGGCAAAACATCAAAGCAGTGAATAATTTAATAAACAGACGAAATGCATCAGGTAGAAACAGACAAGAAAGTTTAAGCAACCATGAAAGAGTTGATTAAACTTTCTAACACAGGCAAAGAAAGCATGAAGCAAGGTTAGAGACTTTTCTAAACAACTAGAAATAATTTATAAGCTGACAATTCAAAACACGAAAACTTCGAGAACGGAAGTTTCTAACCAGAAATTGTAGTGCTGGAATGTTAAAGGAAACAAATTAATTTTACTAATTAGCTGTATAAACTAACTGAACTTATTTACTTTTTACCTTCCTTCTTTGATTTACGGTAAGCACTCTCTATCATTGCATTCATAAGTTAGTGATTGATTTGCATTCGAGCTGAGTCGTGTTTAATTAGGACAGCACTTGCTTTTAAACTTTAAAGCTTACAACAGTTACACTAAGACAAGTTCTCCAACAGTATAGCGTGAACTTGTTAGTGCAAAGCTTATTCAAAGGCCACGTAAGGAAGACCAGCTTATTCAAAGGTCACATCAAAGAGACCAGCTTATTCAAAGGCCACATCAGGGAAACATGCCTTATGATACTGAGTGTATGGTGTTTACCAATGCCGTGTGTAAAGTTAATGATGTTCGGGGCACAACACCACATTAAGTGGAATGGCATGCTAACTGGGACTGCATACAGGAGTCCTCACAATAGTTGTTTGTCATTACTATTATGGGTGGCTTCAAAACACTGCTTTTGACATTTATAAAGATCTTCTTTAGATTTATAAAAACGTATAAAAATTTATAAAGATCAGATTACACTGGACAAGATTAGATTAGCCAAACTATGCTAATCTGTCATCTGCCTTGTTGTTGGTTGGTTCAATTTTGAACTTGGTGTAAGGGAAGTACAGGTTAGCTTAAGCATGCTACAGATTAAAAAGCGACTGACATGAACTGGGTTAGATTAGGATTGGTCAGGCATTTCATTGAATTATTTATATTTGTACTTATCATGTCCTCAAGATTAGTACATCTGAGGCACACGATGAGCACAAACGGCTTTGAATCCACTCAACAGACTCAAACCTGCAACCGTTGTATTTTATACTCTGCACCGCCAGAAAGACCATCTGCCAAATTAGCTATGTTAGGTTAGTTGGTTAGGCAAAGCCAATGTTATCTTAAGTAAGCTGAATAAGGAAATAAACCACATTAAGCATCTGCTTATGGTCAGCCAGGTTTGGTAAGGTAGGCAGGGTACCCAGTAGGTTAATTCAGCAGACATAGCAGAAAATGATAGGGTAGCATAGGTTACAACAGGGTATGCTAGGGTACGGTATGGGAATGCAGGGCATGACACTACAGAAATGCAAAGGGCAGAGTAGAGTATGGCAGCATATGCTAGGATCAGGTATAGCAGCGCTTCCCAAACTTCTCTGGGTCGCAACCCACTTGTGAATATCTAGGCAGTTTCTGAACCCACTGTCTAAAATTAAGCATTGTGTACTAAACTTTCCTTCGTATCAGGTATCGAAATATGCGTATTTTCGCACAGCGCTTAGAAATTTCAAGCATTTTAAGGAAACTTAGGTAAAAACAGTTTACAATTTATTGCAATCCAGCTAGTTATAGCCCAATCATAGCCAAATGTTGTTGCTGGAAAAAATTGTTTCTCGAAAAAATTTGGCGACCCACTTGCCAGAGCCTTGCGACCCACTTTTGGGTCGCAACCCACAGTTTGGGAAACTCTGAGGTATAGGACTGCAGAAAAAGATCAGGACAGAAAAGGAGAGGATTTGATAGGATACTGGTAGGTTAATTAATTAAAATGTGTTTTATTAGGTTAATTTAGGTAAACTTATGTCTTATGCAATGTAATGTTACGTAAATCTTCCAAATTTCTCAGTGAGACACAAAGGCCACATCAAGGAGAGCAGCTTATTCAAAGGCCAAGTCATGGAGAGCAGCTTATTCAAAGGCCAAGTCATGGAGAGCAGCTTATTCAAAGGCCACACATTGCAGACCAGCTTATTCAAAAGCCACATCATGGAAACCAGCTTATTCAAAGGCCAAGCCAGGGAAACCAGCTTATTCAAAGGCCATGTCTTGGAGACCAGCTTATTCACTGGTGCTCTATCAAAACGAAGTCCACAAGAACTTAGTTGTTGGGTCAGCTTTGGGGCCAGGTCAGAATCCGAGAGGTCATGCCAAAAGCTGTTTTCAAGGCTCACTGGGCAGGAAAAGAACAAAGGGCCGGTTAGGACAGAGTCCCCGGTCAGTCAAATTGAAAAAGTCTCTGGCAATTTGCATACTGCCTTCTCGTCCACTGACGAGAAGGCAGTATGCACATATTCACATAATTATAATTGTAATCAAATATAATTTGCATATAGCCTTATAAAAAAATTATCAAAGAAGGTCTCTGTGCTAGCCTCAATGACGTTACTGTTCATTACAAACAAAAAGCGCATCAGTAAACAAACAGTTCTCAGATACCTAGAGAAGTGGTCACTGACGAGCCCCCACATGCACATAGAACCCAATCAATGGATTTCCATCCACAGTTGGATTGACTCTGCATGGGCACATATAGGCCCACACCTAGCCCTGTTCAAGGACAGGTAGGTATGGGGCGATGGGGTTGGTTAGTAAGTAAGCTTAGGTTAACGATAAGCTCTACAATTCTCTAAATATATATCTATATAGCATATATATACAGTAGCATATATAGATATATATAGCATCTTTTTGTATCTTTTTGTCCACTGACCAATGACGTTGACATAGGCCGACGTGTAGTCGTGTCCAGCGGAGTTCTGCGCTTGGCAGACGTATCGTCCACTGTGCTTACGTTGAACACTATGCATCAGAATGCTGTGGCTGTTTTCGTGGGCGATGATGACACACTCGGCAGAACTTCGAAGTGGAAACTCGTCCTTTGTCCAGGTCACGCCCGGGTCAGGATATCCGGTGACCTCGCACTCGAGGTTCAAGGTCGTTCCCTCGTGGACATCGACCGGATGGAGGGCCTTGGTAAATGCCGGGGCAACTGGTCGCGGACGATTTTCTGGTAAGTAGCAAATAAATAAGCGAGTTACCTCACCTTGGGGATTTGTTGATTTGAGAGTTACATAAAGCCTTTTAGGACCCTCTCAAAGTTACTCCACAGTAAGCCAGATGAGATCGTAATCATAACTGAACATTTATAAAGTGCCACTCAACAATTCACAGGTGCTCCTGGCCCAAGGCAGTGCCATCACTAACAAATAAAAAATGGTCTTCAGGCATTCTGGAACAGAGGAAGAGAAAGATTGAAGAGCTCAAGTAAATTCCTGTGGAAGACAGTTCCAGCTAGAGGGACCAACACAGGCCAAACTTCTAGACTAAGCAGTAGCCCACGCATGTGGGGAACAACCACAAGGCCTCTGGCGGCCGAGCAGAGAATGAAGCAACCAAGGAAAGAAGATACTGAGGTACAGAAGGTCTTGAGGTACGAAGGAGCTACCCTGACCAAACAGTTACGCATAAGAATTAAAATCTTGAAGTGGATGCGCTGGTGCACAGGAAGCCAGTGGAGAGCGTCCCAAATGAAAGCAGATATGTGAGCAAACCTCGAGAGATCATGTCAGATTAGGTCAGACTAAATTAATTGAGTTCAGGTCAAAGTTCATTAGAATGGATTAGATTACTAAGTTAACCAAGACATACGACTTTATATAGCACATTTCAGAAACCTCTCAAAGTTACCACAAAGTTACTTGTGATGTACTTGGACACTTAGCACCTACTAAGAACCTCCAAAGGTGCTATATAAACGTCCTGGGCAACTGACCTTTGACCTCAAGCCTGGCTGTGGATTCTGCCACTCCAGCATCAGTTTCGACCCTGCAGGAGAATGTCCCTGAGTCTTCTGGTCGCGCATCATCGACCGTCAGAAAGCAGACTCCATTCTCGATGCTAGGTCTGTAATTCCTTCCAGTGACTGGAGCACCATCTTTCAGCCAGTCGACACCATAGATGTTCGCTCCTCTTGCTGGCTGACAGCGAAACACATAGCTGAAAAACAGAGACAATAACACTTCAGAATTCTACAGATTCATTGGCTTTCCACTAAACATGGAAGCTGAATGATTAATTGGATTAATTTATTCACTGTTTCATAAATTACAGAGACAGACAGGCAAAAGACAGACAGACAGGCAGACAGAGAGACAGACGGATAAAAAGGCAGACAGATAGGCAGATAGACAGACTGACCATTGATTGAAACGTGAGATATTGCTGTTGATTAATTTGGTTTCCTGGCTGTATTAACCCTTATTTGATACTAGCAGGTTTACCCGGCGTTGCCCGGAGTTATAAGTTTCAATCCCTGTAGCGAATAAGCAACAAATTTAGGTATATGTTTAAATCCGTGTAGCGAATAAGGAAGAAATTTAGGCGACCTGTGGGGGAGACTGCTTTGCAGTCTAGGCGTGGACTGACTGCTTCGCAGTCGCCCTCTGGCGACGACTGCTTCGCAGTCTCCCGTGGACTGACTGCTTCGCAGTCGAGTGGCGACGACTGCTTCGCAGTCGGGGAGACTGCTTTGCAGTCTCCCGTGGACTGACTGCTTCGCAGTCGAAGAGGGTGAAGCCGGCGTTGGCGGATTCAAGAAAACGCCAGAAATCTAGCCCTCACTGCCCTTAGTAAATCAGAGTCTTTGAACATACAATTTTGCTGTAAAACGATGAATATAGTTCGATTCGATCATAATTAAATTTTGTGCGAAAGTAAACAACGTCTTTATTTGCATTATTAATGACGTTGGGGAATATCCGCGCCATAAATAGAACCGCTTGTCGTTAAATGCGCATTATTAATGACGTTGGAGAATACCGGCGCCATAAATAGAAACGCTTCGCGCTTGGTCGTCAGGGACGGTCGGTTGGGTAGAGTTTTGGGGGATTTTCACCATGTTAGCGGTGAAAAGGGGGTAAGCGAACCCCTCCACTGGGTGTCCGATGCCGAGGCCGACATAGCAGTGAAGGTTTGGAGTGAAAAGGTGCAAAATTGTAGAAGTTAAGCCCGGTCAAACAGACAGACAGAGAGACAGACAAACACACAGAATTCACGCTTTATTTATATAGATAATAGTCATGCTATTTAATATTAACTGAACGATTGCTTGGTTGATGCTTAATTGATTGAAAGATCAACTGCATGAAATAAATTGATTGACTGTCTAATTAAGTGAACAAGTGACAAACAGAGACAGACAGACAGACAGACACAGGCAGGCAGACATAGACATACAGACAGAAAGACAGACAGACAAAAAGACTGACTGTCTGACCGACATGAGTTTCATTTAAAAGAACCATCGAATGATGTCTTGAGCATAAAGATAAAAGGCGCTATAGAAGTCATTAAAATAGATTAAGTTAGAAGCCTGAATAAGTTGAAGGAGATACCTACCTCTGACCACTTGTTACTTCACCATCAGCAAGAGGCTCTTGAAATTTCAAAAGCACTGGATCCTAAGCAACATATTAACCAAGTCAGCTCAGCTAAGTTCAGGACCTTAGAGAAAAAGAGAACAAGACAGAGAGCAAGAGACACAACATGCGACAGACAGACAGACAGACAGACAGACAGACAGACAGACAGACAGACAGACAGAAAGAGGGAGACAGAGATAAAGAAATATGCGCAGGAAGAGACAGAGACAGAGAAAGACAGAGAGACAGACAGCAAGAGAATGAAACACATGGACATGGAAAGTAATGTTTATCATGGCAAAGGAAATCTGGTAATCATAAGAAGTTAAAAATAAAAAAAGGACTGAAAAATGGCTAACAATGGCAATGGTAATAATACTAATAGAGAATTTAATGATAAATTAATTAACGATAAACTACACGAAGTAAATGATGAAAAGGCAACCTTCTGTCTAATGTTATCCCTCAGCATCGAAAGTCTCTTCCGTATTCCATCCATTTCCGATTCTATCTTCCGAAACTCTGGATGACCTCGTTCCACTAGCGATGCAGCGAGTTTATCTAGGTCAGCCATCTTCTCTTCAATGGCAGAGGCTGAACTCTCTGCCACGTATCGGGATGCTGGAGGCTGGGATCCATTCTCCATCCGTCTGCTCAGTTCGTCCATATCCCAATGCAACTGTTTATAAGAATATCAGTACCTGTTCAGCGCTTTTGTGAGGTATTTACATTCATACAGATAGACATATCATTAGGTAGTTATACAACTTCTGATGACATGTCACTCTGGTCAGAATATCTTTTCAATCAATCTTAAGACCCACTTGTTAGATCAGCGTGTAACAGGGTGGCCAGTTGTGTAACATGGTGACCAACTACTGTGTTACAAGGTGGCCAACTGCATGATAAGGTGACCAACTGTATGACAAGTTGGCCGGCTGCATGACAAGGTGGTCAACTGCATGACAAGGTGGTCAACTGTATGGCAAGGTAGTCAACTGTATGACAAGGTGGCCAACTGTATGACAAGGTAGTCAACTGTATGACAAGGTGGTCAACTGCATTACAAGGTTGTAAACTGTATGACAAGGTAGTAAACTGTATGACAAGGTGGTCAACTGTATGGGAAGGATACCAACTACGTAAAATGGTGATGTTTGTTTGACAAGGTGGCCAATTGTGTGGCAAGTTCCATCTGTAACCAAACATGCCTGAATAACTTGAAAAGTCAGAACATTTACATGAGCTACAATGCATGTAATGAAAAGAATAACATTGTCAGACCTCTTTTGCACCATTCACAAATGTCTGATAGTCGTCCTCCACCTGGAAACCACTGTTCCATCTTTCAAAGAGGTTGCCCAAGTGACGTCGACGGCCTTCCATGTGCCCGAGGTGGTACTCCACCTGCGAAACAGCTCGCCTCTTATCCAGGTACTTGTCCGCCTTCAGCTGCAAGTGTAAAGCACAATTGTAAATCATAACTGTAAATGCAGTTGCAATCACAAGATGCTACAATACTTGTCCACCGTCTGCTATGTAAGTAGGAAATCCACAGACCAAACTGTAGCAGTGTAGCATAGCAAGACAGAGATCACTGCAGGTATTGGTATGTCATTGACTGATGCCTTAAGCACAAGTATCTGATAGCTAGTATCTGATTATGGTTTCGTTTTGGTGCACCGTAGGTTGATGCCTTGTGCATGAGAAACTGGCATGATAGAAGTTACTAAGCAGTAACAACAGTATCATGCTTTTAATACAGGACCTTAAATTAAACTAGGCAGGTTAAACTAGAATAGAGCACAATCAAATTGAATAAAATCGAACAGAACAGAACTGAATAGAACAGAATATAACAGAACAGAGCAGAACAGAACAGGATAGAAAAGAATAGGATAGAACATAATAGAACAGAAAAATAGAACAGAACCGAATAGGATAGAACAGGATAGAATAGAACAGAATTGAATAGAACATAATAGAATAGAACACAATAGAACAGAACAGAAGAATAGAACAGATCAAATTTGATTAGATTAGACTATATTAATGTGCAACTTTGTGCGGTGTTGAACAGTAGCACATTATACAGTTGTGTAGCAATATTGCATAGCATTAGACAAGGTAATAAGTGTAGATCAGCGTAATTTCATGAATAATAATAATAATAATAATAATAAGACGATTTATATAGCGCCGTAGCACAGCCGAGGCCGAAGAAAAGGGCGCTGTACATAAGCGTAAGAAGCGTAAGATTGCATGTAAATGCAATGTAAATTTATGAGAGTCAGGTGGCACTTTATCAACATACATCGGCGACATTGCTGATGAACTTGCGACCTTTGCCCTTCGCCTCCGAGTGTTCAGAGGTCATTCCCTTAAAGTCCTGCGTCTTGACTTGGACTTCTGTCTCTGAAAGTCGCGATCGTCCCGACTCGACCGGACTACTTTTAAGACTTTCCTCCAACACATCCATATGGATCATGAGCTACAACAAAGTAAGGTAAGGTAGGGTAAGGTAGGGTATGATACAGTGGGTAAGTTGAGCTAAGGTATGACAAAAAATAAATGACAGGGTAAGGTGAAATAAGATAGATGAAGGTAAGGTAAGATAAAGTGGTTTAAGTTAAACAAAGGAAGGATAAGGTAAGAATGTCAAGGTAAAATAAGATCAGGAAAGGTAAGGTAGTATGATGTGGGGTAAGGCTAATTAAGATACTCTAGGGTAAAATCAAGACAGGGTAAAGTAAAACAGTTGTGATCAGGTATGGTCAAGAGGGGTGAGACATGAAGGTATGCTAAACTAAGATAAAGTAGGGTACGGTAGCAACAGGAAAGGTAAGAAAGTAAGGTCAAGTAAGGTTAATATTTAAAGGTAAGGCAATCTAAAGTCTAACCCTAATCATTCAATCTAATCTAATCACACTGGCATTTGCATGAGTAAGCCCCCTTGGGCACCTATCAAACATCAATACCCTATCAAACCAACTACATTACCCATCCAACCAGTTAATTACACAGGTCAAAAGGACCAACCTTCTGGGTCACTCTATGAAAGTCGACGTAGGACAGAGCAAGCTCGATACGTTCCTGGACGTAGATCTTGAGCAGGTCCCATTGCTCGCGGAAGACCTTGACCCGAGGCCCGGCTGCCACTGCGTCTGGGTATCCGGAGTGGACAAGGCGCTCATGCAATGAAAGGATCTCATCCACATCCGGTTGTTTTCGCTTCGAAGCAAACAAAATGATAGATTAAATTCCACAGAGATTTTACTGAAGCCAATAACAGTGCCAGAATCGTTAGTTATCATGATATTCACCTATCATTAGCCTGCTGGCCTGTCAACCGAGAGGTCAGGGGTTCAATACACGCCAGGCCTAAAATTTGGTTTCAGATTTCTGCTCCTCATGTGCCCCTAGGAAACGTAGCTATAACGAGTAAACAGACCACAGAATGTCAGTGGGAAGATGAGATGGTGAGGGAGAGGACTGGCCACCCGCCCTCGTATGCTGAGGCTAAGAAAATGAAGTCACTAACACCACTGAAAAGGCACGACACTGCATATTCATCATAATCATAGTCATAATCCTCGTCGCTATAATCATCACAATCATCAACATCCTTGTCATTGTAATCATCATATTTCGGTTTTCAAACCTTCACTGTATCAGATAATTGGCGGTGTGATTCGAGAAAGTCATTGGCCGACGTGAGGGTGATCCCCATGTCAGGTTGCCTCTCCAATGCCGCCATTCCAGTGTCACGAATCCAGTAGTTCACCTGCATTTAAAACATCCATAAATGGTCAGTTAAAACCCCAACATTAGTGCATTAATGGTGCATTAATGTAAATGTACACAGTTTTCTATAGCGACCCTGGTAGTGGCCTCTACCCTGCTCATTTTCCTTGAACTGATCAGGTGAGATCCACTACCGCTACCTGTTTAAATGGGTGCTATGTTATTTAAGATCCCAAATCTCTTAAATAAGCCACTATCGAGATGCGAACCAGCATCCTCACGTAAGTAAATGCTGTGCAAGTAAGTAAGTAACAAGTAAAGTAAATAAGAAATTGAGAAATGATAATAATGATCACGATCTAATCATGATCCCTTACATCTTCGATTTCCTTCTCCGCCTTCTTCCATGGATGGCTTGGCTCTGATTGTGATCGAGAAGCAGACATGCTTGGGCCGAGCAGCGCCTCACTTGGCATTCTTCCAGCGACACCTCGAGGACTTGGAACCGAGTAACGAGCGCCGCTGCGGTTGACTGGATACCACCTCTTACCGTCTGGACCTGGAAAGTAGAAAGATTTAGTAAACACCCCTTATTTTATATATCGTATCCACCTCTAGCCACGTGATCAGTGGTTCTGTCTAAATGTCAGTCTGTCTGTCAGTCTCTGTCTGTCTGTCTGTCTGTCTGTGTATCAATGTCTTGTTTGTACGTCTATCCATCTGTTTGTCTGTAAGTATGTTTGTAAGTATGTTCATTGGTATGTCTGTCTGTCTGTCTATCTGCCTGTCTGTCTGTCCGTCTGTATGCATCTCTGTGTGTGTGTTTGTCTGTCAAGACATTTCAACAGTCCCTTCTAAGAATCAATCAAATGATCACTTAATCAATCCATACAGATTACAATCAATCCACTAATCATCATAAATCAGTTAGCCAGAAACGCTACATAAATACAAGAACGTAAACAAGATCCTTGCCAACGAGCTGTCCACTGGAGTCGAGATGGAGTCCTCGTGTCTGCTGATCCCAAGCGGATGACAGCTTTTTCATCTTGTCATCTGTTTCTTTCATCTTGAGTTTCACTGTGTCAATGACCCCGTCGTCATCCAACTTCATACGCTTCTCCATTCTATTTTTTTAGATCACATACATAAAATCGTTTTCTTCTTACATAAATGTATTCATTACCAAAAAAAGATAATAAATGTAAAAATCGCATACATGTTATATTATATATATATATTATCATATATATACATTTGTATCAAAAATTATGGATACATATAAATGAAAAAAATAGATTTATGTATTTACAGAGATGCATAAAAACTTAGGTAGCAGTAAATATGGTTATATCATGCACTGCAGCTATAAAATTTCTTCACAGAGCAAGTATTATTTATACGACCCCTCTTCAGAACCTCTAGAGGAAGCTGTAACTCTTATCCTTCTCAGAGGGCACATATACATGCACACATATGAGCACGCAGGTGTGTACATGCGTGTTTTTATGTATGTATGTATGTGTGCATGTATGTGCATATTGCCTGATCATTTACATAGAAGAGCAGTCCATTACAAGCTGACCCTGAAAAGCAGCTATGAGTATAAAGCATTAGCAACTTCATTTTCTTGGACTCGGCATATCAGCGTTGATGGCCAGTCCTCTCCCTCACCATCTGATCCTCCCACCCCAATTGTACAGTCAGTGTACTCATTATAGCTCAGCTGATGAGGCACAAGTGGAACAGAAGTCTTAAAACAAATTTTTGCCCTTGTGGGAATTTGAACCCCCAACCTCATGGTTGACAGTCCAGCATGCTAACCACTAGACCATCGCGCATCCCACATAGCATCTTTTAATTACCCCTCAAGGGCACTGTAACGCTCACCCTTCTTCGAGGAGTATTGGCTGCTGAAGGCGATCAACCAGACCGGCTCCAGTCATCTGTAGGTCCTCGTGTTCTCGCTCCAGCTGCGTCTTGGAAGGCGAGTAGTGGAGAACGAGTTGCTCGGGAGTTAACTCGTTGTTTGCTGACTGACTGATCACGTTCAGCAACTCATCAGCACGAGAGAGAAGCTACATTTAGATACAATTAAACACCTGAGCCGTCCATCCTTCCAGGGTCAGTAAATAAAAATGAATGCATGTTAGGAGGTTAAAAAGGTGTTCAACTGTTGGATTGCTGGGTTTGCACTTCTGCTGAATGGCCTTTCGAGCATAAGTCCTACAGAAGCGTGCAAATTGCTACTCTTGAGGAGCTCCTATAAGGGCACATAGATACAATCCTTACCTTTTATATTTGTAACTAGCTCCTATAAAAACATATAAACAGGTGTGTTAACTTTCCCTTTATATTACCCGGTACAAGGTAACATTTGCTAATTAAAAGGAGACAATTAATTAATACATATAAATAAATACAAGGCTGTAGCCTTTGAAAGCACACATTTGCCATCTTAAAACGCACTTGTTTAGATTTGTATGTATCAGGACACTTAATATAGCGCATTTTAAAGTACCTCACAACTGTACCTATGACTATCTAAGTACCATACCTTACCTGTACAGTGTACATTATTAATCTCACCTCACTTACTTTATTTCTCCTTGCTTTATCACACCTTACCTACATACTTTACCTTACCCTCACTAAGTATCATACCTAATACCTTACCAAAATATCTTTACCAAAGTATGCTACTTTACCCTCATCAAGTACTATACCTCAATGAATACCTTACCTTATTGTACCATGCTCTATGTGAGCATCTGTCTTACTTACTGAATTGGCTTTCTTCGTAAAGGCAGAGACGGTGCTCTGTCGCGACATTCTTTCGTTGATTCCTCTTGAAAATGACTTCCAAGCATCGGCAAGACGTCGACCTTGATCGTGGTTTGGTTGAAGGTCATAGCGAAGCGACCTCCGAAGGACGAGAGCTGCCTGCAGCAACTGCTTCCCATACTCATAAGTATTCTGCCAATCAACCAGAACAATCAAGTTCAACACACAGAATGCCCAGCTGGAAGGTCACAGTAAATAATTGAATTGAAAGACCTTCCATTTAACCTAAGCCTTCTGACTGGCTGGCAGGCTTATTGGCTGGCAGACTTATTGGCTGGCTGACTTATTGGCTGGCTGACTTATTGGTTGGCTGACTTATTGGCTGGCTGACTTATTGGTTGGCTGACTTATTGGCTGGCAGACTTATTGGCTGGCAGACTTATTGGCTGGCTGACTTATTGGTTGGCTGACTTATTGGCTTGCTGGCTTATTGGCTGGCTGGCTTATTGGCTGGCTGACTTATTGGCTGGCTGGCTTATTGGCTGGCTGACTTATTGGCTGGCTGACTTATTGGTTGGCTGGCTTATTGGCTGGCTTGCTGGTTTACTAGTATTATTAATGACTGACTGATAGATCAACCATCCAACGCAATCACACACACACGCTCACGCACACTACATACAAAATATGATAAACAATGATATCAGTAGTAATTAATAACGATTTTAGTAATAAATATAAGCTAATAGCATTACCAACCTTTGCTGTATTTTCAACGTCGCTCTTTTCTTTCTCGTAAGCATCCAACTCCTGTGCATTCCTCGTTACAGAAACACTGGCCGCCTTGTTCGTTATATCACACAGGTCCACAATCCACTGTATAGCCTTTTAATTCAGAAATATCAACAACACAAAGTAAGTTTAGGCAATAACAGGTAAGATGAGGTAAGGTAAAGTAATGAAAGGTAAAGTAAGGTAATATAATATAACCTAACAAGGGTTTTCACTGGTTCAGAAAAGATGTAATCTGAGTTAAAACCACTGCAATTTAACCTGTAATCCTTAATAACCATCTTTCACAGCTTCCTCTTAAAACCTGCAATTGAGTCCACTGCGACAGTACTACCAACTAAACCATACCAAAAGCCTACAACTCTTGCACCGCAGAATTTCTGTGCTAATGCTCCTTTCGGTTTTAAATAATTTATACCGAAGTCCCTGAGTCACCTTGCTTTGTGCTAAGGTAAGGTCCATGATGAAGGAAAGTAAGGTAAGGATAGGTAAGGTAAGGTAAGGTAAGGTAAGATAAGGCAAGGTAAGGCAAGTCAAAGTAAGGCAAGATAAATTAAGGTAAAGAACAGTAAGGCATTGTGAATTAACGAAAGGTTAGTTACAGTGTGACAAAACTCCTTGGGAACGATAACAAAAAAGTCACTAGACGAGACCACATCGTCAACCCGCGGCAGCCGATATTACATCTTCACCTGTTCAGCATCATGTTCACACGTTCTCAGCTGCAGAATCTGTTGGAGTTTCAGCTTTCGTACATCGGTCAGATCCTGACAACGCAGCTTTCGATCCTGGACGTCTTCGATCATTTTCTCGACACCATAAAGCTGCTCTTTGCGATCAGGACTCACGTCATGACCGAAGGCGTTCTTCACCGGGAGACAGAGCTGGTTCAGGAGGTTCTGACCCTCGAACAGAGCCAGCTCAGCCTTGGAATCTAAAATAATAATGTGAACAAGATAATTATAGTAGTTATATCGTCTGAAACAATACTATCAGTAATAATCACAGCAGTGATGATGATGACAATAGTATTATAATAATAATAATAATCTTTTCTTTATTAATTGAAACCGACAAACGCAGTAAGATTAAAATGAGACATGAAAGTACAATTATCAATATCTTAACTAAACATACGTTATGGCAGCCATACAAGGCGCCCGCCCAAGGTGGTTGTGGGAATCGAACCGCGTACTGCTGCTCTCCTGCTGCTCTCCAGGCCATGAGTGTTACCATTACCATGTCCCCCTCCCCAATTCATGCATGAAACTTAATACATGTATATCGCCTTTTGAATACTTAACAAAAGAGTGCAGTAATAACCATGGTGATGACAACGATGATGATGACAATGATGATGATGATGATGATGATTATGATAACAAAGTTATAGTAAAGAGCAATAACACTTCATATTCATTTCCAGTGCTACAACACTTTTGAGCCGCAGAGCGCAACAGTCGTTGACCCAGCTGTAGTGTATCATATACGTACTGTAGTGTACTGCAGTAGTGTAATGTAATGAAATGAAACACTAACTGAGTTCTTCCCATTTCGTCTCGAGGCTTTTCAGCTGAGCCTTGGCCGACGCAACATCCTCCGCAACCACTTCTGTGAACAGCAGCTGAAGGAAATCGTCCAACTCACGAGCCAGCTGTTAATCAATCAATCATCAATCAAACAATTAGTCAAGCAAGCAAGTTAGCAGTCTATAGAATCAATCAAAATATAAATCAATCGATAATTCACTCAATCAATAAATTAAAAAAACAATAACCAAGCAATCATCAGTCACACATACAATACATATATGGTACATACATACATACATTCATACACATACATACATACCAATTGATACACATATACACACATATATATATATAAACACACACACACATATATATATATACACACACACACACATATATATATATTCGCACGCTAGCATAGGCAGCACTTTTCAAGGTGTTTAAAGGCAATGTATCAAGTGCCCAAAATTACTACACAACTAACAAATAAAAACACACACATACATACAGAGATCCATACATACACAGATACATACATACACAGATACACACAGAGACATACAAATACAGATACAGACCTCTTCAACGAGTCGATGGAATCGCACTGATGTGATGACGAGGTTGCGTCTCTGTTCCAGCCGACTGGCAAAACTGCGACAGACCATGTCCATGTAGTCACGCTGAGCCTCGAGATCGGACTGCTTTGCAGTCGATGCGCTCATCGCCTCAGACACTCGGTGCCTCAGCTCTGCATACATGCTGTAAGAATCCTGTTCAACAGAAAATGAAATGAAAAATGAGCTACAGCAATATAACTCAACATTTATGCTGAACAACTTCATGTGACTAAGGAATCCAGAAAGCACATGTGCTTAAGGAATTACATTGTCAATAAATGTAATGTAATTAAAATGTACACTGCCTTGATAACCAACATCATCATCATCAGTTCCTGATGCCAGCCATTTAACGCAATGGGTGCAAGAGATGAATGAATGACCCATGTTCTTTCTTAGATAATTTCTTAAATGCAATGTAATGTAATGTAAATACATACTCGTCATCATCATCATCATCATCATCATCATCATCATCATCATCATCATCATCATCATCATCATTGAATTGAAATTGAATTGAATCATCATAATCAGCATCATCATCACCACCACCATCATCATCACTATCATAATGGTAACCATTATCATCATAACAATCGTCATAACCATCATCACCATCATCATCACCACCACCATAACCATAATCATAACCATCATCATCATCATCACCATCATCACCACCACCACCATAACCATAACCATCATCATCATCATCATCATCATCACCACCACCATAACCATCATCATCATCATCATCATCAGTTCCTGATACCAGCCATTGGGGAACCATGGAGGCAAACAGCAAAAGAATGATCTGCATTCTTTTCAGTCATTTCCCGTGACAATAATTGCATGTCTTGTGTTTACTCCATCTTATTATGTCTTTGTTTCTGCTTTCATTCCAGCATAGTCCACGTGGTCATACTTCTAGCAGCCGACTAACGAAACAAAATAAATATTAAAGAAACGTAATTCTTGTTGTGCCAATTACTGAATCCTTGACAGCGCTCAGCACTTACCGCACACTTCAGTTCGAGCTGTTCGTGCTGCTTGCGCAAGTCATCTGCAGTGCGATAGGAGTTTCCAATTTCAGTCTGAGAGCCAAGAAGTTTTTCACCAGGGCCTAAGATCCAGTCTACCACCTGAACAAACAAAACAACAACAAATCATTTAATCTAATTCAATATAGTAAATCTATTACTGCATCCAGTATACCAAAATGTAACACAACATAACACATAACAGAATACCACATCACACTCTAAATTACATTACATTATGTGAAATTTACACTACATTACATTAAACTGCGCAATATTGTGACCTATACGTACGGTCTTCATGGCTTGTTCGAGTTCGCGAAGCTGAGCTCGTGTTCCAGTCTCCTTGTTGCGATTCTGGAATAGATTCTTGACACGATCGATCCTGCTCTCGATCAATTCGACAGCTCGTTTGACGCAGTTCATGGCGATCACCTGATCCATTGTGAAGTGTGGACTCCCGTTGCCTGTCAACGCCGCTCCTAACCCTGCATTCAGCTTCATGTGGAAATCACGACCTATGCACATGTAATGTAATGTAACAGCCAATCATGGATGAATGACAGACAGACAAACACACAGAATCAGACTGATCGACTTACTCACTCACTAATGACTGGCTGACCAACTGACCGTAAACCCACCACCCAATCACTCAGTTACTCACTCGCTCTTGCTCACTCGCTCAAACTCACTCACTAGCTCGCTCGTTCACCCACTTACTCACTCACATACACACTCTCTCATTCACTTACTCACTCACACGCATTCATTCTCACTCGCTCAAACTCGCTCACTCACTCTTCCCTCTCCCTCTCTCTCTCCCCCTCCCCTCCCCCTCCCTCTCTCTCTCCCTCCCTCCCTCCCCCTCCCCCTCTCCCTCTCCCTCTCTCTCTCTCTCTCTCTCTCTTACTCACACACTCACTCTCACTGACTGACCAACGGATGGACAGACATTTTAGTGACCATCTAACAACTGACCTTGAAATGCGAGCTTATCAGCAGCAGATATCGTCTGGTGACTGAGCGCCTCTTGCTCGAAGCGGAGATCGAGCTGAGAGGAGGAGACGATCGTCTGGTTCATACGATCAGATGTCTGCACATAGAAATCATCGAGATCCCTCGAAGCCAAATCCACGTCCTTCAGAAACCTCTCCAGCGTCTGGAATAGATAAGACATCAAAATAAATCATATATGCTCTAATCTAATCTAATCTAATCATATTAATCATCTAATATATTGCTTATAATACTAGCTCATTTTTATTTTATTTATTCCGGATATTTCTATAGCGCCTCTCGAAGTCTACTACCACTCAGAGGCACTCGTATAATATACTGACATATAATCTCATCTAGCTTAATCTATTCACATCAATTCATATTTTATCATATCTACACTAATAATACCCAAACATATTAATAATTTCTACCCTAAAACCTATTTTTTATAAATCTAATCATATCTAATATCAAATCTAATCTAATTCAATATAATCTCATATATTATAATTAAATTCTAATATTATCTACTCATATCTATCCCAATTATATCTACTATGACACCTCTTATAATAATGACTCATATAATATACGACCTCTTTCAAACTGCTTATCCACCATAGGCTGCCTCTCTGTCTTACGAGCTCATCTTCTGGATATTGACCTGATTACGGCTTGGTTTTGGCATGCCATTGGTTGATGCCTTGTGCATCAGACACCGGCGAAATAGAAGTTACTAATCACAATTACAACATGGAAGCTTTGTAGTGGTTGACCCCTCACTCTGGGACAGGCACCCATGCAATCTGCGACAGGAGCTTCTTCTGCTTTCCATGCCTCTATTATTTTCACAAGCAGTTGAAGACCATACTGCTCAATCATGGTCTTGTATAACTAGTCAGGAGTACCTCTGGCGAGTTTTCTTGAAAAGGCACTATATAAATAGGCACTCACAATCACAAATACAATAAAAATTATAGGAAATGATGGATCACGCTTACAATTCTGTTGGCGATCCACTGGTCATGCGAGTAGGAAAGTCGGCCTCCAAGATCCGTGCTCAGTTCTCCCTCGTCACAGATGCTACTCAGGGTTGAAGGACTCACATACTGAAGCTAAACGACACAAATTCAATTCAAAACATTTTATTGACACCAAGTTTAATTACACCATACAAGACACACTGATGAACAGGTATCAAAGGGTTGTCCCAGAAGGAGCAATAATGTTCTGCTAGTAGGGAGCCCAGCTTATCTAGATTTTTAAAGGCACTAACATCAATGTTATGATGTCAATCATCAGCAGGTACTTCAAAACATTATATTAAGATACAATTTAGTAAACTGGCACTAGAGAAAAAAAAGGTGCTAAGTGCATTCTGAGTCAAACAACTACCACTTAAGGTGGAATTAAATTGACACAAAGTAGCACAGCCAGTCAACTGTTAACACACCAATACCTAAGTATCCATGCCTTAGCCTGATCTAATCAAATGAAACGAGTACTACAGCACCGTTATCCAAAGCTTCTGGCATCACTCGCTTGTAAATTGTAATTTGTTGGGTAATGTAATGTAATGTGAAGTAATTCCATTTGATGGGAAATTTCAACAGTGCCTTCCAAGAACCTTTGAGAACGTTTTGGAAACTCTTTCATTGTTAGCAGACTGTATGTAATACAGCTAGTAATTAGCAATTGCCTAATCTCATCTTACCTCACCTTAGCCTTACCTAAACTTACATATTCTTGCCTTACCAACTCACAACTTACCTTACCTATTTCTTCCCTTCTCTTTCCCCACCTAAACTCTACCTATCCTTACATTTAATAAACTAACATTACCTTACCTTCCTCTTTCTTACCTAAATTTACCTAACCTTGCCTAACGCTGCCTCACCTTATTCTCTGCTACCTTGTCTCATCTTTCCTAACCCAAATTTACCTAACCCCACTACCTTACCTTACCTAACCCTACTTTGCCTAACCTTCATTACCCTACATCAGCTTACCTAACCTTAGCCGAAACCTTTGCCCATAAAGACTTTGCTGACAAATAAATTCTTTCTTGCATTATCTTACCTTAACACTAACCTAATCTTAGAACCGACTGGTACAGATCTAAATAAATAGACTGCTAAACAAAGAATTTCTAAGGGGCAAATTAGAACAAAAGCAACCACGTTCAAAGAGTAAAAAGCCTTTCCCAGCAAGTCACAAACCTGGATCTGGTTAAGGTCAGACACAGACTTGGGCTTGGTCATCTGAACCACGTATATTGCATTCACTGCTCCGCTCAGTGCTCGCTAAAACAGAACACAGTTTTGATCCCCATTTATTTAGCACCTTTGTGTAACTATCATCTAAAGTCTCTAATGTCTAATTACTCTGATAATTAGTCTTTCTAAAGACTCTGCTGTGGTTACTATTGACCATCAAGCTTAAGTTTTATATGTCACCTTGTGTCATACAGAGATGAAGAAGAAGTGCAGTCCCCTTAAGCTAGCCCTTAGGCAGCCATGGGTATATGAAGTGTCACTGACCTCATTTTCCTTAGCCTCGGCATATGAGGGCAAGTGGCCAGTTATCTCCCTCGCCGTCACTTCTTCTCCACCGCAGTGTACGACACTGTACGGTCAGTGTATTCATGATAACTGAGTTTTGGCTAGGTGGCACAGATGGAGCAGAAATCTCGAAATAAATTTCTGCCTTGGTGGGGATTTGAACCCCAACCTCTTGACTGACAGTCCAGCACACTAACAACTACACTATCGAGCACTCCCCATGGTGATCTGCCCGGTAAAACACTTGGTCAGTAAAGCAACGGTTGCGGGTTCAATCCAGCTGAGTGGACTCTGTAACGGCCCTGAGCAAACTGTTTAGGCACGCACACGTCTCCTATTTATCAATTGGTAACTTGACTTGATGAAAATGCAATCAAGTGATAATTTGGCTTTAGAAGAATGTTTATATCAAGTGGTACGCTGGGATATGGATATGCCATCAAGAGCTATTGTGACTTAAGGAGAATGCTATCAAATGCTATGTTGCTTTTAGGACAATGCTATCAAATGCTATGCTGGTCTGTGGACAATGCTATAAAGTGCTATATATTGATTTTAGAACCATGCTATCAAAATGCTAACAAGTGCTACTTTGGTTTTAGGACAATGCTATCAAGTGCTACTGTGGCTTTAGCAGAATACTGTGAAGTGCCTTGTTGCCTTTAAGACATAGCTATCTAGTGCTCCTGTAGTGACTTAAGGCCCAGCCACAGGAAAACAAAGCTGCAAAATTCTGCGCAAAACAAACCGTGACGTTGGCTGCGAGTGTGTTGAGGTCACCATCAAAGGTTCCTTTTCGATTGTCAATGAGTACAGTAAACCCCTTTTTCACCGACTCCTCACTGAGAATGAAATTCAAACCAAGAAAATCTCAATAGCAGTGCCACGGTCAGTAACTGAGTCACACCATTCTAATTACGACAATTTATAAAGCATCGTCGGTAGCACGCTACTTCTTTACAATGCCAACTGTCAGCGTAAATACTAAGGGTTACATAGCAAGTAGGTTTTCAACTGTTATTCTAAAACATGAGGAGTTTTGGCCTCCTGGATAGATACAGAAAGGCTGTTCCAGGCATGCAGACCACCGACCAGAAATGTCCGACCGTACATTTAAGTGTTAGTTGATAGCACAAATACATTGGCAGAAGTTCAAGATCAGACGCAGTCGATTTTGGTCGTCCAAGGTAACGTGGTGTGCAGTTGTCCAGACATTTGTAAACAGGAATGCAAAGTTATCTATAATGTCATGCCTTTTCAGTGGCCAGGGACACTGCAAGTGTGTTTTTTCTAGTTCTCTTTGGATAGAGCTGTGATACGAATGCCTGTAAGTAGCTATCTTGAAGAGTCGCTTCATAAGTGCTCTGACTGTATTATAATCATTACCCTGTGTTCCAGTCAATCATCCACAACATCATCGTCGTCATTGTAATCATCATAATCACCATTGCGACTATTACCACCATCATCACAGTGAACTCAAAAGGGCAGAAAAATCCTGGAAAGTGAAAATATCATCAAAAGCATGGAAAATAACAAAGTTAATTTAAAAACTGTGGTGGAAACTTCACATAAATTCTATTGCTTAATCAAACCCATCCAAAACTGTTTCTGCATGTAGGGCTGCCCACGGCTGCTCAGCTGGGTAAGTACCATGTAGAAAGGACGGTTACCTGGGTACACTCCCGAGATAGACCAAGCAGATATTCAGGTCCCTGGCTGACAGTTCGGCATATCTACTGTCGCTCGGAAACAAAAGGATCGGTCCTCCCCTTCTGTCCCGACCACCTCAAACAAAATCATGAAAGCCAAGTTAATGAAAGGCAAGACAAGGTAAGAAAAGAAACCGTAATGTAAGGTAAGACAAGGTAAGGTAAGAAAAGGTGGTGAAAGGTAAGACAAGGTAGGGTAAGAAAAGGCAATGAAAGGTAAGACCAGGTAAGGTAAGACAAGGTAATGTAAGGTAAGACAAGGTAAGATAAGAAAAGCTACTGACAGGCAAGGCAAGGTAAGACAGGTAATTAAAGGTAAGACAAGGCAATGTAAAAAAGTCATGTAAAGGTAAGGTAATAAAAGGTAAGATAAGGTAAGATAAGAAAAGGTAATGAAAGTTAAGAAAATGTAATGTAATGTAAGGTATGGTAAACCAAGGCAATGCATAGAGTAAGGTCTGGTAAGGTAAGGAAAGGTAAGAGTAGGCAAAAAGTAACACAAGGTCAAATAAGGTAAGGTAGGTAAGGCGAAACAAAGCAAGGTCAAGCAAGATATGGTAAGGCAAGAAAAGGGAAGACTTAACAAGGCAAGAGTAGGCATGTTCAGAAAAGGCAAGGTAAAAGGCAGCATAACATACATGTGGCAGGAAAGGGATATGTACCATAAAGTTAGATACAGTTTTGGAAAGATACGATACAGGCAATGAAACATTCGATCAAACATGGCAAAGACAGCTGAAGGCAAAGTCTTGTGATGCGAACCATCCTAAGCCATTGCCTTCCTTGCAGGACAGTAAAAAATAAGGTAAGAGCAAGGTATGGCATGATAAAATAAGACATGTGTATTGGAAAGTCGTTGAAATAATTTTAAAATCGCTCTGTTACTAAGAGAAAGGTAGAAATACCCAAATGTCCAATAAATTTAACGAGCGTGCAGGAAAAATAAATAATGTCAAAACAATCACACATGTGCTACAGATAACAAATGTCATGTCGTTGCACATGATACAATCTCATTTCCGGTGACGTTATTTTTGCCATCTGAGCAAGCAGAGTATACACTTAACCAAAACAACACTCCCGTGGCTATGTTACTGATCAATAGAAAGGTTAAAAATCCAAATTTCCATTCCACTTAATGAGAATGTAGTCAAAATAAATCGTGCAGATTGGTTCAGACATTTTAAGATGAGAGTTAGCACCTTTGCTGTGGTCTGTGCAGGCCTATGTGGTATTCGCGTAGCAGGGGCCATACCAAACATTTTACGTTTACCTAATTTCTGTGAGTAACAAGCAATGTGTAAGTAGAAGCGTAAGTAGCAGAACTTTTGTAAGTTGTAGCCGTGTGTGAGTTACATGCATGAAAAATGGTGCTATTAACACTTTACACGATGACAGTGTACTAAAAGTGACTAGGAAACCAATGCAATTTGTCATTAAAGTGTTAATGAGATAATGTACTAATGAAATCAAACCAACCTGTGAGGCAGACTGCTTTCATTCGAAGAATGTCATAGACCTGGCACGCCTCCATCGAATTACCTACAAAAGTAAACACAAAAATAAATACATAAGAAAATGGAATAACTTAAGCATGGATTAACTGGAAGCCGCCTCCATGATGTTGTACGTTCCACCACATTTGCACGAATGTTGTACTCATCTCCAGTCTGGTGGGGATTTTCCAATGTGGTGAGAGAGCGTCTCTCTGCCTTGATACGTAAACTTAAGCGACAAGGGTATCTGCCAACTGATACTTCTACATTTGATTTGTTGTGTTCTAAGGCGGACGATGCTCTCTCTCTTTGCTGCAATCCTTCGGGACCCAAGGCATGTCCTCCATGATTTGCTCCCTCCGATACGATCTTCCGGGTACTTTCTTCGACCTCGCTGGCATAATCGTGAGATACCACGATGCGATCCTTTGACAGGGAAGGGTTACATTGCTAGATTACTGCATAAATGATAAGAAAACACTTGCTTTTTTATTTACTTATTTTATCAGTTTTATTTCGATTTATTATTACTTCAATGTTTTACAATCAATGCTTCTAGCTTCTGTCCCATTGTGCGTTTGCTAATGGTGTAATAAAGAATATACTTACTTACTTATAACCATTCTTAGTAATTGACAACAATTAACAGAATTCTCGGTATTCCTAAATTGCTTACAGATATCTTCGTTGTTCAAATGCACCAAAGCACTGGTATTTAAGAGGTAGCACATGTAGTGGTATGGTATTGCATGAAATGGTATGTCCTACTAGGTTACAGTGGGTAGAGTAGAGTAAGATGGCTATGTTACAGTCAGTGCTGTAAGTACCATAGGGCAGAGAAGGGTAGATATGGTAGAGTAGAGTAATATGAGCAGGGCAGCCATCAACATACTAGGATCTCATGCAATCAATTCATTGAAAAATGAGCAAGCTCAAGGCTAAAGGAGGTAGGGTACACTATGTCAGTAACCAAGATATGCCAAACATACCTCTCAGCAATTTGCACATTAGCATAAGCTTTGATAATTACAGACTAGGAGGCATGACTGTGTCAAATCATAATCGTAATCTCACAATTTTTACATTGCCCAAAAAAGCGAAGTGGTGGGAACCAGCTCATTCACAGGCACTTAGTCAGAACAAAGTCGATAGGCAGGAGGTGAAATTGGTTCCAGGTCAAGATCCAAAGGGATCAGGCAGGCAGACGATCAAACAGCTAAGGTGGATGGTGTTTAGAGTTGAGACGTCGAGGGAGGTAAGGGGAAGACGAGGAATCAGGGCAGGATTTGTGAAAGAGCAGAAGAGCAGAAGCAAAGAAGGCATTACGCAACTGTCTAGTATGAAAGCTAACAGTGTCTAGTGCAAATAAAGACACAGTAAAGTGTAACTTGTCTTCTCTCTCAACCACTTAGATGGACTTGAGTTCCCTCCCTTTCATAACAAACACTTGGAATGTTTGGTTCAGACATTGCAAACACACTGCAACTGAGAGGGTCATAAAAGACGCTATATAAATGATCTGATACAAAGACAACAAAACAGGAAGTCACTGACACAAAGACAGTCACATGGTACAAGACAGACACAGACATAGGCAGGCATGCACAGACACACATACACTGAGAAGACAGACAAACACAGACACTGAAACACACACAGATACACACAAACAGTCATACACACATAAATATACAGACATACACGGAGACACATACAAGAAGGCAGACATACCAAAAAGGACTAAGAAGCAAACAAGGACAGGTAGACATGCAGACATGGAGACAGACCTAAAGATCAAGAGAGGCAGAAAATCAAGCAGGCTAAAGTTAAGCAAATACAGTAGGTCGCATCATCCACTCCAACCAGTCAATTCTTTACCTCGTTAAATCACTCATGAATGATTACTATCATAACATATTAATGTATAATATATTATTAAAAATTTATTATCCAGTTAAGTTAAAGTAAGGTGCAAGTGCAACAACTGAGTGCTAGATGGCAGATCTAGAAGGACACAATATGGTTATGGCCCCAATTGAGATTTTATTGGGAGGCACACATTTCCCAAACAACTGGTTAGGGTACAGACAGGGCTGTAGTGGTAAAATTAGCCACATATACCCTCGACTACTGCCCTGGGTACAGATCACTGATGAATCTTTTAAAGTGAAAAAAAGGTGATGATAATACAGCAAAACAAAAAATTACTGATCACCAAAAGAAAAGTGTTAATAAAACACCCAAGCATAACCAGAAGTGATGAAAACTATGGAATACTTAGCCTACTGTGCTTCGTTCTACACCATACTACACTACTGTACCCTACCCTTCCTATATTACCAAACCTGCCTAATCTTTATACCCCACCTTACCATACTCTGATGGGTTATGGTCCTCAACACTTTAACGAGGAACAGCATTGGTTTCCCAGTAGCTTTTAGTACACTCTCGTCGTTAAAGTGCTATGCAATCGTGCAAATAAGAGCTTATAAATGTCACAGCATATGAAGTCAAATACTTGAAAGATGAAGTTAAACCACTTCGCAGACACTCAACGATACACTAATGGAGCACTGTAAAAATGCAGATGTCGTTCAACTTGACAAATCAGAACTGTCACTGCCCATGAGATAGAGAGATTGGTCGGTCAGTACAGCTTTTGGATAAGACTGACAAGCTTGGCACTCGCTTGAAGGTAAACATCAAAAGAAAACTGACATAAAAAGGTCACGTCTACACTCTACAGGTAAGAAAGGTACATTAAGGTAAGGTAACAGAAAGGATGGAAAGGCGTTTGAAGGTAAAGTGTAGGAATGTTCGGTAAGAATTGGTATGATAAGGTAAGATAAGGTAAGTGAAGAAAGGCAATTTCAAAGTACAGTGAGAGAAAAGTCAGGAGTGCTGGGAGGTTAGGTAAGTTGATGTAATGTAAGGTATTAGCTTTTCTCAGTCAACAGGTTATCTGTTGTTGCCTACGAGTTGAGTAGGCTAGGGTAAGGCAAGGCAGATAAGGTAAGGCAAGGCAAGATTATGCAAGGTAAGTTAAGGACACTAAATGTAAGATTATAACGTTAAGGTAAAGTAGTGTAGATAATGTGACAGAAGGTAAAGTGAGATAAGGTAAAACAATGTGATACAGATAAAGGAATTGTGAGAGAAGGTCAACTGAGCCAAGGTAAGGTAATGTAGGTAAGGTAAGGTAATGTAAGTAAGGTGTAGGTAAGGTAAGGTAAGGTAAGGTAAGGTACTGTAGGTAAACCAAGAGATATGGTAAAGCAAGGTAAGGTAAGGTCAGACAGAAGGTAAGGTAAGTAGGGAAGATCAGAGAAATTAAGGTAAGGTAAAGGTAATGAAGTCAAATGAACAGACGGTAAGGTAAGACAAAGTAAGATAATTGACAACCGGTTACAATTTCACATGATGCCACATGAAACTGATAGCTCTACAAACTGTCCAATTCACATTAGGAATAGGATTCAAACCCAAGAAGCAAAGGCAAACATACTGACAATATGCCACATCATGTCAGCACAGATCGAGCCACTGCTGCCAAAAGGAAACATATCAGCCGATATGAAACACTTACCGAAACGCCGAGCGTATAAGTGGTAGGAATCGATGCTGGCTCCATCTGGATTTCTGATGTTCGAGGTCGACGAATGGACACTGCGGATCTTGTTCATGGTTCTTGGTTCATCGCAAGAACTTGAAACAACGAACAAGCCAGAATGAATGACAACACATAATCCAACCTAGTCTGAAGAACAAAGACAAGAAAAGAATGAAAGGTAGGAAGTGTTAATGACTTCATTTCCCTTAGTCTCAGCATAAGAGGGCAAATGGTGAGTCTTCCCTTGCTGCCTGATCTTTGCACCAACAGTGTTTTCATCATAGCTCATGATAGCTGTGTTCATTATGGGGCACAAGTGGGGTTGGAATCTCAAACAAATTTCTGCCCTGACAGGGATTTGAACCCCACCCTCGTGCACGGTGGAGTATCCGTAACGCGTTTGGTCAATGATCATGCGGTCGCCGGTTCGACTCCGTGCAACGACTTTGGGCAAGTTGTTTGCACACACCGTGCCTGTCACCAAGCATTATAATTTGGTACCCGCGTAAGCTGGGAAGTAAGCGGCAAGTCCTGTGATATCACTGGCCCCGTGTCCAGGACAAGGAAATGAGCGCCTCACCTAGGTCCCACTTTGCGGATATGGACAAACTCGTTAATAAGTGCATTCGGGTAAGGCAAGGTAAAGAAAGGCATGGTAATCGCTCACACAGTAAATTACGGTGACTGATGTAGTGCGGTTAGTGTAGCAAAATGCAGTTACGTGTAATGCAGCCGTAATGTAGTTTTTAATAGTTTCGTATCACAGAGTAGTTTAGCAGGCAAAGATCTTAGACAAATGTTGATATTGAGAAATATCAGCGCACCATTAGTCGTAGATGGTGCTATATAAACGTCCTGATCCATAAGCACATTACGCGCACAACATACCATACCTTACCTAAGCCAACCCTCGTCCTGGCCTATCCCAGTCAACCTCACTTCCCTTACGGTACTTTACGGTCTTTACCATCATTTTCCTTACCTTTTTTGTTATAAACACTACAAACAGCATCATTTACAACCACTTTACCTTATCTTCCCTACCTTACCATACCATCGGCACTGTTACAACCATTCAGATGTCAACTAACGATTTGTATCGGAGAGGTGACCTACAATTCAGAGGGAGAGAGGTTACGCTGCTCAAGCACTTACTCTGAATTTCTTCGTGGAATTTATCCAACACTTGAATGCCAGCGCCATAAGTACTGGTGCTGCCACCTTACGGTAATAGTACTCCGGCTGCACGATAAAAAGTATCTCAAGCGCAAACTCGGGATTTTAAAATCCTCACTTGCGACCCACCACCCCTTCCGCCAGGAAATGGACTCGCCCAATATGAAGACAGGTGAGACGCCGACAATAACAGTGGTTTCTACTATATCTTACCTCGTTCAAAGCAACCACACACCTGAATTTCCAGCAAACTCCTAATTCAGATTTAGAATTTTCTCAAAATTTGCAAATACGTCTTAGATTAATGCTTGATACTCATAAACCGCCGCTAACACAAACTTTAGTGTTGTCCAATCGACTTCAAAGCGCCTTAATCACGCTGCGTGGAGGGTAATGGAACAGCCGCTTGACATTCCTTTTATGACGGTTCCGAGACTAACCCTCCGATATCCGATACTAATACAGCAATCCTTTGGCACCGTAAACACGTACGATGTAGCCTTCTCTATTTGTCGCATAAGGCAGAAGTAACGTAACCTCACAGTCACAGACATATCTCAACTTCTCAAGCGTTATAGTTAAAAGGCTAAGCGTATGGCTCCAATCAATTAACAAGCCAAAGCAGTGAGAGATATAGGCTCTAGTGGAGCTAGAATAGTCTAACTGTCATGAACTCAGAAATAAAACGGCGGAAAGCGCAGATATTTTGAAAAGTAATTCACAATTCCGGGAATACAAGAGAAACTATACAGCCCTCTGTTTCAACGCCTAACACTAAGAATCAACTTTTCAATCCCGTTGTTGTTTTCTGCAATACTTTCTCTACACGTGAATCGGATAAAACGTTCCAGATGCCGTTAAAAGTCTCGAGGATCCGGACCGGACTGCTATTTTTTTCGCAGGAATTGCAGTTTCGAATAAAATAATGACGTCGACGAAGATGGTTTAAGTTATAAAATGATAACGAGGTCTTCGCAGTGTTTAATCTAGTCCCCCTCTTCTGGGGAGGGGGTCAAGGTATTTGGAGGGAGACAAACGAGCGGTCGAAGGACGATCGCCGAGTTGGTCCATCGACATAGTCACATAGCCCATGGCGATGAAGGTCAGCCAGGATGCGCGCTCATTGTTAACTCGCGCGATCAGTGATGCATTACGAAAGACTTGCTATATTGTATTTGTATTGTATTGTATTGTATTGTATTGTATTGTATTGTATTGTATTGTATCTAAACGGGAAACTCTTCAACGAAATATTTCCCTATAGCCTATAGGCATATAGTCACTCAACAGAATAACTTGTGGTCGATGACAGTCCGATTCGATGTTATCTTGTAGGCCCATAGGCGTTATTTGTGGGGGGTACGAGGGGTACCCGTACCCCCACTTTTTGGACTGGGGTACCGTACCCCCACTTTTTGAACAATGCCAATCAATATTTTATTATTGTGCCTTCCCAGAGATCGCAGTGTCTGCCTTGCTTCGTGTATGTAAGAAATTGGTATCCCCCTACTTGACCAAAGTTACGCCCCTGTGTAGGCCTACGGGCTTCCAGTTATTTGTCGCCCTGTCGGATGTTTGGGTTGTCTGTAGTCTTCTTAATGTCCTCTCCCGAGGACGCCAACTAAGCAGTGGATTGGGCCAAGCTTTCTGAAAGGCAACCTGTAGGCCTACTCGCAATTTCACAGCTCCGCCAGTGGATGGCTGCAGTATTTGAAAAAAGGTGAGGGCGCCACGACGACCTGTCGTGCCCTAGTAGAGACTAGAGATCAATGTGTGTTGGTGCAAATATGACCTCCGCACTGGAGGCGGTTCCACCGTACGCCATCAGTAGAGGAGCTTAGTTCC